>JAJEKV010000012.1:21476891-22212789 GCA_021234155.1 Isoetes taiwanensis | reverse complement strand
AGTTACGTATTGCCTGCATCCTTCTGAAGTTATATGCTTATGTGGAATCCAAGGGGGTCATGCTAAAACCGCCTTTATGTTGACATAAGGTAAACCTGCCTTTAATAAAATCATTTTGAATTTTTCAAAGATTTTCTTTATTTTTCTGGCAAGTTAAAAGAATACAATATTAAAACTGAACTCATTCCGGTGTATTTAGTTACATAGAGTCTTTAACGTGATATATCGTAAAATCAAGTTGCTCTCTATGGACCAATAATGGTTCCTGTGGCTAGTCGTTCTCGAATCTCAAATCTCTAACCTGCTTCCTACCAAATGAATTTCATTTGAATTTGGAATATAAGTAGTAAAACAAAGTCAAGCTTCATCCTAAAAATGTTTATCGGTCTTGATTTCTCTAAGGTTTCGTTTCTTTTTTCTAAGTACAATTTTTAATACTACCTAATTAATAATTTATGTCTATATTGAAGAAGAAAAGAAGAATGATTCAAGCTTTGTCCTTTCAAAAATTATAATATGAAAGCTTATAATAATATGAGACAAATGCAAAAAAAAGTACACAAAGTTTTAACATACTTGTTCTTAAAAAAATCAAGAAAGATTTCATTCCCGAGACCATTATTGGTCCATAGCTTGTTTAAAAATTCAAGAACTTCCTTCTCGTTAATCGACCGCAATGTGAATTTTTGAAATGCAAGAGTAGTTCATGAGTTACTTTATTCATTAAAATATGTAAATACACATATTTTGTTGTTTGATTAAGTATCTTAGCATCAACTTCAAATATTTATGAAGTAAATTAAGACTTTCTTCATGAATTTTGAAGCTTTATGGTTGAAGGACTTCAAAAAGTTATATTCTTCAAACATAACAGTTAAAATACCAATGTAATAAGAAAGAAGGAATACTATTAAATGCTATTATTGTAAAAAATAAAGATAATCGCTATGTCCGCTAGAACTATTACTAAAATGGCTTAGGCCCATTATATAAAACCAAGAGTGTCACCTTTCATCTTAACCATATTGATCTCCAATTTCAAACATAAGACACATGCATAGTACCATTGATACAATAGTTGGTTGTGAATCGCATTATAGATGACAAATGAATAATAAATATACATTTATAATATTTAGAGAGATGGGATATTAGATAGCAATTTGTTTTAATTATGGACCATAAATAGTCAACGGCCACTTGTATTCAAACCCTGTATTATAGCGAATTATTTTGACATCAACTCAGATCTATATTACCAAGGAAAGCTTGCATCCATAAAAAATATAGCCTATATCATGAAAGATGATCTATATATGCATTATTATCACTTAAACCTACAATACTCGCAAAGAAACACAGAGGGGGTGCCTATGATAGCAAGAGAGAAGTAATTTTTTGTGTTTAGCTCGTATAAAGGAGTCCGGATAGATCAGCGTGTAAGGGCCGCGGAAAAGAAGATTTATGAATTATCGTAAGAAAGTTGATGCCGCTAAGGAGCAATGTGGCGAAGACTAGGAAGTTGGGACAGCTTCGTGGAAAGACGCGTCGTATGGAGGCGTAAGCTTGGCTTTGATGAAATGGAAGAGTTTGGAAATTTATGGCATGAAGGACAAAGATATAGGGAAATAGGAGCAATGAATTTGGTGGAAAGGGTACCGCTAAGTCCAATACCGGAAGGAATGGGGCCAGTATCTGGTGACCTTCAAGGCTCGCAAACATTATGTGCCAAGATCACATATCAGCAGCAGATCCAAAGTAATTCTACAGATTGAACCAGGTACCCTTAGTCATGAGGCAAAGTACATGAGGAATCTTATGACTCAGCTCCATGTTCCTGAGTTTCCTGGAAGGCAAGCGTTGAAACCTACATTGAGGGATTGAATGTTGAAATATCAAAAAGGCTAGTTCGAAAGCAATCAACCCAAAGTCGGCGTACGAGGATAAAAGCCATGTTTGGAAGAATTAACTCCAGATGAGAAACAATGGCCTTCAAGGGTAAATCAATGTATAAATATCGGTGACCAGAGTAAGCAATCTCCAAGACCTACGCCCATCGAGGCCAACAGCAAGGAAGAGCTCTGGTATGACCTTTGGGGACCGGTGTCGCACGCATCAGCAAAGGCGCTAAAGCGCCTTTAGACAGTCCGAAAGAAAAGAGATGTGGAGGTATCGAGAAGAAGCTATGTTTTAGGTGCTTCCGTTCGTGGCACCGAACGCGATGATTGTCCATTCGTCATGCGCAGCCTTTGGCAGAGCTTGGGGATTGGGGTTCACCGATAGAAGCGCATCTAAGATCACATCCAGCCAGAATCCACTGACTTCATAGAGGGTGAGTGCCATATATGTGCAAACATTGAGTCGATGATATTGAAAATCACCCACTGCCATATTGAATCGAGGGCATCATAGGATAGCAATCCATATCTATGTTGATAGATACGGTAGCTCTTGGCAACTTTGGCTTCCCTAGGCTGGGCTGCCCCAATAAAGAATAAAGTCTTGAAGTCTAAGCCAAGGCTGCCATATAAACGCAGCCATTCGCACACTAAGGGAGGAGGACTACATCTCATTACAGACCTTTAGTGGAAGCAAGGGTCGATGGGGGGCAGAGGTCATGGATATTGGAAGGTATGACCTTATAGTAGGAATGGAGTTCCTAAAGCCAGCCAAAAGCCATGATCGACCAAGGATCAGAATAGATCGCCGCGGGCCAAAGACCTAACGCACCAAATTCATAGTGAAAGGTAAGAAGGCAGTTCTCCCATGTAGTGTATTTTTTGAAGCAGCAAGGAAAAGTATAGAAAGAAATAAGGTGGATTATATACCGAGGTTAGAAGCAATTGACCCAAATAAAGAGAAGAGAAGTGACCTAGGTGGGAATTAGTTGCCCGCCGCAAGAGCAAGGCTCGCTACGCATCTCAAGGAAGTATTCCCGGATGAACCGGCAGCTTACCACCTTTATAGGGGTGTGAGTGTGAGATCACACTAGCTCCGTGCTGCTAAGCCTACCAAGAAGGCTTTATAGGATGAGCACCCCGAGTTGATTGAGCTCAAGAAAAAGCCACAGGAATTGCTTGGACCTTGGATTTATTAGGGCAAGTGTGTCTCCCTTGAGCACCCATACTTTCGTGAAGAAGAAGGACTGAGTTTAAGAATGTGTATAGATTATCGCCACCAACAAGCATTTATAAAGAATAAGTATGCTTTGCCAAGGGCGTATGATTTGATGGACCAGCTCCAAGGAGTTTAAAGTTTTCTAAGATTGACTTAAGGTCGCTACCATCAAATAAGGATTAAGGAGGAAGATATCCATAAGACCGCCTTTAGAACGCTGATGGGCACTTTGAGTTTACAAGAATGCACTTTCATAATGCCCCATGAATGACGCCTTCGGGAGTTCCTAGATGAGTTTGTCATTGTTTTCTTCGACAACATTCTAGTCTGGCCAAAGAAGTCCATTGAAGATCATTGTCAAGATTTGAGAAGAGTGTTGGAAAAGTTGAGATCTGCATCGCTTGTATGGAAAGCTTCTTCAAATGCCACTTTGCTACCAAAAGAGTGGAGGCTTTGGGCCATCCGATATCAACAAGGAAGGATCTCCACCCACCCCACAAAGATTGAAGCAAGAGTTGATTGGCCAGCCCAAAGAATGTGGCGAAGTGAGAAGCTTTCTAGGTCCGGGCAGATATTATAGAAGTTCGTGAAGGACTTCGCTAAGGGCATCCCCTTTGACGGACCCCTCACTAAGAGTATTAAGGTGAAAGATTGGAGAACACATTGGCTAGAAAATGTGCAAGCTTCATTTGAAAAGCTTAAAGAAGTTTTAACAACAAAGACCAAAGGTTAGTTCACGGATCCGTGATAAGGACAAGATAGTAGCAAATGATGCAAGCAAGATAGCAATGTGGAGTCCTTATGCAAGAGGGAAGAGTAGGGCCTATGATTCCAAAAAGTTGAACGACACCGAAAGCGTTATCCAACCCGTGATCGTGAACTTCTAGCCATTGTAAGAGCTCTTCGCATTTGGAGGCATTATTTGCTTGGAAGGAAATTTTCCTAGATACCCATCACCGTGAGCCTCCAATACATTTTTACCCAACCACCCTCAATCTAAGGCAAAGGAGGTGGATGGAATTCCTAGAAGAGTATGATTTTGAAATTGTTTACAAGCCGGGTAAGTTGAATGTGGTTGCCGATGCTCTCTAGAAGACCCCTTGAAACGAACACATTGTAATGCTATATCAACTCTTTTCGAAAGGGGTATGGCAAGAAAATTGAGGAGAGACATTACCATATGATGGTGATTTCAAGGAGGTATGGGAAAGCCTCTCTAAGGAGGCTAGAACAGATAAGGAACGAGAAGCCTTCAAGCATTATAGGAAGGAAGGCAACTTGTTGTACCATAAGCATAAGTTGTGTGTGCCCAAATCTTCAGGCATAAGGAAGTTAATTCTTCACGACACACACAACAGCCCAATATCGGGGCATGCAGTTTTATGAAGACCTACTTCAAGATTCAAGTAGCTACTTCCGCCGGAAATGAAGAAGCGATAGCCCGATATATTCGAGTGCCCGGTGTACCAGACCAAGGCAGAGCAGCTTCGAATCCCGGGAGCCTTGGAACCCTTAGCAGTGCCGAATGCAAAATGGGAGGTGGTAAGCATGGATTTTATCACATGACTTCCTAGAACTCTACGAGGCAAAGATGCATTAATGGTTGTCGTAGACAAATTATCTAAGATGGCACACTTTGTGCCTTGCAAAACTACGGACACAACATTAGATACTGCCAAGCTATTTGTAAAGGAGATTTTTAGACTCCATGGCATGCCTCAGGAGATAATTTCAGACAGGGATTCCAAGTTTATGAGTGTTTTTTGGAAGGACCTCTTTAGCACTCAGACGAAGCTCTCCATGAGCATGGCTTATCATCCGCAGACGGATGGCCGACCGGAAGCGAAGAATCGAATTATTGAAGATATGCTTAGAAGTTATGTGTGGAATAAGCAATCCAAGTGGGATGAGTACATCCACTTGGTAGAGTTCGCCTACAACAGTGCCAAGCATGTCCTTTCATGGTAAATTACGGGTACCAGTGCCTAACCCCGGATACTTGGCACAATCCTGTGTCAAAGGTTGAAGTATCCCAGCAGATGCTAGGAGATATGCAGGTGGTGGAAGAAGTAAGGGATACCTTCTAGCGAAGTCGGCGAAAGAGTGTGGCCGGGCAATACGCAGGACCGTAAGGGGAGTTCAAGGTAGGCGATAGCGTGTGGTTGAAGATCAAGGTAAAGCAAGCTAAGCTTCCAGATTGGGAATTGTAAGAAGCTTGCCCCTAGGTGGGCCGGTCCATTCAAGATCTTGAGAAGGTGGGCACTCATGCCTACAAGTTGGATCTCCTACAAGACCTTAAGGTCCACAAAGTCTTCCATGTAAGTTTATTGAAAAGGCACAATCCTAACCCTGATGAGGTTTTGGATACTCCAACTTTGTTGGAAATGACGGAGGAGCAAGTTGAAATTGTGCCTGAGTTACTTCTTGATAAGTCATTCAAGAAGACTAGGAGGTCTCGCCCTCCAGTATTTGGTCAAGTGGAAGCACTTGCCCGTGGAAGACGCGACATGGGTATTGAAGCGTGATTTGGAGAAGCAATACCGCAGTTTATGAAGGAGTTTGATGGGCGAAGTCGCCCGCTTGGTCGACCAGCCACTTGCCGGAGGTTAGCTTAGTATGTTTCTTAGTTAGCCTCTAGCTCTGGCAAATGTATTCTAGCTAGTGGAATACATATGCCAGAATCCTTGGAACAGGTAGGCGATGATGAGATAAGCCTTTAAGGCATTCTCTAGGCCAACATGCACCAAGGGTGCATGACCAATAGGGTCATGCGAGAGAAGTGAGGCATAGTGCGCGATGATGGGACATCGGGTCGGATGCTTCCTATGCCACGATCGGGGCTCGCATTACACCATAGGGGGTCATGGTGAAGGTCAAAGTGATCATCTTGCGATGATGGGATCGCGAGACGCCCCTAGCTTAAAACCCTTGGGGCATGATGACTAGGGGTACCCGCACCGGTAACCGAAAGTACAAGGTAGCACTTGATCATGGGCTTAATGATGGGATCATCTTAAATGGTCCTTAAGCTCAAACCGAAAAGGGCCATGATCGAAAGTGCAAGGTATTTAGGTAAGGGGTGGTCCCCTAAAACCACAAATTTATTAACCAAACTAACGGATGTGTTACCGTCCGCAAGTGAGAAGCAATCATCGAGGAGGGCGATCACGAAAGATGGGGAACCATGATTTAGATTTAGATTATGGACCCTAGTAACTTTATAATAATGTTTTGAATTATTATAGGAGTAACCTTGTTAAGGCTATATAATTTTGTATAAGTACAAATATAGCCTAAATTTTGATAATAAACCATTTAATAAGGAAGTTGATCATTTAAGTTAAATTGAAGTTGTGTACTTATGTTGTTTTGCAGGAATAGTATAGGTTCGTCACCTTTAGCAATGCCGAGGACAAAGATTGTCCTAAGGGGGAGAATGTGACATTCGTGGGAAATATGCTTTAGATACGTATATTCCCGGACTGGGTTACTATACAAGTCGACCTTTGGTAGCCTTGTATACCTTATGAAGTGGCAAGGGGCACATATCTAAGTTAATTGTTTAACTTATATAACCTTAGGATAAGGCCCATTTCCACATGGCCTTATCCTATTGGGCAACCGCCACACGGCCCCATCCTAGTGGTGCCACATGTCATCCATGTGGACCCTCACCTATATTGGCTCAAACCCTAACCCTAGACCTCTTTTCCTGACTCTAGCACCTGAACACTCACCTACGCACTCGAAACCCCGTTTTGAGCATCGCTTAAATCGTAGCATAGCACGCACGCAGAGCCCCTCAAGTGTGCGTATGATCATAGAGGGAGCACGACCTCGACCCCGTCAAGGAGCAATGGAGACATCAGGGATGGGAGGAAGCGCTTCTGGAGCAGGTAGGTGGAGTAGAGTCATAGTAGTTCATCTGGAAGTTAGCACTCCAGATGGGTCTGTATGTTGTATCTTGAGTAGAGCCATCCTAGAACCTTTGTTGATCATCTTGAACCCTAATCAAGGAACCCTAACTGTTAGTTAGATATGTATGATTAGGTTAAGATGTTCTTATTATGATTATCATGATATGATGTTATGGGATATTGGTTGATCATGTTTGCTCCTCTTGTATTGGGAAGGGGGGTAGAGACCTAGGGCCATATGTAGTATGCTCCTAGTGTAGATCACTTAGTTCCTATTAGTTGCGGCCTGTGCATAGGAACCCACCGAGCTATGGAGGCTATGATGTGACCGGCAAGACTACACAACCGGACTAGAGGCTTAAGCCCGGAGGGAGGATCCCCTGCCAAGTGGGGGCTACGGGGGGATCCCATAGTGGGCTAGGCTTATGGTGGTCACTTAGGTATTGGGCAGCATGGGTCGGACACCCCTCACGAACAGCGGTGCAGCCCTGCCTCTCAAGAGTTGCAAGTGCTAGCTTGGCTCTTGTTTTGGGGGTTCATTAAGTGCAGAATCGGGTGTGCGCCACGATTCTCCTAGCTGCCTGAGAGTCTCTAGATCCCTGAGAGGGAGATGCAACCCTTTCGCCGGGGACGGGGGAGATGCAACACGGAGTAGTCCCGATGGGTGATGCCATGGGATTGCGTATCCGAAGGCTAGAGTCATGCGAGAGCGATGGAGCCCATCTGCAAAGTATGCACAGGAGGGGCGGATGGAGTGGTCAACCCTAGCCATTGTCTTATGCCAGCCCCGCCACTGTCATGATTCGATCTGCTCTATCTTGAGGCCTATCCAAATCAATCGACTTCCCTATGTGTTGGAGCCCACGGTAGGAGCTCTCATGTTTTAGGGCATATGATTATGTTCTTTGCACCTATGGATATGTGGATGAGCTTAGCCTTCTCAAGTAGTGTGATGTATTGTTATTGCTAGTTACGACGATGTTTATACTTCGGATAGATAGCCCATAGGGGAAGGGCATAAAGACACCTTGTCCCCTTCCACACTACTGAGGAGACCCGTCTTGGGGGATAGACGAAAGGGCCGTCTTGGTCGTGGGAGGACCGGATGGGGGATTTCCACGAGTGTACGCAACAATTATATCTAGTAGGGAGCGTCACAATGGTATTAGAGCGATGTTCTTGGTTGACCAGGAACTAGCACTGACCGTAACCATGAAAGTAGTCTAACAGGCCTAATAGGGTGCGAAATGAAAATTTCCACCATGGAACGTCGAAAATAGGGGAAAAATTTTTTCCCTAGGTAGTGGGTCCGTAAAAGCAGGCTAAGTGTTAGATGTTGAAAAAGAATGAGTCAAATTCACTCTCTAGTAAAATTGAAGTGAAAATTATGCATCTGCATCAAATTTCACCTAAATTGGGTCGAAGAATCATGCCAATCCGAGACCTGGGTGAAAAATGGTGCAAATTCGTAATTAACACTCCAAACTATTAGGAAATTTGAAATTTTTAAGGTATAATATGAAATTAAGTATATACACCAATAATTAAATATATACTAATAATTAAGTTATATTGGAGTAATTAATAAGGGGGGCTAATAAGTAGGCCTATTAATGGTAGAAGAATATTCCCTAGAGCACCTCCTTTTAAATATCTTTGCCACCTCATTTCCCCCCAACCTTTTTCTCCACCTTATCTCTCTTGCTCAGCCTTACGTCACCCATTTCCTAGACCGTTAAATATGGCACACCAAGCCATAGCAGGAAGTTTGGTGAGAGACCCACACTCGATGGCACCCGGTGCGGCCCGGTCGCCATGTTAGCGGTTCGCCACACCTGTAGACCCGGGCGGTGAAGAGGCGTTTCCTCCAATGATACCTTCCACATCTCCCTGGGAGGAGGCCCCCGCAGCGGCGGCTCTTAGTCGGCGGGCACTCGGCCGAACCGACGAAGTCGCCATTTTGGGACCCCTCGCCCGAAACCAGAGGTGGAGCATCAAGATGAAGAGCAGGAGGGGGACCAAGAGCACTGCCGGGCGAGGAGCTGTGCCCCTCTTCACCGAAGAAGAAGGGCAAGAACAAAGGATGCGAGTGGGAGGAGGAGAGGCAGCTTCAAGGAAAGAAGGAGGAGGAGCAGAGGGAGGGAGCTACGAACCAAGAGAAGAAATAGCCCTCCTGACGGGGCTAATTGAGTGAAAACGAAAAGTGGACGAGGAGGAAGAGAAGGAGGGAGGAGCATGTGATGAGGAGGAGGAAGTCCGGGGAGGAGGAGAACGGCCGTTAGGGGAATCTTCGCCCGGACCCAGCGCCGCATACCCGGCGGCCCAAGCCACCGAAGGTAGTGAAGAAGCGAAGATGGGCGAAATTCGGCTCAAGTGAGGAACGCCAATTCAAAGTTGAAAGGCGATGAGTACCTTCGCCGCCGGCGAGGTACAAACACCCAGTATTGCAAAACGTGGGCGCCATTAAAGGCGGCCATCCGAAGAAGGAACCAGCCGAAGCCGCCCACCTCCCGCGTCAGGGCCGGCTAAGTCCGCCATGGGCCTAAGTCTCGACGCCGCCAGCGTCTTCGGGGAATTAAGCACTTCCAACGAAGGCACTAATCTCCTGATTAGAAGGCCCTTCGGTTTCCGATCACGGGAGGTGATGCAAGAATTAAATAGTGATACTTCCTTAACCACACGAAGTCTTGCAAAATACCGGGTTTAGCCGACGCGTTTTTTGAAGAAGGGAACCTATGCGCCATCCACGCCAAAAGGGTGACGGTAATGCCCAAAGATCTCCATTTGGCGCGGAGAATCCGCAAGGAGTACCCTTAGTCTCCTAATTTTGTAATTATAATTAAAGTTTAATGTAATTTAACTGTTCTCTATAAATATATAGCTCCTTGGTTCTTGTAAAATTGATGATATTTTGATGTAAAAATACAGTTAAATAAGTTAGATTATACTAAAATTCTTTGCATTGATCTTGTAATAGTCTAATTATCTTTACCCTAGTCAACCAAATCACTTCTCTGATCAAAATTGGCGAAACTGGAAGGGTCCGCGACAAAACCACTTCCGGCCGCCTCGGAAGGCGATTTCGCGTGAACCCTTCCGATTTGGCCTCCTGGAGGTCAATTTTGCTCAAGAAAAGTTGTAGGCTAGGCTAGAATTGATCAGTAGTCATGTTAGGATCTTCTAAAACTCAAATTTGTCAAAATACCTCCAAAATGTAAAAGGAAGGGTCCGCCAAAACCACTTCCTAGATTGAATCACGATTTATTGCGAACCCTTCTGATTTGGCCCTTTCTGGCCTAACTTGACCAAATTTGACTCAACAACCTGCCATGTAGTGTTCCTTGCTTTGCTTTGCTTAGATTTGCACTTCATGGTAGCTCATTTGGACACCTATAGCCCTCGAACAAAAGTTTTTCCTACCAAGAACCCCTGTGCACGGAACCCAAGGCAGACCTTAGTCTATAAAAGGGGGCCTCATTTGTCATTTTGCCTACATCAAAATTGCTCTTAGAATCCTAGGCGATTTTCCAGCTTCTTATTGATCTTTGCAAGCCATTTTCTACATCTATCCCTGCTCGATGGCACCCTCTAGCTTCATTAGATGGTACGATGCTGCCAATCATATCCGTGAATTTCCTGTTGAGCAAACCTTCCATGTCTTTGACCACCTCTTTGACCTCCATGCAACACTCAGTAGAACTCCCTATTACACTGATATCATGTGCCAATATGACCAGCAGGTCCTACCCTGGGAAGTTAGCTTGCTGCCTAGGGGAGGGAAATGGGTATCCTTAGACTCGCTTAGCCAAACCTTAGGAGGAGGATCCAAAAGCAAGCTGTGGGATAGGTCTAGACCCATGCCTGACTACATGACCTGCAAGCATAATAGGCATAGATACCTCTCAGCCCCTGCAGTCCTAGCTTTGTTCATGCAATATAAGTCAATCAATAAGGCAGGTGAGCCCTCAATTCAGCCTTTAGATTTGGCACCTCTCGACACCCGAAGAGAGCAGATCAACATCCACGAGATCGAGTCTTCAGAGTACGAGTACTATGGCTCCACCTCAGGAACACCTATGCTGCAGACTGAGCAAGACTACGAGCAAGAAGGGGAGGAGAACCCAAGTTGGGAGATGAGAGAAGCAAGGAGGATGGAGAGGCGGATAGCTAGGCAAGAAGGCACATTAAGGCGAGATTTCGAACCGCCAATCGGCATCACGGCCCTCTCTCCAGTGATCATCGACGGCGAGGAGTACATACTGGCCAACAACATCCTCAAGCTTCCTTACTGCCAAGAAGAAGGCCTCAGGATCGACGAGCTCTTAGGCTTAATCGCCCAAGAGCAGGGCAGCGACTTCATCGACTACTCCTACCAGGAAATTCCAAGGGAGCTATCGGAGCGACACTCATACGCCGGGGAGACAATGTCAGATATAGAAGCCTATCAGCAGATAAGGGAGATCTATCGACAACAAGAACCTATCATCCCAGAGGAGGAGTTCCAGCAGATATAAAGCAGATTGTACAAGCCAGGAAGAGGTCCAAGCTCCAGCCAACCAGTTTGTTCCAGGAGTTCGCGCCAGGCACACGCCAACATCAACCTGGAGAACACAACTACCATGTGGAGGGACCATGAAGACCTCATAGCACTAGAAACCTATGGGAAAGTAGCTGGCAGAAAAGGCACAGGTTCCAACATCGCGGGGAAGGGCAAAGCGCTTCGATACTATCTTCCAGCCCTTAGTCAAGGGCAGATGATAGTATTTCACAAGGAGTTTAGCCCAAGAGGAGAAGAGTCTGTCGCGCTCCTCATAGCCTCTCTGGCTTCGGGCAGCACGCCAGACTAGACTACGGATTGGACCATGTCATCCTCTTCAAGAGATCCGTAGCTCTTCACTGCCTCGACTTCGCCAGAAGCCACCTCAGGGACGCACATCTGTCAGTAGTGGCGGCGACGGCACCCGAACTCCCTGCACCCCAGATGGCGAGAGCACTTGAAGGGGGATCGGCCGCAAGGATCTTGCAGAACGTCGGCAAAGGGCTACGACTCAAGAACGTCAAGGACTTCTTCAAGTCCATGAGGGGGCATCGATGATGGAAAATTTGCCTTGTTGTCATTTAAATTGTATTGAATATTTTCTTTTAGATATTATCATGTATTCCATGAAATGTATTTCTAAATATTAATGACTTATTATGATCTTGACTTGTAAGTGGAATTTTCACATGATTTCTTTTGTACCTAACAATAATTTAATTGTAAACAGGTACGATTGATGTGTAACCTAAATAACAAGCATTGATGATCAATCCTTGCAGCCAGGAACACATGCTCAGGTTCCCAAGGCCAGGGCTGACATCACCAATGGGTACCTAGAAACCTATTTGGACATGAACAAGAAGACAACAATAAGGAAATGACGGTGGAATCAATCAACGCAAGGTTCACCCAGATGAGGAACCAGATGCACCAACTAATTCACTGGGCCACCCCATTGATGACGCCCAAGAATATGCACCTGCACCACCACCTCCTCCAGCACTACCTCAGCAAGGCATTGAGGAGGGACCACAACCAGAAGGGCAAGACAACCAGGGAAATGTCAGGGACAGAAAGAGGAAAAGGAGAACCCGAAGGACCCCAACACCATCCAGCTCCAGTTCATCAGACACTTGGCGACCAAAAGGCAGTTCTAGCTCGTATGTTGAGTCCAGATAGATCACATGTAAGGGCGGGGCAAAGAAGGCAGATGACTATCGAAGAAAGTTGACAATGCTATGAGCAATGTATGGAAGACTAGGAAGTTGGGGCGGTTCGAGGGAAAAGACGGTCGTTTGGAGGCGGCTTGGGGTTGATGAAATGGAAGAGTTTGAAAATTCTTATGGCATGAAGGACAAAGATATAGGGAAGGTTGCTTTCTGACCAACTTAATAGGAGCAGCTAGAATTTGGTGGAAAGGGTACGCCAAGTCCAATAAGCCGGAAAGGAAGTTCGATTCAAGACCTTCAAAAGGCCTTTCACAAACATTATGTGCCAAGATACAACCCGGGGGCACCCCAGCGCATGATTGTCCATTAGTCATGCGGGCGCGGCTGGCGAGCTTGGGGATTGGGATTCACCCGGCGGCGGCATCTAAGACGACATCCGGCCAGAGCGGCCCGCCAGACTTCATAGAGGGTGAGTGCCATATATGTGCAAACATTGAGTCAGATGATATTGAAAATCAGTCCACAGTCATTGCGGCTGAGGGCATCATAGATAGCAGTCCATATCTAGTGTTGATAGATACAGGTAGCTCTCACAACTTTGCCTCTCCTAGGCTGGCTGCCCTAATGAAGAATAAAGTCTTGAAGTCTAATCCAAGGCCAGTTAGCATGGCAAACGGTGCCATTCAGCACACTAAGGGGAGGAGGATCACATTCGACATAGACCTTAGTGGAAGTAAGTGGCCGATGGGGGCAGAGGTCATGGATATTGGAAGGTATGACCTTATAGTAGGAATGGAGTTCCTAAAGCCAGCGAAAGCCATGATCGACTGCGACCGTAATGAGATCGTCGTGACAGCACCGAACGGCACCAAATTCATAGTGAAAGGTAAGAAGGCAGCTTCTCCCATGCAGTGTATTTCTTTGAAGCAGCTAAGGAAAAGTATAGAAAGAAATAAGGTGGATTATATACTGAGGTTAGAAGCAATTGACCCAGCTAAAGAGAAGAGAAGTGACCTAGGTGGGAATCAGTTGCCCAAGCCAGTAGCAAGGCTCATTACAGAATTCAAGGATGTATTTCCGGATGAAATCCGGCAGTTACCACCTTATAGGGGTGTGGAGTGTGAGATCACACTAGCTCCAGATGCTAAGCCTACCAGTAAGGCGCCTTATAGGATGAGCACCCTGGAGTTGATTGAGCTCAAGAAACAGCAAATGAGGGAATTGCTTGACCTTGGATTTATTAGGGCAAGTGTGTCTCCCCTTTGAGCACCCATACTCTTCGTGAAGAAGAAGGGCGGGAGTTTAAGAATGTGCATAGATTATCGCCACTCAACAAGCGCATCGATAAAGAATAAGTATGCTTTGCCAAGGGCAGATGATTTGATGGACCAGCTCCAAGGAGCGAAAGTTTTCTCTAAGATTGACTTAAGGTCAGGCTACCATCAAATAAGGATTAAGGAGGAAGATATCCATAAGACCGCCTTTAGAACGCGGTATGGGCACTTTGAGTTTACAGTAATGCCCTTTGCCTTATCGAATGCGCTGGCAACTTTCATGCGTCTCATGAATGACGTCTTCAGGGAGTTCCTAAATGAGTTTGTCATTGTTTTCTTCGACGACATTCTAGTCTACAGCAAGTCCATTGAAGATCATTGTCAGCATTTGAGAAGAGTGTTGGAAAAGTTGAGACGGCATCGCTTGTATGGAAAGCTCTCCAAATGCCACTTTGCTACCGAAAGAGTGGAGTACTTGGGCCATGTGATATCAGCGGAAGGGATCTCCACCGACCCCGCAAAGATTGAAGCAGTAGTTGATTGGCTAGCTCCAAAGAATGTGGCGAAAGTGAGAAGCTTTCTAGGTCTGGCAGGATATTATAGGAAGTTCGTGAAGGACTTCGCTAAGTGGGCGTCCCCTTTGACGGACCTCACTAAGAGTATTAAGGTGAAAGATTGGAGAACACATTGGCTAGAAAATGTGCAAGCTTCATTTGAAAAGCTTAAGGAAGCCTTAACAACAGCACCAGTGCTAGTTCTGCGGGATCCAGATAAGGACAAGATAGTAGCAACAGATGCAAGAAAGATAGCAACAGGTGGAGTCCTTATGCAAGAGGGAAGAGTAGTGGCCTTGCAAAACTACGGACACATCATTAGATACTGCCAAGCTATTTGTAAAGGAGATTTTTAGACTCCATGGCATGCCTCGGGAGATAATTTCAGACAGGGATTCCAAGTTTATGAGTGCTTTTTGGCAGGACCTCTTTAGCACCATTCAGACGAAGCTCTCCATGAGCACGGCTTATCATCCGCAGACGGATGGCCAGACGGAGCGCACGAATCGAATTATTGAAGATATGCTTAGAAGTTATGTGTGGAATAAGCAATCCAAGTGGGATGAGTACATCCACTTGGTAGAATTCGCCTACAACAGTGCCAAGCAGGAGTCATCTCAGATGTCTCCTTTCATGGTAAATTACGGGTACCAGTGCCTAACCCCGGATACTTGGCACAATCATGTGTTAAAGGTTGAAGTATCCCAGCAGATGCTAGGAGATATGCAGCAGCTGGTGGAAGAAGTAAGGGGGTACCTTCTAGCAGCAAGAAGTTGGCAGAAGAGTGTAGCCGAGAGGCACAGGACTGTAAGGGAGTTCAAGGTAGGCGATAGCGTGTGGTTGGAGATCAAGGTAAAGCAAGCTAAGCTTCGGATTGGGAATTATAAGAAGCTTGCCCCTAGGTGGGCCGGTCCGTTCAAGATCTTGGAGAAGGTGGGCACTCAGGCCAACAAGTTGGATCTCCCGGCGCACCTTAAGGTCCACAAAGTCTTCCATGTAAGTTTATTGAAAAGGCACAATCCTAACCCTGATGAGGTTTTGGATACTCCAACTTTGTTGGAAATGACGGAGGAGCAAGTTGAAATTGTGCCTGAGTTACTTCTTGATAAGTCATTCAAGAAGACTAGGTCTCAGTTCCTCCAGTATTTGGTCAAGTGGAAGCACTTGCCCGTGGAAGACGCGACATGGGTATTGAAGCAGGATTTGGAGAAGCAATACCCAGAGTTTATGAAGGAGTTTGATGGGCGAGTCATCTCCGACTTGGTCGACCCCGACTTGCCAGGAGGTTAGCTTAGTATGTTTCTTAGTTAGCCTCTAGCTCTGGCAGATGTATTCTAGCTAGTGGAATACATATGCCAGAATCCTTGGAACAGGTAGGCGATGATGAGATAAGCCTTTAAGGCATTCTCTAGGCCAACATGCACCAAGGGGTGCGCATGACCAATAGGGTCATGCGAGAGAGGAAGTGAGGCATAGTGCACAATGATGGGACATCGGTCGGATGCTCCCTATGCCACGATGAAGGTCATGGTGATCATGGTGAAGGTCAAAGTGATCATGCGCGATGATGGGATCGTGAGACGTTCCCTAGCTTAAAACCCTTGGGGCATGATGCACTAGGGGTACTTCACCGCAACCGCAAGTACAAGGTAGCACTTGATCATGGGCTTAATGCGATGGGATCATCATAAATGGTCCTTAAGCTCAAATCCGAAAGGGCCATGATCGAAAGTGCACGTATTAGGTAAGGGGTGGTCCCCTAAAACCACAAATTTATTAACCAAACTAACGTGGATGTGTTACTCGTGCGTGCAAGTGAGAAGCAAGCATCGGGGGGGGCGCATCACGAGAGAAGATGGGGAACCATGATTTAGATTTAGATTATGGACCCTAGTAATTCTTATAATAATGTTTTGAATTATTATAGGGAGTAACCTTGTTAAGGCTATATAATTTTGTATAAGTACAAATATAGCCTAAATTTTGATAATAAACCATTTAATAAGGAAGTTGATCATTTAAGTTAAATTGAAGTTGTGTACTTATGTTGTTTTGCAGGAATAATATAGGTTCGTCACCTTAGCGCAATGCTTTGAGGGCAAAGATTGTCCTAAGGGAGGGAGAATGTGACGTTCGGGGGAATATCGCCTTAGATAATGTATATTCTGGACCGATCATTTGTACAAGTCGACCTTTGGTAGCCTTGTATACCTTAGGAAGTGGCAAGGGGCACATATCTAAGTTAATTATTTAACTTAGATAACCTTAGGATAAGGCCCATTTCCACATGGCCTTATCCTATTGGGCAACCGCCACACGGCCCCATCCTAGTGGTGCCACGTGTCATCCATGTGGACCCTCACCTATATTGGCTCAAACCCTAACCCTAGACCTCTTTTCCTGACTCTAGCACCTGAACACTCACCTACGCACTCGAAACCCCGTTTCGAGCATCGTTCGTCAAAAGATAGCAGCAGCAGCAGCACCCTCGAAGTGTGCGTGATCATAGAGGGGAGCACGACCTCGACCCCGCCAAGGGAGCAATGGAGACATCGTGGGATGGGAGGAAGCGCTTCGAGCGCGGTAGGTGGAGTAGAGTCATAGTAGTTCATCCGGAAGTTAGCACTCCGGATGGGTCTCAGATGTTGTATCTTGAGTAGAGCCATCCTAGAACCTTTGTTGATCATCTTGAACCCTAATCAAGGAACCCTAACTGTTAGTTAGATATGTATGATTAGGTTAAGATGTTCTTATTATGATTATCATGATATGATGTTATGGGATGTTGGTTGATCATGTTTGCTCCTCTTGTATTGGGAAGGGGGGTAGAGACCTAGGGCCATATGTAGTATGCTCCTAGTGTAGATCACTTAGTTCCTATTAGTTGCGGCCTGTGCATAGGAACCCACCGAGCTATGGAGGCTATGATGTGACTCAGCACTACACAACGGGACTAGAGGCTGGAAGGAGGAAGGATCCCCCGAAAGGGGGGCTACGGGGGATCCCATAGTGGGCTAGGCTTATGGTCGGTCACTTCGCGTGGGGGCGAGCATGGGTCCCACACCTCCTGGGAACAGCGGTGCCGCCCACTGCCTCTCAAGAGTTGCAAGTGCTAGCTTGGCTCTTGTTTTGGGGGTTCGGTGGTGCAGAATCGTGTGTCGCCACGATTCTCTAGCCGCCGAGGAGTCTCTAGATCCCTGAGGGGAGATGCAACCCTTCCCGCCTCGACGGACCAGGGAGATGCAACCTGGAGTAGTCCCGATGGGTGATGCCATGGGATTGCGTATCCGGAAGGCTAGAGTCATGCCAGAGCCTGATGGAGCCCATCTGCAAAGTATGCACAGGAAGGGGCGGATGGAGTGGTCAACCCTAGCCATTGTCTTATGCCAGCCACGCCACTGTCATGATTCGGTCTGCTCTATCTTGAGGCCTATCCAGTCAATCGACTTCCCTATGTGTCGGAGCCACGGGTAGGAGCTCTCATGTTTTAGGGCATATGATTATGTTCTTTGCACCTATGGATATGTGGATGAGCTACCCTTCGAGGTAGTGTGATGTATTGTTATTGCTAGTTCTGATGATGTTTATGCTTCCGCTGTGATAGGAGCCCATAGGGGAAGGGCGCGCAAGACACCTTCGTGTCCCCTTCCCGCACTACTACGGAGACCCCAGAGTACGGGATAGACGGAGGGCCCGTGCGGTCGGAGGACCGGATGGAGGATTTCATACGGAGTGTACGGCTGGGCGCCGTATATTTAGTAGGGAGCGTCACAAAATTCTTGTAAATCATAAAGAATCAAGTGAAGATTCAAAAGGTGGTGGTAGATTGCAAAATGGAGAAGTTCATCTCTAGATATATGGGTTTAAGTGGCAGAGGTACGATGGACCAATTTTAGTCCATGGACCGCAGATGGTCCAGTGGACAACTCTAGTGTTAAGCATGTGGGATAATTGGTGTGGCCCACTTGCCTTTATTAACTAGGTGGCATAAAGTGTACACATGGGTAAATGTGTACACATGGATAAATGCGCACATGAATAAATGTACACACTTTGCAAGTTGCCCCCTAGGGTGCTACTTTGCTCGGCTACACGTTGGTGTACACGTCAGTCGGAATGGCGTGTACGCATGATGAGGCAGTACAGTATACGTCTTAGGACCGTATACTGTGCTGAAACGTCACATGAAGTCTGGAGCTCATCTCTGGCAAGGCTTGGTCCTGTCTTGCTATCTCCCGCGTGCAGTGCCGCCATTGTTCACGCGCCTCTGCCTGGAGGCCCTTGCCTTGCTGGGCAACGACAGATCGGAGCTCCTGCATTTCCCGGTCCCGTGCCAAATCCTTCTCCCGAAGGGCGCTCAGTGCTGCCTGGTTAACTTCCAAGGCGGCCTGCAACCTCTCTCTTGCAGCGGAAGCCTCCTCAACTTCCAACTGGAGTGTGGCCTGTGCGCGCCGTGCCATGGCATTGCCTCATCAACCTCGATGCGGAGCTGAGACGTGATTGCAAGTGTCTCGCGCTCTGCCCGGTCCCTGTCTTGTCTCACAGCGTCCAGGGTATCCATGCGAGCCTGCATGTCTGCGAGCACCTGCCGGTCTTGCTGTCTCTCAGAGTGCACCAAGCGGATGCTGTCGTCCAGCCGGTGTGCTTGGGTCTCCAACTCAGTGATGTGTTGTTTTGCTATCACCAACTGTCTGCGCAATACGTGGGATATTGCAGACTCCATCTCCGTCTCCAGGCCCGCAATGCGGGCACTAATGGCCTCAACCCCAGCTTGGATGGCGGCCCAAGGTTCTGCCAACGGAGGGGGCCCTGTGGGGCCTGAGCAGCCAACTTCCGGCTGCCGAGCCGGCCTGGCTGTGTGGGCCTTGGCCCGGGCCTCCTTCTTCATGGAGGATGTCTCTCCCTTGCCCACTGCGTCTGCACGGGGCCGCTTCCTTGGTGGCCCTTCTTGGTTTTCCTGTGGAGGCTCGGCTCATGGAGGTCGCCAGGCCAGGCCGGGTTTGCCCGAGGTGGGGTGTTGTGGTCTGTGGAAGCTCGCCTGCTAGGGGTGAGTCCGGACACTGGGCTGCTTCTGTGGCCATGACTGGGGGTATGGCACGTCAAGCAAGGTTTAGGCTATGCAGGAGCTTGTCGTCCGGGCTAGGCTAAGGCGTGCTATGGCGGTGGCCGCGGGCTGCTAGGGCAAGGCCAAGAGGCAGTTGGTTGGGCTATGGCAATGTCAGGCAAATGTTGGAGCCTAGCTCAACATTATTCCGTGCGCTGACTTCCAAAGGCAGTGGGGTCTTTGGCATACAAAATTGCGCTCAGAATCCAATTTGGGGACCAAAAACGTATGTCAGAGCACCTTTTAGGGGTTTGGGGGTTTTGGGGCTAGAGAGAAACTGTAAACCATAGAGAGAGAACAATGGGGTCTCTGGTCACAAAATCGCTCGGGAATCCAATTTGGGAACCAAAAACGTATGTTAGAGCACCTTTTGGGGGTTTGGGGGTTTTGGGGCTAGAGAGAGACTGTAAACCCTAGAGAGAGAACAGTGGGGTCTCTGGCTGTCAAAATCGCGTAGTCACATGGACTTAGAAAGGAGAATAACGTCTCTGATGTGTATAATCTAAAGTTTGTCTGATGTGTGTAATCTAGTATGTAGTTTTAGTACAAAGGATGAACATATGGACAGAAATGAGGGAATGAAAATATGAACAGAAAATTGTTCGAGGCATTCTAGGCCTCACAATAACTATCTAGATATTCTTTATTATTAGCATTAGGCAAGATATATGTATTACATGAAAAGTATTAATGTTATGATCTTGTGCATGCAACTCTTCTTGTTATTCACTTGTTTAATATTGTATCAGAGCAGGCAACGGTTTTCATACGTGGAGCGACTGGAACAAAGACACTGTATTTGTTCGATGGGACAGGTTATTTTGCGTGGAAAACAAAGATGAAAATTGTACTTCAAAATTACAAAGTTATTGATGTTGTGTTAGGAGCAGTGGTGCATCCTCTGCAACCTGAAAGTACGCCTGGGGTTCTTTTGACACAAGGGCCTCGGTATGATGCATGGCATAAAGAAGTAGAAGATTGGGATGATAAAGATCAGGTTGCTCGAGGCATGATACTTTATGCCCTTAAAGATTTCATTCTTGTTGATGCCGAAGTATATGGGCATGCTAATGAAGTATGAGAGTATTTGGACAAAATTTATTTGAAGCGGACAAAACAGTATTACATTGTGTTACATCTATGTAATAAATTGAGCAGTTTAAAGTACATGGCTACAGATTTTATTGATGATATATCGATAAATTCAAAGAGTTGGTAGAACAATTGTCAGCAGCTGGGGCATCGGTGAAGAAAGAGCAATTACCTATTATGTTATTAGGCATGATGCCTCATGATTTTGACACTATAGTCACCATTCTTCTTAATAAAGAAGATTTGGCTTTTGAAAGTGCATGTTTGTCATTGAAGGAGGAGAATAACTTGACCTCATCTAGTCCTTCCTTCCATTCAATTGTGCTTTGTTTTATTTTTATAAGAAATTTATCATGGCGGCCTTAACCGCCACCGCAAACATTTCTCTGGTTCTAAACTTGTGAGGTTGGACCCACTATTAACGTATACTGTAATCCGACAAACATCTCACAAATTGATAATAGTGTGAATGTCGAATTTGGTGCAAGAAATTTTAACCCAGACTCAAGCTGGCATTACACCAGAGGCTATAGAAAATAAAGGCATAGAAAATTAGGGCAAAGTAGTATAATTTGAATTGTACTTCTTGTGGTTAATGGGATAGAAAGAAATGTTGGATCTACTCAATGGCAGATTTATCACATTTGTTCATTTTGCAGCATGAAAGTGTTTCTTGCTTTTTTTATTTGTACATTGTATTCACACAATTCAATTCAGCTCTGATGCAAAAGGAGATCAATTATTATGCAAAATCTTTGATTAACTTGATACGCGAAACCTTCAAATTCGCGTACACGAAAAATTTTTCGCGTCAAATATGTCAATTTATCTAAAGTATATAATTGCTATAGGCAACATCCCTATAGAATATTCTCTAGAGGTTCCTGTTTGTTTTGTGGTCACGTACGCTTATCCCTTTTAAAGCCGTTTTTTGACATGTGTCCAAAGGCTTATTTATTTTTAACACTTTGGATAATATAGTTTAGATAAAGTTTTTAATACTTTTAAAGGTTTTTTTTTACACCTGTCTCAGGGCATATTTATTACTAATAAATTCTTTCTAAAAATTGACACCTCAACATTTTGTTATCCAACGTTATATTCAAAAACCTTGACATGTGTGCAAACTTTTTTAGTAGGTTAAGGAAGGTGCCAAGAAGTGGCACTATAATTAATGTACTATAATTAATGTGGAAACAGTGAGGTGGCACTGTAGCATTCTAGAAATCTTCTTTTTTCTACCTCTGCTTCAAACAACCATATCCCACAATGATCGCGTCAGATCAAGGAGGACCCCACACAATTGGATTCCTCACGTCGAGCGCTTTCCAACAACTGTAATTTGCCATTGTGTCAATGCCATTGGAGTCAATGTAATCGAAATGGAGAATCTTCATGGAATCTTAGGGAACCTATGTGAAATATTTCTAGAATCTTAAGAGAATCTTTAGGAATCTAGACAAATCTTAAGAGAATCTAAAAGAATCCTTATAGAATCTTAGAGAATCCTAGAGAAGCTTCATATAATCTTTGAGAATCTAGGGGAATCTTTATATAATATTGGAGAATCTTCATGGTATATAAGGGAATCTTGAGGAAAGTTAGAGCATCTAAGAGGATCTTGCTAGTATCTTAGAGAATTTAGGGGAATTTTCATAGCATATTAGAAAATGCATCAGAATCTTAAGAGAATTTGGGGTAATCCATATAGAATATTGGGGAACCAAACAAAATCATAAGAGAATCTTGGAGAACCTAGATGAATCGTACGAGAATCATGGGGAATCCCTTGAAACCTATGGGAATCTTCATGGAATCTAGGGCAAATAGAGTTCTAATTAGTAAATGAGCCAGTAGAGGGAAGTCACTTTCCTAATATATGAAAATCGAGAAGAGAGAAATGTTCGCAGCGGCCTTGGGCGCCGCGATAAATTTCTTGTATATATTACCCTTCTTTAATGCATCCAACATTTATGGGGATGGAGATGTTATTTAGGGCAAATAAATGTTGAGGTCAAGAATTAAAACACGCCCGCAATTGAAGGTTTTAAGCCATCCGGATTAATGGCTTCCCCCATTCCGTTCTACATCACATCTTTATGCCCTTTCTTGCTAGAAATATTGCAATGATTGTTCTCTAGCATAGGCAACAATTAGAAGCTATATGATTGTCCTTAGTTCATATTAACTATACCTTTATGCCCTTTCTAGCTCTATCATTTTGGCTTCCATGTGCAAATCACATAGGTAATGAATATGATAGAAGAGTCAGTCGCCCTCTGCTCTGAATCACCCTGCTTGTTGTGGTCTGTTTAACGTAGGATCTTAGCTGAACTTATTTACAGTGCACATACAAGCCTTATTACTATGGTTGCCCAAAATTGTTAGGAAAAGGTATTGCATGCCAGAGAATAATATAAGCACAATAGGTTTCACACATGAGCTTAAGAAAGGAAAGAATAAAGCTTGAAGAGCCTCTTAGACAGACTTGATAACAGACCAAATCAGCCGGAATGAATCTTGAAGAAATCAGCCGGCAAACTCTGTAACAAACCCAATTGTGCCTTAAAGGACTTTGTGATATTAGAACTTATCGATTCTATATGTGTTTAATAGTGTTGTCAGGTACGTTTAGTACTGTACGGGTATTATATGTACTTAACGTATTAATATCGTATGCATACCTCTCATTTAAAAAGTACTTTAAATACGTTTTTTAGAATTATAAAATACTTATTAAATACGTAAAATATGTACTTTACGTATAGTACGTTAAGTACTTCGTGTAATTTTTTAAAACTATAAATTCTTGTATTGCATTTAAAATAGTTGCAATAACAACTAATATGAAGAACTTCAAGTTTTAAATAATTGAACCAAAATATATTAGTCTAGAAAATTAAGTATTTCTCAAAGCTTTGAAATCGAAATATGTCTATTTAAGAGTTATATCTCCTCATAATTCTAGTTTTAATTCAACCACAAAATAAAAAACATAAAGAGTTTTACAACAACAATATTTTATAAATGAAATCCATGAATAGTCACCCTTCTTCTTCGTCCTCTTCATCATCAGACTTTGTTTCTGATGATGATTTCCATGAATGCCCTTCTTCGTAAGCTCATCCTCACTCCCAACCTCTTCTTCTTCAATCATGTCAAGCTCATCTTCATTTGGTAAACCCGCCGCTGAGATTGATCGTGTCACACGTCTACTACGAGTAGAAATTCTTCTTCGTCTTCGCCTACCTATTCGGCTTGTAGAAGGTCTTTGTGATGAAGATGCTACATCTCTTGTCATACTCCTCGTCCTTCTTTTCATGCTCATAGTCTCTTGGAAATACGTTTCATGGACGCTAAAAACCTATTCTATTCTATTCTATCAAAATCATTATCATGGCTAGGAGGTGGAAGATCAGGAGTATTTGTGACATCTATCTCATTTTGAATCACGTACAAACAATAACACAAATACGGTATAAAAAAGACAATACCTGCATAGAAGATGTATTCACGGTCTCAAACTTGCGCACGAGCCTTAAGTTCTCTCGCACAAATACCAATCGTTCAAGTTGTGCTGGTTTTAGTCTATTTCTAGTTTTTGTATGTGCAAGAGCATGTGCATTCCAATTCCTTTCCGTATGGTTGCTCTATATTAACTGATGGATGCTATCATGGGGCCACTTTTAATGACTGTCCTAGATGAAGAGCATGTCGCAGACAGGGGCTGACATTGGAAAACAGATCTATATTATTTCCTGCTACAAGCTCTATAGCATCAGGTGCCATGGAGCTTCTAAGTTTGTTTGCTCAAGCTGCTGTGTTCCTTTCCCTTAAAGGGGAACTAGAAGTGAAGGAATAATCAGAAGCATTGCTGTTTCGAATTTGGCCACAGTGCCACACGGTAGATCTTGAACCAGAACAGCAGGTAAATTGTATGGATCCGAACGAGCCTGGGAAAATACTTGCTCTGTGTCAAACCCTGCCTGAGCATAGCTGCAATGTAACAATCATCCTAAATAAAAGCAGATCCATTAAAATCCTAGGAAAGCATGAATGTAGGTACCTGAGAGGCAAAGAATCGAAATGGCATTTAGTTGTAGATCTCACTCTTTCTGGCAGTTGGCTTCCTAGGTGTTTTGCCATCAGAGCTTCCACTACTCCATTCCAAGCAGCTTTTCTGCACTAATCTTTAGGAACATCTATTACCTCATGACGTCAGAGGTAGGAGGTGTAACAGAACAGATGCTAGGCTTGGTGCCCTTGTCTAAGTGCAATAACCGACAAGATCTAAAGCTTTCAAGGAGAATACATAAATCAGAATGGCTAGGATTGAGGCCTGATATTTGAGCATGACTAAGCATGTATTTTGTTCAAAAGTCAATAAGCAAGCAAATATGATGAGCTCAAAGAATAAAAATGTAGTAGATCTTACCAGGGAGAGCAATGTAAAGTATTGGAGGAGAAATATGAATAATCATTGCAGTAACTTCTTTGTAAAAGAGGTTCTCCAGAGCCCATTGAGACGCAATACTGATGTAAGAATAGTTATCTCCACTTGCAATCTGCACACAGAGACAAACAAATGTAAGTAGTTGCTGATTGTTGCATTCGAAGCTGCATTCAAATGCTGATAACAGACCTCTTGGCTCTTGGCTCTTCGAAGCTGATGTAAGAATAGTTATCTCCACTTGCAATCTACACACAGAGACAAACAAATGTAAGTAGTTGCTGATTGTTGCATTCGGTTTGCATGCAAATCTTCGATGATGGAACCTCTTGGCTCTTGGCTCTTCGAAGCTGATGACAGACCTCTTGGCTCGAATCCGGCGGCTAGGGTAAAAGGTCAAAGGAGGTCTAATATCATTTGCGCTTTTTTTTTTAAAGTACGTATCATACGTACTTTACGTATTAATACGTTAAGTACGGTATTAATAAAACAAGAGCTCAATTTGACCTGTCAACTTATAGGTATAGTACGTATAGTACTGTGAGGAAGGTACGGGACGTACGTAAACGGGTGAAAGCATGTTAGGGCCTACATAAAAAATTACCAAAAAGGTACTTTTCTGTGTACTTCTGTGCAAGTACATAATTGTATTTTAAAGTACCTAGACTACAAGATTGACTAAAAGAAATTGTGTTATGTTCAAGAGTAGTAGTACACACATGTTGTAAGGTACTTTGTGATGTCAAGAAGATGTTAAGAACTCAAATATATCATCATCTTTGACTACCCAGAGTATTTTCCAGGTAGTTTCCAAAACATGTAGGCCCTAACATGCTCTTACCCAAACGTAAAATAGGGGTACGTAAACAACACTGGTGTTTAAGTTGCGATGCATCTAAAATATTAAAACTTATTGATTCTATATATTGTTTCTAGATTGTAGAGTTCACTTCGTTAATATTGATGACATTGAGTTGGTAATTACAAATTGAGCTTCCACAATTAAATATGTAGCGAAAGGAAGTGCAAAATGAGGATGGACAAACTTCAAGAAATGTTTTTGCTTGAAAATTATAAGTTCAAGTCAGTCACAATTGAAAATACAGGTAGAAAAGAAAGTACAAATGAGGATGGACAAACTTCAAAATTGTAGCAATTGTAACCTAAGAGCTAAAATGCACGTAGAAAAGGAAGTACAAATGAGGATGGGCAAACTTTAAAATTATAGCAATTGTAACCTAAGAGCTAAAGGTCAAATCAATTGACTTTGTGCTGGAAATTCTAAAAGATGGACTTGAATGCCAAGGATGTATTTAGACAGTCAATTTGGAGAATAATGGCCAACACAATGATGGCAGTATTGAGAGTTTTTGTTTTTGAGCTTTAGACTTGTGTAAACTTGTATACATACATTGATGATAAGTGATTTTGGAAGTCCTTGATTGTTTCATTTTGAGAATGATGGACTTGCCAATGTTAATGCATTGAGGATAATGATCTTTAATGTTTGTGTACGAATGAAGCTACATCTCTAAAGAATCCACATGATATAAGATATCGGGTGCTCAAATATTCTTAATCAAAATATTATTGTCATGTGATTTTGCCAAATGAATTTCATAGAATACTATTGAGTTAAACCATTCTTAGTCATAGTGTATGTGGAGATGTGATTTTGTGGATGTTCAACTACAACATTGAGATTGGCATTCTGTTATTTCGGTCTTGTACAAATTAACTTCTAAAAAACTTTATAGGCACCCACTTCATAAATATTTCGTTAATCAATAGAGATATATATATGTTGTCTATCGTCTTAACAATGCAATAACTTATCGCCTTTAACATTTCCATTAGGATCTCTCTCTTGCAAAAGTATGTTATCATTGGGTGATACACATTTCAAGCATTGAATGATATTATTAGTGCTACGACAGAGCAAAAGTGTCCAAAATGGCAAGCTTTAGAAGATGATCATATTCTACATACTGCTTAATTGCATTAAGGGATGACAGATACACAATGAAGGAAAGACTTTGAATGGATCCAATAGACTTCTGAACTTCGCACAAGAACATTTAAATTCCAATCCCCAAACCCCATATCTTTTGTGGGCCTTTGTATCCCCAGTTACAATCTTCAGAACTTGACAATCACCTCAAGCATTCCTAATATTGTGGCTAAAAGCCAACTCATTGGCCATTTACATGCTCAAAATGCCTTGAAGAGTTTGCCATAATTTGTTGACCTACTACCTTTCATCGCTACAGTCTTTAAAATGCTCAAAACTATCCTTTGAATATGACCGCTGCTATGATCACCGGCTATGAGCACATCATCTACGCATTAATCGAACGGAAACTCCACAAACATTTACATTACATCTATCCCAGGCAAAAGAAATCACAGAGAAATAGGACCAATGGAAAGAAAGCCGTCTGGAAAGCGCAGGGGCTGAAGCTTCAGCCTCCTATGGCGGCTACTAGAACTGGCTATTGCAAACAAATAAGCTGCAGAGAACTGTCTATAGTGTTGCCGGAACTGCCTACGGCGACTGCAAATGAACTTGAGAGAAGGAAGTAGAAAAATAAGCACAATGATGAGGGCATCACAACTCAACTGCCAAAAAAATCCACTACCGGGAGAGGAAAAAAACGGGGGGGAGGGAGGGCAACCTACTTGCCTCCTTTTGTCTATAAATTATATCACTGAACATGTGATTGTGTCGTTACCTTTTATTTTAAATTGTCATTCCACAACCTTATTCAAAAATGAAAATGAGAATTGGAAGTTGATATTCTAGATTTAGGATAAAACTTTGTGGCTGAGTGGCGACGGTCCTCCCCATTAGTCTAAACTGGTAAGGATCCATTGCTATTAAACATCCCGAGGCCCTAGTTAGGATGCAAGATGCATTACCATGACACACAAAAGGACACAATGATGTTACGATCTGCCAGTGAATGCAAAAATGATTTTTGATATCTGTTCTTATAGGTTTTGTACATTGATTGATAGTTTAAACAATAGTTGAAATAGGCTGTGAGATGGCAGACCAATTCTTATGGCAAGGGCTTTGGAAGTTGGTAAGATGTTACAAAACTAAGCTTGCAATGTTGCAGGAAAGGCAAGCTTCGCAAGACTACAGGATTAATTACGAATGGAAAGGGCCTTAGAATATGGCCTTGCTGAATAGCCGGTTGCAATGCAGCTTTTAGGACAATATAAAAATGTGATTTCTTGTTTGTTGTAGCTTTCTAGACATATATAAATCGAGAGTTAAATTTTTCATTTCTGTTCGTCCCCGATAGAATTTTCCTGGGCCGCAATCTAAGTTTAGGTTTTGATGCCACCTGTTTCTGGGACAATCTAAATGGACATCTGGCAGTGATTGGCCAGTGAGTGGCGGTGCGTCCAAGCTCCTCAATCTATCAAAAGTCTTCCAAGGGTCTGTTGTATATTTCTACCTCTCTGTTTAAGCTGTCTGTTTAAGGGTCATAGTTAAAAGCTCTCTCACGACTTTTTCCAGTTTTGCCTCATTTCTTGGGCACAGAAAGACACGCCCTCAGGCTCTGAGTTTAGAGTCTGATTTGCAAATACAGTGGGCAAAATAACGGCAAGCATGCTTATTCTTATTGTAAGTGTTCGCTCCTTGGAAATGAATATCTACAGTTATGCTTCATTACAGATTTACCTGAATCTTAAAAATGACTTGCAGGAAGGAAATTTTTCATTCTCAAAAATGGCAGGAGGTGATGCCTCTCCTTCACAGCAGTCTTCTGCATTGCAAGCTACCTCAGCTTCGAGGTTAAACTCATCACAACATGGATTTATTGCAACAAGCACCTTAGCGTCCTTGGACGTAAGGGAAAGACATCTTCGTCGCCAACTCAGCTTTGGGTTCAGACAGAATGCCCAGAGAGGGAATATTCACTGATCTTAATGCACAGCCTCTTGGAAGTGATGAAGAAGAAGTGGGCATCCTCCTTAATACCGGTTCAAAGATTATTGGCCAGGAACCTATCACAAGATTTCCATCTAACTTAATTTCTTTTGCGGTGAAACAGGATAATGTCTTTGTGAATTCTCTTAAGCTTTCTACTAGCATTTGACCTCATGAACACATAAAAATTTGGGTAGATGTTCTCATTGATGCATGTACATTACTTCCTTGCTGTCAATTATGGCCAATTTGATACCACTATAACCCACTAACCCACTGATTATCTTAAATATTTTTTGCAGTTTAACCTTGGTTTCTTCGATGCAAGAAAACCAGCAAGAATAGAAAGGATTAATTGTCGTAGTCCTGGATCCTGTAGATGCAAAAAAGAAAAACGCAAAATGAATAAAACTTCTTAGAGAAGGGCTTGAAAGACAGAAGATTTGGCAATTTATAGAAGATCCATGCAAAACAAGAAGATATAAGATGCAAAACATTAAGGAAAGCCGGCCAAATATTTGGCTTGCCTAACTTAAGCCCCTTTTGCTACAATTGAGGGTTGATTTAAAATTGCAATCTGCCATCTGAATTTGCAAGTACTGAGCCTATTTGCCTTTCAACAAAAAAATATAAATTCTTATCCAACAGAAGTACTAAGCCTTAAAAACGTTAAATTAGGCTTTTTGGCCTTTGCTTCTATGATCTATCAGTCCATCAATGTTGCAGAGATGGTAAATAGGCAAAAATAGATTCAGAAAGAAGCTTCCAGTCAAGACATAACAGGCCAAAATGGCATGCCATAAATTTGAGTTTTTGAATTATTCATTGATCCACATAGAGCAATAGTGCCCTTATCTCAATATAATGTATCACAATAATATTGGGGATTTATGGATTACAAGTTGAAAATCATATAGGTTTGATAGCAAAACATTGAAAGAACAAAAAATCTTTGAGGTTGTGGCATAATAAAGGTTATAGACCTAATTTGAAGATGCAATGCTCAAGAAGAGAAACTTAAACATACGAATTTAACTCTTAGCATCATCCTCATTTATCTAGAACTGTAGCATCCCACAGCTTTGGAGCACGCATTTGAAACTGGAGGGAAATGTTTGTTCTTGCCTTCACCACTGGAACACTGACGGGTTGATGAAGAGAAATGTTCGCGGCGGCCTTGGCCGCCGTGATAAATTTCTTGTAAATATTAGGATAAAAGATAAGAGATACGATACAGATGATATTTTATTATTTTAGGGCACGCATTTAAGGGATGAGATTTCATCCCAATATGGCATATTCCTGGGTGATCGTGGCCATTAAGAATACAAGAAATTTATCGCGGCAGCCAAGGCCGCCGCAAACATTTCTCTTCACCCCTCATTAGACTAGACCTGGCCGTGTCCAACATTTGATGATGCACTTAAGACCCTTTAAATCATAGGACGAGAAAACATCGCCCATTTGGTTTAAATCAAATATTGTATATCTAATAGAAGGTCATTGTGAACATTTCTCTTAGCAACTTTACAGAGAGTCAAAATCAAAATTCTCTCTTCAACAACTTGAAGATTTTCTCACCCATAAGTTTTTTCTCACCACAATTTCTTATCACCTTTTGCGAAGGCACCACTTGCTAGCTATTTCATTACAACTTAGCAATTTATAAGATACTCGATGCAAAAGTTATCAAGTTTATTGAGACAAATACTTGCAATAAGCACATATTCTCCAGCATAATGAGAGTCTATTTCAACAAATTGATCAAAACATGTGAATCTGCCCCGAGGTGGTCTCCGTCTTCAACTTAAGCTCTTATCATGTAGGGCTTAAGCATAACAATATGATCTTGTTGAAAATGCTAAACTATGGGGTGGCACTTAAATAGAAAGACATGTCTATAATATTCCACTCCATGGCGTGACTTGAAAGAAAGGAGAGAAAGCACTCTTTAAAACTCAACGTAATCCAACTTTTTTCATGCTATTAGTAACAGAGAATCTTCAATGCCACAATAAGAAGGAGCTCTAAAACTAACTGCAATGACTAGCAAGGGAGTCTAGCTCAGCAAGAAAAATAGTGTAGTTAACCAAAGCAGAGCTATGAGGCTCAACAATAGTATAACTAGCAAAACCGCGAGCAACACGAAAATCTCTAGTACCATCAACAATGGGTTTTTTGTGTTGCAACGGCATTTTTCCATGGCCTCCAGCCACAACATCCAACCCTTTGAGCCTATTAGAAACCGACATCCAGCATTCATAAGCTTGGAGTTTAAAGTTGAGTTTGAAGTTTAAAATTTATGATGTTTGATAAGGATTTTGTTAACGTGGCAACAATAATGAAAAGACAAAAAAATGAAGGTCGGTGAATATATGGAAAGAAGATTGGACGTGCAGAACGACGGAGTTTAAGCATACAGGAAGATTCAGGGATTCAGAAGATTGGTGTGACCGGTTGGATTTCCCAACGAATAGGGCATCCAATTTGATTCGGGAAGAGGCGTGAAAAATTCGCCATTGTTCCGATTCTTTGAAGCAGGATTGATGCCTGGATTGATAATAAGAATTGATGCTAAGAACAAAGACGTTAGCTGGCTGTGATAGAGGGATAGAGGCCCACTAGAGCTGCCGACTTTGGATAATTATTTGGAAAACCCAGCAGGAGAGTTGGTGGATTGCCCTTTTCCATGGTCACAATTGTAACAGGATCTGCATGTAATTTCGACACAGATGGCTTTGCAGAAGCCTCTTATTTGTAGCTCGAGATCGTGTGCCTGATGTTTCAAGCCCTGAACCAGATTTTGCAGCAAGGATCTCGAATTCACCACTCCGCTCTTGTTAGAATCAGTTGCACAGTCTGATATGCCCATGTTGGCGACAGAGGATCTGTTCCAAGACGCTATCATTTCCTCCAGCTCTTCACTAAATCAGGCAAATGAAGATTGCAGAGCATTCAAGCATTAATCTCAGGATTCAGACCAAGATTCGAGAGAATCGTCATCTTCAAAAAAATGCAGAAACTAGAAGCAGATGGTGACGAAATTGTTGCACAGATTTAGCAAAGTAGAGAAGCCTGATTACAAAGTTCTGGATCCATGGCTGGGAAGATCTGGCTCTGATTCAGGAACGATTTTGAATCACGAAGCAAGAAAAGAGTGGCAGATCGATAGGGATTGCAGACCCGCTGTCTGTGAAAGGATTAAACCAAAATATTTGTGTTATAAACATATGAGCTTGTTGGCCGCATCCAATAGATCACGAATCTAAATCCGATTTTGTTTTTTATTTGAACCACAAGTTTTTAAGGACATGTGTTGAAATTTTGGCTTAAATGTGTTACAAACAGATAAGCTTAGGTGTCAACAAATCAAATAAGAATTTGTACAGTATATTCGAAAAGAATCTTGCCTATCACAATTATATAGTTTAGATAATGCAAGATAATGGGCACCCACCAAGAAGCTAGGGTTTGCCTCCAAGAAGTGGCGAGGAGCCCTGAAGATCGGAAGCGTGGATCCATGGCGGCATGCTCCCAGAATTTGAGTTCTATTCCTCTTTTGCTTTTTCTTTTGCACAGGGGCGCTAATTTGCTTTTATGGTTTCTTGAAGGGCAAGGCAAACGAGTGGGAAGAAAGAAGAATGAGAAGGGCTATGACAGAGCCTAATGGTTGATTTGGAAAATGAAGGGCTTGGTTTTGTGAAAATGGAGTATGCCTCTGTGCACAAACAGCAGAAATTAAGCACTATCTGAGAGTTGAAAAGACAGAGCAGCATCTTATATTTCAACTCTAGACAAAAGGGTCCTCAAAGAACTCGAGTTTCTTATCTGAAATAGAGCAATTAAATTAAAAGCTGAAGTGTAATCACCAGCAGCATACAAGAATGGATACAAAGAGGAAAAAAAATGTGGTTATATGGCAAGAAAGAAAAAGTGCACAAAGGAAAAAACACCAAATTTGATCTTGGGGAAGCTTAGATCAGGGTAGAACTTCCAAGAAATTTCAGTCATTTGTAATAAAGCTTATTCTATACATTGACATATAAATAAAGGATAGTAAGAAGATTATTGAACGGTATTGGTTGCCCAGATGGCAACATGCTGGGAAGTATAGATAACTACATTTCCATCACCCTGCATTTCGAGGGTGTAAGAATCAGACTTGCGGTTGGTATTGGAAGCCCATTTGGCAAGGTTTTGGTTATCATAGATGACGAGGTTGCCATCAGTTTGCATGGTAACAATGCAACCACTTCCTTTGCCATCGGTACGGGTACTCCACAGAGCGTGGTGGTCTGAGACTCGGTACAGCACCAGGTTGCAGTCGCCCTGCATCTGAAAAACATAGAACCCATTTTTGGATTTCAGCTCCTGATTTGTTTTCAGGCTCTGTCCAGCCCCCAGCGTATCATCTGCCCTGCATATCCCAATTGCCATTGCTGCAACTATGCACACTAGTACCACACGTCCCCCCATTGCCCTATAAATCATAAATCTCGCTCGGAAATACATCTCTCTTCATCGCCCCTTCGTCGTTTATATGCTGCTGAATTGCAGATCTTGATAAGGTCGAGTATGTTGAAAAAAAATCCTCCCTTGGAATATTACACAGAAATATCTTGCCGCCAAGAAAAACAAAGTCTTTTCTTTGCATGGACCTCTTACGTGTTGAATGAAGTCTTTGCCAGATATGTTGAAGGAAGAAAACTCGTTCCTTCCTTCAGTTTATATTATTGAAGACTGTCAGAAAGTGGTCCAGTTTAACCATCCAATTTTGATCCACAATGTGCATTCAAATAGGAGTGTTGAATGAAACCCATTTGGCACCATCTTCCAGATGCCACGTAACCACAAAATTCCATGCGGTGCCGCGGAAGTTCAAAATCCATGCAGGGTTCAAGTTTGACGGGCAGTCCTAATTTTCCAATGACAGGCACTTCTTTTTTTGGCCTTTCATATTCTATTCTACTAGAAAAAGTGCCCAGCGTTGCTGGGCTTTTCGTCGGGCATCAAAATGTTGGAATTGTATTAAAAAGTTATTCTTTTCCCAAGCCTGCCCTATCGCAAGTTATGTAATACCATCTGAACAAATCAAATAACATTTATATTCAAATTGTGATGGCAATTTAAATATAAATGTACTAATTTGACCTTGTTTTGTAAACTCGTTACATTTTTCCTTGCAATAATGTAGAACCTTGACATTGTTTTGTAGGCTCCTGATATTTTTTCCTTGCAATAATGTAGAACCTTGACATTGTTTTGTAGGCTCCTGATATTTTTCCTTGTAGGAACATCTAATGAAGCTAGAAGTGAACGACGATGGCATATAGTGATGGATTTGAAATTGATAGTTTCTCCATGTGCTTACATTCTCCACGAAACCATAAAGGCCCATTGAACAACTTCTAAATTCGAAATGGAAGTGGCAATTGTAGGATTAAGATTGGAGCTATTTGATCCTCTTTTGGGACATAGTAGAAACAATGCAAGAGAAGAGGCCCCTAGTAACGTAAGCTTTAGATCCACCGAACTCAGATGCCCTTGCAAAAAATTCAATCATAGAGCTTAGGCACCACTTGTAAAGCATATTTTTCTTATCCTTGGAATGCATGTGTGTATTATATGGCTACAATGAACAAACCGAACAATTTCTATATTTAGAATGTGATGTCCCAAACTTACCTTTTAACCGCTTTATAGAAGCAAGTCTAAAAATGACCTTAGGCATTTCAAAGCCCATCTTCATCTTCAACCGAGTTTGGATTCATCTTCGTTCAGGTTCGAATTGATAAGTCATGCTCTGTTTTGTTCAACATCCTTCAAATTCAACTTGCAAATTCCAACTCCGACTTAAACAAGTTAAATGGTTTAGGTTTAGGGTTAAACAACTTAAACAACTTTTAGGGCGCATCCACATTATAAACATTATCTGTAAGGTGCATACCATTCCCATTCTGGTAATTAAGCTTCTTGTTTCTTGGCTGATTGCATTGAGCTACGGAACAAACCAAAATTGAGCTACAAGACAAAGATCAATTGCTACATGACAAATTAGGCTCGTTAGAAGACAAATCCAAGGCCGGACTTGGTGACAAATTAGGCTCGTTAGAATACAAATCCAAGGCCGGATTTGGGCAATTCGGAAGTCCCCGAGGACCTCTAAAGAAAGGGAAGGTGCCTTTGCCGCGGAGGATGAAACTGGGTTGAATAAAGCAAAAAAAATCATCTCTACTTGCCACGAAGCAAAGGCAAGGCTTCGGAACACCCTAATGGGGATGCGCCCTTGATTGGTTTTACTATCATTGGACATGTTACAACTCTCCAAACTTTGTGAGGGGGTGTGTAGTCATTAAGGAATTAACACCAAAGAACCGTTTTTAAGGGCATTTTGATAATTTCAAAAATTTGTAGGTAGTTTTTCCCTGAGTTTTCAACAAAGTTCTCCTATAGCATGAATAATCAGATAAATATGATTTCTCAGGCACAATATAGGTATATAAATGTAGAAATATAAATCAACAATACATCAAATACATATTTACCCATGACTTATGAAACATACTACATTATCATCATTAAACGCCATGGGCATCAATAATCCAGCAGCATTTTCCACAGTGAAGAAACTTTTGGTCCAGTCAGTATTGCAGGATTGAGTACAAACAGTTGCAAACTGGCCTTACTAACAAAAGAATTTGTAGCCACTCCTTACGAAGGTACTACAAAAGAAAAACATTTGAATGACCCATCCAAACAAGAGGTCCATATCCCTCTTGTTGCATTAACAACCTTACAGAAAACAGATACATCTCCATTAGTTGCTTACTCCAGTGGAACATATTTCACATTATTTTCTTCACACAAGGACTGCATCAAACAAGTATAATGTAAGAGTTAAAAACAGCAATATAGTAGCAACTATTAGACATGGAGTCTTCAAAAGGAAAAACCTGCACATCTTCTGGAAGCACCCCATTGGCTAAGATGGCATAACAACACGAACATACTTGCACCCCCAATAAACACCACGAAAATTAGCATTAATTCATTCTTTGCAACAAATAAGCACTATTTTACTATTGTATTGCTAGCATAAGAAGAGTTCTATGCTGCCATAAGAAATTACAGAAAGAATATAAACCAACCATCCAAATTTTGCTAAGCTTGAGTGCCGTTTAAATGCTAATATGTTGCATGTTTTTCGCCTCTGTCTCCCTCGGAGATCTGTCATCATTCATTGTAATCCCACGAAATATATCAACCCATTTCCATCTCTTGCTCATTAAGCACATCAGAAAGAAAGCACTGAAGGCTTTGCCTTGTAATGATAATGATGCACATCTTTATTTCATCGCAGGCATATTGATAATCCATCGTCCTGGCAGTTGGATTTTAATTTGAGTCATCTAGCTCTATGATTCCCACATTGTGGGAAATATTGAGCATACAGAAGCATTCTAAAATCTGCAAAGAAAATCACATAACTGGACAAGGAGGCCTTACTTATTCGCAATCATCGAGCTGCCCAGCTTCCTGATGGGCGATGATATTAACCTAAAAAGAAAAAAAAGTGAATATAAGATTAAGTTTATGTGGATAACGGGAAAAAAACATACCCTGAAAAGTTACCAATGGTGCAATCGAGAACTCTATATTGGTCTTGATCCATACTAAAGGAGAAGCAATTTTTGCACCCATTCTTGCTGAACTGCCAATATATCAAACCTCAAAGAACAAAGCAGACAAATTTCAGGAACAAAAGATAGGTGCTTTTTGGAGCTTCCAGACACAAATTTTGAAGGAAGGTCTAGAAAGATAAGCATCGTAGCATGGAGCAGAGAAGTTCTCAGAGGTCTCTTCCAGGAGCATCAAGGGCTCTTCCAGAAGCATTCATATTGTATGTCTGGCTCTGAAGCCATATCTGGTACTTATGCTAGATGCCAGAGCAAAACTCTTCTTCGAAGCAGTAGTTCTCACCTTGCCACTGCCTCAGTTCTCACCTTGCCAGATCCACAGAAAGATAAGTGGGTTGCAACTGACACTAGTAAAATAGCTACGGGAGGTGTTCTAATGCAAGAGAGAAGGGTTATTGCCTATGACTCTAAGACGATGAATGATGCCGAGCAGCGATACCCTATGCATGACCAGGAATTACTTGCCGTCGTGCGGGCCTTGCGAATATGGAGGCACTATCTTCTTGGGAGAAGGTTCCAATTGGATACTGACCACCAGAGCCTCCAATACATCTTCACCCAACCCAACCTCAATCTTCGTCAACGCAGATGGATGGAAATTTTTGGAGGAGTATGATTTTGAGGTGGTATATAAACCTGGTTGCAGGTGCGCTTTCCGACACCCCTTGGTAACTCACACGCATTGCAACGCTATTTCCACGCTCACCAGTCAGTGAGTTTGGAAAGAATATTGCCCAAACACCCTCCACAGATCCGAAATTCAGGGATGTGTGGCTCAGTTTGTCTAAAGAGGCACGGACAGACAAGGAGCGAGAAACCTTTCGCCATTTTAAGAAGGAAGGTAATCTCCTCTATCATAATAAGTTATGTGTGCCAGAGACCTCAGGCATCCGGAAGCTCATTCTTCCTGACACACGTAATAGTCTAATAGCAGGACATGCTGGATTCGTGAAGACATATTTTAAGGTGCGATCCAGTTATTTCTGGCCTGGTATGAAAAAGCACATTGCCAGATATATCAAGCAGTGTCAGCTTTGCCAGCAGACCAAGGTTGAACAGTTACGCGTTCCAGGCGAATTGGAGCCTTTAGAGGTGCCCAATGCTAAGTGGGAGATCATCACAATGGATTTCATTGTCGGCCTTCCACGGATACTTAGGGGGTATGATGCCTTGATGGTCGTGGTCGACAAGCTCTCCAAGGTGGCACACTTTTTGCCATGCCACACTACGGACACCGCCTTGGATATTGCACTGTTCTTTGCTAAAGAGATTTTCCGACTCCACGAGAAGCCACACCAGATTATTTCAGATCGCGACCCCAAGATTGTAAGTGCGTTGTGGACGGATTTCTTTGGCACTATACAGAACAAACTCGCCATGAGCACCCCATACCACCCCCAGACGGATGGTCAAACCGAACGCACCAACCGCATTATTGAAGATATGCTACGTAACTATATCTAGAATAAGCAATCGCAATGGGCCGATTACATAACAGGAGTCTTCTCGAATGTCTCCTTTTACAATTAACTATGGCTACCATTGCCTAACTCCATACACGTGCTGTATCAAAGGTCGAAGTCTCTAAGAAATTGCTCACGGATATGCAATTTTGGTTGAGGAAGTCCGTGTATATTTATTAGCAGCCAGAATCAGGCAAAAGAGTATTGCGGATAAGCATCGTACCCCTCGTCACTTCCAAATCGGGAATTCTGTGTGGCTAAAAATCAAGGTGAAGCAAGCAAAGCTTAAGATTAGAAATTGCAAGAAACTGGCACCCCGTTGGGCGGGACCGTTTGAGATCATTCAGACGATAGGACCTCAGGCCTACAAACTCAATCTTCCCGCTCATCTTAAAGTCCATAAGGTTTTTCATGTGAGCCTTCTGAAAAAGCGTACTTCTGATCTAGAGGAAATAATGGATACACCCACATTTCTTGAAATGACGGATGAGCAATTGGAAATCGTGCATACAAGCAGACCAGAAGGACTCAAATACTCCAGTACAAAGTGGAGACACTTACCCACTGAGGATGCTACATGGGTGTTAAAGACAGATCTCGATAAGAATTACCCGGGAATGCCAGGGGTGCACCATCAACGATGCTGTCAATCCCGCCACCAGCGGTAAGCAATAAAGCCTTGACCCGACAGGGGTCATGCAGGGAACTGGTCGGGTAGATGCATCGTAGGTGGGTTGGGCATATTAAATTATAGAACGTCGTCATCCCGGCGATAATAGGAACATAGCCATTCCTTATGCCGTGATGATATGCAAGACTTAGGCATGATAGGATACCTTTCTTTTTCTAAATTGTTTAAAAAAAAAGGGAGGTGGTCCCTTCAACCACATTCTTTAATCACTAAATAATGTACTGATGTACTATAATTTCGCAGGCCAGTAGCGTGTATCAGAGGCCTGCAGTTTTCTAAGACGCCATTGAGGAGCCATCTTTGTTTTACACATTGTTTTGTCCAAGTCCTCTTTGGTTATCACCAGGTACATTGAGGACCTCGTTGTAATTCCCTGTTTTTGTTGTCATGCTAGTTTTTTTGAATGGACTTAGTTGATCTATGATCTTCATGTAACTTGCAGTACCTTATGCATTAATGAATGAATATATTATCTTTTGATGTACTTAATCATTTTGTTACGTACATCAACTCAGTAACTCCAATGCTGAGGACAACATTACTCGAAGGGGGGTAGAATGTGATGTTCCATGTAATTATACGATATACGTATAACTACTTTGACACATCACCAAGGTATTGGGACCATTGGAGACTAACCTAAAAGGGTTTATTGTAATTAACCTAACCTAATTAGACTAAGTAATGGTACTAATTAGTAAAATAGGCTAATTAGAGAGTGCCACTTGGCCTAATTCGATTGGCCAGAAGCAGCTTGCCATTTCTGGATGGCAAGTTGAGCTCCTAGCTCAATTCTGCCCCAAATCCGAGTTTGGGAAGATCTGAGGAAGGAAGGAACTGCTGCAACCTGAAACCTGACCTGTTCTATTGATGTTCTTCATGATACGGGCTCCAGCCCGGATACTGGTTAGTTTTAGCCTAATTTGTGTTTTGCTAACCCTTGTATGAGTAGATGAATGATTAGAATCTATTCTATAATTTATTTGAGAAAGATGATAGATGCTTTGAAGATGATTGCTCTCTCTTTCTGTTCCTCCTGTGTTGTATGGAATTAAGGGGGGTAGAGACCTAAAAGCTACCTAGTTTTAGTGATGCTCCTAGCTACGTCCCCTTAAAAATCCCAGTAAATGTGGCATGTGCACAAGAGCCCACCTGGCTGTGGATACTATGATGTGATTCAGCACCAAATAATGAGTATGATGGTGAATCGGGGGTGGGGTCTTGCCTAGCGCAGCTACAAAACTCCTATAGTGTGCTAGGCTTATCGCCGGTCACTGAGAGGGCCGGGTATGGGTTTGACACTCCCTGGGTCGCAAGTGACATGCCCGTAAGGACGCCCTGGACTCAAACGGGCAGGTGAGCCGGCCTTTAGATTTAGGGGAGTAAGTCGGGTAAGGATGCGGGGGGTAACTGATGTGGCACGTGTTCTCTAGCACACCCAGGGATCCATCATGCTCGGGGAGGGGACGCCTCTCTGACCTGCCTCATTGGACCGGGGAGATGAAACTCGGAGTAGTCTCATAGGGTGATTCCATGGGATTGCATTTCCAGAAGGCTACAATCACGCCATAGCATGTTTCAGCCTATCTGCAAAGTGTGCACAAGAGGGGTGGATGGAGTGGATTACCCTAGCCATTGTTCTATGCCAGCTAATTCCATTGTCATTATTCCGTCTGTTGCCATTCGAAGGCCTTGACCATCAGTTGACCCAGGGTAGAGCCTATATTGATGCATTGCTTATGTTGTGTTGTTGATGAGATATTATCATTCTTGATGATGGATGGGCTACCCTTCGCGGTGGCATGTTATTTGATGTATTGTGTGCTAGGTGCTAACCATGGAAAAAATTAGTGGCTATTAATAGCCAAATGGTGATATTTTAGGAGGTTTAAGCAATTTTTGCGGCGAATTTTATGAAGGGAGATTTCTTGTAAAAAAATAAAAAATAGCTATAGTTAAAACAAGTACTCCCTCATTTTTTTTGGATTAGCCAAACTATTTTCCCCTTTTTCCTTAAAGAATAAGGGATTAGCCTTTCGTTATACTATAATATTTATATATTAAATCATTAATAGCCAAACAAAATGAATTCTTATTAAGATTTTTACACATCCCCACCTACCATCATCAGTGATAAGGGTTTTTTCAAACTATGAATTTCTCTTACATATACCACATATACATCTTCAAAAATGAAAAAAGATGGTCAATATCCATCTAGATGCCCAAGATGGTTGTATAACATCTTCCTTCAAGGGTTAGAGATAAGAGCAATTTTCTCATCGTATCTAGAAGTGTTTTGTTGCAATGAATGTAGTTCAGACTATGAATGTTATAAGCTATGTTGTGAGCTTCTGTTAAAGTTTTTTCATATTATCGTGTGTTCCTTGATTGTCGATTATTAATTGTAATTATAGTATATTATGTCTAAAGCTACTACATTTTTTATTTTTTCTAAAGGAATCGCCAAGTCCAAACATATATAAATGTCATGATAAAAATAACTTTAGCCAAATATATATCATAAAAGACTATAAGATTTTAAAAAATAGCCAAACCATTTTTCATAAAGAAACATATAGTATGCTTAATTTTTTCCTTGGTGCTAATTTGTATTTATGCTTCCGCGATTCAGAATAGAATAGAATAGAATATGATTTTATCGTCCACGGAGACCAACTGGCCTATGGGACCCAAGTACAAAGAGAGAGAGCAGCAGGCGTATTACTACCAGGATTAAAAACCCCCGCCCCGAAGGCGTAGGACGAATGACACCTCCGTGTCCTTCGCCCGGGCAGATGGAGGGTCTTTCTGCGGTGATGTAGTCACCCTGGAAGGGGGATCTCCCATATTTATACGATGGGAGCATCGTATAGAGCCGGGGAGCGTCACAATTGCCTTGTGTACAACTGTAATGTTCATAGGGGCATGTATATTAAGCTAAATGACGTGCAACTTGTACCATAAAATAAATCGATGCGCTAGATAAACAATGTCAAGAAGAGCAACAGTTTATTACAACATCAGGCATTAACCATTTCCTCAACAAAACACTCTTCATCATAAAATTAGCATCAAAATAGTTTTAGTTCCCAATCAAGCTCGTATATTAGTTTCAATACATAAAACCCTAGTACATGAAAACTAGATGCAATATTTAATCCATACACAAATAATCCCGAAGTACATTTACGCTAATTGTTACTATAAATATATAAGTCAATGTAGAAGTATAATGAAAGGTAGATAGATGAAAGAGGTGTAAACTGATGTTATTTTCTACATGTCATATCTTTTATCTATAGCACAAGGATTTACAAAAGGAACGGAAGGATCTTCCTATTTTGTGTGCCGTTCCTCCCTTGAAAATGTTATAACCACTAAATCAATGCTTTTGGCATCTAACTAGCATATACCTATGTCTATGATCATATACATATGTTTACCATCATAATGTCTCTCCCTCCGCGAACCAATCCAACCCACCCATTCCCCAAACCTGCGTTACCGCTAGTTTTTTTTTTTCTTCGCAGGGCAACAAAGATGTCTATGGAGGATATAACCATGGCAAGGCCGAGACTCATGCACAGTTAACAAAGGAAAGGAAGAAGAATGAGAGGGGCTATGACAGAGCCTAATAGTTGGTTTGGAAAATGAAGGGCTTGGTTTTGTGAAAATGGAGTATGCCTCTGTGCAGAAACAGTAGATATACAATATCTTATTTTCAACTCTAGACAAAAACAATAGGGCGCACGTATATGTAGCAAAATAATAGGGGGTTCCAGGGGAATTTGATATGGATATAATTCTTGAAACTATAGATTATATCCCTAAAATAATTCAATGGGTTGTTATAAAAAAAATATTGATTTGAGATAAAAAATAATCACATTAGATCACTGTTAGATTGGTTAAGGTAGTCTTATATCGAGCCCCCGTATTTCAAATTCTAAAACCTTAAGCGAAGTCATATAGAGGCTCGATATACCATCAAAACCTTAGGCAAACTCGTATTTGACATCTCAAAATCATAGGTGCCCCCAACCATAAATGAGCATAAGCAAAACGAGAGGTGTCCAGAGGCTCCAACATACGGTCTGGACCATAGGATCGACGAATACGACGACTGTGGTAGTCCAGGGTGCACCTCGTGTAGAATATGCAGCAAAATAACAGGGGTTCCAGGGGGATTTGATATAGATATAATTCCTGAAATTATAGACCATATCCCTAAAATAATTCAATGGGTTGTTATAAAAAATCCATTGATCTAAGATAAAAAATAATCATGTTAGCTCACTGATTAGATTGATTAAAGTAGTCTTATCGGGATATTGAGTTATTTTGATAGAGGTTCGAGTCCCCGTATTTCAAATTCTAAAACTTTAAATGAAGCCGTATAGAGGCTCGATATACCATCAAAACCTTAGGCAAACTCGTATTTGACATCTCAAGATCATAGGCGCCCCCAATCATAAATGAGCATAAGCGAAAGGAGCGGTGCCTAAAGGCTCCAACATATGGTATGGGCCATAGGATCGACGAATCCGACGACTGTGGTAGTCCAGGATGCACCTACAATGGGATGTAGTTTATCCGACATAATTTTGACGATTTTTTTGGACATGTCTCGGACGCCCATCTCATAGCCATCGCATAGCCATCTGGCCATCCATGCGCCCGCGATGGCCATCTAGGGAGAGGGTCATCGATGCCCCCATCCCGTGGTTTATCTGGACAAGCCGGGTCATGAATCATCAATTCATATACCTGGATTCCAACTAGAGTACTCTCGTCTAACTACTGTATCGTCATATTAAAGTCCCTAGCCAGCCCCGTTCCCCCAAAACCTCGTTCAAATGACTATTCCGTCAGGATTTGAATTTGAAATACAATGGTTTATTTGAATTTCAAAACTAATCCAATGGTTTATCAGTGATTATTTTGGACCAATTCATAATGATTTATTCGGACACCAATAAGGAATTTATCTGATGGTGATTGGGGCACTATGTGGTGGACTATATGGAGTAGCCATACCCAAAAGGCATAAACATGTTTAGAGTTTTTTGAACTCTTGCGTTAAACCATTGAATGCATTCACACAAAATATAGCAATATGCCAGAATTGTTCTAAATTAATCTGAATCAACTTCAGCCACTGTCAACATGCCCTCTGCCTTAATGCTCTCAATAGTGAAATCTGGGACTAAACTTGGTTGTGTTTATAGCAGATGATTAAGGTTCTCGCATAAATATGGTGAGTACTCCTTTAAGACCTTATTAATTAAGCCCTTATGCTCAGAACTCCGTGAAAGATAAATTCCCTCAAAATAGGTGTGCAAGTTGTTGCCCTCCCACAAGTCCACAGCTAACAACCTCTTCAATGCCTTGGCCTGGATCATGCACCTCTTCAAGTTAGCTAGCATGGATCCCTGGGTTGGCCTATCAGCATCTTGATTGAGAGGCTTGGTGGTATGTTTGAACTCCCCCTTATCCACGACCTCTACATGGAACTTGCAGCTGGAATCATACTTATAGAAAGAGCAAGACTATGATTCTGAAGGAAAACAATAGAATGCTTACTTGGGAATGGATTTTAAGCATTCTTCTTTGAACCTCTTTGGAACCCTTTTGTCATATGCTCTGGCATGCAACCTTAGAATTTTTGGATTAGAGCTTAGCTTTTCACGTTTCTTCTGCTTCTAAGTAATGCATATTTGCTTCCTCTATGCATACTTCTTGCTCCAAATCAAACAAATAAAATGCATATGGAAGATAGTAGCTAGGGTTCCTCTTGCCCTAGAATAATTGCACATTCATAATTGGTAACCCTTGTAGCGCACTAATAAAGCTTATTCTTTTTTGAGGTTTCATTATACATCACCATTATTGGATTATGCTTCATAATTACGTTGGCAAAAGATTTTTACAAGTTTTCTATTGGGGAAAGAAGGTGTATACAAAAATAGAAGTTTTTTATGCATGCTAAAACATTAAGAGTTCATATAAATATAGAGAAAGAGATGTAGCTAAACATGAAAAGGGGAAATAAACAAGCTTATATTATTTTAAGGGCTTATGTTATTTTATTGGTTTATCTTTTTAAGGGCTTGTTATTTTTAAACCTAACGAACTTAAAAAAAAATAGTAAGGCCTTATTATTTCGAAACCCACAAATGCAAAGGCAGCTAGGAGTTTTTGTTGGACAGTCGCTTGCATGTTAGAGGATGTCCAGATGGCCTGGGTGGGCTACCTGACAGGGGCAAACTGTTGTAGGAGGTGATGTAATTCCTAGACTCAGGAGTTTGCTTGATCTTAATAAGCTTGAGCTTCCCTATGCTTGATTCTGGAACATAGATTTTGATGGCTCACTGGCAGATTATATTAAATTGGCCATAAATTGATTTTATTTGACCCTCCAGGTGTATGCGAGGCAGAATTTAGGGTTGCTTTAGGGTTGCTTGGTTACTTCCAGAGCTTACCCATGGCTGAACAAGTCAGAAGACCTGCAAAAGGCAGCACTGCAAAGTATATATGAAAGTTCATTGTAGTGCAGCAAGCTTTTATGAAGATATTGGAACCAAGGCAGATAGGTTGGGCAATTTATTTTTTGAGCCTCTTTCATTCCTTACTTTGGGAGATGATGTTATGGTGGCTGTAAAGTATTTCTCATATTTAGGGTACCTTCTTCAGCCTCGCTCTACTATTTGTTGAAAAAATAATCCCCTCATATAGGATTGAAATGGTTTCTCTGCATCAGCTCTTAGGGCTTCTATGGTGACTGTTATATCAGACGCTCCTAAAACAGGAACTAAACCATGTTCTAACATTGCGTTAGCAACTTGTTTTTCTTACTATCTAGTTGTCTTATGAGGCGCGATCATAAAGAAATCCCTCTAGCTTGAACATAGAAACATAATCAGTTGTTCATGCCATGACTACTAGTATTTTAAACAACGAGCAGGTATCTGCTTGTTCAGCCAATATTATCGAGATTAAAGATGGATCTTAGCATTTGATCATCCAAGACTTGTCATGTGGATTTATAGATTGTGTGGATAGATGCTGTTATACTGCTGTAAACCACAGGCAAATCAGATAATCAAAAGAAATATACGTAGAAAGGAAAAACATGATTGTGCGTCTGGAGACTCATTTTATAATTGAAGATCATAAGGGCCTTTGATGGACTTTGTGGTCTGCTTGAGCTAATATAATATTCCTTATTATCATTGCTTTATGTGTCATTCAACCACCATGGTGTAATGGCACCGACCTGGTGGTTTTCTTGTGTGGAATAAATCTATTGGGCATGTGGGAAGAAAATGTTTGTGTACTATGGAAGACTCTATAAATGCCAATTATGAGAAAATGGAGACTTATCGAAGACCTTGGGTGTATAAAGGGCAAAGGGTGATGCATTATTTCTGCAAGAGATATGGCGATTATAGGGGCGATGATCACAATGGCCTTGGTGGTTTAGAAGGTCCTGGTGACCCTGGTGGTCCTGGTTTTGGAGGTCCGGGTGGCAGGGGCCATTAAGTGCATGTATTGCATTAAGTATACATGTAGTATAATAGTTCACGTAGTGACTTTGCTTATATCCAAACTTACTGTCATACTAACATAGCCCAGTGTTGCGAAGCTCTAGCAAATGAAATGCTATGTTGGAATTGATATGTAGACGCCAATGTCATTCCTAGGCTTTAGTAGTGTTAGAGTTGTGTTTAAAACAGTTTAAGGTGGATTCACGTGAAGCTTTTAATTTCTTATTTATTTATTTATTTAAATCTTTTTTGCCTTTGTGGAGGTTAAAAAAACCTATTCTAATATATTTAGGTCTCTCTGTAGGTGTGCCCCGGACCGATTTCTAGATTTTAATCACATGTGAATCCCCCTTAAGAAGAATGACAGAAGTTGAAAAAACAATCAGCAGCTGCAGCTTTAGAAGATGTGAAGGTAAATGAACGGCAGTGCCGACTTCTTTATAAGAGATGCAAAGCTGTGCAGGAATGGTTCAATGTTCTCCAAACAGGAGTACCCATAAAGATCAGACAATCACTCAACTCAATGGAGGAGCTTGCCAAGGTCCTAAAAAGAGGTATGGTTCTTGTGGCCCAGTCTAGATCAGAAAAGCTTCAACTCTGGGATAAAGCTGCAATGTTTAGAGACATATTTGAAGGAATTACAGTATGCATGAATTTAGTACGGGATGCGATCTTGACCCGTTGGATTTTGTATAATGACTATAATGACGCTGTTATTAGAGCACTAGATGCTGCTGCTACTGAGAACATTAGTCAAGATGAGATTTTAAAAGCAGGCAAAGAAGATAGATCCAGATCCCTGCTTTGTGCAGATTTGTCTGGGAGAATTGACAGAGGAGGAGCGTTTGATGTTCAATACCTAGATGTAAGAAAAGGAGAGGAATTATTAGGCAGTGGAACATTCAGTAACGTTTATAAGGGGAAGTGGTTTGAAACTGAAGTTGCAGTGAAGGAATTTTACAGTCTAGGAGACACAAGTCATGAAAAAGAGCTTCTGGTTATGGAGAGGGTAGATCGAGATCATCAGAATCTGTTGCAAATCTTTGGGCCCTTCAGACGAGAACAAAAAATTTGCTTGGTGATGGAGCTCATGAGCAGTGATCTGTCAAAACTTATCAGGGAAAAACTGTTGGATCTGAAAGCCCGTTTAACCTTTTAACTGCTGTAGATATCATGCTGCAGATTGCAAAAGCCATATCCTTTTTACATGAGAGGAAGATTGTGCACCGAGATCTTAAACCCGCTAATATACTTGTATCATATATGGCTGGAGAAGACTGCCCTGTAGTCAAGGTTGGGGATTTTGGCACATCAAAGACTGATTTTAAGTTGAATGCTCAGATGACATTTGCCGGAAGCATAAAATATATGGCGCCTGAAATATTGATGAACGATAACGAGGAGAAGCTTTCCTACACAGAGAAAGTGGATGTGTATTCTTTTGGAATCACTTCCTGGTTTTTTTTATTTTATAGATGTCTTTCACCGACTTTGTGTCCACGTGGTCTCTCAACTTTGCAACACCAATCTATGACATGATAATATATAACAAATAACAAATGGTGCCCTCTCACAATGGCATGATAATATATAACACCATATGCCTGAACCTTCAGAACATAAAGAAAGATGCTATAGTTTTTAACATTCAGAACATAAAGGAAGATGCTATAGTTTTTAACATTCAGAACATAACGGAAGGTGCTATAGTTTTTGACGAAGAAGAAATCGCAGGCGTTATCATGGTAAAGCTATTCTTTGTAAATTATCAGCCACGTCAGGCTGCCAAGACACGTGTCAGTAGAGTCGTAGCTGTCTAAAGAGTCATGTCTGTGTCGGTTCAGTCCAGCCCTATATATGTAACCATTTCTATTATGAATATGATATACGAAGAGTCTTTCTGCTGTCACAGATTGTATCTTGATGTTTAGATGGTATCAGAGCATGCAACGATCTTGAGGCCTGCTGCAAAAGCTTGTGACGTTCATGACAGAGCCGCTGCCACAAAAGATCTCTAAAGATAGCACCAAATCGAAAAGCAAAAAGGGATAAATTCTGTTTTTAGTGCCCATCCAAAAACAGCCCATAATCGATATTTGTGGGAGATGCAATGGCTCATAGGAGGAAAACGTCCAAGCAAATTGGGCAGAGATTGAAGGCATTAAGAATCCAGAGGGCAATCATCAGAGTAAATCAGAGGTTGATTCAGAGAAAGAAGCAGGCCCGGGTGAGTGTATTCCAACGCCTGAGATTCTAAAGGAAATTCTAAAAGCCGTAGACTCAGAAGGAAAAGCTCTCTAGAAGCATTCAAAGAGATGGCCATCACCAATTCTAGCATGGACAGGTTTGCCGAGAGATTTTTAGAGAAGTTTAACGGTGAGAATTTCCATACCTGGTCCATCAAATTACAGTTACTCCTCGTGAGAGAAGGAAATTGGGGGATAATAGATGGCACTGATGCAAAACCCACTGATGCCGCAAAGGTTGCAGAATGGGAAGCCAGAGATCGCAAGGCCATAACCACTATTGGTCTTGCATTAGGTGAGGCATATGTCCATCTATTAAAAATTGCAGAATCAGCCAAAAGCAACTGGGATGCATTACATAATGCCTTTGGAGGTGCTGGCAAAACATGCGAGTTATCCCTAAAGCAGCAGTACTTTGGCTTAAAAATGGAGAAAGAAGAAAGTATTGCTGAATTTGTGAGCAGAATGAAGTGCTTAACATTGCAGCTTTCCAGAGTTAATTCACATGTTACTGCAGAAGATTCAAAGGCAGTTATGCTAAATGGGTTGACACCAGACTTTCGATCTGTGGCGACCACTTTAGCAAATTTGCCAAATCAAACATTTGAGCAGATGGTGGCAGCTTTAATAGAAGACGAAAGGAAGATGAAACAAGAAGGAGGACCATTGGCTGTAGCAAAGAATGCTGCATTCTTCACTTCCAGGAATCGCCCAAAACCTTGGATGCGTAAACAAGGAAGACAAGGAAGAATGATGTCCGGGCAATTAAGGATTGGAGCAGCACCTACAGGGACAGCCAAGGATGGTGATCAGCAACATAGACAATCTTTTAGAGATGGAGCAGCCAAGTCTAGTGGAGAAAGACAAAGGACTTGCTTTATATGTGGGAAAGGAGGTCACATAGCCAGAGATTGTCGTATGAATGAAGGCAGCAATAATTCTAGAAGCTCTAGATCTGGACGGGATAAGAGACCAGAGAGAATGTTTATGGTGCATCATACTTTATTTCATGGAGAAAGACATGCAGTATGGCTTGACTCAGGAGCATCCCTGCATATGACACCAGCAAAGGAGTTATTTCATACATTGGAGATGTTGCCATCACGAAGTATGTTGGCGACAATTCAAGCTATCAGATTTGCGGCATAGGGACATTGATGGTGCAGGTTGAGTATGGCATGCAAGAGATTATAAATGTCCATTATGTACCAGGCATCAGCCAAACATTGCTATCAGTTGGCGTTATAGCTGATGCTGGTCATGGCATCACATTTAACTCAAATCGGTGCTTCATAACTGATTTGGATGGTAATCAGGTGGCCACAGGCACGCGTATTGATGGCTTATATAAGTTGGATGCAATAGTCAAAGTACCGCCAAAGGCACTGATTACTATTACAAAAGATTATTCCTTGCAACTATGGCATTCTCGATTGGGTCATCCTCATCTCCAAGTACTGTTGAAGTTGAAGAAAGACAATATGGCAGAGGGTCTCGATTTTATGGAGGGCAGCAAATTTGCATTTTGTGAAGCATGTGTTCTTGGCAAGCATCGAAGACATCCATTTCCCATAGGAATGAGTACCCGAGCAGAGAGACTGTTGCAGATTATCCATTCGGATATATGTGGACCCATGCAAACTCAATCATTGGGTCGGAAGACTTACATGCTAACCTTTATTGATGACTTTTCCAGGTACACATGTGTTTGGCTGCTCTCACGAAAGTCGCAAGTTCTGGAATGTTTTCAAGAATTTAAGGCTATGGCTGAAAATCAAACTGGATATCGCATTCAAATACTTCGGAGCGATAATGGTGGCACCGTAGGACCTCTTGCGAATGCCAATGAAGCTGGTCCTAGTCAAATTCATGCAGATCCTCCAACTGATGGCACAATTGCAATGGATGGGGGAGTTGACGAGCCTTTGCCAGCTGTACCTGATATTGTCTATGCACCTGCTCCAGCCCGACTCGGTCTCGAGATCAAGATGTTGCTTTTGAAGGGTTGTAACTCCTCCAATTATACCCGGCTGCTCAGGCCATCCCCATTGAACCTATACCCTATCAAAGTGTTAACCGTAAAGGAAAAGGCATTCATATTCGCCCTCATCGTGGAGTGACCAGATCCGACCGAGTGAGTTATTTATCCAATAAAGCCATGGAAGCCTTGATCTAGTCGGGCCTAGTGCCGATGTTTTCGAAAAAGAGAGCACGAGGTCTTATTGCGACCACTTTAGATGATATGGACGATCCTCTCACCGTTCAAGAAGCCTTAAGTGGACCTCTCTGCGCTTGAATGGAAGAAAGCAATGGATGCCGAATATGATTCCCTATTGAAGAATGCAACTTGGGAACCCGACGCCTGCCCTCACGATAGACAAGTGGTCAGCACTAAATGGTTGTTCAAAATTAAACGCAATGCCTCGAGGTATCGAGATATAAAGCGAGATTTGTGGCCCGTGGATTTTCCCAAGTAGAAGGAGTTGACTTCACCGTAGACGCGTTTCCTCGGTTGTGAAAATGTCTTCTATTAAACACCTTATTGGCGATTCTTGGTGAAAAAAATCTAGAGGTGCACCAGATGGACGTGAAGACTGCATTCTTGAATAGGGCCTTAGATGAGGAAGTTTATATTTCACAGCCACAAGGTTATGAGAAAGAAGGACAAGAGCATCCAGTGCGTCTGTCTGCGCAAGGCCACTCAGTATGGATCTGCGACAGTCCCTAGAGCTTGGTATGAAAGAATTAATGGTTTCCTTGCAGATCGGGCTTTGAGAGTTTAGAAGCTGATGGCAACGTGTATCTCCATCAAGTGGGAGACCATTTTATCCAAGTTGCTCTGTACGTTGATGATTGCATTCTTCTCTCTAACCATTTGATGTTGCTCAATCATTTTAAGCGCCGCCTTTCTCAAGAATTTGAAATGTCCGACATGGGGGAGATTCATTATTGTCTGGGCATTCAAATTCTGCGTGATAGATCAGCAGGTTGGCTCAAAATGATTCAATCAAAATATGTGGAAGAAGTACTCTCACGGTTCAATATGTTGGACTGTAATTCAGTTTGTACTCCAATGGAAACTAGTCTGAAGTTAACCAAAGATATGGCACCAAAGAATGATGATGAGATCGCACAGATGCAACAAGTTCCTTACAGGCATGCAGTTGGCAGTCTTGTGTACTTGGCAGTGTGCACTAGACCAGACATATCATTTGCTGTTGGAGCCGTGAGTCAGTTCTTAGACTGCCCTGGAATTCAGCATTGGATGGCAGTTAAAAGAATTATGAGATATTTGAAGAAGACAAAGGAGTATGCCTTAGTGTATGAGCGCAGTCCCAGCCCACAAATGTTTCAACTAAAAGGGTATACAGATGCAGATTGGGCTGGTGAGCATGATAGCAGAAAATCCACATCTGGATATGCTTTCTTTCTTGGCAATTCCTTAATCTCATGGAAGAGTAAGAGGCAGCCCATTACTGCACTCTCAAGCACTGAGGCCGAGTACATAGCAGCTACATCAGCTGCTCAAGAACTTATATGGTTGAGAAATCTATTGAAAGGTTTAAAGTTGGAGCAAACTGATCCAACTACTCTCTTATGTGACAATATGAGTGCAATCGCACTTGCAAATTCAGAAAAATATCATGCAAGGACGCGCCATATTGAAACCAGATTCCACTTTATAAGAGAGCAAGTTCAGCGTGGTGTGATAGTTCTGGAGCATTGCACCACAGATGAGATGAAGGCTGATATCTTTACGAAGGCCTTAGCCCGGGACAAATTCCAGAAAGATCGCGATATGTTGAAGGTTTTGAATGATGAAGACTTGCAGCCTGATTAGGCTGTGGGGGAGTGTAAATTATCAGCCACGTCAGGCTGCCAAGACACGTGTCAGTAGAGTCGTAGCTGTCTAAAGAGTCACGTCTGTGTTGGTTCAGTCCAGCCCTATATATGTAACCATTTCTATTATGAATATGATATACGAAGAGTCTTTCTGCTGTCACAGATTGTATCTTGATGTTTAGATTCTTCACGCTCGGCTTTCTGTATATGCTTAACCTTTTTAGTCTTGTTGCTCTTATGATTTTTCCTTTATAAGAGACATCAAATCTTGTGGACAGCTCATTTCTTCAGAAGAGAAGGAATACTTTTATCAGTAATTATGAGTAATGACAAAATAGTTCAAAATATGCTTATTCGCTGGAGCTAAGATTTGAGGAGAACCAAAACAACAAAGATTAAAGCCATAGCCGCCATGCCCTTAGACATCCTTTGCTTCCTCCTTCCTCCGCTTCCATCTAAGCTCATCTATTTTTCCTGGCTTTTGCTTCATCTATTTTTGCCGCTTTTGTTTCATCTGTTTATGCTGGATCTCATGGCTTTTGCTTCATCTACTTGTGCCGGATCTCAGGGCTTTTTCTTCATTTATTTGTGCCGGATCTCAGGGCTTTTGCTTCATCTATTTGTGCAAGACCTCAAGGCCAGATGAAGCAAAGTTGTTCTTGGAAATTTGAACCATTTGGTCATTACGTCTCGTAATTGGCTGGACTCAGCTCATTTCCCCTGTAAAGGGCTCCCCTCGTGCTCCGCCTCGTCTGGCGGCGCTACCGGAGCCCTCTACAGGGCGGAATGAGCCTCCTTTGGGCAATTACCTAGTATGAAATAACAATCATTCTTTATTACTAGTAACCATGTCAGTGTTGACATAAGTTGAGAGCCTGTGAATATTTTGGCCGAAATAAGAAAAGCGTCAATGGTAACCCTGCCTAGCCTTCACATAAGTTGGGAACATGTAAATGTTTTGGCCGAAATAAGAAAAGCGTCTAGTAATAATTCAACTTTTGTAGCTTTTGTAAATAAACCCAGCGTTGCTGCGCTACATTTAGACCCTGTCAACGACGAACAAACACAGTGGAAACATATTGAGGACCTGTAAAGGATTTTCAACATCAGAGAGATATTGATAATGATCATTCAAAACTACTACCTTCATAAAAATTTGTGTTAATGGGATTGTATGTTTATGTAGAATTTTAAATGTCTAAAGGGTATGAGAATAATATCTCGGAGATATTATGTTCATAAAATAAATTGAATGTTATGTTGACTATGCATGATAGACATATGGACACCCTATTACTCAATATTATGCACTATATATGCAATGCATATGGTGTATAATGGGGTGTGCATATATGGATAGGGTGCATGTTGGGTGGGCTTTAACAGACGGATTATGTGATAGCTCAGGATGATTTTTACTGTGTGTCACATTTATATTGGAACTCTCAATGAATTTGTTCGATATTTAAACTGGAACTCTTATAAATAAATTACGATGTCCAATATTGGGCGTAAGTTTGAAACCTATAGATATTGCAAATGGTGAGCATGCATTGATGGTGCTTAGAAAGAATATTGCATATTTTTTCTCATGCAATGGTGACTGTGCGTAGAAAGGATATTGCATATTTCTGATGATGGTCCTTAAATATGGTAGTATGTCAAAGATAAGAATATCCTATGATAAAAATCCTTCTTATTCATCTTGAACATATTTATCATATGATAAATGGTATGGCATTTGCTTAAGATGCTTATTTTAGAGCTTATAAACCTTTTGTTCGTTACCTTCAAAATCAATTGTTAATTTTAAAGATTTGCCATTACTTAGTAGAGGCAGTTGTGCATCTCAGGCATCTGCTCAACCTTCTCCTTCTTCTCAGGTTCAAGCTCCCATTGTTATTTCTTCATTTGTTCATGATCAACGTTCGCCAATTGTTTTACAGTCCTCGAGTATGGAAGATGCTTTACCTCTAGTTCCGATGGGGTCGTCATTAGCACCATCAACCGGCTCCCTCTACTCTCCATGTTACTGCTTCTTCTTCTCATGCTTATGAGGTTGTTATGGCTAATGGTCCTAATTTTCAATGCTCTAAAGAGGCATGGCAACATGTCAATTAGAAGAAGGCAGCTAGGAAGAAGTGTGCGATCTCATGAGGCAATCCCGCCTCGTAATATACTTTAGCATGATAATTTAATGTCTATTGCTGATCATCTTGATGTAGTAGAACATGTTGATTGTGATGAGATCATTAAATGCCTCAAGGTGGCACAAAGAGTGTGATTATCCACTGTGCATGAATAATTTTTCTTAATGTCGTCCTCTAGGTTTTGAGTCCCATGTCACAGTGTTCCTGTATGTATCTTGATTTCTTTCTTGATAATAGATTGCCGTCCAAAAAAAAAAAGTTAGCATTTTGTAGCTAACTACTTACAAAGGCATTCATTGACACTTTGCAAAAATGCCTCATAAGCTAAATTTGATTCCATGCAATCATGGTTGTCTTTTCTAGAATTTAAATTATAAGGGAATATGTTCCTTAGCCACTGAAGATCCAATCATAAGTAGTATTGGAGTGCGTCAGGGTTGCCCCCTCTTCCCCACACTCTTTGGCCTATACATTGACCAGCTGGAAGATTGACTCTCTGAGCATGGAGGTGCGGGTGCCCATCTCATACATCACACAATCTGGCAACTCATATATGCTGATGATGTCAACCTCCTGGCCTATACTCCAGAGGACATGCAACGTCACCTGGATGCTCTTGACACTTTTTGCCAATTCACTCGTATGCGAGTTAACTTGGCCAAAACTAGGGTGCTGCTAGTTTCATCATCCCGTCAGCTAAGGCTTCCCTCATTCACTTACTAGGGACAAGATGTAGAGGTGGCTCCGACCTACAAGTACTTGGGGATCGAGTTCTCTACTACCACCCATTGGGACGCTGCCATCAAGTTGCGGGTCACGACGGGTTGGAAAGCACTATATGCCATGCAGACCAACAGCCACAAGGCAGAGTTGTATGCCTGGGGCCACCAGTCACACTTGTTTCGGGCCTTGGTCGAGCCGGTCCTTTTGTGTAGGGCAGAAGTGTGGGGTCCGGTGATATCCCTCAACACCTGGAATGATCTTGAGCAGGTGCAGAAAGCCTTCTTGGCACGGGCCCTTGGGGTAAAGTCCACAATTCCATACCAGATCCTACTCCAGGAGACATGTTTTCTACCCCTTCAACGGGCTGCATTGGAACGCCCATATCATTTACTTCCAGAAGGTGGTCGCTATGGGTGATACACATTTGCCCAACCTTGCTTTGGCCATGGCGATGGATGCCCAACGCCTGAAAGCTTGCTGGAAAGATCACAAGGCCCTTAAGCTATACCTAGATGCTACTTTCCTTCGCAAGCTCTGGGATGCAAATGCTCTGACGCATGTTAAGCTGGCACACTATCAGCAGCAAGTCAATCCTAGGCTCACGAGAGGCCCATACCAGTACTTGTACACCAAGTTGCCCATGAAGAAGCGCAGACTGATAACTTCCATTCGCACGGGTGCACATCGCCTCCGCATTGAGACAGGACGTTGGGCTCGGGAAGCACGAGAGCAAAGGCTTTGCCAGTGTTGCCATTAGGGCGCCTTTGAGGATGAATGTCATGCCCTCCAGATCTACCCAGCATTTGCCCATATCCGAGAGCGGTATGTTCGGTTGCTAGTGCCTGACCAACTATTGCATGAGTTATTGAATACGGCGTCAGTGGGTTTGTTGGGGTCATACCTCCAAGAGGTTATGGATGCACGGACTCAGTTGTGTCCTCCGGGACGGTATTGAACTGTCCTATACAATTGTACAGCGTGCCAGCATACTTATTACTGCTAAGGTTTTTCCCTCGAAAACCCTTCGGGGTGGGGGTTTTTTAATCCTGTCAGTAATACGCTTGCTGCTCTCTTTTTGTTTGGGTCCCATAGGCCAATCGGTCTCCGTGGACGCTAAAAAACCTATTCTATTCTATTCTATTCTATTCTATTTATCAAGTTCGAATTAGCAAATTGTTCAAAATGATCAGATGCTTTTTTTGCATCAATAATCCCTCAAGATCTTAATTGCTGAAAGAAAAAAGGAAACACAATAAAGCCTTCTAGAATCATATTGAAGTTGTAAAAAGATCTTGTCTCATCACCCTTTCTCCGCAGAAATTTAATCACAAAAAAGGAATGTTGTAGTCTCTTTTAGAAATGTGACCATTTATGCTAGTTATAAAGTTCTGATGCTAACCTCAGCATTCCCATATGCAATCCAATATAATCGAACACTTTTTATTCCATAAATTATTAATCAGATCATGTACTTCAACAACATCCTGAATGTACCTTAAATCTTCAGTCCCATAACTATGTAGCTGCTATATCTGAGCACTCAGGAAGGATATCTTTTATTGAAGTATGTGTGGAGCAATTGACAGACCTAATTACTTATTATCCAAACATCTATAAACCTACTTATACTGCTGCAAACGTGTCAGCTTCATGTTCTTAAGTCTTCAGCCTATTATCTTAAAGAGCGAACCATCATTACCTTATTTCTGCTGCCTCCCCTTAAACTTCAGATCCAACCTGTACAGTAGAAATAGAATATTCTAGATGTACAGTACAAACATTATAGCCTAGATGCACATCCATCTCCCCCCCCCCACTTCCTCGATTACCATGTCTAACATATAATATGTGCAAATATGTTCAAGCAAGTGGTAGAAATAGAAATCCTCTATTTCTATTATGAAATTTATGTTTTATGTGGCAGAACTATATTTGCACTTCAAGAAATAGTCACATGACAATTAACATATTGATTACCATAGTTGTAAGCATTGTGCAGCTTTGTCCCTACAATAACAGGAACTTTCTAGCAAGCTTTCATTTGATGCGAGCATATCTAAAGACATTCAAAACCACAATTAAGCAGCAATTGGCATCTTCAAACAAAAGACAGAGCACATACTACTCAAATGAGTCAAATTTAATCCTTTTATTCCTCCAAAAGCACCATGCACATTGAAGTACATTGCTAACTTTATTTTCTGTACAGGAACTAATCCCACTCAAATGAAGCAGATTATAGTTCATATTAAGAAGCAAAAAATGCACCAGAACTCAACATTGTACTAAAATTTGCTATTCAAAATATCTTTCGTTTGCCTTTAAACAAAGGCCATCATATCGTATGTATGCTCATGGTTGCATAACATGGATGAGAGTATATGATCTTACTACAAAGAACCAAAAGATTGTTTGTTGGTTGCCAGTCCCTACTTCAACACATTATAATCTAGTGCTTGGATTTAGACTGGAGCTTAGAAGCCAATCCCTTAAAGTTGAAATGATGATGACATTATTGTTCTTTTTCAAAAAAGCTAAGAAACGATGGCTGCTAGATCTAAATTGCACATATTTTACAGTTCGACCTCTAAACTGTAGCCTTTCCTTCTCATAGTAACTTTTAGACCTAACTGCATCTAAGCGGAGCTAGACTCAAAAACATTTGTGCATAGGCAATTATGGCGAACCAGATCTGGACGAAGATCGACCATGACTTCCTCGACCTCGAAGAACAGGTATACGAAAAAGGACACAGAAAAATGTCTACCCCTGATGTATATACCTATAGAGGTTGGGGGACCATTGAACCCTGCCCTCCAATGTACCACAAAAAAAAAACTGTACCTTACCCTGCATGATGTATACGTATGGAAACCCTTTAAAAAGGCCCTCTTCCATACACACACATGGTTGAAGGGGTCTCTTAAATGTGCGCCCCTTAGGCGGATGCATGAACATGTTGTTTGGAGATGTAGCCGATACCTTAGAGTATTGGTTGTTAAAAATACCATACTAATATGATTAAAAAAAAATAAAAATATACCACAACCATTAAATCTCTAGATATGCCAAGATGCCAAACCCCACCCCTTGACCAATGGATTACCAAAAATAAAGATAGATGTATGCCCTATAAAATCAGAGTACCCACCAATATTTCTTTGTAACGTCGCACAATGGATTGCTCGACTGAAAAAGTACGAAGAGTTGTGAGTAGAGCTTGAACTTCAACCTGTGTTTGGAGTATGTGCAAGAAAAAAGAGTGGAAGAGTGATTGTGTGCAAAAATAATGATGGCGATGTTGCAAATATATTGGTCAATTCCATGCTATCTTTCTCCATTGGATTTTCAAGGATTAAAAGCATGAAATACAAAAACAAACTACAATTCAATAGAAACTAGCAATGACAAAGTGTCACCATGGTTTCGCCCAAATACTTTGTAGAATGAAGGCATTCATAAATTCAATTCTTATGGCAAGAACAACGATTGAAATCTAATTATTTTCACTCGTGATATCCGGATCCGTGAGTTGTATTTGATCAATGAAATATTGTAAAACGTCCTCCAAAAAATCGATTTTCCAAGCTTCTTCTTACATGCTTCCAAACAATCATCCCATGCAATGATATACATTCCAAATTCTTGACTTGAAACAATCGTAAATAGAAAATGCATGCTTTACTTAATATAAGTGTCACCATAAGTTAGATTCTATCAACTAGATTCTGATCCTCTTCACCTATAACCAGCATATGTACGTTCTCCCTTGGTAGACGAAAGAGTAAAATGTAAAATACAAGAAGAGCCAGCATAAACGTTGCAGGCAAGAATACAATATAACTCAGTGCTTTTACAAAAGTTAAAGGATATTGATTAGCACTCAGTTTCCTGTGGTTTAAATTTCACCTTGACTAGTTTGGTCAATGTAAATGGAATTCCTTCAAGTAAAGAAAAATAGAAGGAAAAATATTGTTAGAACATAAAATAATTCCATTGACTACTTAATGCAAATTAAATACAGTGATAGCAAAATTGTCCCTTCAAACATAGAAAGGGGATGTTAAAGCTTATTCTTTTAAATAATAAAAGGGGGGGGAGGGAGGAGAGTGAGAGGGGGGGGAGGGAGGGAGGGATAGAGAGGGGGAGGGAGATGAAATGAAATATATTTATTACGTCTGTGAGACCACCAGGTCTAGAAGACGTTCAAACTAGGACATTCAAAATTAAAGAAAATATCATCCAATGCATCCTCAGATAGGAGTGCATTAGGCTCTCTAATCTCCTCTACATTTACATTGTGTTCTTTCTTAAGATGCAATTCTCTATACTGCAATACCTCAACAAGAAATTTTCCAATTCTGTGACGTGGAAGGTTAAAAAAATGTAACAGGTTGTCAGAATTAATTTCAAACTAGTCTCAGATGTCCTGATATGAGGGGCAATGTAGGATTACGTGTAGAACACCTTAGCAATAGCTAAACCCAATAAAGCTAAATCTTAACAGAATAATGTAAGATAGTAATAGAAATAAGACCGTAAAATATTCCCTTAAAGTAAACTAATAAATAACATTTAGAGAGGGAGAGAGAGGGGGGAGGGGGGAGGGAGGGAGGGAGGGAGGGAGAGAAGAATACGAGAAAAGAGAGGAAAAAAGAAAAGAACCTGATATATTTATTATAAGCAAATTGCTGCATCCTTTCTCAACTTTGATATTCAATGTCAGTTGTTGGAATGGAAAGAACAGATCGAACAGTGTAATTCTATGGTACCTAACATATAATCCTTAAGCTATAAGCTTGATCATAATAGAAATAGAAGCAACTTATTCTTTATAAGATCAATTCTTTCAGGGCATTATTCTTTGAGCATGTGCACCCCATACTTCAGAAATGCGATCTTGCTTTATCCATTCTCGTTGGATATTAAGTAGCGTGCACGGAACCAACATGGAAGGAGAATGAATAAACATGGAAAACTTCTGAGACTATGCACGTAACATCTCTACTACTCGATCTTACAGGCAGACAACATCAAATTAGCCTGCCGCTAGAGCATCTTGTTGTAGCAGGGAATGTCCTTCAACCTTTATTAATTAGGAGACAAAATGCTTGAGGATATTCACATCTACAAGTGGAAATGCGTCTAGTTCTATATGCTGCCACAATTATTGTGGTTCTCAACTACAAATCCAGGATCTATACAAAAGGTTATGCAGAAGAACAACTTAGCCCATATTTGCTAAGGGTGTCAGAAGAACAACTTGGGGATCATATCTAGGGTGTCCATACACCACAGTCGCTACAATTTAGCCAGAAGGTATTTCCTAGCTATGCTAGGTTTTTAAGTAAACCATAGGATCCTTGATTTAGCCTAAAGAACTTATGTTACTTTACTGATTTATTATCCTAATGTCTTGTAGTTGTAGCAATCCATGCCTATTATTGTTTTATTGTCTAAGATTGTTGTACTAACCCAAATAGGGATGCTACCAGCTTACGTTTCCCAATTTATTCAGTTGCTTTCACCTAGATAAATTAAACATGATGGCCAATGGAAACACCATAAAAATCTATTTGTCTTAAGCATTATAATGTGAGCTAAGTTGAGGCTGCTGCTTCTCTTTAACTGCAGCCACTTTTGCTATAACACCACACAATGGTGCACATAAAAGCTACTATTTAGATTCCATGTTTGCTCCACAAAATGCTTAAGGAAAATATGCAATCTAGCAAATGGCTGTTCAGAAAAGAAACAAATGGCTCTCTAAACAACTACATCTTCTCTTATCTGTTTGCCATAAACGACTTTTCATAGCAGTTCATTGGAAATTCATCAATTGCAGGCCTATACTCGATTGATACTAGATCCATTTCCTCAGAAACCCATTAAAAACCCACCAAATGCATGGCCCTAAAAGACCCTTAATCCTTAAGTATACAAGAAACACCCCTGGGCTTAAATTCACGGTTTCCACCCTGGAATTTGAGCCCCGAGGTATTTTTTGAAACGCGAAATCAGAGATATGATCAATTCAAAAGGGTGAAATCGGCCAGAATGAGGCCAGAATGCGAGTTAAAAATGCCAGAATGGTGAAAACGTGAAAAGCTTCGGGTGAAGAAAGAACACAGAGTAACATTCTTTAAAAGAATAACTGCCATTTGGCGAGGTATGGTTTACGTTTAATTTCACGTTTAATTAATTGACAAAGTTGAATTTTTTACCTGGCAGCTCTGGCTTGTTTGACACTCTGAGGTCTGGTGATGGCAGAAGAAGGCCGGATGTGAAACTAGAACCAAGATGCCGAGGGTGAATTGAAATCTATCTACATGCGATCTGTTCTTCAAGGATATTTGCGCAACTCCATATAGAAACAAACTGGTGAATTGGAATCTTTTCTTTTTTTCTTTTTTTCTTTTTTTTCTTTTTTTTTTTTTGAAACTGCATGCAAACTCTTAGTGCGTAGTACGCTAAGTATTGGAAACTCGGTATGTTTTTCTTTGCTATTATCTCTGGCCATAAAAAAAGCATATTCAGTACAAATTCCAGTCTAACTACGTATCTCGGCCTCACATTTTGGATATTCAATGAATATTTCTCACTCCTCGCTACCATGTCTAGGGATTGCCCTTTGGGCAACCAAAAAAAAAAAGAGAAAGACTTGAAAATAAGTAAAAACATAAAGATATCAGTGATGTTGAGTATCAACCATGCTAGAACTTCTTGAATCTATGCAAGATAAGATATTACAACAATAGCCTATTCCATTATGCTCAAAAAAGATTTTATAGTTCAGACCCGGGATCCAACTAGCACTAGCTTGGGAGGGACTCAATCTACAAGTTTCTTAATGGCAATCATGCGTGTTTCTTTAGGGATGGAGTGTCCGCACATCCAAAACATAAAGTTATTGGAACAGTTGCCATGGCCAATGCAAGAGAGAATTTAAATGTATCACAATTTTATATAACTACATGCAGGGGGTTAGATTACCTTGATAGGAAACATATAGGGTCTAGATACTTTGCAGAAAATAAATGATAAAATATTGATAAGAAAGGGCATCAATGAAGAAGTGTTCGGCTCTTGGCGTGTGCGCTGTCGGAGATCTTGGTATTCTCGTAAACTGCAATTACATAAATAGATGGCTCTCTAGCGTGCAATTAATGATGCATCGCAGAATCAATGTCCTTTGGGCTGAGATAGGGCTGAGTATGTTAGCCACATAATAATCACGTTAGCTCATTGGTTATGTTGGTCAAAGTAGTCTTATTAGGATATTGAGTTATTTTGGTAGAGATTCGAGCCCGCGTATTTCATATTCTAAAATCTTAGGCAAAGTCGTATAAAAGCTCGATATTCCATCAAAACCTTAGGCAAACTCGTATTTCATACTTTAAAATCATAAGTGACCCCAATCATAAATGACCATAAGTAAAACGAGAGGTGCCAAGAGGCTCCAACATACGATATGTGTCGTAGGATCGATGGATCCGATGACTATGGTAGTACAACGTGCACCTCGTTTAGAATATGTAGCACAATAACAATGCATGTGGTCCAACCTGGGGATTGAGGATTCAAGTTGTGCGGATAACACTTCCAGCCTTGCTATATAGAGCATGCGGGTCACTTTATTGGTGGATGGATTTCTTTCCTTTTCTCATTTCTCTTATGCTCATTCAATTCTTCCATCAAAAGAGGCTAAAGCCTAAATATCTAGCCCTCAAAAAAAGGAGGGGGGATGATTTATTTGAATAGGCTCCTCAACTTGCTAACTTAATTCTTGAATTTCCTCCATTGCAATAGCAAGTTAACAATGCTAGATTGGAATTTGGATGATGATTGGGAACCCCATTAATAAGATCCAGAAGAGGCCGAGAAGATAGATCAAAAAAGAAATGCATGATTAAGTGCCATTAGAGTTTTTTTGAGGTCAAATAAATGCCACGTCAAAAAGCTCGCGGCCAATGGGGAGCCGAGCTTGTACAGAGTTTTTTTACCGAGCCTTGGTTTCGCCATTCCAGGTGTCAATTGCTGGTAGCTTCGGTAATATCCGTGCCTCTAGCTTCGGGTGTCAGATTACACAGGTGGCAATTATGACCGTTAGCTCCCGCCCTCAATTCCCGCTCAGGTGTTTTCCTCAACAGAGTTTGCGCGAAGATCGATTGCCCGCGCCAAGGGAACTTCGATTTGCTCGGGAACTGCTTCGACCTGCGCCAAAGGGAGTTTTGACCACAGAAAAGCTTCGATCAAGGTAAAATCATGGAGCCTTTCCTAGTATTTCGATTCTGCTCCACATTCTGATTTGAATTCTGTGACTAGATGGCTATAAGCTCTATCACAGTCGGAAATGACTTTGAAAGCTTCGTGGTGTCGACCGAGAGCTTTGTTACACTCCAACCTGCAATGCGAGGTGAATGGTGAGTCAAAAGATGCAGGAGAAATGATGTTTCTGCACATTGGAAGGCTTTGGTGGTCGGTTTTCGATCAGGCAAAGAGATATTTGTACAAGTAAGGCATGTATACACTCCAACATATATGGCAAAAGAAAAAATAAGCAAGCGACGAACTTTCCCACGGTTAGAAGCAAATTGTGAGTATGTACTTCTATGCAATCCATATTTAAATTAGTTCAGTTACTTATTCAATTCATTCCTATTCTCTCAGGTTTGTGTATATCTGATGTGGAGAACACAGTCTCTTCACACTCAATAAGTAGTGTATTCCATTGCTTTCACCAAGTTATGGGCTCCTTGTTGTTCGAAGATAGCACACCAGTGCATACTTAATGCAGGATAAGTCGAGACACGGTTCGGTTCAGATATTGCATTCGGAAGCAAACGTTGTATGTCACTTTTAAGTATAGGAGATGGCGAAATGTCCGTGACGGAAGAAAGTACGTCTGGATTCCTGTAGAACAAGATGACAATGATGGCACTCATTCCGTTGTCATAGACTTGAACATTCATAAGGATAATCAGTTGTTCAAAAGTCTGAGAGCGGAGAGCGAGTGGTCTCTATTCGATGTTCGGCGGCAATTAGAGTTTGAGACAGACTTAAATTTCTTCCATTTTATGATAGACGGCCAGAAGATGGGAAAGCACAGAGAAGAATGCTATAAATTGGGGTTATGCATGCCACCCAAAGTCATATCTATATATGAATCTATGTAATATAAATATAAGTGATAGTTAATTGGAGATCTATTGTATATTAATTGCAAACATTTGCTTTCATTGGAATATAAGACTTAAAGTAACTACGGTGCGAAATTGTGTACAACATAAAATATGGATGTTGTATTTTCACACCGTACCTACGGTGCAAAATTGTGGATATCATAAAATATGGAAGGGCTATTTTCGCACCGTAGCCACGGTGCAAAAATGTGTATAGCATAAAAAATGAAAGGGGTATTTTCGCACCGTAGCCACGGTGCGAAATTGTACATAGTATAAAAAATAAAAAGGGTATTTTCGCACCGTAGCCACGGTGCGAAATTGTACATAGAATAAATTATCGAAGTCTTGTTTTCGCACCGTAGCCACAATACCCCAATGGTGGATCCTCAATACCTCCAGAGGATGCATTTGAAATTGTCATGCAGCAAGTTGAAGCAGGGTATGAAGCAGTGAAAGATGTCAAATTTGAAGCTGCTAGCTCTTCAAACACTGCTTCTGTGTTCATAGAACGTGAGCTGTCGAAGTCCTCTTTCAAAATAACAAACCCAGCTATTGTCGAACGGGACAAGAGAGAGGTATTTATCTGGTTTCATTTTTTATTTCTTCTTGAATCTGATGTATCTTTTATGCAGGAGTTATTTATTGATGACTTCTGTGCAAGGCATGAGAGAGTCACCCTAGGTCGGGACGCCAGTATTGCACATTATATGAGCTACCTTCACAAGGGGAAAATTATTGTGTTTCACAATAAATATAGTCCATCTGGAGTAGAGGAGGTCCTTAAGCTTAAAGCTCTGTCCTTAGCTGGCAACCACGTGCCCCTAGCCGCAAACTATGATCGAGTTATAGCAGTAGATAGGGCTATCGCCATGTATGTCTTCGGGGGCTTCAAAATGTATTCTGCCCTTGCAAATAAAGCAGCTCTAGGCTTGAGTGGAGCGGACAAGGAAGCACTGCACTTGTCCTGTGCACAGAAGGACCCTGAAATATTGTGTCTGTTAGATGCAATTGGGGCTGGAGTAAAGGAAGAGGACTTAGAAGAATTTGATTCGAGTACTCCAGGCCCTGATGCCAAGAAAAGGAAATGTACTTGAAAAGCTTTTGTATTAATATAATATCTTTTCTATAAAATTCATGAATTGTTTTTATATGACAAAATTGCTTTTGTATGATTGTTCATCTATGAAATTCATTAATTGTTGGAATTCAATATCAGCAATAAATCCTTGTTAGATGTATATGTTAGGTCTTCTTTAATGGTGAATTCAGTCATTTCCATGTATGTACATCAGGAGCGTAGCCACGGTGCGAGAACAGGACGTCGGCAGTTTTTGGACTGCCCGATTTCGCACCGTAGCTACGGTGTGAAAACAGCTATACCACGGCGTGCGCATGATACCATTTCGCACCGTGGCTACTATGAACATTTTTTAGTCTAGGGGTTTATGGGATCGGAAGAGACAATATTGCTTATTTGATTTTCTTCTCCTTGCTAAAATCCGCTCATGTCCATGGAAGGCGCTAGCTCTGAAAACCCACAAAATGAGGCGCTTGACAAGCGCCAGAATCTTGACGAGGTCATTACTAGCAGCGCTGAGACAGCTATTCCCATCACAGAGGCCGAGACAGCTATTCCCATCACAAGCCAACAGATGGACGTAAATGAGACTGTCCTTCCAGAAGGGTTCGGGCAAAGGCTTGGAAATGTTGTCAAGGACATTAATAATAGTGTAGACGAATATTTCCAAAACCCAAACGTGTTTCCTACTCGGGTCTCCTTGCTGAGCTCCGATAAGGTTGTTGGGGAAGGAGTTTTCCGCGAGGCCTCTGTCTGCCACAATATTCCAGTTCCAGACGACTGTATTGTGGTATCAGTGGACACAACTTTGGATCCAACGGCGTCCCGCCTCCCACCCCACCCCCGAGCGAGATGAGGAAGCCGGGGTCCGGTCATACGTCATGTGGCCGAGGATGATGTCATCCATGTCCGGCATGGAGAAACGGCCATTCCACTTCCTGTGTAATGAGCTAGATTACATCTTTTGGGACCACGGGGCATCTACACACGCCAGTCTTTGTGGGCAAAGCTGACTGTGGCCATGGTGCCCGGTCAGCTGAATCGAAGTTACCCCATCTAAGACGCTTGGGGCCACATTCGCATTCCCAAATGTTTGGCGCTGGTGAGGGGAGGAACAAGAGCACCTGTAGATGGCGCTAGTGCCTTCCATTTCTGGCAGCCAGATTCTCGAAGTGCAGCAAGATCAGCAGGACCAACATGATCGCGATCGCAGGACCAAGATGATCGGCGGGACCAGCATGATCAGCATCAGCAGGACTAGCATGATCGCCAGGATCAGGTTGATCACTAAGCCCGCCCAAAGGGAACATGTACTAGGAAGCCCATTTCCCAAACAGAAGCGTAAATCCACGCCCAAGAGATCCGCCCCAAAGCCTCCTAAGCTTGTTCCTAGTTGGAGACAAGCCGAGAGATGCCCAAGGAGACAGATAAGCATGGGAATAAGCTTTTTGGCCGGGAAGGAAGGGGAGCCTAGTATTAGATATGGTGGCCCGAGAAGATAAAGGGGTGCTCCCTCCCAAGACTCGGGCTTTAAGGGAGATTAGGTAATCGGGCAGCACGCGACCCACCTCTCCTCGATTCCCAAGCTTGCCTTCGCTAGAATGGTCGTACGAGAGATGTAGGCCATCATTGAGAGGAGGAAGGAATCAAGGAAGAAGAGGAGGGAGAGAGCATCGGACTATGTCCCGATGGTGGAGGAGGAGGTGAATAGAACTCAAGCGAGGCCTTGATATATCTTGCAAGAGGCGCAGAGGCTCATGTAATTAGCCTCTTTGAGGACAGTGTCCGCTGTTGTGTGCACAGAGGGGCCACGTTAAGCATCGCGGGCAGGAGGGGACTATGCCTTAGCTAGATACTTTCATGGCTGCCTCCCTTAGGAGCCTTTTGTAACCCTTTTTTGGTTGTTAATATATGAGTGTTTTAATATTTTTTTCGTCATGGTTACATTTTAGTTCTCCTTCTAATAAATGTTAAGGTTCTGTAATTATTTGGTATTCTATTTACTGAGGCTGTGTATTCATTTACTAGTGTTGACCGTGGCCACGGTGCGAAAATGACTATTCCACATTCTGTGGGAAGGTCTATTTCGCACCGTCATCACAGTGCGAAAGTAGTAGTTCCAAAATTTTTGGAGGGCATAATTTCGCACCATGATTACGGTGCGAAATAGACTGTTTCACACGCTGTGTGGGGACCACTTTTGCACCATTGATACGTTCAGTCATTTTACTTAAACAACATGGCGGGGTGCCTATTTCGCACATGCAGAAGAGAATGCTTATCTGAATTTAGAATCTACATGTAAGGAAAATGGCCAAGAGCTTTCCAAATTGAAAATGTGCGGTAAGTAGATGGATCACATGTATCACTTATGGTTACATACTTATAACTAGCGAATGTCTGAAATATTCTAGTAACAGAATTTAGAACTCATATAAGAGGCATAGCACACATGAATGGAGCAGTTCATTCGCACTCGGGCTCATCATGAGCAGGTGGTTGAGTGATGCTATTAAGCTCATAGACGCGACGCTCTAGAACCCAATCAAGGTAGATAACAACATGATAGAACCCAGAGGAAGAACGAGTTCGACCCGTAGTTACTCCTTCCAGCCAGGGAGCAAGGAGGATACCCCTCTGCTTGCATCTAACAAGATCATTAAATGTCATAGTGCAAGTAATGGAGTCTATATCTGTGACGCTCCCCGAATCCATACGATGCTCCCATCATATAAATACGGGAAATTTCCCTCTCATGGCGAATCCATCACCACGGAAAGGCCCTCCATTTGACTCGGACCACGCCTTCTATGGGAATCCTATATAGCGGAAGCGTACATACATGTTAGCACCTAGCAACAATACTAATAAATAATATACCACCACGAAGGGTGGCCATTCATCATCAGTATAACTAACAATAGAATACCAACATAACAAGAGAAATACACCATAACTAAGGGCTCTACCCCGGGCTCAGACTCCATGGGGATGGTATGATCGAGCCTCAAGATAACGACGACGAATTATAACATGGCGTTGGCTGGTATAAGACAATGGCTAGGATAGTCCACTCCATCCCCCTCCCCACACACTGCGGATAAATTTTGAATCATGCTATGACGTGCTTGTAGCCCTCCCGGAGGCGCAATCCCAAGGAATCACCCTTGGGGACTACTCCCAAGTTACATCTCCCGGTCCGATGAGGCAGGCGAGACGCGTCTCCTCCCGAGTATGACGGATCCCAGGTGTGCTAGAGAACCGTGCCCCCCTCGGTGACCCCCCATCCATACCGACTTACTCCCCTAAATCTAAAGGTCAACTCACTAACCTGGATTCGAGCCTGGGGTGGCCATATAGGCTCCCACCCTTTGGCCCGGTGTCGGACCCATACCCGCCCACACACGCGATGACCGGCTATAAGCCTAGCACACTATAGGAGTCCCCAGTGCCGCCAAGTAGAGCAAGACTCCCCCCGATCACCCCTCATACTGGATTGTCTTGGTCACAGCACAGCGCATTTACTGGGTTTTAAGGGTTCTATCTAGGAACATCTCTACTTCTAGATGGCCTTTAGGTCTCTACCCCCTTTTACCCATACAACACAGGAGGAACAGAAAGAAAGCTATCCTTATACATCCATCCATCCATAGCTTCAAATAGAACATAAAATAGAGATTAACCATGCATCTATTCAGACAAGGGTTAATCCTAACTACCTTCTGAGCATACAAGGGTTAGTCCTATGACTATTTAGGAATCCAAGCTATCTACGTACTAACCGGGATCATAGCTAGGTCCACTATCTCTCGGGTGCTCCATCCTTCCGGCTGGAACAGGGTGGAACAACAGCTCCTCCTCCACCAACCTCCCCCAATTCGAATTGGGGCAAATGGGGGTATAAAATCCCAATTTGAGTCCCAAGTTAGTAACTCTCCCTTGCCCAATCGATTTGGGCCAGGTGGCAACTCTGGGTTGGCTAATATTAACTAATTTGATATTTTGGCCCTTTTTAATATTAGGTTAAGCCCTAAATTCGAATTAGGGTTTTGGGTTAGGTTTCCACTTTAATGATTCTTAGCTTATGAATAATTAATGTGCCATTAATCATTCATAGTGACGTGTCATGTATTTATACTTAAAAAGGCGTATAAATATGTGGAACGTCAAATTCTCCCCACCTTAAAAATGATACTGTCCTCAGCATCAAGACTACTCTTGTTGTAGGGCAACACATCGTACATTGGAAGGAAGTCTCCCCTCCTTAAAGAGCTAACGTGAGATTATAAGTCACATAGACGTTGTCATGTTCAAAGTGATCGAGTTTGAAATGACTTGTAATGTGCAATTTATAACTCTGGGATTTAAAAGGTAGAGGTATAGGTCAGACATGATCATCTTTTAGGACTGTCAAAAGTGACAGTCAAGATTTGTGGAGGTCTCACTGTTTTCTCAGTATACCTAATTTCGAGTTCATTGTTTGTACATATACATGTAACTGATTATATATTATAAACGTGTATAGATATAAAGAAGTTCTATTTGTTGTTTTTTATATAGTAGACAGTTATAATTCTATCGTACTACACTCATCCTAATGCTATTAAGCTATGTCTATATGTTTGTTATATTTTCCCTTCACCTTACAGTTTGTTTGATTACAATGAACCCTAACTTAATTTTTGTATCTAAATTTTGTTTTCTTATTTCGTTACAGTTTTAACAAGTCGTATATTGCTATCGTCAGTGTTTTACATGCCTCTCACATTTATACTTCTGGTTATTCCCTTAGAAGTTTGTGTAAGACATCCATAATTATCTGCTTTCGATCATCTTGAATGTTTCCACACTCACACTCTATTCTATTCTATCTTAACTATAGGTTATATTCACGTCGGTACACATTTGAATTACTTATCTATATTATTATTATTTTCATAAATTTATCACACATACAGCCACTCTTATATTTACATGGCACGCCCGGGTCGCTATCCGGCAATGCTATGGCCATGCAATCCTCCTGTATCACAGAAGGGCAGTTGTGACTATGGTGTCCACGGCGGAAGCATCGAAAACATGCCTGGTCCTTCTTGAGGCTATTATATAGTGATGGTTGAGCAGGTCCTGGGCTCTTACTTGAAGTAGAAGTGGTAAACGTTGGGAATAAGCACTGGACCTACTAATTACGAGGATTGATTTATCATGCGGCATATATATTGCCATTCAATGTAGAAGGAGACTGGATATAGCACCGTATATCCGACGGAGAAGTGGTGCATGGTTATCTACCATAGACCACGTTAAAGAGGTACTAGATTAAGGTGGAAAACCGGATTATAAGTACCCAGCTCATGAAAGGGAGATCACTTTAGAAGTGCAGGTTTCGACCATGATGGTGCAGGTATATAATGCTTATGCTATATAAGCTAGAGGACGAATGGCGTATAACAACGCATATCCATCAACTATGGATCATAAAATCACGCATATGTTGTGTTTCGTAAGGAGATTGAGGTTCCTGAGGCGTGAAATAAAGATGCAAGCTTATAGATGACTAAGAAGACCACGTAGCCACGGGGATACGCTTAATGACGTTGGTCAAATGCATGACCATTACGCATGGTATAAGTTAAGGAAATGGACACATCTTATGTCTGCTGGGAGCATCGAGATGCCGAATAAAAGACTAGACAATAGTGTGGAACGTAGTTTCCACACAAGGTCAAGAGCGGACGACAATTGGTAGGAGCAGGCGCAACCATCTAAAAGATGCAAGGTATGTTAAGTCGTGTACCCACATGACAAGTGTGAGACAAGAGGAGCTTGAGAGTTGTTGTAAACAACGTTTCAAATATAGAGAGTTTGGAGGGATACTTTGAATAGACCAAAGTCTATAGTATGAACAAGGTAGGTGCCCAATGAACATCTCACCAGGGAGAATGTGCTCTGGACTTGGTATCGTGTGGGTATCCCGAGGAGTAGCTCCACGTTGGTATATGCGTGCTAGGACCACTTAATGGTAAAACATAACAAGAGAAAGATAGGACGTATACTAGAAATTCTACTTTATAGTCCATATGGATACGGATATAAGGAAAATAGGAATTCCTTTACCAGAAGTTAAACATGTCCACTAGGAACTTAGGGCGACATCTGCCCCTGTGGAAGTTGTGACTAGAGCTTGAGGATCAAGGCAAACTAAGGCTAGAGGGTCTAGAAAGTGTGGTGTCAAAACCACGGCATGTATATGGGACAAGATAACGAGTTGACGAAATACATTTGCGGCAAGTATGAACATAACTAGGTGGCTATGTCAAAGAATCACTATGAATCTAGACTTAGAGTTGGCTCACACGTGTTACTATATCACATAATTACACGACAGGAATGGTGGATGTTAGAAGGACTTAGTAGTATCAAATACTACAGTAGTGAGGATACCAAGGATGTCGATTGTGACACCTAGATGTATGTCATATTGGAAGATAGTAGAATATTCGTACACGGCGAGTGAAATATTACTTGACAAGGTTTAAAGAATAAGCATAATGATATGCTTATATACGAAGATATTGGGTCAGGTATGCTTTACTAGAGATAAGCATTCTAGCTATCCTAATGGTTAGAGTTGACTGTCTTAGTGTCATCGTACTAAGGGATATGAAAGGAGTTTAAATCAGTGAAAATAGCCAGAGTAAGTCTAGCATATATTGTGATGTTACATTCAAAAACATCCCGAGGATGGTTGGAATAGTGTTGGAATAACCGAGAACGAGAGCTTAACTACTCAAAGGTTCTAGATACCAATGAATTACTTCAGCATTATAAGCTGAGAGCATCTATTCGGTTTTGGGAATAAAAAGATGTATCAATTATGGCGTCCCCCTGATGGAAGAAAAGAAGGAGTACGATGACGTTGGGGATTATACCTTTAGGGATAACCGAGAAGAGGGCAAGACATAGCAATTCCAAGTCCCGATAAAAATCAAGATGAGGTGTATAGATCAGAAGGGGCAAGATTATATAGACCAACAGTCCATATATGCTCAGAGTTACTGCTCTCATGGAACAATTGTAAACACTAAAGTAGAAGCTGGAGGGTCCGTTGCCTTGAGGCATAGACCTCTTATAGATTATGTCTTTAAGGCTAGGTTCGAACATAGGGGTTTATCTATTATGAGATCGAGAGATTTCAATGCCTCCATCTCATTATGAGGGAGCCAAAGACGACAACATTTGAAATGATCAAAAGTTGAAGTTGACATGACAACTTAAGAAAGTAGGTAATTGTGACAAAGCATGGTGGAACACAAAGGATATTTAATTGAAGGAACCTTTAGAGAAGGCCTTCGACTGTGGTAGAAAGCTTTGGAATTATGGCATAATCCGGTGTCGGGATCATAGTTTATGTACGGGTTTAATGTACCATAAGGCACTAAAGGAATGGTTGAAATAGCCAGAGGCTCTATCAAATGTAGACAACATATACAAGTCCAACATAGAGTTGGCCCCTGTCCATTTGGGAAGCAGGTGGCGTAGCCACATCATAAAGGTACATAGGCAATGGCTTTTGTTTAAAAGAACTACCAAGGTTAGACTTTAGCTAATTTAGAGCAGAGCTCTAGCATTTTGGAATGTGGATATATGTTTATTATGTACATACCATGTACACATACAAAAAACATCGTGGAGAGGTAATCCAAGTGGCGACAGACTCCAAAGTTACCAATGAAGGGTCTAAAGATATGTTCGAAATGTGCAAAGGACTGTCAATCCGTTGCATGCTAGGGTATGATGTTGTAGGTGGCACGTGAAATAAATGTTAACGGCCCATAAAATGAAGCTTAAGATGATGGGGTTGAATAGTATAATAGTACGATTCCAGAATAGGTATCGAATAGCAGTTACCTGCTAGAAGTTCGAATGTGTTTTGCATAAACACCTAAAACTAGATTTCCCACATGATCTATACCCGGATCAGGCAGAGGTGAATGCCATGGGTTACATGGAGGTGTAAGTTAGAGTATACAGGGCTCGAACATCGATACAAGTCTGGGTTATATCAAACGTCGGCATTGTAGGAAGACTCACAAAATACCAGGCAGGCACCTTGATGACTCCAGGTAATTTAAGATTTATACGAAGGCTCACGCGCTCTTAGGCCATAACTATGGCCTAGATGAGGATGCCACGTCATTTGGAATGCCACAACAGCAGCATAACGTAATGACAGAGAAATGTAATGACTAACATTTCTAGGAGGTAGGACAACATTGAATCATAACCCCCAATGATAGGTGGGTTAACAATATAGGGAGCATATAATAGCGGCTTATAAGCCACAAGTCGGTTAACGGATACGTAAAGGAGTAAATGGATGGGTGACTCTACTGGATAAAGGTCACATCCAAAGGGTGAATTGTGTACGTTGTGCCAGGCGTAAGGATCGGGATACTGAAAATCGGCCATAGACATAGAAAATATATTGAAAAAGAGAAGGAATGAAGGACCCTTATTAATGATATTTAGCAATCTGGATAGGAAGGTTATTACCTAACATGAAGGGTGGTCTTTGCTAATATGCAAAGGTAGACTTGCGGCTTGAAAGGCAGCAAGAGCTGAAAAACTCTTTAAAGATTTGATGCATGGCTTAGGGAAGAAGACTTCCATGTCCTAGGACAACAAGGTGAATTGAATTCACCAAGAGCCTTTTTAATAGATAGATAGATAGTTAGATAGTATCTATACGTCATGCCACATTGGCAGCGTCCATGAGGACATATCACGGACCCCCAGAGACTTGAACACAAGAGCTCTTAATAGGGGAGGCCGATCTTGAGAGGTCTTTGGATGGTACAGTCCTTTGGGATATTCACATAATGCCTTGTAATATGTAAGTTCATTTGTAGAACTTAAGGACGATTAGAAATAATGGTTGGAAATACTTTGCCCCAACCATATCTAGATACCCTAGAAGGAGATGACTAGTCAACAAGGGTTGGATGCCATTAGACCCTTACGGGTGAATAACCCCAAAAGAGGGTAGGCTGCTGTCAATTTGACAGACGCGTAGCGCAGATAATTAACCACAGCCATATAGGTGGTGAAGTTTTGCACAAAATAGTACTAACGTTTATACTCTAGATAATTTAGAGTAAAGTGTTGACATTGTTGTGGGGGTTCTAGGACAAGCACTCATTATGTGTTACAGAGTATGTATCATGATCTGGGGAAAATGATCCATAAAAGGAACACAACCAATGAGAAGAAATATTGAAGGGTGGTAGAATCAAAGAAATCTGGACCCATGGTCTAGAGGGGTGCTGCATGGCAGTCCCTAGTTGGTTGGACGAAAAGAGATCCTTTCTCTGGGAAATGAGACGAGTCAAGGTTTATACTCTAAATTGAAACAACGTTAATTATAATTATGTCTATAAAATATTACTTAACCCTTAATATATAACGTCGAATAAGGTCTAATATGAAGCATATGAATGTAGTATAGATTGAATCATGGCAAGGCCCGAAGAAATTTTGTTATCACGGCATCCACCAAAGGAAAAAAAAAAACTATTTAAAGCTATAGGCCGAGGAATGTCGATAGCTGGACATTATTATCGTCGTCTAAAAAATATCCAAGGTGATAGTGGATTAGAATCCAACTTGGAAGTTTCTATCTTACTCCGAGGAATTTCCTTCCATCGCTCAGCGTGAACGTATATCGATATGGTTGCGGAGACATTCCACAGTGATGATAATAACTCTTAAGTTATTCTTAGCTCACCATGGTTACTCAAGTCCGGTGGAGTTGTTGCCACCGCAGCGTTGGTTTAGGGGAGAGTGATGGTAGACATAGTCTTCTTAGAAAAACAAAGATATTATTGGTTAAGTGTAACAAGAGACCTATATTAACTAAAAGAGGCTTACCCTGTTGGTAAAAGGTTTGGCAAGGGTAAAAGCTTTGGAAGGGCAAGGGTTCAAGTCTCCATAGTGCACTTTTATATAAAAGTTGCTATACAGGGAATTAGGGTACTATATGTGTATAAGAAATTTACGAAACATAAATATTATAGCTTGGTGTGGTGGTAAGCACCTAGGCTTGGAGTTGAGAGGGTTCATGGGTTCAAATCTGTGTCGAGGCGCCAAGAAAACATGTATATAAAAAAATATCAAAATTTTTATACGGCAGAAATACGCGTTTTATATGGTCGGGCATGTATATAAAAAAATACAAAAATTTTTATACGGCAAAAATACGTGTTTTATACGGTTGGGCGCCGGTGGCATTATACGGGTTTCTATTGAAATTCTGAGACGCCAAAATGCAAGCGGCGTCCGGGTTGGATTTTGGCACCCTTCCTCGACCTTTTTTTGCCGGGTGACGACCCCTCTAGGGTATTTGGACCATGCCCGATGCGTTGGAACAAAAATCGCCTCAATCCGAGTTACCTAGAGAAAGTTATGGCCTCCGGAATAAAGGGACTGCATTCTACCGAAACTCAACATAACTTCATCTTAATATTTGGAATTTTTCTTCTTAACTGGCTCAATCCTCGTATACTTAGGCCAAAACTCATCCTCGTTATGGATTTGGTGTTAGTTTCCTACATTGGAGGTCCCCTACTATCTAACGGTCTAACGAGTTAGACATGGCCAGTGTTATGATCTGGTCTACCAAGATCATGCTCTGATACCACTGTGACGCTCCCCGAATCCATACGATGCTCCCATCGTATAAATACGGGAAATTCCCCTCCCATGGCGAGTCCATCACCACGGAAAGGCCCTCCGTCTGATTCGGACCACTTGTGATGGCCAAGTGTCCGAGTGAAGGATATGGAGGTGTCATTCGTCCCACGCCTTCTATGGGAATCTTATATAGCGGAAGCATACATACATGTTAGCACCTAGCAACAATACTAATAAATAATATACCACCACGAAGGGTGGCCTATAACTAACAATAGAATACCAACATAACAAGGGAAATACACCATAACTAAGGGCTCTACCCCGGGCTCAGACTCCATGGGGACGACTGACGGTCAGGGCCTCAAGATAACAGCAGACAGAGGTATAACATGGCGTTGGCTAGCATAAGACAATGGCTAGGGTAGTCCACTCCATCTGCCCCTCCTGTGCACACTTTGCAGATAGGCTGAATCATGCTATGACGTGCTTGTAGCCCTCCGGAGACGCAATCCCAAGGAATCACCCTTCGGGACTACTCCGGGTTACATCTCCCCGGTCCGATGAGGCAGGTCAGAGAGGCGTCTCCTCCCTGAGTATGATGGATCCCTGGGTGTGCTAGAGAACACGTGCCCCCTCAGTGACCCCCGTATCCGTACCCGACTTACTCCCCTAAATCTAAAGGTCAGCTCACCAACCCGTTCGAGCCCAGGGCAGCCATATAGGCTCCCACCCTCCGGCCCAGAGAGTGTCAGACCGGCTATAAGCCTAGCACACTATAGGAGTCCCGTAGTCGCACTAGGCAAGACTCCACCCCCGATTCACCCTCATACTCGTTGTCTGGTGCTGAACCACATCATAGCATCCACAGCCATGTTGGCTCTTGTGCACAGGCCGCATTTACTAGGTTTTAAGGGTTCTATCTAGGAACATCTCTACTTCTAGATGGCCTTTAGGTCTCTACCCCCCTTTTACCCATACAACACAGGAGGAACAGAAAGAAAGCTATCCTTATACATCCATCCATCCATAGCTTCAAATAGAACATAAAATAGTGATTAACCATGCATCTATTTATACAAGGGTTAATCCTAACTACCTTCTGAGCATACAAGGGTTAGTCCTATGACTATCTAGGAATCCAAGCTATCTACGTATTAACCGGGATCATAGCTAGGTCCATTATCGCTCGGATGCTCCATCCTTCGGCTGGAACAGGGTGGAACAGCAGCTCCTCCTCCATCAACCTCCCCCAATTCGAATTGGGGCAAATGGGGGTATAAAATCCCAATTTGAGTCCCAAGTTAGTAACTCTCCCTTGCCCAATCGATTTGGGCCAGATGGCAACTCTGGGTTGGCTAATATTAACTAATTTGATATTTTAGCCCTTTTTAATATTAGGTTAAGCCCTAAATTCGAATTAGGGTTTTGGGTTAGGTTTCCACTTTAATGATTAATTATTAACATAGCTAAACTTAGCTTATGAATAATTAATGTGACATTAAATCATTCATAGTGACGTGTCATGTATTTATACTTGAAAAGGCGTATAAATATGTGGAACGTCACAATATCTTCGGGACGAGGAGGCAAGATAGACCCCCTGTAATAAGAAGAACCAGACCGAGACATAGCAAATGGATGCCTTCTGCATTGAATGGAGCTGTACTTATATCGAACAAAATTATTGATATGCACTGTAGCAGCATTATTGGTTATATATACGAGCATAATGTACAAAATACATATGTAAATATAATGTACATATATAGTATATATATATATACCTAGATTCTCTTTAAATAGCCATCTATGCCTTCATTGTCTTTGCCTCTTTCCCCATGTCTGCTTCTTGTTTGCATGCTCCTTGCCTCCCTGTCCGCTTCTTGTTGCTCCTTGCCTCCCTGTCTGCTCCTTGTTTGCATGCTCCTTGCCTCCCCCGTTCGCTTTGTTTGCTCCTTATTCAGTAGCTTTTTTGTTTCTTGTCTGCTCCACTAGTCTCTTGCAAATGGTAACTTTGCAATAACATCCTCGCTGGACTGATCCAGAATACATGCAAGCATGCGGCAGAATAAATACGTGTACTTTGGATGAATTTATTAGCAACTTTTGGGAGCATCGGTGGCGTCACGGTCCAACCACAGAGCTTGCAAGGCAGCTGATCAACTTCATTATCGATCGCTATACTCGTCATCTCCCTCCACTGCAGGAGCTCAGTCCGAGTCATGCAAGGATCACTCTAAGTGCTTTGGGACTTCTTGAACCCCTCTCAGATTTGAAAGATAGGCTAGAACAGTTGAAGGACATGCTTTTCCATGGTTTTATGGCCTACTCTCTGGATCACTATGTACCTCTGGTCATTCCTACTTGTGAAAAGAATAGGATTTATATCTTCATTGAACTTTACAACTTCCATTACAAATCTTTTGTGGATATTGGTCAGCTCCTATTCCGATCCCTTGAAACATCTTGTGGCTACTGTCTTGTGGCCCCATATGGGATACAATTCCTTGGGATACACGTGAGCTATGGCTACATAGCACACAGCCACATAATACGTACATATCACAGGTAAAGATACTCCATTGGAATTATGTGTATAAACTGGTATAAACCAACGATTTTCATAGAAATTAAGTATATAAGCATGTGATTTCCATGTAATTAAGTAACTTCTTTATATTATTATGTATTATCTTGGCAATAATTTTTCTTTAAACTTTTCGTGTGAGTGAATGATTTCTTCTACCATTTTCCATGTATTTTCTCATGTGATTGTTCTATTTATGGTCATATTCGGCACCGTAGCCACGGTGCGAAATCGCCTCAGTTACAAATTATTGAAGGGCCTATTTCGCACCGTGGCTACGGTGCAAAATACGTGGATGCAGTTTAGTTACAGGCCCATATTTGGCACCATAGCCACGGTGCGAAATCGCTTCAGTTACAAATTATTGAAGGGCCTATTTCGCACCGCATCTACTTCTGCGGCGAAATACGTGGATCCGGGGTTACAGTGCCTGATATTTCGCACCGTGAGCCACGGTGCAAAATCGCCCTCAGCCACAAATTATTGAAGGGTTTATTTCGCACCGCGGCTACGGCGTAAATACGTGGATCTAGTTTAGTTACAAAGCCCATACCGCGGCCCACGGCGGCGCAATACATGCATCTAGTTTACTTACAATACAAAGATTTCAAGACAAAGACCACTATCGAACTGATAAATAAACCACCTTTTTTACAGTAGAGACATTATCAAGAGCTCTCAATACAGACATAACCTTTGCCTTGCCTACATCTCATTGATCTCCACTCCCTTGATCGCTCAACAGCTGCGGACTTATACCAAGCTTCCCTCTTTTTTTTTCCCGCTGGGTTTTTTGTCTAAACAACTTAGCAAGTGTTGACTCACTCTGGTTCCGTGATTTCTTGACCCATTTGGACACGATCCTTCTGTAAAACCATTGATACATCTACTGTAAAGAATTCCCAACTGAACCTCTGTGTTGAGTGAAATGGAAGAATGCATTCTTTGCTTGCTTATGGAACTTCTCCATTCCCTGTGTATTCCAAATTCCCTGTGTATTCCAAATTCCCAGGCTTCCATATTCCCTGACAAACCACACGCCATGTGCAAACAGAATATGGACATAATGAGTCAAATTGGCCTCACCCCATGCCGTCAGGAAAGACTTAGTGAAGTTTGTGACGGCCTCCTGCAATTTGGCAACATCATTTTCCTGCACTACCTTTTTCTGCATTTCTTTTACCAAAGATGCAGAAATCCTCGCCATGCCTTGATTTTCTTCAGCGTGATCTACCACGATCATTTTGATCATCCTCGCCTGCAATAAGATCCTTCTAAGCTTCCCAAATACCGTGATAAGTTCTTCTTTCATGGGAGGCAAAACCTCTTTAGCCTTTGGACCACCCATACCGGTTTTGTGGGGAACCTTGCCTGATATCTTTGGATCTTGAAGTATTTTGTAGTGCCCACCATGAAGTCCCACATTAGATAACACCTTTTCAACTTCATGCATGGCAGCTTCCCTAAAGCTTTGGGGTGATTTATTCCAAGCAAACAGGATACTCATGTAAACCATCTTGTCTATGATTCTCAAGAAAGCATGAAGGGTGCAAATGTGTACTCTTTTTAATGGAATTGGCAGAATTGGCATCAAGGTTGTGTCCTCTTCTCTATTTGGTGGCTCATCCTGGATACAGTCTAATGTACTCTTGTCCAACCCAGCTGAATCTCTTCTCGCATAGAGACAGTAAGGACAAGCATGAGTAGACTTACCAAAGACCATGCTTCATTCTCAGATATGCATTTTATTGTCTTTAAATCTGCAGCAAGATGCCATTCAACCTCGTACTCACCATATCCAGGAACTGCAAGTTTTTCTCCAATTTCGTGAGAGGCAATCATTGTGGGGATGGGTGTTTGATCAAAAACCCATTTCAGTATACCGTCTGGTACCTGAAATAAACCAACCCACCAAATGTGATCTTTAGACTGGACGGAAAAGTTACCATCTAGATTTGACTCTTCATTCCCCAAGCTTCAAAGCTCGCTCATTAGACCTGAAACCCTCTCGTTACTTATCGCCTTTCACAAATTCCATTTCATCCAGGCTTCAAAACAATTCTTAGTTTGCCGGTAAGACTCTTCTACCTTCATATCATAAAATCGAACCAAAAGCTGAAGCATTCTACTTAAGTCTATCCAGCAATTGTTATTTTCATTAAGGTAGAAAGTATCACCAAACTTCGACTTCTTCTTACCTTTGGTATAGGATGGCAATGTATCCAAATTGACACTGATGGTCAACTGATACATATCACCAAGAAGCTCTTGCATTTGTCTGTTTCTCGATGACTTACAAGTCCTCACACTAGTTATCCTTGGTAGTAGAATAGTTTTGGTAATGCCTTGTTGTTTAAGGCCATCCTGGAAGCATCTGAACAAAGCAATATAAGCTTGCTACTTATTCCGACAATATCACACGCTTCGTGACCGATTCGAGGGTTTGACTGTTTCCCAACTCCTGCGCAGCTAGCTTGTCGTATTCTGACTTTCCCTAAGTTGAATGCTACCGTGAAGCTTTAACATTCTCAATACATCATCTTTAGTAACTAATTTCTTTAATAAACGGGCAATATTAGCAGGTTTTCTCTTATTTTCTTCTGCAAGATTGGATCAACAAGCTTTTTAATAGCCACGACCCTTTTTTTTGAGCCTCCACCCCCAGGGGCTAATATATTTATGGGCTTTAGGTTTCTTGCCCTCTCCCTGATCCCCAGTGGAGTTCTTTTCATTCGTTTGACTCGCTTTGTGACGGAATCATTTTCTTGCGCAACCCTCTTCATTCCTTGTTTGCAGTTGATTTCATCCCCGGCACCAATTTTTTATTTTCTACCTCCAATTCATTGAGCTTATGGCATTGTTGAGACAAAGAAAGTAGTTCGCCTGTTGGAGCTGATTAACATCCGATAAAAACTTTGCAATTGAATCCATACAAGTGGTTATACATGGCACGCAAAATGTGGATCAAGATACCATTAACCAAATTATTACAAGAACCTAGTAACCCCTTGCTGTCCCCTTACGAGCAAATTCAATAAGACCGATGCGTGGAAGTTTGATGGGCTCGAATGAAAGGATCACAAGGATACAGTGGCCTTTAGCCCGAGGTCTATATTCATGGCTCCGAAAGCTCAGAATGCATCTTCATCTATTGGTTGCTTCCAAGTGAACTTATTCCCTCGTAAGGTGCATCATTTTGGCACTTGCACTCTAAATTGACCCTAATTAGTTTGATCCTGAAACGGAAGTATTAGAACCAAGAACACTCAAAGGAATGCAATGACAACTCGAAACCAAATACCTTTGCCATTGACGCTGCAAAAGACCGAGAACCGGAGCGGAGCTTAGAATTAGAAGATTCTTGCCAACAAACGTATTGAAAAATTTCGCCTATTTGTCGGGCAAGAATCCGCCATAATTCGAATTCAAACAATGCTTAGGCGCGATGGCAAGGTCGTTGGCGCTCGATGGCGCGATGGCAAGCTCGATAGCAAGCTCGTTGGCGCTCGATGGCGCGATGGCAAGCTCGATAGCAAGCTCGATGGCGCTGAAGCTCGATGGCTGAAGCTCGATGGCTGAAGCTCGATGGTGGGAAAATGGAAATCTTAGATGTAATCATCAAATTTTCAGGTCGTTAGGAAATAATGATTGCAAAGTTAGGTACGAGGTTAGGTTTGGAGGAGGGGAAGTTAGGTTATGGGAGAGTGAAAGTTAGGTATGAAATTTGTCGTCCTTCAAAATTTTTTTTGCTTCGCAATCTAATTCATCCTTTTGATGCCACGTTTTGTTTCCCCCTAATTTTAGGTCATTTGATACTAGTGGTGGACAATCTTGCGATGAACTAGAGATCCTGCTCAGACCAACATTTCGTGGAAGCATATTGCCAGAAGCATTTCACAAAGTTGTTGCTGCGCAGACCATTAGGTTTGAGTCATTTTTTCTGCAGTAATCTTCTCCAGGCTCATTAAAAGATTGCCATTCTAGCTTCTGTGCAACCAAATTTGAAGCATCGACTTGGGCTAAGAATTTGCATTCAGGGTCTTTAATAATTTGTATTCGGATCTCTCCGTCAACTGGTAGATGTGGCCATTTTGACAGCTACAACTAAATTGGCTCTCTTTTTTGTGACATGCAGAATATACTCTATTTCCAGATGGTTTTTGAAACGTGTTGAAGGCCATAGGTGGGTGCAATTTCATGTGACGTTTGGTCTGTCCGATGCATAATAACATGCAACAAACTCTCCATCCCCTCTTACAAGGCCCTTATTTGACTTCAAAAAAACTCTAATGTATTACACTTGAAATGATAGTAGAAGATATACATGATGCTCAAGTGAAGTGGTCAGATGATAGTTCATCTTTGGATGATCACATGGGCATTCTTATTATACAGTCTGATGATCTGTTATGTATTAGTTTGACTGATGACTATTATGATGATGATGAACTAGTGATCTATAGCACTTTTGCCAATACATGGAAGCATTTACCGCCAAAAAGGGGAGGATGATAAATTCAAACTACATTCCTACAGTTCTTGTTGCTTCTTATTTTCAATGCAACTTCTCAGTCATGTCCCAAGTGCAAACAACCAAAACTAGAGTTTCAAAACGTAAACTCTTCAAGAACCTAGCAACACATAAGGTGTATGTTTGGCGTAAGTGTTTTTTTCTTTGGCAAAAACTGACCATATAACTTGATTTTTAAAGTGATTCTATCATTCTGGATAATACGGCAAGTCAAATTGCCATTCCGAGCCTCTATAATGTCCGAACAGTAAAACACTTGGGTTTTTACATGGTCGCCCGCAGAACGCTTTGCAATTTGATAAGTTTTCCCAGACTGATCTTGGATTTTTTTGGTCATCTCGAAGTAGGGTCCTTGAATGGAGGATACAATGATTAAATAGGGGAACCGAGCTCTGAGAAGGTGGTCATTAACATAGGGCTCCTTGGAGGAGCGCTGTCAAGAAAGGCTGCATCGAGAACTTTTTTGGGACTTGTCTCCTTGAGTCTGGCCTCTCCCTTCTGGTGAGACAGCTTCGCAAACTCCTGGCCTTGTTTGACTTGAGGAAGGGTGCAAGCTCGACTACCCAATAACAGGCAGCTGGGTCGGGGATAGGTGTTCTGGCATCCTTGCCTATGTCATATTCGACTAGGACCTTGACCGTGTCACCAAAAGATGGATCCTTAAAAGCCCACAGAAGTAGCTTGCCAAAAAAACTCTCTCCCGAAGCCCTTGACGACAGATGGACAACTCCCCCACTCAAGAACTAGGAATTGGCTCTGCCAAAAGACTCAAAACATCGACACTACTCTAGGGATCAAGTTTTGTGGGCAGAAGACTATCTCTTCTCCAAGAAGTGCTTAACACTAGCTCATGTCCAAAACTCGATTTGATAGTGCTCTCGTAGCTTGCACCAAAATAGTGTTTTACCCCTAGATGGTGCCCACTATAATTCTATTGAGCAAAAGAGCTATGCCACAGATAAAAGCTTCAATCCAATCTGGATAAAAGTGCTTTTCTTCTTCATGTCAATCCGCTTTATAAGAAGGTCCTTGTTTTGATCCGTAACGGAAATCCCTTGCCTAAGGAAGAGGGCAAACGGCAAACGTGAAGAAATGGCAAAGGATGGCTATGGCGGTGCATCTGCCGCGAGAAAAAAAATCGTTGAAGTAAAAAAAATATGCTTATATGGCACCATCGTCACCATTGCTTGGGGCAATCAAATCTTGGCCACAGAAATTAGGGATGGATCTAACACATTAAAACATTATAATCAACTCTTTTAATTTGGGATTTTCCGGTGTGGTCGAAAATGTTTTTTTTTTTTTTAAGGGTGATTTTCTAAGATTGTTGGTATTTTGGTGTCCGGAAAAGATTTCGGTGCTTCCAAAAATTGGAAAAATAGTTTAGATGATTTGGGGTTTAAGATTTCCCGCATAAAAATTTCTTAAATGGATCTGGAGGATTTTGATGGCAGCTTCGGTGAGTAGCAGAGGCAACCCTGGTCACGGTAAAACTGGCATGTCTATGGTGGAACAAGTTCTTAAATGGATCTGGAGGATTTTGATGGCAGTTTCGATAAGTAGCAGAGGCAACCCTGGTCACGGTAAACCGGCATGTCTATGGTGGAACAAGTATAGCTTGCTCCCGGACAGCCACTTCAATCATCTAACGGGCAGCTTTGTATAGAATTAAGGTTCGCCCTCGGACTGCAATGATTGCTGCTTTGGTGGATTTGTGTTTGTCTTATATTGCTTCAACTCTTTTAATTTGGGATTTTCCGGTGTGGTCGAAAATGTTTTTGTTTTTTTTTTTAGGGTGATTTTCTAAGATTGTTGGTATTTTGGCGGCCGGAAAAGATTTCGGTGCTTCCAAAAATTGGAAAAATAGTTTAGATGATTTGGGGTTTAAGATTTCCGCATAAAAATTTCTTAAATGGTTCTGGAGGATTTTGATGGCAGCTTCGGTGAGTAGCAGAGGCAACCCTGGTCACGGTAAACTGGCATGTCTATGGTGGAACAAGTTCTTAAATGGATTTGGAGGATTTTGATGGCAGTTTCGATGAGTAGCAGGGGCAACCCTGGTCACGGTAAACCGGCATGTCTATGGTGGAACAAGTATAGCTTGCTCCCGGATAGCCACTCCAATCATCTAACGGGCAGCTTTGTATAGAATTAAGGTTCGCCCCCGGACTGCAATGATTGCTGCTTGGTGGATTTGTGTTTATCTTATATTGCTGGAAATCGAGCATGTAAAAGATCTGATTACCTTCGTTGGCACTTATTTCTCAAAAAGACCCATGTCTATCAGTTTTTTAATTGGTTTTGGAGGTTTTCAAGTCTGGGAGCTCCGTCAATGGCAGAGGTATATGACTTGCCAAAAATTTGAGGTACTTGAATTTTTAAATAGGTTTATTTGTTCCTATTGCAACAAAGCGTTTACAATACATTTTCTCCATGCTATTCTTTTGTTGCCCTCCTCTGGCTACTCCGACCCTAATATAGAAGTATTTTGCATATTTGTCATGGTTACAATTATAGATTTATGGAGGTGGCATCGTAGGTTATAAATGTAGAATCTTCTGTGGCTTTCGCATCAGGTGGATTGAGCAAAATGAATTTATGATTTCTGTCATGGCTTGCAGGCTCTCCAGTTTCAGAAGCTATAGTTCATTATGTTCATCTCTTTAAAGGAAGCCATTAATTTCAAGGATGCAATTTCAAAGTGTAAAGGAAGGGCTAAAATTGCCATCAATATTTCAAGATTGAGGTAAATATTGAGTGTGTCCAATCTATTTGTTATGCTTATGCTTTTGAGCTTTATCTAGACCTATAGATATGAAGTATCAGCGAATGCCCTGTGTCAATTTATGTTTGAAGTTTCCACACTCAATTCTATTACATTAAGATAGGAGAATTGCGTACTGCCATGTTAGGCACCAGTCTATAGTGAGGGTTACATCCTTATTTTTTTCTCACTGCAATAGATAGAAATGATTGTTTTATTCTGGATGGCAGGGGATTTGAGGTAATATTAACACGTGTTATTAATGCTCCTAAACCTTTAGTATCAGGTCATCTGCTAGCAGGTATATGATTTACGTCTTGAATTAGGCCTTCTGGTTGAGACACAATCGCTCTCATGGTATTTGGGGCATGCTAATACACACCTTTTGTAGCGATGTACTGAAAGATGCCTGTATTCATTGCACTTTTAAATCTAATCCAGATTCTAGATCACTAGAAATGCCATGACTTCTGCACGTGAGCCTAATCTCTACTGAATGGAGATGACAGAATTGTGGTAAATCAATGTTATCTACCTTGCATATTGTTTCTTTTAGTTTGTTTGCTTAGCATGACTCTTATACATTCATGGTGACAGATATCTCATGGTGCCTGCCAATTTATGGGTTATGACGGCAGGAAATTCATAATTCCTTTTATATCAAGGTGGTTCAATTAAAAGCCGATTGCATTGACAATTATTGGTAAGTAGTTGATAACACTTTACTGGAGTGCATTAAGTTTATTGAACCATGATGCAACTTTATTGAGTAGACAATGCTTCTGTTATATTTTATTGTCAGAGTATGCGTTTTTTCCTGCAAATCACTTAACTTAAGTCTTCTTTGTTTGATATGAATTTCTGCATCATTATCAACTAGCTCAGAGTCATGATTCACAGGCTGGGCATTCCCTGTGTCATCCACTTTATCTATGTATTATCTGGGTTCTTTTGTTGTGTTTATGCTACATGGTTGTGTGTATTCTCTGGCTATGTGTGTGCTGCATGCGCATGCAATAAATGAACATTCTACATCCAACACTCTTGCCTTTGAGAATATGCTTATTTTGTCAATGTGTTTCTTATAGTTAATAATTTAATAGATCTTATCTTAAAAATGAATATGCAGGAGGATAAACTTCGTCTTGCTGAACTTAAAGAAGTGCCATAATATCTAAATTGAATTGAAGAAGCTACATCTTTCAAGTACGATGGATATCCTTGAACCATCCATTGATGTACATTACGTGCAGTGTGCATGTAAGAATATTTTCTTCCACATCCATTGATGTACGTTATGTGTGTTAAGGTAATTAACTAAACATGTTACTAGTCGTATGCACTCCTACAAAGGTGTCTCATTATCTTTAGCAGTAATAATAATGTCTCTTGATCCACCCTTGCACAGTATCCTTCACTTGCAGGCCCTAAATCTAACTGCAGGGGAAGAGGCAACATGAGTTGTCACGGGCCCCTAATTACTTCAAAAAGTGAAAAGACCATTTGCCATGGTAAAAATGATAACAACTACATAAAGATGATAGTATTTTCTTTTCTGTGTAAGTAGAATGCAATGCAAACACAGAAATTGTTCCTTGGACAGATGTATGGGCTCAAAAGTGCTCCCAGATTTACTGAAAACTAGGGTACATGGATACACAGAAAAGTGGTGTTTACCCTAAACTGTTATGACATATTTAGTCTTTTACTCCCCCTCTCTTGCAAGGGGCATTAGTTGGTTAGATAGAAATGAGGAAGCACATTTTTTATGAACGTATACTCTAATCGACTATGCTACTCGAATTTCTGAATTTATCTCTTTCAATTACTTGACTGTCTAATGGCAGGAATAGTATATGGAGGTATGCAAGCTTCTCTTCTCATCATTTCTGCCTCTGTGTCAGTCTTTCTCCATCTTTTTATTAGATCTATGTGCAGCCGTTGCTGCAGATAAATAGCTCCATTCCATCATTAGCTATAATTTGCTCTGAGAAATCCTTTTCAACGTAATGCTCTCATGATGTTTATCTTAATATTTAGTTATTGAGGACTGTTATGCGGTAGTCTACACATGTCTACAAATAAGCATCTTGGTATTGGAATTTTGACCCCGACTATATTTCTTGATCTTGCTGGATATGTTCTTTGATTAATTCTTTTGTCAAATTTGTCCCATTCTCTTATCCTATTTCTGCACTAGAGGTTTATATTTCATCATGAACTGCTCAGTGGGAAACATTTATTTCCACGTATTTTTTGGCCTATACATGCACAAGCTTATAGACGGCATGGATAAGACTGTCCACAGTGTTGTCAAGTAGATAAGATCCATGGCATGATCGTTGTGTGGATCTGAAGAAATGAGCAATAAAACTCATGTTAGAGCATAAGAGAATAGATAATGTATATATCCAAGTGCCATACATTCTAGAATAATTCTCTGTAGAAAAAATGGATGTTGCTGCCAATATAGAACTATGGTAAGAAGTATACTATCCATATACATATGTTTTGCAGTTCCTCAATATCTATTTACATTGCTCAGTTACTTTTTTCTTTAATTTATGCGTATGCAGCAAGCCATTATCACTGCCAATTGTACTGACAATCAGCATGCATTGAAGCACTACTCACTAACTTTAGAAGATGCTAACTGCTCTAATTTATTTCTTGCAATTTCTTTATACCCTGGAAGTGTATCAAGTTGAACTATTTAGAGGATCTTCCGTCTTTCTTATGAGCTCTCAGCATCATCTTGCATCTATTATAAATGTAATCATCGAAGTAGATGCACAAGTCAACTTTCAAAGTGTTTTTCAAGTGTTATAAGTCATTTTTTCTTTTGAAGCGAGCACCATGTTTTAATATCTTTTGTCTTCCTATTCTTGATTTCTCTTTAACTGTTCTATCCTCACAAGTGTCACTTGGCAGTTATCAAATAGTGGGAGTCATCAACAATGCTCATGAATTTCCACACCATAATAACGACCTGCAACAAACATTAAGTGAATTAGAACTATCTTAGGTACACATAATCAACAGCACCATGTCAGTGGCAAATGATAGCCACACATTCAGGTGTTGAATTTGTTGCTTGAACGAGGTTCACCATAGTATTCTAATGGGCTGGTTTGTTAAGTTGCAGGGAGGACCACATGGAGGAGACTATGGAAGCGATCAATTTATCCCTTTGTAGTTTCTGTCTATCGAAAAAGAAAGACCAGAGCCAGTTTTGTTGAATATGGTTGTGACGTGCCTATTGATGCTTTACTTTAAAGATGTGATGTATTCTTCATCTCTTTCCATTTTTCATTTTGCTTTTCTTTGCTTAAAAATGTGACTTACCTTCTCAAAATGTTGAGTATAATTATAGGTGTGGTGAAGTCTCAGATTTCCAAAATAATTTAGCATGTATTCATGTTTAAGTACAGCATCTTAGGTTTTATTGTGGATGGCATCATTAGCCATACTACAATTTTATTAAGCTTCTAAAGGCACAATGGATTTCTAGAATAGATTATAGTAGCCATTTTCAACACCACCATAATGTATAACAGTGCCCATTTATTTGAAATCTGAAAGCTTCATTGCAATCTTTGTTGACCCCTTCCAACGTCATATCTTGAAATAAACTATTAAAACTCCTTCCCACGTCTAGACGACAAACAGAAGCCAAGTACATTACTTTCACCTGCAAGAAATGTAGGAAATGTTGATTGAGAGCAATAAGAAAGGCCTTAGGAAATGTTGATTGAGAGCAAAAAATGTTGCACATTAAATCGTTTCAAGAAATGCCTTAGGAAATGTTGATTGAGAGCAATAAGAAAGACCTTAGGAAATGTTGATTGAGAACAAAGATGTTGCACACTAAATCGTCTAAACCATTTTAAACCACAAATGTTAGATCAGTATTTTTCAAATAACTTAATCCATGTTGGTTGTAAATAATGATTCTTCGGTAGGTCTAAACATGTCGGAAGGTAACTAAGTTCAACACTAACGTATGCCATTTTATATACCTACAACTTCAACTTTGTTCAATCATTAAGATATGCCATTTCATATACGTACAACTTTGATTTTGCTCAATGATCTTGGCAGAACTGTACCACAACTTTGCCTATTGTGCAAAAGGATCAAGTTTGTGAATAATTTGTTGTATGAATCGCATTTGTTTCCCCAAGCACACAACAAACATGACAAACATTCATAATAATAATCATAAAACACACCGTAAATAACGTTTGCACGAAATAAATAGATAACAATTAAACCCAATTCTACCATCACCTTTTCTCCAGTCATATGCCAATCCCCTTTCAAATTTTACAAATAGGACAGGGCATGTTTGCTTTTACCATACTCAATTGCCTACAACCATCAAGATCTACTCACTCAAAATAAAACATAGGTAAGTGCTAAATGCTGCAACCTCCCTCTAAACCAAAGAGGAGCATACACAACTTCCACTATAACTATTGTTCCTTCCACATTGCAGTAAAAATTCCTATAGGTTGCTAAAGCCTGACAGGCCTCCCCGTAAATTCATTTTAGTAAAAGTACACAAAGTAGTATCACATATCTATAGTACAACATCTAAGGTCAAATTCATATTTTTTGGCACATGAGTTTTTTAACTTTAAGAATGAATCTTAAATGATTGCTCCATATTACCCTTTCCCGCACCAAGGCACATTATTTATGCTGGCTAACAACAAGGGAACCATCTCTTCAAACTGTTAGTAAAGCTATTCGTGAAGCCCGGCAACGCCGGGCACCATAACTAGTATTATATGATACTATGATTATATCTATTGTCTAAGGAAATGGTTGTGAATATAGAAAAAGAGAATACCTTTATATTAAAGGACCATAATCATATGCCTCTCACATAAAGGAAGCTGTAACTATTACAAAGGGGTCGGGTTGTGCCGTGACTATTTGGAGAAGAGATATCATTACACTAAACCCATTTTACATGTCCTCAAAGAATACTGGTTCTCGGTTTTACAGGCTGAGAACTGGTGTTCAAAGTATGGTTCAATCTCTTGAATATGATCTTGAAAGAAAGGTTACACATTCTGGAACTGCATGAATATAATCTTTGGAACTCTGTTTCGTAGAAAATGAGGCAAACTTTTGCCATAGCTGTTGTTGATCGACCTCAAAACATTTACAGTTCTGATTTGGAAATCGTCCCGCTTCCGTCCCTGGCACAAACCCTCGGACCAGTGCATTTAGGGAGATAACACTCTGGCCCACGGGCATTCACCTCAAAAAAAAAAAAAAAAAATCGGCATGGCCAAAATGGCTTGGGCGTGCTACGCACACCCTCGCCATTTTGGCCATGCCTCATTTTTTTTTCTCGGTAACTCCCTCGGGCCAAGGCGTTATCTACAGCCTATTAGTCCATGTGATAGCCAATTGGAGATGTTGTCTACTAGCTAAAGTTACTTGCGTCCAAGGAAGAGGTATTACATAGATAATTGATATTATATGGACCCCCCTCCTAGAAAAATGGAGGAATGTTGCTTTTTAGAGGACTTGAATAGAATTACGGGCCAAGTAGGAGGCCACTAAATCATTGTTATTGCCCTTAAAAGGGGGGAAGGACGGTGGGCAGAGGTGGTCCAAATTATTCGAGATCACAAGTGAGGCACCTTCTAACAAGTGCTGTAAATATTGCCAGGGACATGTATATCCATGGTTGATAACAGAGCGCAAAAACTACATGGTATTTTTTAGGAACATCGTTTTGGTTTTAAGTTTTAGCCTGGTTCAAACATGGCATTAGAACATTCATGGCGCTCATGCCCTAAAGGGTAATCTAAAATGCCACTCATCCCATCTAAGCGAAAAAAGAGCACAGGACAACAACGAAAGGCATTAAAAGGAAGGGCAAATAATTAAAGAGATTTGAATGGCCAAAACAAAATGCTAAGCTGTTTTGGAGCTAAAGCGTGAGAATAAACTAGGACAACATAAGACGTGGGATCATGTTCTTTATGTGGGTTCAGGCAAGGGAACGTAAGGAAAAGAGAACGCGTGAGTGCAAGGGGGTAAGGACACAGTGGAGGGTGCGACTTAGAGGGGTGTACTTAGGGGGTGTACTTATGGTGGGGCCGTCCACCAACTTTACATCTGACAGGTTCAATAAAAACAAACATTGCATTATTTAAAGTGGCACGGCAAGGTACTCTATCGTACGACGGAAGACTATCACATGCATGCATGCATGCATGCATGTGTGCATGTATGTATGTATAGATGCATACATGCCATGCCATGCCCATCTCATCGTGCATGTCATGTATGCCCCATGCCACATCATCATTCTGTCTCTGTTCTTTCTTCAAGGTTAGGTTGCCCATTTTCCACCTCATCATTGTCACACCTATTGCATGTTCCTATTATGCTAGCTCGCCTTGTCACCCCCAACTTCCACAGAAATATTATTGTCAATTATGCTATTTTCCTTGTCGAATCTTTTTCCCTCATTCACATTTTGTTTTCTTTATAGGACTTTTCCGTTACTTTGGAAATGGTCTTTGCCTCAAAGAGATAATACGAGGCTAGGTGAGAGGTCAACAACGCAATGCATCATGCTTTTACGAAAACATTATTGACAATTTTGCTTTCTTTTTTTGTCGAATCTTTTTACCGCTTCCAAATTTGTTTTCATTATAGAATTTTTTTGTTACCTTGGAAATGGTCTTTGTAGCAAAGAGATAGCGACAAAACTAGGTGAGAGGTCAACAACACGACTAGGATCGTTTTTCTAACATTTGCGTTTGTCATTTTATAAAATTCAGAATAAATGTTATGTTTGAAAATGTGGATATCTTATTATCCCAGAATAGAGAATGCTTAACTTTAACATAGCATAAAAATGCCATTGTATCAATTGTGGAAATGCGGAAGGCTATTATAAGGGATTATTAGGTTATTAAGTAATTCTTGTAAGAGAAGTTTAAAACAACTTTTTTTAGAAAGCTTATGCATCGTTGTATTTTAGCAATGTGGAAAGATCAATGCCACCCATTATTTGAGGTAATAGGCCCTGAGGCGAACCCCCTTAACAACAGGCCCAACTTCAACATCCACAACTAGTTTATCACATCCCCACATCCAGATTATTGTCCCCACAACTAGATGCCCTTCGGAGATGGATTATCAGCTCTAGAGCTTTAAATGAGGATAAATTTGAGGCTAGCTGCAAGCTCACCCATCACAGACAAGTTTAATTCAATCACACCAGTACACATCAATAGTTCCGCCCTCTCACAAGCATGCAACAGATGCTCAAGATCTATTAGATCAAAATGTCTATTGGTCAAAAATAGCATAATGTGACTAGACTTAATGAGAATATTGGGAATTCTGATAAATTAGAAAGTCAAAGAACTCATGTTCTCAATTGGATATAGTTTTGTCCTTTGTGAATAAAGCTTCGAGAACTGACACTCATCAGACCAAGATGTAAGTTGTGTGGTGAGACTTAACCTTCCCTAGGCCCTAACACGTGGGTCTGTTCTCAGTCTTGCAAAAAGATCTTATGACCACCACCATGACATTATGGCTTCAACTTTGACCAACGTTGATCTTGTGGGACGAAGACCTTAGACCTTCCATCTGTGATGATCATACATATATCATGTCTATACGGTCGGGTGTCTTGTGTTTTTCAAGTATTTTGAGTGCATTGTATTTTAGACGTACGAAATCAACACCATATAGTATTCCGGTTGAAATCTTATAGTATTTTGCGAATCTTATTATACAGTATAGCAAATCTTGTACTTGCATACCCCACAAACGAGGAATTTTATGTACGGTGTAGATTATGGAATAAGGGGCGAATATGCCAATCCGACAGCTCTCGCTGCCCTACGTCACCCCCCGTGTGAATATGCACCCAAACCAAAGGGGGTTTAAGGGGGATTTTAATTTAAATGTGTTGGATCCAATGGTTATATTTATTAATGTCAATGGTAGTTATGTGTTGGTTATTATACTAAAAAAAATTTTTGGCCCTTCGGGCCATAAAAAAAACGCAGACGTGAGACATTTAAAACATGAAACAATATGTGTTATGTGTTTATGTTAATAATGTTAATTTATTATAATAGTGGAGTCTCCAAACTAAACATATTTGAAAATTATGCACTTGAACAATGTTTGCTCATGAGAAACTTTTGTAGCTTGTTTCAAAGCAATAAATTTGCCAATGTTTTATCTGATTGTCAACACAACAGTAGCTTTCACATTCTAATAGAGTTAAAAAATTAAAAGCCACGCAAATATTGGTTGAATTCCTGCCAAACAATGTGTGAACAATGAAATAAAAGAAATGAATAACAATATTAAGAGATCTCAAAAATGGTGAAACACACAAATCTTACCTTCAGCATGACAATAGCATCGATCTAGGTCTCCACCATAGGTCCACCATAGGTGCCTGAATGTTCTACAATTTCATACCACCATCTGTAACAGTGGCAACAGAAGAATCAGAACTTAAGGTTTTACCAAAGCACTTGCAAAGTAATTGTGTGCAATAGCTTGCCATATGAAAACAGCTTGCTTTGCCAACACTGTACTTCGACCACCTAAATTTCCTCAAATATGTTTCAGAGCTTCCTTTTGTGTTGCACAACCTGCAAAAGCTTCCGCTTCCTAACCTGGTTTGTTGCCGACTGCCATTTGCAGAAGACGATTTGCCACTTGAAGAGCTTGAATCCTCGGCCTTGTGCATTTGATTAGAGAATCATGGTGTGCATTTGATCGGAGAAGCATAGCCGATCACAAAGACCGATGATGATAGCGTAACGTAAACCAAATAGCTAACCTTTCCTTTCAATTCGGTGAGGGAATTCCATCGCCCAAAAACTACTCGTGTCTTTGGCAAGGATAAAACCGAGCTAATTCCGGATAAAACCATGCTAATTCGGTTGAAGATATGGGAAAATCCATCGCCCCCATCGTAAAAAGGGTGAGCTTCTTCTTTGCAATAGTAGTGTTTGATCCAAAAAAACGGTGGCCCTAGACCGGCCCATCGATCCGGGGCTCAAATTAGAAACAAGAGGCAAAGATTCCTAGGCCTTTCTTTACCTTTGTGCTACTCATATAATGTTGGCCTAATAATCACATTCGCAATTGTTGATTCTATTTCGACCGGCATTTGTGACCCCCGTGTGCCGGTGTCTTATATTCACGGCTTCTTCTGTTCTACTCAAAATTGCAAAGCTAGCAAAACAAAATCATACATGTTTGTGCTCGTTTATACGAGATCCGGGCTCGATCATGATCTTTCCTTTCAAAGAAGCTCAAAGGAAAAGTTCCAAGGAAAAAGATCCGATGCCCTAAACCCCCCTATCAACAAAGAACCCATGTCAACCAAAGGGCACGAATCCGACCTCAACTAAATTATTTCATATCTGCTGCTGGCCGAAAAACCCTTGTGCTAAATTTCGATCTGATGCCAAGAAGGAGTCGGCATGGAGATCCCTGTATTCGGCATGGAGATCCTGAGGCCGGACTGTCTACCTGCGTGATGCTGAAGAAGATGAATAAGTTCCCACAGATAACCCTAAAATGGGTTATCTCGAGCCTTGCATGTAGGGCAAAATCTGAAACAATAATAAAAATACAATATAATAACGAAATATACGATATATTTGTCTAAACCATTGGATATGGGCATTAAAATTAGTTCAAACGTATGTGCACTCTAGATATACTAATTAGTATGCCTCATCAAATACATTCATGAAATCATATAAAAACCTTAGGAAAAATAGTATAAAAATACAAAAGAAACCCCCTGTTATTATGCTACATATTGAGTTTTGTATTGTAGTTTTCTTGAACTCATAGGTAAAGCTTCGAGAATTGACACTCATCAGACCAAGATGTAAGTTGTGTGGTGAGACTTAACCTTCCCTAGGCCCTAACACGTGGGTCTGTTCTCAGTCTTGCAAAAAGATCTTATGACTACCACCATGACATTATGGCTTCAAGTTTGACCAATGTTGATCTTGTGGGACGAAGACCTTAGACCTTCCATTTGTGATGATCATACATATATCATGTCTATACGGTCGAGTGTCTTGCGTTTTTCAAGTATTTTGAGTTTTGTATTGTAGTTTTCTTGAACTCATAGGTTCACGACCCATTTCCACAATTGCAAGTGCATGGAGTGGCTATTAGCCAAAGGTATTGCAAGCTTATAACGCCGATGATATGACAAATAAGAAACTTTTTATTAACTAACATAATATGAAAATTATAACATGATAAATCCCCTTAAAAGCCCCTTAGGTTTGGATGCATATTCACAAGAGGTGTGCCTATGGGCCTCAAGAGTTGTTGGATGGGCATATTTGCAAGTTATTGCATGAACTGGGCTGTTCATGGAGTTCTTTATTTGTGGGGTATGTTCCCACAAGTTGGGGCATGCTGCATAGCCAAATTAGCCACGAACCCTAAAATTTGAAGTACATCTACATAATGATTTCGCTTTGATAAATGTCTTGTACGTGGGAATGGAGCTCTCGCTACCCCGACGTCGTACCTCGTGTGAATATGCACCATCAAAAGGGGGTTTTTTGGGAGATTTATCATGTTATGCTTTTTATGTTGTTAAAAAAATTTTGGGCCCCTTACGGGGCCAAGAATAACTGTCACGATGAATAGTTACAACAAATAGCAAAAAGGCGCAACAGGAGGCCAAAATATTAGTGAAAGTTAGATTCAGTTTCTTAATAGAAAGCATGTACTACTCAAAGTATTAGTGAAAGTCACATTATTATAGTTTTAATAACAAATATAATTCGAGCTAGTTATAGGCCAATTGGTCTCCGTGGATGCTAAAAAACCTATTCTATTCTATATAGTTAATTCCAGAAGTTAATAATAATATTGTTTAGCAAGTTGCAAATGAAGTGTTTGTTTATGAGTGCTTTTGCTTTCTATGTTGTTAGATTTTGTTTCTCTTTTTTAGAAACCAATATTTTTTTTTTGTTTTGGACGGGTTGGCTAGTAAATTGTTGTAGCCTGTAGTGGTGGTTTCACGTCGTTGGATTATTTCTTTTTCTAATTGGTTTGCTTTTTGTTTGTTGTTGGTTGTGTGAAGGACTTGAATCTCGAAATGATCATGGAATGGTTTGTAGGTGGCAATATCTTGGAACATCTTTTTGTTCGGCTTCATTTGATGAGGACGTAATCGTGCCTTGACATTTGTAGTTTGGCCTATATAGCTTTTGTCGTTGTGTTTGCACCGGATCGAGTATATCGTTATTAGCTTGCCTGTTCTCGAGAAAGAAACGTTTCAATGATTTGATGTTTCTAATAATTGTTTATTGTAACAGCACTTGTTTTTAATTGTTTATTTGAAATGTTGTTATTGTTTTTATTGTTGATTGTCAAAATTGTTTTCCGTTCATGATATAAAACTTAAACTTGTCAAAAGTTTAGGAAAAATAAAAAAGTGATGATGTCTATTTACTTTTTATTGGCGGGTCATAATAAAAATCTACATTTCCAAACAGCTCGACCGCCAGGGTTTTGTCAATTGTGTAAGTTACTTTTTCAATCGTTAATGGATGACTATTTGATGAATGGGTGTGGTCGTATAGAGACATCAGTTTCTGCATCATGGTCTGTGCCATTTTCTTGGACAGAGATCAATGGAGACGTTGTCTCCGTAGTGTAATATGCTCGCTTGGTATGGATTTATTGATGTGGAGGTGGTTGAGTTGCAGGCTGTCGCTAGCGCCAGTGCGCCTTGTGACTTGGTAAGGGTTGAGTAGTCAAGGTCGACATGGCGAAGTATATGCTTGAGTAGGCCTGCACGAGTTATAGATCCTGGTTAGTTCAATATTATACATGTTTGTTTGAGTGCAAAAAACCTTCAGCATGGGGTTCTTTGTGTTGTTCCTCGAACTTGATTTTTTCATCTTTTGCCTTGTTTCTAAATTTGTCTAGTTCCTCCCGTGTTTGCCATCCATGAACGTAATCTCGCGGTTCTACTCCGCATAGGTTCATGTATCTCATCGTTGAACTCGTCAAGGTCAAGGTTGTTGATTTTGACGTGGAAGATTTCTTTTTTTTTGGCGACTTCTTCTTTCTTGATTTCGTCAATAAAAACTTTCCAGACCTGTGCAAGAGGACTTGTTATTGTCTAAGTTTGTAAGAGGTGCGCATCTTAAGATAAGATGCTTAGATGTAGATGTGTGCGCATCGACACCCGCATCTGACATAGATGCTTCACATATTTTTTTCAATTTTTTTTTTTTTTGCCAAAAACACTTGAATTAGGTTGTCTGGAACCGTTGACCTTAAACTAGGCGCAATTTGTTGCCTCTTTGGCCTCCCTGTAACTATTTTTTCTTCAAAGCTCTCTGTTGACGATGGAGCAGGCAGCAATCTGGGTCTGCAGGGTCTTTACGGAGGTTGAGAGCCAGACTAGAAGTTTGCATCAGGGTGGGAAGGTATGCAACAAAGAAAAAAGTTCTTTTGCAGCAAGTCATGAGGCCTGCAAAAAAGCAAAAGGATCGCAGCAAGAAACCTGTAATAGCAAGATCTGTAACATTTTTCTCTTCTATTATTCATATATATTCTATGTTTTAGTGTTAAAAGTCCCCATAGATCAAAAGTATTTAAAACTGCAATGGATTGAAGGTTTTTTTCAGTAATTTAAATTTTCTTTGGACGCATCTTATTCGCATCTTAAAATTTAGATGCTTCGATGCTTTAGATGCTTTCGATGTGTCGCATCTAACGCATCTCTCTTAAGATGCTTTTGAACTTAGGTTAAAGTCTTGAATGATTGTTGGTATATTGGGGGTATGTTGGCTTACCTCCCTTATTTGTGCCCGCTTCTTGTTTCTGGTTTGTTGATCCATGTTAATGCTGTCACCTACATGCATGTGCTGTAATTTTTTATGGTGTTTTGATTACCATATCAGTGTCTTGTTGGGTTGGAAGTCATGTATAGTGATAGGTTTGACAATTCTCAGTTGAGAACGCTTCTTGACTTTTGATAGCATGATGTAGAGAAGGCCTGGTGAGAAGGCTTTTCTCACAAAAATTATAGCATTGCCATCTATTGTGCCACCTTGTGACTTGTGGGCAGTCATCGCATAACACAAGGCCAATAGGAAGGTTTTTTTGTATACTTGTGTTCAACCTTTGTCCTCCTTAGTTCGATGTATTGTAAGCTATCATTGACATGGCATATTATTGATTTAACTTTGCTTGTGTTTGCGTGGACGTCAACGTATGCAACTATGCTAGTGACGATGAAATGTCAATGTTTGATGTTATAATCACCTTGCAACCCACTGCAATGCAAGGTAGTTCTTGAAATGTTGGTTCTGCAAGCCATGCCTCCAACCCATTGATTCCTGTAGCATTTGTTTCTATTTCAACTGGAATGATTTGAATTGGTTGAAATAATTTGTGCATGGTGTAGTGTTAAAGAAGTTGACATCTTCATGGTGGGTACTTCAACCCAAGAGGTCTCACAGGCATTCGGTAGAGGTGGTCTGGTCGTGCCCGCTGCGCTGTCGCGGTAGGTATAGCTATCGCCCACCTTTATCTTGATATCTATCTTGTCTTGTTGATATGATCTAGTTAGTTGATGAACGCGTATGTGCACGCTATACAGACAGTAGCGGCGCACTACGTGCGTGGTTCTTCTTCATCTCCCATCTCTCTCTCTATCTCCAAGAAGAAGAAAGAAGAGAGTCACTCTCTGCCAATACTCATTAAAGAGGCATGTCTATGCCTGACCTTTCGTGCCACTAGTAAATTCCACCGCGGTAGTCCATAGAACAATGGTGTTTTGGTCGATGCATGTTAGGGCGGCATTTTGGTCAACAATTGTGTCTTTTAGGGTGTCAAGGAGTTCTTTCTCGGTTGGATGTCTAAATCTTATGATGTTTAAAAATTCAGAATATTCAATGTCATTTGAGTGACGTATTGATGTTTGGAGATGGTATTTCTTTGCTTGTTGGAAGTATAAGGAATTTGACAGTGGACAAGTAGCACAAATAGAATTCTTTTGTTTTTTATGACAACAAATTGGTGGCAATTGGGCATGGTCTCCAACTAGTATGATGCACCTGGTAGCAATTATTTCTTGTATGGGAGTGCATGTAACCTCAGAGATTTGTCGAAATATCATGTTTAATGTAATGGTGGTTGGCATGGACATTTCGTCAACTATTAGTGCATAAAAAACGTTTATTTGTTGGTATCTTATGTCTGTTCTGTGTATTGTGTGGGGCCACTGGTTCCTTGTGGGGATTGCAAATTGATGATGTATTGTTACTGCCTGTCTTGATATTCTGCAGGCTGCTATGCCAGTAGTTGCAGTGACAATGGGTCGTTTTCCTATTTGAATGTAGTGTCGTAGTAGGTGTTTGATCAAAAATGTTTTCCCTGAGCCTGGTGCTCCTGATAGAACGTGGATGCCTGTAGGAACGTTGCATAATACTGAGAACACGGTTTCTTGTTCGGATGTTAATGTGCTGTTATGTATCTCTGTGAAGCTGTCTTTGAAGTAAGTTTGAGCTAAGTTGTCTTGTTCTTCTATGTTGGGTGACGTCATTGTGTGGTCTAGCAATGGATTTAGCCTTTGCAAAATGCCATTCAAAATCTGTGTTTGCTCCTCGCTTTGTAGTAGGTGGTATTCGGTGTACTTCTGGATGTATTGCAGGATGTCGTCATCGTTGTTTATAAGCCCACGGAGTTGGCATTCTATGAAATAGCAGGATTTGGAATTTTGGCTTGATATCAAATGATTTTCTTGGGTAAATGGCAATTCTGCTAATAGAATGTTATAGAAGAAGCCCTCAAAGTGGTAGTCTGTAAAGCGAACTATATTTTTTGATGGTATAATTTTATTGCCATAGTTGTTGATGCCAATGGCATCTAGTTTGTAGCTTTTCGGCGCAAGTTGGTATTTTTTCCAATATTCTTTGAATGTTATTTGTTGAAAGCTTTGAGGTCTAGCACAATAGAGGTCAACAGGATGTAAAGTTGCTGTTGATGCTTTTGACACAATTCTTTGTCGTGATGATGGAGGCGATGTGTCTATATATTGTACTTTTTTCTGATCTTTGTATGGATGGGATTTGTAGGCATGTCAGCGTTGCTTTTGTAGCCGAGATTGGCTTTGTCAGTATCATAGCAGAGATAATCTTGCACTTTGTGTCATCAAGGTTGGTTATGCCTAGTTTTCTTATATCGTCAATGTTCAAAACGAGGTTGCCGTACGGTTCACACTTCATAGCATACTTTAGCAAGTAGTATGACCAGCATCCATCTGTTACTCTTTGAATATTCATGTGAGCTCCCCATAAAGACAGTATATTGGGATGGTATGGCACAATGCGCTCATGTTGGATTCCAGGTTTATGGTATATCCAACGCTGGTTTTGTTGGTCAAGGTCAGCTGTAGCAGAGTAATGTGGAGGGAAAGGAAATCCATACTTGCATTGCTTTACATGAGAGTACTTGTAACATGATGATCTACATGTATGGATTTGTTTTTGCAAAACAAGGCCTTGCAATCTTCGAGAAAAGTAATCAGTACCTGCATTTGGAATGACGGCATCTATCTCATTCGTTATTCTATCAATATCTTGACTTGATACCCAGAGGACAATATGGGCATGCAATGAACGTCTATTTTGAACTTCATATCTCAAAACATAATGGAGAACATTGCCAATTATTCCGTTCTCACAAAGTGTGTAGTTTTTTAGGAACATTTGCATCCTAACATGGAATAACGCTGCGCATTCAACTGGGCAATCCGCCCACGTTAACGTTTCATCAATCTCTTTAACGTTTTTTTTCAATATCAGATATCTCTGTCCACCTTGTGTTGCTCACCTCGTCTGCAGTTAGTGTGAGGAAGAATGATGGAATTCCCCAGTATTCTACCATAGCTAACATGTCTTTAAGATGCTTCCTATGCCATAACGGCGAGTTTGGAATTGCTTTGGCACTACGAATTTAAGCACATGACGTAGACAATCTTCTTCACTAAAGGCTGGATGTGTCCTCCTATATTCTATCATGTCCTTTTCCAAACAACATCTATTTAGTGACCTTGCTATAAGAGAAGCTTGTCTGACCTGGTACACCATTAGAAGATATGGTTTGTACAAAGTGTATACTGAGAACATACAGGTGATTCCAACGAACTATGGAATCTATCATTTTTTTTCTTTTAAAACTATGCACATATGATGACATTATTATGTTCAAGATATATATTGTTTTCTTCTTTGCACAACATACCTTGAACGCTTCAAGTCCAGTGAAGACAATTGATATACAATCTGAAAAAATACATTTACTTATGCAATTACAAAAAGGTTTAATAGTTATCACCATTAAGATGATTATTTAACGAATACCAATTATTGTGAATTTATTGTTGTCTTAGAATGTTGTGTTGTCCCATGACTAGGTAATACAATTTGTTGTATTCCTTGTTATCTAGACAGAGAATTCATGTAGATCCCATTTTTTAATTTAAACTTATCACTTATGCATCCATATATGTGTGGTTACAAATGTGGGTATATAGCTTACAGGTCCTAAACAGAGAATTCATGTAGATCCCGTTTTTTAATTTAAACTTATGACATATGGATCCATATATGTGTGGTTACAAATGTGGGTATATAGCTTACAGGTCTCCTGTGTGTGACATCTTCTTACTATGCAGCAAACACGCTAACTATAGCTCCAACCAAAGAATTGATTGCACCACAAAAAGGAACCATCAATGCAATCAACGACATGGCAAAAATAAGAGGAGGTCTTGATGTCGATCTGCGCAGGTATGACTTTTAAGAATGTTAATATTGCAAAAGGCAACAATGTAAAATGACACCTAAAAATCCAACAACATTCCAACAAGATAAAATTTCAATTAATGAAAGGAAAGTCAACAGAAACATAATATCTAGAACCCTAGATACACCTCAAAATCTTTTTGGCAGTTCAAAAATTTCATTAAGAAACATGGAACAAGTTGCAGATGTTTAAAAGAGAGCAAAGTCAGGTGATATTCATGTATGAACTGCGTGCCTTCCTGTACATGATTGCGAAGCATGTAGCAGACTAGTTACACTTGAGAACAACGCGCCCAAACCAGAACAACATCAGATCTTAAACTTTCTCAAAGTTTTGCATTTTCGAACCGAGCTTTTAAGCACATAGATGCACAGATGTTGGATTTTAACTAAGTTCATACTTACAACAAGAGGATGCAGCAGCTCCATCCAGGCACTGCAAACTGTTATTATTCATGCTCTACTTTCTAGCTTGGGGAGTTAACTGTGGGGCAAAATCTCATGATGATTTTCAAGCCTTCTTGGGTTTCAAGAGTGGCCTTGACGATCCAAATAATATAGTGTGGGAGCGGAATGCAAGCAACAGAAATTTCATCTGCAATTGGACTGAGATCACTTGCAATTCTATGATAAACATACGTCCACAGTATATAGCTCCTTAATCAATACCTTTATGGAGAACTAGAAGATGAATTATGCAATGAACAGCTCTGCAGACCTTGTATATATTCAATTGCCACATCAGTGGTTCTATAATCCTTCTGCACATGATTTGTTCATTTTTCATGACGAGATAATGTGTCATCCGAGGTTAGGCTGTTGCGCCAAAAAAAAAAAAAAAAAAAAAAAAAATAGAAACATGCATAATGTTGGGCTAATAATAGTAATATGAAGCAGGTAACATACATGGAAATCTAGCAATTGACATTTTTAACTTGTAAACTACATGTTTGCATGGTGTAGTACATATGCTTCATCCATGAGACCATGTTTTAAGTAGCATATGGATAGACATGTAGAAACATGTGTTTTGGTGCCAATCAATCATGTCAGCAAGACTAACATGAATTGCAGCCTATTGTAGAATCAGTCTTCAACATCCATCTTTGATGGATCTTTTGATGAAAATCAAATTAAATGAAAATAAAAAAGAGATCTATTCAGACATCACAACTGTAAACCGGGATTAATAGATCTATATGATCCAACAATCTACACTTGTCGGCTAAAATATGAATTCCAAATACAATTATCTTTATCCAGCTTTGTGTGTGCAGGCCTCCTTGACTTTCTATGAACAATTATGCTAGAGAATGTGATCCAATGAGTTAGTTATAACAGTTTTGCTGACTAGACCCATTAGGCTCTGATGGTAGTTCATTTATCCACATTTGGGCTTAGTTGGCATGTTTTGAAGGCCCTTTTGTAATCTCAAAAAACCCCTAGTTCTATGTGTAGGCTCAAATAGAAGTTTGTGTGCAGACCTCAAATACAAATCTAGCCTCTATACACCCTTCAAAATAGTACATTTTACTATGATTGATTCTATGCTTAAGGTGTGTCTAGGCAGATGAATCAAATTAATAAATAAACCTCCAAAAAGGTAAATCAAAACACAGAAGTAATTATGGCCTCTAGAACATCTTCATTCATCTGTAGATCTATCCAAAGCAATGAATACTCAAACAAAATTATAGAGATGGGCATAAGCATGTTAAGATGTACTTTAAAAAGTATTATTTTGGGGCCATAAACTGCCTATAACAATACCCAACACAAGGTACTGGGTACTTATATAATGTCTTAGTAACTAATAAATGTTAAATTGGATTCATTCACTTTCACCTCCAATAGTATTGTCTTTATTTTGACCTGGAATATTAACATGCTTTTGACTTTTATTTTGAACTTTTAGATTAGTTTGGATAGAAAAAACAAGAAAATAGTACCCATTTTTGAAGTGCTCAGTGTAGGTACTTTGGCAGGTTTCAAAAGTGGGCACCCCATCCCGGCATGTACAGGCTGCTTTTGGATTGTGAGCCTCTCCCCCCATCCCAACAGTGACATCTTTAGGTTCCTCAACCACAATGGAAAAGTGCTTAGATGTGGACATGGGATAAACTGCTCCACCCTAAACTGTCAGCGCTGTGATGACAAATTCTCCATAGATGTGTTCGAGTGAATGTCTTGGTCCACAAGATGAAGCTTAGAGTCTCAGATCGTTGCCCTCTCTGGGGCCAACGTGTTGAAACTATTGAACACTGCTTCTTCTTGTGCGATCATCTACGGCTTGCTTGGGCGTGGTTGTTCACTATTTTCAGTGTGTCTCTCACAAGCCAGGAGATCCTACTTGCACTTTATCCCCCTGTTTGGCCTGACTTGCGTAAGCGGCATTTCATCTTGCTTCTAGTTGGATTTTGTAGTCTATCTGGCAGAGGCGACGTCTGTGTATTTTCCAAAATGCTCCTCAGATCAGCAGCTTCTTCATCGTGCTCAGCACAAGATCACTAAAGCTTATCGTTGCTCATCTCTAGCTGATGATAAAAAAGAGATAATTTGGCAGACATATTTATGGTGTTCCTCTTATGCATAGACAAGTGTTTGTGCCTAGTTGGGTCAGCCTATCCACTAGGATTTTACTCCTGTCTATGCATTGTGTATTGCGCCTTTGTTTTTGTTAATAAAAAGAGTCTCACGTCCTTCAAAAAAAAAAAAAAAAAAAAAAAAAAACATCTAGATGCTAATCTACGTATCTGTTATAGTTGCAGCTTTTTGTTTCACATCCTTTAGGACAATTTCTTCCACATCATTATATTGGAAGGGCAAGAAGACAAAGTTCCAATCTTAACAGGGCCATGCAAGTTAAGAAAAAGGGAGACCACAGGATGAGTCAAAACATTCTTAACCAACAAAGATGTTTCCCTTCATCCACTTTTGGATCTTTGATACCAAGTAGAAAATATCTCAAACACATGTCTAATTGCTTAACATTTTTATATACTCTTGATTTTTATTCTCTAGATGAAGTACTCCTCTCAATAGGGATCAGCAAGTAGTCTTGCTTCTTTCATACTAGTAATACCTGTGAACAAGGTATCAAATCGACAAAAGATGGGAAAGCAATTCTCCAATTTCACATGAATCTTGAGTTCTCAGCTGTGAAAGCGGTACATCATTTGATGTCTCCAAGAAATGGGTACAATTTGCAAGATCTACTAAATTCTTTGAATATACAGCTAAAAGCATGACCAGGTTGGTAAAGCCCCCATAAAAGTTTATTTGCACTCATCAACCAATGCGAAGAGCTTGATCCAAAGTTCGAAAAGTTAGAATTATTAAACCAGCAGCTTGACGCAGCAATGCCCGTCCTCACAGGAAATTCAGCTGAGAAGCGCACTTGCTCGACGTTTGAATATATAGGATCTGATCCAGCAGAGATTGAAGACGAGGCAAAGGACAGTAACACGAAACGGTTAAAGAAGAGTGGCAGTCCTGAATTTAGCCAGCTGCTACAACATGAATTATGAAGAGGTACAGACAACATGGAGACCGAAATGTCATCGGGCTCTAAACACGTCAGAAAATTGGCTGAGGCAATGGAAGTGAACATGCCTATTGTCACTGGCTACACTGAAATGGAAATGTCGCAGACTATAGCTGCAGGCTAGGCACATATTACAAGAATATCAAAGCAGCTAGGTATTGTTCCAGATTATGTCCAAGAGACTCAGTGAAATCGCCGTGGCGATTGTCCTCACCTCTTTTCATAAATATGATATCTAATTTCTTCATGGCCTAATAGATACATGTACTTAATTGCTAATGTAAACGATGGGAATGTAATATATTTTCTAATTTTTTTCCTAGTATCCTATCTCTATTGTTTTACCACAATCTTATGTCAATTTAATATGTTTTGTTCTTCCATAAATCGTTATGGCGATCTGTTCGAGCAATTCAGTTCATATTTTAGAGGTTGAATTGCTGGTCCCGCGGTGCATATTATGCTGGCAAATATGGAATCTCGTGTTAAACATTTTATTGTTCGGATTTAGCCTTCTCAGACACTATATCTCGCTACATTAGGACAAATAATTACATTTCTGATGAATACTACAACCTATTTCGTCGTCGATCTAGAAAACGAAATTTCTCTAATTAATTAATTCTTGCTTTTTAGATTGAGTTTTTCTTAAGCATCATAGAATTATTATGAATTATATCATTCATAGCAGAGAGATGCAACTGGCAGTTGTCCTGACGAATACAAAAATAGGATAAGATGTGAGCGCCCAGGAATACTTATCAACATTCTTGAAGCCCAGGTCGAAAACCTGAGCTGCCTCCAGGTTGAGATTCCATGAGAAATTGCTTCTGCCAAAATCTCACCTCGAGTCAACCTTCGCAATGAATTGAATTGAGTTAAAACCACTCTAAGTCTATTTTAGCTGAACCGATATGCTAAAGCTAGCCATGCATAAAAAAAAAGGGGGTTAGTCATCTTAATTTCTAGTTACAATCCTTATTTTCTGGTTCGAGATTTTGTTTGTTGGCAAAGATAGATAGATCGTTGTTTTAACGTCACACCACTAGGCAGTATCCAACTGGACATGTGACTACACACCACAATACATTGCTCAATTATGCCCTGCCCCCAACCGCTATCTGTAGTTTAGAGTGAGATTTTGGGCGATCTCGAACTCGAGACCTGGGGTTGCTAGAATTAGTGTGTTATTACTAGACCAAGAAAAATTGTGGGGTCTATGTTTAAAATCCGGCAAATACTCATTAGTTTATATGCAAAATCCAATAGAGCACGATATATATACCGACAAATTATCTAATTAACGCTATTCGGGTTTGGAAGCCTGAGGCTAGCCTATGCTAGGAGCATAGCGACCACACGATTGTTAGATAAAGATATTTTTTAGGAAGAGAATTTCCAGCCCACAGAACAAAAATCTGAAACCGCTTCTTAATAAAGACAAGCTAAAAAAAATATATATCTGGATATATGTGTGGATGCATGGGATGGGTGGGTATGGGCATGGATGCCGTGCATGCCGTGCATCCGGCGCCGTGTACTCCGCCTTTATTATTCAAACCAGTTTATTTTTCCTTCCCTTTTACTACTCCGCCGGACTTGCGCTCGCCCCTTCCTTGCTATGGCTATGGCGATAGACGAGGAAGATGACGAGCAACCCCCTCTTTCTGTCCCCAAAATCCTGTCTCACCCTTATTCATAACACTTGTCCATTTTTTCTCGATTTTTTTTTCTTCCAATTTGCCCACCTGCAGCTTCAGATCTATTGCCGGGCTTTTTGGGTCCATCTGCCTATGAATATGGATCGATTTTGTGATTTAATTAATTTCAGTTCTTGAGAGTATGGATTCGTCGGTGTAGGAGTTTCTGATGATAGCTTATTCCGGCGAGGGGTTTGTAGAGCTTCTATTATCTTCTTGCGAAGAATGGATAATTCTGATGGAGACTCTGAGAATTCTTCCTTTAGCAGGCCGGATTCATGGATAGGCAGGTGCAATTTTTCTCGAGCTGTTTGCCACAGGATAGATGCGTGCAGAGTAGATGCTTTGCCTGCCTTTCGACATGGAATTGCAGACTCAAGTAAAGAGCCTTCTCGGCTGTCTGTAAAATCAGGTAGGCACTCTACTGGGCAAGATGCTTCCCTATTCTTTGATTATTCTGGCAGATCTACAAATTACACGGGAAGAAGCATTTCTTCCGGGTCCCTTTTTGGATCTTCATTTCATTCTTCCCCAATTTCTTCGTCTAGTGTGGCGACTCTCTCTCCATTGAACGCAGATTTTCTTGAAATTGAAAACAAGCACGGCGAGCCGAAACGTTCGAAATCATGGTCTCAGTTTCTTGAATCCCCTAGCCAAGGTGTTAAGGCAGTTGAACAGGCCGAGCAATGGAATGTGGACATGAAAGAGCTCTTTTTTGGACAAAGATTTGCATCTGGAGCAAATAGCAGATTGTATCATGGAGTTTACAAAGGCCAAGCTGTAGCCATTAAGGTTATCAGGCAACCAGACGAAAATGAAGAAATTGCTAATAGGGTCGAAATACACTTTACTCATGAGGTTTCCTTTCTTTCCAAGCTTCAGCATCGGAATATAGTGAAGGCAAGTTTTGTTCTGTTTAGCCAGATCTCTTATGCTTTTCAATTTGAAGGCTTATTCGGTTTGGCAGACTTGTATTTGCTTTTCCAGATCTACGTCTCCCTTGTTTATTCAAGTTTGCTTTATTAATTAGATCGATGGATTTTCTGTTTTATCCTTTCTGACACAGCCACGTAATTGTTTAGAAGTTTTGATCTGTTTAAGGCAAGCCTTTACCGCATTCCGCACACAAATGCAGACTTTAGAATTTTAGTTATGTTCAGTATTTGCTTAAAAAAATAGGATTATTTCGCTTGCTCAACAAGTAGAATTATCTTACTTGCACAGCAAAGAAGATTAACATAAAAGAGTTAAATGGGTTCCTGAGACCGATAAGTTTCTGTAAATTTAAGCTTGAGTTGAGATAACATTACTTAAATTTCATGGTTACATATGACTGATTCCATCCAATATCTATGCAGTTTGTGGCAGCATGCAGCAAGGTGCCTGTATTTTGCATAATAACAGAGTATATGCCAGGAGGAAGCTTGAGGGCTTTTCTGCATAAGAATGACCCCCGGACCTTGCCATTGACGAGGCTAATGAAAATGGCGCTTGATCTTGCTGAGGGGATGGAATATGTGCATTCCCACGGTATTATTCATGCAGATCTCAAGTCAGAAAACCTGGTCTTAGATGACGACCTCTCCATTAAGATTACCGATTTTGGAACCGCTAGATTGGAGTCTGAGACAGAGGAACGAGTCCAGGATGTGGGAACATATCGTTGGATGGCTCCGGAGATGATTAGCCACAAACCAAGTTCAAGAAAGGTCGATGTTTTTAGCTTTGGGATCATACTCTGGGAACTGGTAACTGGAATGGTTCCTTTTCACCAGTTATCAGCTGTGCAATCTGCCTATGCCATTGTCCACAAGGTATTTCCCTCTTCTGCTTTCTGTGGCGCGTTTTAGAGTTTGTTTGTTCCTATTGAATTTGTTTATACATCTGGTGAGGATTGGGTAGAGACAGCTGCTTTGGGTTTGTGCATATCCAAACAGCATTGTTACTTGTTTGGTAGTGAATTTTTGCAGTTTTGGCTGTTTCTGGGCATGCTGAATTGCTTGCTTGATAAGGCATTTGTAACAGATCTGCCTTGCTGAATTGGGCAGTTTTTCTGCTTGCACATCTAATTGGGCAGCATCACAGTTTGCCTGGCGACTGTTGTCGATTTGTGTCGGACTTGCCTATTCCCGATTGCTTTTTTTGTGTTGTTTCTATTGTGTTATGCTAAAAGCAGGTTTACTGTCGAACTAGTTTTACTGCTTGCGTATGAAGGTAGAACAATTTTGCCATAAGGATTTGTTTAATCGTGCTGCTTGTCTGGTTATTGGAAGTTTTGCCACATATAATATGCTGCTTATTTGGTTACTGGATCAAGTTAAATATTCATAAAGCTCTGTTGCCTGTTTTGAATGTCAGTGTTCTGTCGGTTTCCGGAATTTTGTTTCTATGCATTGTTGATGCGCATACTCATGGGTTAAATCTTGATTGGGTTTAATACAGAATGCCAGGCCTGAAGTGCCTACATACTGCCCCCCTGAATTGAAGCAGCTGATGAAAAGGTGCTGGGATAGGAACCCTGATAAACGACCTGAATTCAGCCACATAAGAAGAATTCTGCAAGAATACATAGCTCTTCTGAATGAAAAGGGATATGCATCATCTGGTTGGCCTGCTGTTGATCCAAAAAATTACGTACGAAAACATAACATCACCCATTTTCCAAAGTGGAGAACCATTTGCACCAGTTTGACAGATTTATGACAGAAACGTGTGTATAGATCACCTTTGGTAAGCAGCTTGCCACACCTTTGTACAGCATTTTTACGGGAAATAAAAGGCTAACAGGAAAAAATGGCACGGGGGGCCCTAGAGTACCAATATAATATAGCCCCTTTGGTTGCTTTGTTTTGTATTACATGCGCCCCCCTTTGGTCCTTCCTTTGGGCATGGGTTGAGGTCTTTGCACATGTTTTATATATATTTGCTAATATCCACAATTTTTGGTTATCCTAGAATACCATCCCTGTAATTCGAGGAAATTTCAATATAAAAATGTTTTCATAGTTTTAGTTTGTTCTGGCTTCTAACAATTAAATATCATTACATTCCTTTTCAAAATACAGCACATTTGGATTTACGCATCTAAAGTATATTGATTCATTTCTTGCCCAATGGTTAATGTTGTCATCCTTGTTTGGGTATCTAGAAGAGTATCTATATGTGTTCAAACTTAGATTTGCTTTTATAATTATATTGGAGCAAGTTGAGAATCAAATAAATGGGAATCAGTTCTTCTTGGATGGCAGATGACATTGGTATGATCTTAGGCTTTGTATATCCTATGGCGCATGTTCTCTTATGCATGTTCTCTTATTGGAACTCGTGGAGATTCCATAGCTCATATAAAAGCATCTCATTGTTGTCATCTTTTTTGGCACTAATACATTTCTTGTTTCCTTTGTCCTCCATAGCTCATATAAAAGCATCTCATTGTTGTCATCTTTTTTGGCACTAATACATTTCTTGTTTCCTTTGTCCTTTTGTAATGTAACGTCTGTGGTTTTAGTCTATTTACAAGTGTTTGGCGCCAATTGTCTACTTTTTAGTTTTATATGCTAAGCTTCTTTCCAAAGTTCTTTTGACACAAGTTTCTTTGATTGTTAATTGAAAAGATGATAGATCTAGGTCCACAAATACGGCCTTTTGAGCACATTTTAAAAGATGGAATTGACATCTTATGAAGTGTTGAAATTCAAAGCAATTCTTTTAGTGAAATGTTTTTTTTTTTAAACGATGTGCAACTTTATTAATCAGAAGAAACGGGATAAATTGTCCACGTGGCAAAACCACCCGCCTCCTTACAATGTACAACATGCAAATGAGTTACATATAGGTGTTAATCTGGAGATAATGAACCATGGAATAAATTACTAAATGTATATTTCGTATTAGCTAAAATGAACTTGTCCAAAACTAATCCCAAGACTTTCTATGCTTTAGCTAAACAATAGACATTTTTTCTCTCATACTTTCTAGTGTTTACCTAAACTAACCTGTAATCCATCCCAAAAATTTCTATGGTGTGGGCAAGGAAGCTAAAATTATTATACCTCCTTCCCAATTGTTTCCATTTACGTTAATTATTTTTTTTGTGGAACATGCTAAAAAAAATTTCATGGATACTAGAAAATAAAATTACTAATTATATGTATCTCATTACCTTGAATTGCTTTAGCTAAACTAGCCCAAAACTAATTCCAAAACTTTTATTCAGTTACTTTCTAGAGTTTGGCTAAACAGCCTGAAGGTTAGTGGGAGTGTGAAAAACGTTAAGCTAAAATTATTATTTTTTCCTCAATTTTTTCAATTTACTTTAGCCAAATTTTTTTGAAAATATGTTATAAAATCGCCAGATAGCTAAGTTTAGCCCTTAAATTATTCCATGTAATGAACCCAAATATGATCTTTCACTTCGTCCTTTACTGAGGAAGTTATATACGCCTTGACAATGTGTTGCTTAGCTTCAATGAGCACTTGAGCATCAGGGGCTCTATTGCCCTTGAAAATGAAGAGATTTCTTCTTTTCCAAGTTGACCAAATGATACATGCTGAAGCCAAATGAAATGCCCTCTTTGCCAGATTGTCCCAGGAACTTGGGTACACTGCCAATAAAGACTTGTGACTATTCAAATTGCAGTTGAAAAGACTCTGAAGCCACAACCAAGCTAGTCTAGCATGCTGGCACAAGAAGAAACAATGCTCGATTGTCTCATCCCTTTGAGCGCATAATGTCGCCAGCACCTCAGGACAAAACTTATGGACCAAAACATGGACTCGCACACACCTATGGATGATCTGCCACCACAAAACTGACAGCTTGGGATGAAGTAACTTATCCCAAACCCATTTCCAAACTGCTTTTTGGCGATTCACTGGTACCACCAAAGGCCATTTTTGTGAGAGGGGTAACACCTTCGCAGCAAGAAGGATCTTGTATATGCTCGGCCTTAATTCTCATGAACAAAGGGAAGCCACTACTTGTGGTATAGGAGGAAGAATAGAGATGACTTTCTGCCAAATTGCACGATTCCATCTCAAAACAAGAAACTTTGTCCGAAATTCTTCCCATGCCAGCAATCGCGTGTCACTGTAGCATGCAAAAATTGTAAGCACACCTGCTAGTCTCCAGCGCCGTTGTGACATAGGATGAATTGATGCTACCACAGGTGCATCTGTTTGGTTATTGCCCAAAGGGATCCACCAATAGGTAGCTTCAGTGAAACTCCTTGCCATAGGGTGGAGATGGAAAAGCATGCACATGGTATTCTATGCATCAAGCAGCCCTCTAAGGAAAGGGGACGCATTAGGATAAACCGACAGTGGATAAAAGAGAGCCCAGGGAAGCAGTGGCTTGATAGATGGAGAACCAAAGGAGACACAAAGCTGCAAGGATTGGTACAAAAGCCATGAGCCCGAAACTCATCAACATCGTTCAAGATCCTCTAGATGAACTTGGAAATCAAAACTTTGCTCTGTAGGAGAAAGTCGCCATCCTAAGCTTCCCACAATGCTTTGGCAAAATGCACCACCCAACTGACCTTGACATCAGCCCCTTCTTCTGGGCCACCCCAGGTGAAATTCCGAACAATCCTAATGATGAGATGTATCTTTGCTTGTGGTGCTAGTATAATTGAAGCCATATATACATGTGTGCCACTCAAAGCTGATTTGATTAAAGTAATTCGACCTGCCATTGACACTTTAGCTGTGGACCACCAGAACAAGTGCTTTTCCAAGCCTTTACAATAGCATGTATCTCCAGATGAAATATGACTCCCATAGGAATATCAAGAAGTTTAATCGCTTTACCATGAGGAAGGATCTTTCATGGAAATGCAGTTGGAATTGGAGTATCTAGTATATGCAGTACACTTCTGCCATCCAACAAAGATGCCAAATGCTAAAGGAAAGGAATCCAATAGTGAGATGGCATTCTGCAGATTTTGCTCATCAATTTTTAGGAAAAGAAAAGTATCATCCGCATATTGATCATAAATCTCTTGCGACCCATTATACATGGGGAGTCCGTGCAAGATGCCATCTTATGCAGCAAGTGGGAAAATTGAGAGAGGACTTCTGCTATACCAATGGGCAACCTTGGCGAATGCCTCGACCAACCTGAAAGAATGCCGAAGGCTCTTCTTGAAAGAGAACAACAGAATGAGCAGAATAATGGAGTCTCATGACATCCGCATGAAGTGTTCACCAAAGCCAAGATGCAAGAGACACTTTTCCAAGAAAGCCCAATCAATACTGTCATATGCTTTTGCAAAATCTAACTTCAAGTAAACAATCTCATGAGCCTGCAATCTCACTCAATAAATGCCCTCATAGGTGGCTGCTACATTATTTAAAATACATTATCGCAACAAGAAACCTGATTGCCTAGAGGAGATAGAATCAGTAAGAATATCTCGAAGCTTTTGAGCATAAGTTTTAGCAAAGATCGTGTAAACAAGGGACAACGGGGTAATGGGACGCTAGTCAAAAATTGAAGAGGGCTCCTTGCACTTGGGGATGAGAGAAATGCAGCCCGAATTAAGGATCTTATCTAGCCATCGCTGTCTGTTAAAATCAGTAAAAGCACTATATGCATCCTCACCAAGCCAATTCCAATTTCTGAAAGATACCACCAATTCCAAGGCGTTTGCCTTGTCTCAAAAGAGATGTAGCATCCGCCAAATCATTGAGAGTAATCTCACTTCTAGATTAGCTTTCTGCTCTTCAGAGACAATAGGATGAACATTTGCAAGCAATGCCTCCTAAAAATCTTGTTGGAAGGAAAGGCGATGTGTCGCAAAGAAGCCAAAAAAATGATGATGCACAAAATTCTTGAGCTAGGGCCATCAGAAATTCGAAGAGACACCATAGCAGACGCTTGTCTCTTGGCCCTTGCAGCTCTGAAGACGAAACTCATACAACGATCTCCCTCCTTGAACCATTGCAGTCCAGTTTTAACATGAGCTTGGTGAACCTGCTTCGACTCCAATTGGCAAATGCTTGTCAGAATTTGCTTCTCCATTTGGCCATCTGAAGGAAAAGTAGATATGCACGCCACTAATTGTTGATAGTGCGCCATCAACACCCCCCAATTTGCAGTTGCATGCTCACGACCCCAGCCTTTAGCAAAGGACTTTACCGCAGAAAGCGCATATCTGCCATCCCATTTCATCTAGAAAATGCAGACGAACAAGCTTGTTGTCTGCAACTGGCCTAGAACTCCTCATCCTTCAAGAAAGAGATATTTAACTTGACATAGGTTTTAGTCCTGCTATATGCAATAACTGGAGCAGAACAAAAGCTTTGTAGGTTGGGATCTGAAATAGAACTATCCAGCAAGATTTTGCCAAAAAAAATGTGCATGCAACAGCTGCCAAAGCATTATAGTATCCCCTATCATATCTTGCATATCCCCTTCCATCGCCCAACCAGCCATGCACCAAGCCTCAAGTTCGACCATGTTGAAGTCCCCTACTAGTAGCCAAGCCACTTGGGCATCTAACCTAATCAATTTGTTTCTCAATGTAGCCCATAGTGCACCTTTCTGACGAGGTCTATTATGAGCATAAACATTCACAAGCCCTCATTCTTGTCCATTGTCAAACCACTTGATAATGATCCAGTGGCTAAACCTGTCAACTTGAGTGATTGCGACTTCTATGTCATGCTTCCATGAAGTGGGTTCCCTGCCTTTGCTGAGTCTACTACAGCTACAAAGACATCATATTGCCTTCCTACTATTGAAGCATCTTTTTGCATATCATCTTTCTTGCATTTATGCTCTTGTAGATAATAGAAGTCAGAATTCAACCTACCAAGGGCCATAGAAAATCTGCTTCTTTTAACCCGGGAAGAGGCAACATCCCTAACATTCCAAGAAATCAATTTCATTGTGCAAGAGGGTCTGGTGCACGATACTCCAAATCCATAGAATCAGCATGAGCATGCAACTCGTTTTCCACTTGATCTGCCCAATGTTGACGTGATGCCACATGGAGTGTTGTAATGATAGTGGCTGATGCAGGCTCAGCAGGAGGGATGTACTCAGAGATTGATGGCGATGGTGCATAGGGATTCCTCCGTCGAGCAAGTCTTTGCATATAGGAAATGGACCAATCTGCCGATGAGGTCTCCAACCGTTCCTGTTGACTGCAATCTGTGCTAGTCTCTCATGGTGTTCAATAGAGAAGTGGACAATGCTTCTCCTTTTCACTTAAAAATCCTCAGGTAATTCCCCTGTTTCTGATCTTCCTTTCACATTTTTCAATCAGACTCTGTGTTGCCACAACAGATCGGGCAGTTTTGCCAACAAATCAGAATTCTTTTATACTCTGTGCTGTCACAACAGGGTATTTTGAAACCGGCAGTTGCTCTTCTAATACGATGCCAGATGAAGAAAGGGCTTGGAAATCCGGCTCTGCCTCTGACTCCGCTCTGTAAATCATGCTCCGCATCTCCGCATCTGCCACGATCTTGACCTTCTCCGTTAACACATGGTGCAGGATTCGAATAACAGAGAAGAAGATTGCCGAAAGCAAATAAGATTGGGGCGAAATGAAGGCGGTGGAGAGGCGGATCAGGCAGGGGCATATCGTGGGGTGCAGAGGCAGATCAGGCAGGGCTTTTTCTCAAGCTTGAAGAACCGGCTTAGTCCGGCGGAATTTCTAGCTCTACAGGCCCAAGAACCGGCTTTAATCCGGCATTTTTCTAGCTTTAATCCGGCATTTTTCTACCTTCTAGATTCGGCAGACATGCTCAGATCGGGCGATCATTCTCCTGCTCAGGCCAGGCGATCATTCTCCTGCTCAGGCATGCTCTGCATAATTCCTTCTCCTGTTTCTGATCTCCCTGTTTCTGATCTCCCTTTCACATTTTTCAATCAGACTCTGCGCTGCCACAACACATCGGGCAGTTTTGCCAACGACAGATCTTATGCAATGCAGCAGATGAAAGGAAATGGTTCTTGGATAGCACAGCTCCGCTTCCATGCCATAGCCAGGATCTTGAGAGTTCGCCATAGCCAGCCACGATTTCGTAAGTGTACCAAATTTCTTCTTCTCAAAAGGTACGTACCAAATCTCCCCCCCTTTTCAATTTCAAATTTCGAAAATGCCCCCCCTTTTCAATTTCAAATTTCGAACTTAAGAGGTAGGAGAAAAAAAAAGCCAAATACTGAGAGAAAAAAGCGGAATAATAGTGTGTACTTAAGAAAAAAAAATACGGAATAATAGTGTGTACCAAAGTTTAAAATTCAACCATGGGCGGGAAAAAAAGGCGGGGTATTAGAAAAAAAGGGGTAAAATAATACGTTGAAAAAGAAAGTGTAAAATAAATGATTTTAAAATTCAAGCATGGGCGGGAAAAAAAGGCGGGGTATTAGAAAAAAAAGGGTAAAATAATACGTTGAAAAAGAAAGTGTAAAATAAATGCTAATAATATAGGATTATATTTTGACGTGTCCCCAATTTCCTCTTTTCATGTGTGTGCTACTATGTTCACACGTTAAACATTATGTTGCCATGGTGCAGATTTTCTAGGCATATATTCTTATTCTAAGGAAAAAATTTAACTTTGCGAAGATCATGATATAATTTACACCTTGTTTAACCCATTTTGAAGGTTGAAGACACAAAATAGGGACAAGTACATATTAATATATAGGTCTAATGCATTGGAGGGTCTATTTTTCATGGAAAATACGTAGGAAATTTATGGGGAGGGTATTTTTTCATAGAAAATACATAGGATGTTTGAAGGTTATTCATTTTCGACCTTCTCGGACCCTGAGCTTTGAAAATGCCCTTTTTTTACTCTGAGCTGCCTTTTTTGACTCGCGAGTCGAGAAAGGCCCTCAAACTTGCGTTTTTCGCTTTGAGCTGCCTTTCTCAACTCGCGAGTCGAGAAAGGCCTTCTGACCCCTAAAACCTGCGTTTCTGGCTTTGAACTGCCTTTCTCAACTCGCGAGTCGAGAAAGGCCTTCTGATCCCTAAAACCTGCGTTTCTGGCTTTGAACTGCCTTTCTCGACTCGCGAGTCGAGAAAGGCCTTCTGATCCCTAAAACATGCGTTTTTCGCTTTGAGCTGCCTTTCTCGACTTCGAAGTCGAAAAGGCCTTTCCACCCCTAAAACCTCGTTTTTTTTTTTGAGCTGCCTTTCTCGACTTCGCCGAGTCGAAAGGTCTTCTGACCCCCCAAAACCCGCATTTTTCGCTTTGAAATGCCTTTCTCGACTTCGCGAGTCGAAAAGGCCTTCCCGACCCTAAAACCTGCGTTTTTCGCTTTGAGCTGCCTTTCTCGACTCGCGAGTCGAGAAAGGCTCTCAGGCCTGTATTTTCCAAAAATGGCCCTAAGAACTGCATTTTATTTTAATTTTTTTGCCTGTAGCATCACTTCACTAACTTGATTTTGTCTTTTGTAGTCCTTATCTCGACCAGATAGTACATGCTTGGGAGCAATGAAAAGACCAGTTCATTGAAGAAAGATGCCGAGAAGAGGGTGGTGATATCAGTTGGACATACAAGCACGTGGCCTATGAAGGAACTCCTCATACAAATTTCTATCGTCTGTAAGTTGCTCCGTGACTTGGACAGAGCTCCACGCGCCGTTTGCACTAGGTGGTTCATGTGTGAAGAGGGTGTAATCATTGTGATAATACGACCACTATGGTCGCTTCACCCACTGTAATATATATTGTAATGAGCCCATTTATAAATATAAGGTATCTCAAAACTAGTATTTTTTGGTGATTAAGTAAACAATGTGCTTAATTTTTGTTGGAATTTATGATCTCTTGTCTACCCACCTAAGAAAATAGAGCCAAAATGTCTTGGTAAAGGAATTCACCCTCACGCGAAAAACTCTTATTTTGAACGACAAATAAGCCCCAAAACAGGGACTCGACTCGCTATCCGAGAAAACTGGGAGAAAGCTTGGATGCACAGTAACAGACAAAAATTCAAATTAAGGACAATTTTCGGGTCGGGGTGCTCCTTTTTGTGTAAAATAACAGAGTTCCGAAAAAAAGTGGGAATGGAATGAGTCCCACTTTAATTAAATACGACTTAGAGGTATGGATTTAAATTTCAAGGAAATAAGAAGTATTTGCAGATAAACACAAGCTGTTCTTTACCTGGCCAGTAAGGTTGAACCAAAAATTGCTTTACCATGCTTTTATCTAATAGAATGTTTAGCCATGTTCTTAACAAAGAAAATTTGCTTTGTGTCTACTGCTTGCCATGAGCAGTTGCTGCCATTATCCTTTTCTCTAAAGTTATCTGTAATATTCAATGTGCCTCTGTCTGTAAATATGCTTTGCTGCCTTAGCTTCAACCTGTATTACCATTTCAAAGCTCTTCAAAACCCTATCATCTCTGTTTTATCTGTTCCATCTGCATCTTGATTATCTAATATGCCATGGCTGTGCAAAACAAACAAGAATTGAAGCCTAATATACTCTGTTACAGCCCAAACTGTCTACCTTTGCCCTAGTCCTCCTTCTGCCATATGCAACAGAACCTGATCCATCCTCTCATCTGACATACTTACCCTATTAATGGTGCACATCAACAGACTGATCAGTATATCCTGATTTCTTTTTCTTTTCTGGCAAGTGATAGCATCTCGGACCTTTGTGTCAGGGAAAAAGTCATTACCATTGCTTACACCAAGCCGCAGCCAGTTCGCCAAGAGCCGTGAATATGCCATGAATTCCATGAATGTTAGACTGGGATTTGGATCTCCTAACTGCAGAAACAAGTGCAGTACTTGCAGCCCATGTGTGGCAGTACCGCTACCAACTCCACAACAGGGATCCATCTGCCTCCACCATACCTAACTGCCGGTCGCGCGCGAACAGAGTAAAGAAGAAGGAATTAAAACTAGCAGAACTGCAGGGTTGGGAAGAAGGCTAGATAGTTGGGTTCGCGTTGGAATTTTAATTGTGGTAATTTGAATTTCGGCGGCAACCTTCTTAAGGTCTTTTTTTGTTATGTCAGGGCGTATGCCTGCGAAGGCTTGAATTCCATTGAGCAATAATACGGAGATTTAAGAATTGCATTGTTGTTGGTCAACATTGTTCAATGTTTTTAGTCTTGATGTGTATACGGCATGCATTGGTATTGTTGGCTAGGTGCAATGGACTTGTACTTTATTGTGTTTGGTATAGGAATTTTTTGACCTTTAACATATGAATAGTGTGCATTGTAGTCTGAATTCATTTGGAATCACCTAAAAGGCTAATAAGGTTGTCTCAATGATCTTAATATTTCTAAAATGAGATTAGCAAAAGGCGAAAGACCAACAATAGTTCACAAGGCGAATCTTATCAAAGGCTAACTAAACATTCATGGCAAAAATTATGGTAAATTATGGTACATTGATGTAGAGTATTTTCCAGGCACATTCAATAGTTGGAAATTGTTTAAAATAGTTATTAAGTCAAGAAAATGCTAGTGCATATGGTTCATTTAGATGATGTGTAGAAAGAAGGGCATTGTTGTTGGTCAACATTGTTCAATGTTTTTAGTCTTCATGTGTATAGGTTATACATTGGTATTGTTGGCTAGGTGCAATGGACTTGTAGCTTATTGTGTTTGGTATAGGAATTTTTTGACCTTTAACATAAAAATAGAGTGTGCATTGTGGCCTGAATTCACTTGGAGCCACCTAAAAGGCGAATAAGGTTGTCTCAATGATCTTGAGAGTGTATATATAATTAGACATCTATATCAATTTTGATCTTACATTGTATACATAAACCATGAGCGGAACCTTCACATTAGTGAATATAGGTTCTCCACAAAATGCACCCAGGCCTAAGCCACCCAAAACAGACTTTATGTGGAATGCACCTTGAACCTGTATAGAGTCAACAAGATGATGTTTGATCTGCAAATCATTTTCAACTTAACCTTTTTCATAATGACTTCTAGATTCTCATAAGGAACAGATTGAAAGAGACAAGGTCTATGATAACCATTTTAGCAGTATGGTCTTATAGCAATGAATTGTAGGTGTATGACCTTTACATGTGGATGCATCAATTCAGCCTGATATTCCATATCTTCAGATTTGTATCCGAAGCAAATGGAAGTCCACGGAGATGGCTCATTTCTCACAATGTTACATTACTACCAAAGCTCATCTGATTTGAAAACCAGAATGCATGAACATTGACCAGCATATGAAAATGCTTCTGAGTTCGGATATAATATGGGAGGATACCAAACCCAAATCTACCGTTTCTACACGTGATTCAAGCCTCAAAGTATCGTTGCAGAGCTTATGCAAGTCTCATTAACTATTACATTCAAACAATGATGATTCCAAGGGTTTGTCATAACACTCTTTAGAAAGAAAGAAATAGCCTTTTCTGTTAAAAGAGTGCATCTTATCTTCACCCATGTTGGACAAGTCCTTAGTGGTTTTGAAAATGAAGCCAATATACACTCATTATGTGCCAGATATAGGGGATGTTTTGACACAACAAGATGAATCAAACTATTCATTGCTTCTCCTCAAGCATAAGGCTATATTCTTGCTTTGAGGCACCTTGAACCTTGGCAGCAATCCCCATACATCAAGCAGAAAGCTTCTGCCAAGATGTGTCATGGAATAGCTTCAAGACTGGGGTGGTTGTTGGATATGCCACTTGGCAAGTCCGTAAAAGCATCTGGAGATAAACTCGCAATCCGACTCTTCAGGTTGCTGTATGCATAAATGTGTTATATCTGAACTTTACGATGGCTGGCTAGAAATTAAGCATTAAACATACTGTAGGCGCTGGAATATGTGATCCAAATCCACTTTCGTCGACCGTATTAGCTTAGTGTTCATGGAAAAGTCATTAGAAACAGCTAAAAAACTGTGTTTTGATTGAGTTTAAGTTGTATGCTCCCAAAATTTGCGAAGACAGAGATATTTCCTTCGAAGATTGAAGATCAAGAAACGATGGTCGGTATTTTGTTTTTGCAATTTATGGAAGACATCCATCGAAAATTGAATAAAGATTCAATTTTGCAATAAAAAATTTTGTTATTCAATATTTGAAGCCATCAAAAGAAGTTGTACAAGTTTTATTTTTTATTTAAGTGATTATGGATGGCATTATGGATGTGCTGACCTAGAAGGCAACATCATACCATGACCTATGTAAAATGTGATGAAAATTTATAAGTGTTGTGAAAGGGATAGAGCGCCATACCGGCAGTAGAGCGAGGGTGCCACTGACCTGGATGGGACTTGCCACCCTATAATTGATGAAGATGAAGTGATATTAGAAGTTTTTAGTATTTTTTTCCCTTGGAAAACTTCTAGAGATGTTTTTGAAGACTTGAAGACATTTTGATATTGGATTTTTGTTAAGTTGTGATGCTATTTTGAGGACCAAGCTAAAGACATGAAGATCAAATATAAGATTTTTGAAGAATTCATCGGAACGATGAATAGTCTTAGGGAGAAATAATGTTGTGTGTTTTATCTTGACTATTTTTGCATGATGTGTTTAAATTGGTGAAATGTGTGCATAAATAGAGAACAATATGGGTGTAATGTGGAAAAAATAAAAAAAAAACTGCAAATATTGTGGAGGAAGCATTTATGATGTACTGAAGTGGAACCTATGGACTTGAAGGAGTATTAAAGTCCTTAAGAAATATTTTCAATGGTTGACATTCTGAGGATGTGTCATGAATCTGGAAGAGCATGATAGTTGCAAGGAGTTTAGATGGCCTAGATTTAATGTTGAGTTGGCAAGATCTAGTGAACTTATGGTAGTTAGAATTTGGATCTAAGGTTGAGATTTGCCCAGATCTAGTGGCTAGGATCAAGTGCAGTTTTGTATAAGTTAGCCAAAATTCATGTAGAAAGGAGGCCCAATTTTGGAAGATGACATCTAACAAGATTGCATATTAAATGGGAGCAAATCATCGAAACGAGAGCAAAAGGAATATTCCTAAAAGATTCCCTTTTTTTTACAAAAAGGAGTAAAATGAGGTAAAAAAAAAAATTGCATGAAATTCAATTTTCACCCCCCTCAAATGACTAGTTTTTTTGTAGAATGAAAGAATTGACTTTTTTAAAGTGACACTTTTCAGAGCAAATAGAATGTTCTTGAGTATGTTTTTAGAGAGAAACTCTAATTTCGAAGGATAAAATATTTAACAAAAAATTGAAGTAAAGTCTGTAACTGATACTGTAGTATTCTCAAAATTTGAAGATAAAATCTTCATATTCACATGCAAAATTTACAGTCTTTTTCTAAGACTCAGTTATGTGCAAAAGTGTGAGGAGTGATGAAGGAGGGATCCAGGACGTCATCATGTTCATTTATGCCATCCTCATCTCCTTCACTTCTTTCACTGTCACTCGAGGAAGTGCTTGAGTTGTCTTCCTCATCACTATCAACAGATGGTGAATTATTGCCACCACCACTCCCTTCTTCATCCTCTTCCTCGTAATTACAAGCCTTTTTAAGCAAATTAACAGTTTTTTGGCGCAGACGATTGTCTGATTTCAATTTGAAATCATAGCATAATATAGTTACATCATTCAAGTTCAGCTCATCCCTACAACCCACTTTCTTAGACTTCCTCCCTTTTCATTGACTTCTCATTTCTAACTCATACCTACCTTCGAAAGCATTTTCTGAACGTGTCACCAGCCAGTGAATCTTGAGTTTAGTTACTAAGCCTTCCTCCTTGACTGTATCAAGAACTTTTGCTATCCAAAAGGGTCGACCTTTGTCATCTTCCTCAGTTGGAAGAGCAATCAGCATACCTTTGGCAATTTCTGTGATATTGCCTTGAGGCTCATTCCTACGTCTTGGTCCAAGGTACATGACTCGGTCCTCGTCTTCCTCTGCTGCAGGTGCTACTGTAGCATTGCTTGGACCTGTTTAGTTCTGAGGTTGATGGAAGGTATCAGGCCATTGAAACGGTTCTTGCAACTGTCTTAGAGCTAGATTTTGCAAGACCTCTTTCTGGTCAAGAAAGAAATTTCTCCACCACATTTGATCTTCTTCTGAGAAGTACTTGAAGCCCGAGGAAATGCCATTTTCAATGGCTTTTAAGGATGTCAATGGGGTACTTTTCTTCTGCTTGGACTCCTTAGGATTTTTGAGAGGAAGTTGCTCAGCACGCTCTATGAGGCAACATTAGGGCGGATTTGGGGTCTCAAAATGGCCTCGAAAGAAAAATTCCATGTCATATTTTCTCTTGCTTATTAATTGTACTTTCCTTCTCTTGAATCGCAATAAATACTCAAAAAGTAACTCTATCAATTAGTTTTTGGGCCATAACTTTTGATTCATAGCTCCAAATCGCAAGATTTTTGTTTCATTGGACTATCCAACAATATATGGATTGAATATATTTTAATCTAATTTAGACCAAAAGTTAAAAAATGAGAAAAAACCTTGTTTTTTGCATTTTTTTTAGTCTTTCCTTTTATCAAAAGCATATCAAGGCTATACTCATTGGAAAGATCTCGCCATGGGCTATCCAATGCAACAAACGGCGTGCAATTTGGACATCACAGTCACAAGTTATAGCAAAAAAACGATGCATTTGAGTTAAAAAGTGCAATTATTACAGTACTATTTATTGCAAAAGTGCCACGTAATACTGATTTTCATTTTGAATTCCTCTCTTTCATTGGCTTGAAGGTACTATGACGTGGATATTAGAAATTAAAGTTAAGGGCCATTTTGAGACCCCAAATCCGCCCTAATGTGGTCTGGAACAAATTTAAGGAAGTGCAATCCCTCTGCTGGACTCCAATCCTTAGTTGTGGTGTACTTCTTCCCCTGTAAGAAGCTTTGTCCATCCTTCAAGTAGAACTTGATGTGATGTTGAAAAGTAAGATCATTCAACTTGTTCACAGCCAGTTCTCTATCTGAACGTTGAGGAAAAACAAACTCTCTAAAGTCTGCAGTCTCTTTAAGAAGCTCGACCACTGGAATAGGAGTGTAAGAATCTTCAATGACTCGAACTAAAGTAGGAAGACAAAAAGCTTTCTTTCTTCTAAGGTGCACAGAAAATCTGCTGAACATCTGGTCAATCTGATCATTATGGGTGTACCCTACAAGTAAAAATCCGAGCTTTACTTTTCTGAAGATCCTTAGCTCCATTAGCATAGCACAATAAGCAAAGAGTGTTTGATTCTTGTTCTCTCTTGTAGTGTTGTCAAGTTGCAAGTAGAGCACAGGTGGTAGTTGCTCTTGCTCGCACAGGACCTTATTAAGGATTGTAATTGTAAGGTTTGGGTCACCATGCAAGTTTGGATACGTCAAAAATACTTTGCACTTTAGACTTCCTTTAAAGACCATGGCTCCTACAAGGTGGACTTTAACAAAACATTCCTCTGGCACATCTTTTGGAATATTTAGGAAATGGGGTAGAGTTGTCTTTTTTTGATCCATTCCATCAATTACAATGGACATATATTGCAGTGGACGTTCGAGAGCTTTTTTTCTGTGTTTGGCGAGCTTTCTTCTCTCTGCTGCTTGTTGTTCATGATGTCTGGCAAGATTCTGTTGCACAATGTCTGTAAAAGAAATCAGGTTAAAAAATTTTCTTCAAAGCAAGTGATAGGATGGAGGACATGAGCTTACTTCTTTCGACCTCTATCTTTGCAGTTTCTCGTTGACTTTTTAATTCTGCACATCTCGAACAAACAGACATTTTATGTCTCCTTGGAATTTTCACAAGGCCAAATTCACTTTTCCACAGTCTGGTGAAGTGTGAGTAAGAGATGTGCTGAAACTGAATGCATGTCTCCTTGTATTCTTTGAAGATGATTTTTTTTGTAATGTTGTCTGTGAGATGATACATGTTGCTATTAGGCAACTTCTCACATGTCTCTCTAAAATATTTCTCCATCCATGTAACAGCAGCCAGGGCATGCATAGTTACAACTCTTCTTGGTCCACAGTGATCATCAATTGCTGGGTTTTTGTCCAGTCTTTTGTGTATTCGAGACATTCTTGTGGACCCTAGACGGTGGACAACCATGAAGCATTTTTGGCAGACTTGTTCACGGTTAATATAGTACAAGAAGGTGTTGCGGTCTGGTCTTACACACACTCACCCCGGTTTTTGGTCCACTGTTGAAAACATCAGTTTTGGTAGGTCTACATATCCTGTTTTCAAAGAATCCTACATGTGGATTTGTGGAGGTATGGTTTTGTTCGATAATGGTGTTCTTTTTTCAGTGGACTAAAACATCCACTGTTGTTTTGTAGTTTCTTCTATTGTGACATGTCATTTTATAATACAATCCACTGTAGGAAAGAATACTTGAATTTCTACATGTCTAATAATTCTATTGTCACATGTCTTTATAGATGTAGGAAAGAATATTTGATTCTCTACATGTCCTATACTTCCATTCACATGTCTTTATAGTAGTAGGACAGAGTACTTTATTTGCTAAGGCATTGTAGGAAAGAATACATGAATTACGACATGTGTAATACTTCTATTGTCACATGTCTTTATAGAAGTAGGAAAGAATAGTTGATTCTCTACATGTCGTATCTTCCATGTCACATGTCTTTATAGTAGTAGGACAGAGTACTTTATTTGCTAAGGCATTGTAGGAAAGAATACATGAATTACGACATGTATAATACTTCTATTGTCACATGTCTTTATAGAAGTAGGAAAGAATACTTGATTCTCTACATGTCCTATCCTTCCATATCACGGGTCTTTATAGTGGTAGGACAGAGTACTTGATTTGCTACATGTGATGCACGTGCACGATCACATGTCCTTATACTAGTATTCCATGCAAGACAAGTTACTTCAACTACTTCAATTACTTAACGCCTATTTTTGCATAACAAAACCATCAAGAATTTGATTTGTATTCCTTGACGGGCGTGCAGGACCGCTGCAACAAATCCCTAAGCATTAATGTCATAGGATCACGCAAAATCCTAACAATATCCTAACGTCATCAAGTCCATGTCCATGTCATTCATATCTTGCCTTGGTCATTCATGCGTTGGAGCCTACGTGGCATGTTGAAGCCTTGGTGGCATGTTGGAGCGTAGGTGGCATGTTGGAGCCTAGGTGTCATGTTAGAGCTCACGTGGGCATGTTGGAGCCCGGTGGCATGTTGCGACCCACATTGGCATGTTGGAGCTGATGGTGGCATATTTGAGCCACGTTGGCATGCTTGAGCCTAGGTGGCACGTTGGAGCCAACTTGGCATGTTGGAGCCTATGTGGCATGTTGGAGCTCACGTGGCATGTTGGAGCCCAGGTGGCATGTTGGAGCCTAGGTGGCATGCTAGGTGGCATGTTGGAGCCCACGTGGCATGTTGGAGCGTAGGTGGCAGGTTGGAGCCTAGGTGGCATGCTAGAGCTCACGAGGCATGTTGGAGCCTAGTTGGCATGTTGGCGCCTACGTGGCATGTTGAAGCCTTGGTGGCATGTTGGAGCCTATGTGGCATATTTGAGCCACCTTGGCGTGCTTGAGCCTAGGTGGCATGTTGGAGCCAACTTAGCATGTTGGAGCTCACGTGGCATGTTGGAGCCTAAGTGGCATGTTGGAGCCTAGGTGGCATGCTAGGGTGGCATGTTGGAGCCCACGGCATGTTGGGCGTGGGGTGGCATGTTGGAGCCTAGGTGGCATGTTGGAGCCCTACGTGGCATGTTGGAGCCTAGGTGGCATGTTTGAGCCACCTTGGCACGCTTGAGCCTAGGTGGCATGTTGGAGCCACCTTGGCATGTTGGAGTCTAGGTGGCATGTTGGAGCCTAGGTGGCACGTTGGAGCCTAGTTGGCATGTTGGAGCCAACGTGGCATGTTGGAGCCCAGGTGGCATGTTGGAGCCCTCGTGGGCATGTTGAAGCCCAGGTGGCATGTTGGAGCCTAGGTGGCATATTTGAGCCACCTTGGCATGCTTGAGCCTAGGTGGCACGTTGGAACCAACTTGGCATGTTGGAGCTCACGTGGCATGTTGGAGCTCACCTGGCATGTTGGAGCCCAGGTGGCATGTTATAGCCTAGGTGGCTAGACCCCAGGAGACGGACATCACAAAGGTTACCGAGGCAGGCTTTCCTACCAGTGCTCCTCCGGGAGGGCAAATGCCAATGCCTCCCTTCCCGGAACCCGGTTTCCCTATCCGACCGTTGAATTCTCCATTCAGGTAACTTGCTTCGAGTAGGCTCAAAAAAATTCAAGATCTGTCCGGGAGAACATATCAAACCGCAAAGTGTCCTGCAGTCGACCGTGTAGAAACCCAAGTGTTTTGTCGTTCGGGCAGTACAAAGGCTCCGGAATGGAGATTTGACTTCGCCATATCGTCCGAAACAGCGAAATTACCCTAGGGACCAAGTTACACGGTCATTTTTTGCAGCAAAAGAAACACGAACCCTCTACATGGCAGTATTCTGCACCCTCCGCTAAGGCCAATTCACTACGAACGTGTTGGACATGAGCTACTTTGGCGCTTCCGGGAGCAGGGGTGGTCTTCTGCCCACAAAACTTGGTCTCCAGGATAATGTCAATGTTTCGAGTCCGTTGGCAGAGTCAGATCACAGTTCCGGGGTGGGAGAGTTGCCCGTCCGTGGCCAAGGACCCTCCAGAGAGGACCTTTGGGACAAACTTCTTCTGAAAGGTTTTAGGGCTCCATCTTCTGGCGTCAATGCCCTGCCACTACCTCATGACATTGTGCAAGATCCTGGTCCAATCTGGCTAGGGTATTGCCTCCAAAACGTAAACCCTGTGCGTTGCTAGGTTATTGTAGGGTTTACGTTATGGAGGTCGAGTTTTATTCAGTTGCACTTGAGACATGGTCGAGAAGCTGCAGTTGAAAACAAGAAGCAATAGAAACTGACGAAATGGGGTTTGGATTTACCGAGGCGGGGCTTTCCTACGGTGCTCCTCAGGAGGGCAAATGCCAATTCCTCCCTTCCCTAACCGGTTTCCCCTATCCGGCCGTTGAATTCTCCATTCAAGTAACTTGCTTGAGCAGCCTCAAGAAAATTCAAGATCTGTCCCCGAGAACATATCCCTCATAGAAGTGTCTACCGCAATCGGCCGTGTAAAACCCAAGTGTTTTGTCGTTCGGGCAGTACAAAGGCTCCGGAATGGAGATTTGACTTCGCCATGTCGTCCGAAACAGCGAAATTACCCTAGGGACCAAGTTACACGATCATTTTTTGCAGCAAAAGAAACACGAACCCTCTACATGGCAGTATTCTGCACCCTCCGCTAATGCCAATTCACTACGAACGTGTTGGACATGAGCTACTTTGGCGCTTCCGGGAGCAGGGGTGGTCTTCTGCCCACAAAACTTGGTCTCCAGGATAATGTCAATGTTTCGAGTCCGTTGGCAGAGTCAGATCACAGTTCCGGGGTGGGAGAGTTGCCCGTCCGTGGCCAAGGACCCTCCAGAGAGGACCTTTGGGACAAACTTCTTCTGAAAGGTTTTAGGGCTCCATCTTCTGGCGTCAATGCCCTGCCACTACCTCATGACATTGTGCAAGATCCTGGTCCAATCTGGCTAGGGTATTGCCTCCAAAACGTAAACCCTGTGCGTTGCTAGGTTATTGTAGGGTTTACGTTATGGAGGTCGAGTTTTATTCAGTTGCACTTGAGACATGGTCGAGAAGCTGCAGTTGAAAACAATAAGCAATAGAAACTGTCGAAATGGGGTTTGGATTACCAGTGCTCCTCCGGGAGGGCAAATGCCAATGCCTCCCTTCCCGGAACCCGGTTTCCCTATCCGACCGTTGAATTCTCCATTCAAGTAACTTGCTTCGAGCAGGCTCAAGAAAATTCAAGATCTGTCCGGGAGAACATATCCCTCCGCAAATTGTCGTGCAGTCGACCGTATAGAAACCCAAGTGTTTTGTCGTTCGGGCAGTACAAAGGCTCCGGAATGGAGATTTGACTTCGCCATGTCGTCCCAAAGCAAATAAAATTACCCTAGGGACCAAGTCACACGGTCATTTTTGCAGCAAAAGAAACACGAACCCTCTACATGGCAGTATTCTGCACCCTCCGCTAAGGCCAATTCACTACGAACGTGTTGGACATGAGCTATTTTAGCGCTTCCGGGAGCAGGGGTAGTCTTCTGCCCACAAAACTTGGTCTCCAGGGTAATGTCGATGTTTTGAGTCCGTTGGCGAGTCGGATCCGCCCCGGGGGTGGGAGAGTTGCCCGTCCGTGGCCAAGGACCCTCCAGAGAGGACCTTTGGGACAAACTTCTTCTAGAAGGTTTTAGGGCTCCATCTTCTGGCGTCAATGCAATGCCACTACCTCATGACATTGTGCAAGATCCTGGTCCAATCTGGCTAGGGTATTGCCTCCAAAACGTAAACCCTGTGCGTTGCTAGGTTATTGTAGGGTTTACGTTATGGAGGTCGAGTTTTATTCAGTTGCACTTGAGACATGGTCGAAGCCGCGATTGAAAACAAGAAGCAATAAAAACCGGCGAAATGGGGTTTGGATTTACCGAGGCGGGGCTTTCCTACCCGGTGCTCCTCCCGGAGGGCAAATGCCAATTCCTCCCTTCCCGGAACCCGGTTTCCCTATCCGGCCGTTGAATTCTCCATTCAAGTAACTTGCTTCGAGCAGCCTCAAGAAAATTCAAGATCTGTCCGGGAGAACATATCCCTCCGCAAAGTGTCCTGCAGTCGACCGTGTAGAAACCCAAGTGTTTTGTCGTTCGGGCAGTACAAAGGCTCCGGAATGGAGATTTGACTTCGCCATGTCGTCCAAACAAATGAAATTACCCTAGGGACCAAGTTACCGATCATTTTTGCAGCAAAAGAAACACGAACCCTCTACATGGCAGTATTCTGCACCCTCCGCTAATGCCAATTCACTACGAACGTGTTGGACATGAGCTACTTTGGCGCTTCCGGGAGCAGGGGTGGTCTTCTGCCCACAAAACTTGGTCTCCAGGATAATGTCAATGTTTCGAGTCCGTTGGCAGAGTCAGATCACAGTTCCGGGGTGGGAGAGTTGCCCGTCCGTGGGCCAAGGACCCTCGAGAGGGACCTTTGGGACAAACTTCTTACGAAAGGTTTTAGGGCTCCATCTTAAAAGGTCAATGCCCCGCCACTACCTCATGACATTGTGCAAGATCCGGTCCAATCGGCTGGGGTATTGCCTCCAAAACGTAAACCCCAATGCGTTGCTAGGTTATTGTAGGGTTTACGTTATGGAGGTCGAGTTTTATTCAGTTGCACTTGAGACATGGTCGAGAAGCTGCAGTTGAAAACAATAAGCAATAGAAACTGTCGAAATGGGGTTTGGATTACCAGTGCTCCTCCGGGAGGGCAAATGCCAATGCCTCCCTTCCCGGAACCCGGTTTCCCTATCCGACCGTTGAATTCTCCATTCAAGTAACTTGCTTCGAGCAGGCTCAAGAAAATTCAAGATCTGTCCGGGAGAACATATCCCTCCGCAAATTGTCGTGCAGTCGACCGTATAGAAACCCAAGTGTTTTGTCGTTCGGGCAGTACAAAGGCTCCGGAATGGAGATTTGACTTCGCCATGTCGTCCGAAACAGCGAAATTACCCTAGGGACCAAGTCACACGGTCATTTTTTGCAGCAAAAGAAACACGAACCCTCTACATGGCAGTATTCTGCACCCTCCGCTAAGGCCAATTCACTACGAACGTGTTGGACATGAGCTATTTTAGCGCTTCCGGGAGCAGGGGTAGTCTTCTGCCCACAAAACTTGGTCTCCAGGGTAATGTCGATGTTTTGAGTCCGTTGGCAGAGTCAGATCACAGTTCCGGGGTGGGAGAGTTGCCCGTCCGTGGCCAAGGACCCTCCAGAGAGGACCTTTGGGACAAACTTCTTCTAGAAGGTTTTAGGGCTCCATCTTCTGGCGTCAATGCAATGCCACTACCTCATGACATTGTGCAAGATCCTGGTCCAATCTGGCTAGGGTATTGCCTCCAAAACGTAAACCCTGTGCGTTGCTAGGTTATTGTAGGGTTTACGTTATGGAGGTCGAGTTTTATTCAGTTGCACTTGAGACATGGTCGAGAAGCTGCAGTTGAAAACAAGAAGCAATAGAAACTGACGAAATGGGGTTTGGATTTACCGAGGCAGGCTTTCCTACCAGTGCTCCTCCGGGAGGGCAAATGCCAATTCCTCCCTTCCCGGAACCCGGTTTCCCTATCCGGCCGTTGAATTCTCCATTCAAGTAACTTGCTTCGAGCAGCCTCAAGAAAATTCAAGATCTGTCCGGGAGAACATATCCCTCCGCAAAGTGTCCTGCAGTCGACCGTGTAGAAACCCAAGTGTTTTGTCGTTCGGGCAGTACAAAGGCTCCGGAATGGAGATTTGACTTCGCCATGTCGTCCAAAAAATAAATTACCCTAGGGACCAAGTTACCGCGATCATTTTTTGCAAAGCAAAGAAACACGAACCCTCTACATGGCGATTACGCACCCTCCGCTAATGCCAATTCACTACTGAACGTGTTGGACATGAGCTACTTTGGCGCTTCGGGGCGGGGGTGGTCTTCTGCCCACAAAACTTGGTCTCCAGGATAATGTCAATGTTTCGAGTCCGTTGGCAGAGTCAGATCACAGTTCCGGGGTGGGAGAGTTGCCCGTCCGTGGCCAAGGACCCTCCAGAGAGGACCTTTGGGACAAACTTCTTCTGAAAGGTTTTAGGGCTCCATCTTCTGGCGTCAATGCCCTGCCACTACCTCATGACATTGTGCAAGATCCTGGTCCAATCTGGCTAGGGTATTGCCTCCAAAACGTAAACCCTGTGCGTTGCTAGGTTATTGTAGGGTTTACGTTATGGAGGTCGAGTTTTATTCAGTTGCACTTGAGACATGGTCGAGAAGCTGCAGTTGAAAACAATAAGCAATAGAAACTGTCGAAATGGGGTTTGGATTACCAGTGCTCCTCCGGGAGGGCAAATGCCAATGCCTCCCTTCCCGGAACCCGGTTTCCCTATCCGACCGTTGAATTCTCCATTCAAGTAACTTGCTTCGAGCAGGCTCAAGAAAATTCAAGATCTGTCCGGGAGAACATATCCCTCCGCAAATTGTCGTGCAGTCGACCGTATAGAAACCCAAGTGTTTTGTCGTTCGGGCAGTACAAAGGCTCGGAATGGAGATTTGACTTAGCCATGTCGTCCAAAACAAATGAAATTACCCTAGGGACCAAGTCACACGGTCATTTTTTGCAGCAAAAGAAACACGAACCCTCTACATGGCGAAGATTCTTACCCTCCGCTAAGGCCAATTCACTACGAACGTGTTGGACATGAGCTATTTTAGCGCTTCCGGGAGCAGGGGTAGTCTTCTGCCCACAAAACTTGGTCTCCAGGGTAATGTCGATGTTTTGAGTCCGTTGGCAGAGTCAGATCACAGTTCCGGGGTGGGAGAGTTGCCCGTCCGTGGCCAAGGACCCTCCAGAGAGGACCTTTGGGACAAACTTCTTCTGAAAGGTTTTAGGGCTCCATCTTCTGGCGTCAATGCCCTGCCACTACCTCATGACATTGTGCAAGATCCTGGTCCAATCTGGCTAGGGTATTGCCTCCAAAACGTAAACCCTGTGCGTTGCTAGGTTATTGTAGGGTTTACGTTATGGAGGTCGAGTTTTATTCAGTTGCACTTGAGACATGGTCGAGAAGCTGCAGTTGAAAACAAGAAGCAATAGAAACTGACGAAATGGGGTTTGGATTTACCGAGGCAGGCTTTCCTACCAGTGCTCCTCCGGGAGGGCAAATGCCAATGCCTCCCTTCCTGGAACCCGGTTTCCCTATCCGGCCGTTGAATTCTCCATTCAAGTAACTTGCTTCGAGCAGCCTCAAGAAAATTCAAGATCTGTCCGGAGAACATATCCTCGCAAAGTGTCCCGCAATCGACCGTAGAAACCCAAGTGTTTTGTCGTTCGGGCAAGACAAAGGCTCGAATGGAGATTTGACTTCTCCATGTCGTCCGAAACAAAATGAAATTACCCTAGGGACCAAGTTACCGCGGTCATTTTTGCAAAGAAAAGAAACACGAACCCTCTACATGGCAGTATTCTGCACCCTCCGCTAATGCCAATTCACTACGAACGTGTTGGACATGAGCTACTTTGGCGCTTCCGGGAGCAGGGGTGGTCTTCTGCCCACAAAACTTGGTCTCCAGGGTAATGTCGATGTTTCGAGTCCGTTGGCAGAGTCAGATCACAGTTCCGGGGTGGGAGAGTTGCCCGTCCGTGGCCAAGGACCCTCTAGAGAGGACCTTTGGGACAAACTTCTTCTGAAAGGTTTTAGGGCTCCATCTTCTGGCATCAATGCCCTGCCACTACCTCATGACATTGTGCAAGATCCTGGTCCAATCTGGCTAGGGTATTGCCTCCAAAACGTAAACCCCCGGCGTTGCTAGGTTATTGTAGGGTTTACGTTATGGAGGTCGAAGTTTTATTCAGTTGCACTTGAGACATGGTCGAAAGCCGCAGCTTGAAAACAAGAAGCAATAGAAACTGACGAAATGGGGTTTGGATTTACCGAGGTAGGCTTTCCTACCAGTGCTCCTCCGGGAGGGCAAATGCCAATGCCTCCCTTCCTGGAACCCGGTTTCCCTATCCGGCCGTTGAATTCTCCATTCAAGTAACTTGCTTCGAGCAGCCTCAAGAAAATTCAAGATCTGTCCGGGAGAACATATCCCTGCAAAGTGTCCCGCAATCGACCGTAGAAAACCCAAGTTGTCGTCGTTAAAGATAAAAGGCTCCCGGAATGGAGATTTGACTTCTCCATGTCGTCCAAACAAATAAAATTACCCTAGGGACCAAGTTACACGGTCATTTTTTGCAGCAAAAGAAACACGAACCCTCTACATGGCAGTATTCTGCACCCTCCGCTAATGCCAATTCACTACGAACGTGTTGGACATGAGCTACTTTGGCGCTTCCGGGAGCAGGGGTGGTCTTCTGCCCACAAAACTTGGTCTCCAGGGTAATGTCGATGTTTCGAGTCCGTTGGCAGAGTCAGATCACAGTTCCGGGGTGGGAGAGTTGCCCGTCCGTGGCCAAGGACCCTCTAGAGAGGACCTTTGGGACAAACTTCTTCTGAAAGGTTTTAGGGCTCCATCTTCTGGCATCAATGCCCTGCCACTACCTCATGACATTGTGCAAGATCCTGGTCCAATCTGGCTAGGGTATTGCCTCCAAAACGTAAACCCTGTGCGTTGCTAGGTTATTGTAGGGTTTACGTTATGGAGGTCGAGTTTTATTCAGTTGCACTTGAGACATGGTCGAGAAGCTGCAGTTGAAAACAAGAAGCAATAGAAACTGACGAAATGGGGTGGCTCAAACATGCCAAGGTGGCTCAAACATGCTCCTAGGCTCAAACATGCTCAAACATGCCAAGGTGGTTCAAACATGTCACGTGGGCTCCAACATGCCACCTAGCCTCCAACATGCCAAGGTGGCTCAAACATGCCACATGGACTTGTATAGTGACGGGTCCAGGAATATACGTATTCATAGCGTATATTCCTCTGGAACGTCACAGCCACCTAGGCTCCAACATGCCAAGGTGGTTCAAACATGCCACCTAGGCTCCCACATGCCACCTAGCTCAAACATGCCAAGGTGGCTCCAACATGTCAAGGTGGTTCAAACATGCCACCTAGGCTCCAATATGCGAGGTGGCTCAAACATGCCACGGTTGCTCAAACATGCCACCTAGGCTTGAACATGCCAAGGTGGCTCAAACATGCCACGTGCGCTCCAATATGCCACCTAGGCTGCAACATGCGAAGGTGGTTTAAATATGCCATCTCATTGGTACATCTCACAATGTTACCCATTATTTCTCATAATGGTTCACTTTTTGCCTTGGAAAATTTGACAATGCTAGAAATGCCAATGTGGCACTTCCAAAGTCTAGGCACCTAGAAGAAAAACATGCCATGTCATCCAAAATTTGCCAACATCACCCATCGAAGAAACCAAAGATGTACATCTTTTCATTTTTAGCCTCGTCAAATCTTGACCTTGTTTACTTGGCATGCAATGTGGCCACCTGGAGTGCCATATCATCTTTTCCATGTTGTTTGTTGGTGCAAGTACTTTCTAACCATTTTCTATAACATTAGATTAGATCTTCTAGCTTGCATCTATTTAGTAGTTCTCCTCTAGCCATATATAGTTATGGAATACACACTTCCATTCTAACTTTTTCATGCTTCTTTGTGTATCTATCAACTTATGATATTGGAGGCTACTCTTTCGTTCGGAGTTATCACATCCATTTTAACATATTTCATAAACTTCAATCCTTGACATATAGTATCTTTATGTAAACTTGTACACATAGTTCCAATTTGTTCTAGTGGAAGAAGTTCCTAAAAATAGAAATCCAAAAGGTAAATGTTGGCAGCTAAATAAAATAAAGAGGATTTGGAGACACCTCATATGACATATTGCCCAAGACATCTCATATGACATATTGTCCATACCTAGCCTCAAGGAGCTATGGTGTGGTTAAAAATAATATTTCTAGAGATACAAGAATAATCATGACTGGAAGAAAAATAATAATTCCAACATTTTAAAGTCAAATTCACCTGAAGAAAACGTTTGATCAGCATCGTCAAAATCCGCTTCAGTAAATAAGACATCATCATCCACTTCTTGAGACACTTCAACATCATGGACTTGAATTTTGTTACTGGCTTGCACATTCAGAGTCTCAGGTTTAAGAGCCGTGTAGGCTATGCTGGACCGAAATCTTAGTGCCATTTTAGAGTGCAAATGCGAATCGGGAGAAAGTGAAGGATTAGATATATGGTGGTACAAACTGCTCCAGGCTACCGGACTTGTGGCAACGGCCATGGAGCTCGCCATGGCTGACGTAGAAAGGTTTTAGCCGAGGTTATATTTATTTCACTGTATAAGTTTGTAGGATAAAGTGTGCACAAATTAGTTCTTAGGGTATTTTCACACCATTGGTTACGTTATCTTAAAAATTAGTTTTTAACCCCCACGAAGTTACCTTAAACTAAGGCTAACGTAATGGCTCACACACGTGGGTATCTTAATATTACACTAACAGAATCCGTTAAGACTGAGTTCCCGCGTGTATTATTATCATCTTATTTTTTAACATAACAAAATCCGCTAAGATGCATGCACACCTATTTAGTTATGTTACTTCTTAACATAACATAATTGGTTAAAAATGCCTTGACATCTCATGTTACATCACTCATAACATAATCTTAAAAAAAATTAACAATTGTTTAGCTAATGGTTAAGATGGATGGTTTAGATCTTGATCTCCGTTCTATTATTCTATTGGTCCTTACAATTGATGGTCGAGATTGACGTCTAGATCAACGGTTAAGATTTTGATCCAAGTCCTCTCATTTCATTGGTTCTAGCAAAGGCACGAGATAATCTCCCTCCTTTCCTTTCCCTCCCTCCTTGCCCTGTTTTTTCCTTTCCCTCCTTGGCGATGGCGATGGCGGAGCTCCCTTGGCTACTGGCTATGGCGATAGCAAATCTGGCAGCGGCATCAGCACCGCGGCATCACGAGGGCGGCATCAGCTTAGTCGGATCTTACCTTAGTCGGATCTTACCTTAGTCGCATCAGCTTAGTCGGATTTTAGTGCAAAGCGGCTTCTTACCTTGCCGTGCTTATACTTCAGAGCGGCCATGCTTATACTTCAGAGCGGTTTGCTATGCTTATACTTCAGAGCAGCCATGCTTCAGAGCGGCTTCTTAGTGCATGTCGGCATCAGCAGGTCGGGTTCTCCAGCAGGTTCTTCAGCAGGTCGATTTTTCAAGAGCAAGAGGTCGGTTCTTCAGCAACAGGTCGGGTTTTGAGTCTGCAACAGAGGCTAGGGTAAACTTTTTGGTTATTCTTCTGCATTTTATCTGTTTATGGCTAATTATACTACGTTTCTTCTTTGTTCTAGGTCTAGCAAAACTGTTGGTTTGTTAGCAACAACACACAAGTATCATGTTCTGAAAGGCATGAGCTCTACTCTGTTTCCTTGCTTGCTTGCTTGACCATAGTGTACAGGGGTCAGCTTATTATTATTATTTTTTATTCTTGAATCGAATGTAATAGTCATTTTAAATGCAGGGAAATGCAAGCGGTTACAATGTAGGAAGAAATGGCAGAGCCCAACTTATTCTCGAATGCGACAAGGAGAAGGAGCAACACAAACCGTGAGCGAGAGCGGGGACCCGCCCGAAAATCAAAATTTCAGCAGAGAGGCATGCATGCCCGGCCCGAAAATCAAATTTCAAAGAAGAGAGGCATCAGACAAATGCTTTTGCAGACAATCGCTTTTGATGTTAAAATTTGATCTAAAAACTCTATTAATCTTGTTGTATTTTCTGTTGCAATGTGTATTCACATGCATTCTAATTCTTTTTTTCACAAAACAGTACTTATAAAAATTTAGACTCTAAAGCATAGCATGTTAAATTTAAATTGCAATATAATAATATGCTATGCGTTATGGACTACTTTGGGTTCAATTCCCAAAAGTTTTTCTTATCTGAATAGGCTTAAACAAAATAAATAAACAAGAACAAGAAAATATAAATGATTTAGCAAGTTTTAATTGAAATACAATATATGATTATCAAAGTCTTTTAAATTTTAGTATTTTAAAAAGTATTTTTTTTTACATTATGCCACGTGTCAATATATGATTGGTTAGATGATATATTAGAAACAACACTTATTTTTCCTATATGTCATAATAATGATTTTTTATTTAAAAAATGACACGTTGATTTTTTATTAACTACATACCATATTGACTATATTTTGTAAAAACAACAATTGAAAACAATGACACCTTTTAAAACTACACGTGGAGATGAAATATCAACACATAGAAAAATTGAAAACATTTGAAAACAACAATTACTTTTAAGACAATACATGTGGATTTCTTAAAAATTATGTATCTTTTTTGAGGGAAACAATGTCAACTTGTAAAAATTACAAGTAGAAAAAAAAACAACACACATAGAAAATTAAAAAAGAACGATCTTTTTCAGTTTTTCACGTGTACTAATATTCAAATCTACATGTGCTATTTGTAAGACAAATAACGCGTGGCTCCTCCAAAAAACAACAGTCATTAAAAAACCACACGTTGACAAAAGTTCGTGAAAAACAATAGCGAAAAAAAGGACACGTTGTCCAAAAAACAAAAAGCTGCCAGAAAAACCACAGTGGGATATTTTTGCCAAAAAACCACTGTCTCTTTGTGCAAATCCGGATAAACGGGCCACGTGGACTTTTGGGGCCATTTTGGTGTTGTTTTTGGCATAAAACAACACTTCCGTACAACTAAAAAACAACTGTGGACCAAAAATTGGGGTCAGTGTGACATGATAAGCTAAGTAGGCATTCTGATCTGCCAATGTCATTGAACTATAGTTGTCTCTAACTGCTCGTAGTTTGGCCATGTTAAATCTGTTGATGCAACCCAATGAGCAGCATTTAGTTCTCAGGAGTCTTCTCATTTTGTGTTCATCCATAAGGTTTCTTCTTCTTACAGAGGAGCATGCTCTCAAACTAAAATCCACCTTGAAATTCTTTGAAGATTGGCTGGAGAACATGTAATCTCCTTGTTCCTCGTTGGTGTCATCATCTTCTGATGAAACTTCTACTCTAGGGGTAACCTCCTCTGTCCTGATTGGTGTATTTGTAGAGGAAAATAGACCACGTGAAGTTGTTCCCGGAAAAGGTGGTAGTACAGTGTTAAAGGATGGTGATAGCCCATAAGAGGTTGTGGCATCAGCTGTTCTTGTACCATCTTAAAAAGGAGTTCTTGCAAACATCTCCTTTAGAGCGGACTGGAATTCTGCAAATCCATGTGTCACAACCGTTGTGTGAAGAGAAGTGCATGCTGCAGCATCGTCCTCATTTGTAGTGAAGTCATGGTGAGAGAAATTGTAGTGAATCTCACAGTCTTCTGTGTTTTCTGTGTTCCTTGTATGTTTGCACGAAGGGGGCGAAACTACAAAAGGGGGGGTAGCTTGTTCTTGAGCACCCGTTGTTGTAGAGCATCTGTAGGTCCGGGGGATGGAACGAAAGGTGGTGGCAGCATGCTCCGAACTGGTGGTGATGTTTTGGAAGGAGATCCTAGTGTCATGTCTACTGGACTTGGTGACAGTTGGAAGGGTGGTGGAAGTCTGTTACGTGCTGGACTCGATGTCTCTTCGAGAAGCAACAACGATGAAGTAGAGGTAGGAGTCGGAGAATACCGGTCTTCAGAAGAAAAGACGTTGTTCCCGAGTGTGTCCTCAGAACTAGACGAGCTTGAGACAACGAAAGGTGGTGGAAGTTTGTTGACGAAGCGGTTTGTCATCTTAAGAACTGCAAAACAGTGTAGAGATTTGAGAAACTTTCTCTACTGCAGAGCTTTTCTTATTCCGGAATACAAGCCCACCTAGTACAAGTAGAAGTTCCTGTAACAATTAAGTGAAAGGCAAACTAAAAGCTATTCCGGAATACACTAGAGTAGAACAGTAAGGCTAAATGTATTCCACTTCACATAGAAAACGAGCAAGACGAAATGGATACCTTTAAAAGGAAATTTTGGCGCCTTCAGTTGCGTATTCCAGTCTCTGAGCTCAAGTCGCCAGCGCCAGCGCCTCGAATATAATATTCAGAGACTGTATTCCGATCCACATAGAGAAGACATGGACAGGTGAGCAACAAAGTACAACGTACAATCATTTTTAAGTTTGTTTCTTATTCCGGAATACAGTTTCGCCTTCGCGTGAAGGCAAAAGTGTATTCCAGAATACACTTTGGCTTACACCTTGAAGCCAAAGTGTATTCCGGAATACACTTTGGCTTACACCTTGAAGCCAAAGTGTATTCCGGAATACACTTTCGTCTGCGCCTGAAGGCGAAAGTGTATTCCGGAATACAGTTTCGCCTTCACCTAAAGGCGAAGGTGTATTCCGGAATACACTTTGGCTTACACCCAGTCACAAAAGTGTATTCCGGAATACACTTTGGCTACAGTGTGTCAGCTAAAGTGTATTCCGGAATATACTTTCGCCTTCGCGAAGGCAAAAGTGTAATCCGGAATACACTTTCGTGACTTTAGGTTTTAAAAGGACAATTAGGCGTTTTTTCCGCTTTATAGACTTGTTTGGGCCTGTTTTTTTGTCAAGGGCGCATTATTCTTTTGGCCTTTTTGTCCTCTTTTTGTCATTTGTTTAAGACATTTTGTATTCTGGAATAGTTTTATGCCAGTGTTTTCACTAAAAAAGTCGTGTTTACACACATTTTGTACAGGCAAGAAGGCAGCAAGAAACATCACAAGAAGACCATTAAACTCGGTCAGAAACCGCACCCACAGAGACGGGTTGATGATACTGCTGCGCCTGGGATTTACGAGAACTATCAAACTCAGTGGTTCTTCACAAGGGGTACAGCTGGAAAGTACATCACCCTTACTTTCTTACATGTCTGTCGGAGTCCTGGTGCAAAAAGGTATGATGATAGAGAATTTGTCTGCATGGGCACCATACAAGCTGTGAGTGAAGTAGCTGGGGAGTCGGGACAACGAGGGAGATTATCTTTTGCGACATCCCAAGGTTTCATTCATGTTGATGAAGCCTTTTTTAGATTGGTCAAAGTAAACCCACCGGCACTTTACAAGTATGTTTCTCACTAAATCAACAAGAGATCGCTCAGTGCCATAATTAACGACGTTCGAAGCACACAAAGCGAAGACTTCGCCCACAGCTAGTCAGAGCAGGGGAAGAGGAAGAGCAGAACAGCCCATCAGGGAGTCCATCAAGGTCTGCGAGCCCATCGGGAAGTCCATCAGGGTCGGAAGAGCAGACACCACCACCGCCGCCAAAGAAGCAGAGGCAAACCATAGCTGCTAAAGAGCCTAAAAAAAGGAAAACGGCTATAATTGCAACAGAAGATGCTCCTGAGGAAGCACACAAGAAGAAAAAGGGGAAGGGCAAAGCACCTGGTGTTGCCATTAAAGAAAAAAAGGTTGATAAAACAGCAGAGAAAATGGAAGCGATTAACCTGCACAAATTTGTGCAAGGTGTCATTTATTTGCCAGTCACATCAATGAAGCTTCAAAAAATGAAGCTGGAGAACGACCACTGCAGGTTCGAAAGATATATGCAGATCATCTAAGGAACCTCAAGGATAGAATTCGGAGCAATCCAAACGCCCATGTTGCCCCTATTGTTGTTCTTGTTGATAGAGAGCAGTGCCAAACTCCTGTAGAATACGATAGAGAAAATGCGGACACATATACGCATTATGTTTTGGGTGGGAACCATAGCTTCAAGGCAAGGAGGCAATTATACAAAGAAAAAAACAATCCTAGGTGCCTGTAGTTTGACCGACGAAGAAGCCAAAATCGTTGCCAACACTCACAACGAGTACAAGTTAAAAATGAGCTTCGTCGACAAAATAAGATTCATATGTCATCTTCAAGGAAAAGTACGGAGAGGATTTTAAGAAGCCACAGTACTCCCTTGAACTTAAAGAAGCTTGTGCCATTGAGTGTTGCCTTAAATACGACGAGGCGAACAAACGGGCGTCACTCATTGGTCATGACAACTGGTTTCAGCTAGCATTCAGGGATGGCCGGGTATGTTACAAGCGTATTTCAGAATAAGATACTGTGTACAACTAGCTTCTGAGTTTCTTATTTTGTTTGCAGACCTGGGAGCTCCAAAACGAAATATTTAATATGTTTGAGCGTGGTGAGCTAAAAAGTTAGGGCAAGGTCTCGGAGAAGAAGAAAGGCACCGACGTGCCAAAGAAAGAAATGACTATCACTGTCTGGAGGGAGATGCAGGGGTTTACTGACACAGAGTTACTAGAACGGCTTCTGCAGAAGGTGGTGGACAAGGAGTTCACACTTGAAGAAATGTCGAAGGAGTTGCACAAGTAAGCATTACCATCATTGCTGCCTTTTCACTTGTAGAATTCTACAACTACCCCAAGAAGATAACAGCAATCGGGTACTCCTCAAAATGCTTTCTCACCCTCGAGGGATCGAAAGTGTATTCCAGAATACACCTTCCCACTTCCTGTAGTGTAAAAGTGTATTCCAGAATACACTTCCGATCCTTTGAGTCAGCGAAAACGTATTCTGGAATACACACTCTAACTTGTTGCGTTGTAGAAGTGTATTCCGGAATACACTTTCGCTCCTTCTTTGCAGTTAAAGTGTATTCTGGAATACACTACTGCAACAACAAAAATGTTGTCTAAGGCACTTGTATTCGAGAATACGTTTACGTGGTAGGAAGATAGTTTACTTTACGTTTTCACTTTCCAATTGCTAAAACGGTTGTGGTTTTCTTTCAAGCCAAAAAAATGTTATCACCTGCCAGACATGTCTGATGGAGCAACTTAACGTGGAGACGCGGGAGAGGTGCAAGGAGCTTTATCCCATAGCTACATCCGATGAGCGCATTGTTCAGTACGCTCCAAATTTTGAAGGATGGGTACACTGACTAAACACGTCATACTTAACTTGTCTCTGTCTCAATCTCTCCTTTGTTTGCAGAACAAGAAGAAAAATAAGAACCTGCCAGAAGGTTTCATGCACCTCGTGAGACTGGCACGAGAAGAAAGAACACTGGCAGATAGGAGGACTCTAGAAGTGGAGCCTTATGATTAATTTTAGTTTGTACGACCAAAATAATTTGTTTTCTATCATCCACGGGGACTGCACTAAACTGGTTGGAACAGTAAAGCCACAGGATTTTACACTGGTCATAGCGGACCTTCCTTATGGCTTTAAACTAAAGGACAGCCGTTACGACGATCAGCCTTTTAAATTTTTAGAGTTTAACGCTTTCGTCGACGGCATCAAACAAGTCACAACGGCCAAGCACTGGCGTCTTGTGTTTCATTCGAGCATGCAATCCGGCCTTGTGGAGTCCACGTTCAAAAATCACTTCGGATCCCAGTGCAAGCTGGTTATAAGAATTTGGTTTGGTGAGTACTTTATTCCGGAATACGTTGGGCTTCTTTCTTCTTTCTGTTTTAGTTTTCTATTCCAGAATATGATTGCCTTTGACGGGTTCTCTTTGTTTGTTTTTTGTTCTGTTTTCCTTAGTGACACGACTCTAATTTCTACAGGTACAAAACAAATATAAACTACCATGGCGGCGGGCTGAGGTTGCTGAGTAAGGTTGAATACCTCCATGTTGCTTACTGGAGTTTCGATGGCAAACGCACCATGGAGCATTTTAACACAGCAGCATGCCAGAATTTTTCTAATGTTTTGGAATTTCCAGCTGTGCTTCAAAAGCTACAAGACCCTAGTGCACAAGGTAGAATTGTTAATCACTACCAGAAGCCTCAAAAGCTAATCAACCATCTCCTAGACATGTTTTCACGTCCAGGAGATTGGGTGCTTGATGCCTTCTCTGGCTCTGGTACAACAATAGCTTGTGCACTTAAGAAGGGCCGGAATTTTGTAGCAGTGGACATTGATAAAGAAGCTGTGCAATTCATCAAGATGAAACTGGCAGCCTTGCCTACCCTACCAGATGAGCACCAAGAGTTAGGCGCCAGATCCTCATCCGATTTTGCCAAGCTGACCTCTTCTGAGATACAGCCTCCATTCACTAGCTCTTTAGAGGATGAAGCTACTTTTGCAGAGCTGAAAGAAGTGGCACTAGCTACCATTCCTGAAGACACTGCAGATGTAGACAAGGGTAAGGCACAAGAAAAGGATCAGACTACAGAATCTGGCACAGCAGAAACAAGCAAAAAGAATGATGAAGACTTCGATTTGGACCTTTAGTCTGTCTTTTACAAAAAAAATTATTGCTCACCTTCATGTGTTGTTACAAATTGTGTCATTGAAACACTCTTTATTATATAATAATTATTTTATTCACTGCATTCTGGTGTTTTCAAGAAAGTACTTTTTGAGAATACAAAAGCATGTCTAACTTCTTCCCTTTTCAAGTACTGTTTTTGGCAAAATCCAAGTTCTTTTGCACTAAAGGGCCCAAAAGGAGGTAAAAAAAAATTAAGCCTATTGGAATTCCTAATTAGAAGGAAAAAAGTGTCATTTTCTAGAGCAGGCTATTTTTTTCAAGGGAATCTTTGAAACGGGAGTGCTGCAACACTCCCGTTTAATTTGCAATCATGTTATCTGGGCAAAGTTCTTGAAGTTGTGAGTATCTTTCTTGATCAGTTGAATAATATTATGTTGAAGTATGATATTTTGAGTATGATTATGTGATTCTGTTGACCTTTATCTCTATTTTTCTAATCTCAAATGAAGTTAAGTTTATGTTATGAATTGGTGCAAGAAATTATGATGGGATGATTATGGGGTGATCTAAGATGCCAGTAGAGTGAGGCTTAGCCTGTCTCATATACCTTGAGATTTGCTTTGATTCTTGTCGTTAGCTCTTTGGTCTTCAATTTGCATTGGTTGTGTTGATCAAGCTAACATACGTACCTACTCCAACTCATTCCAGGTAGCGAGAGACACCACGAGTTCCAAGATCTCAACCCCGTATAAAGGACAGACTCTGATGTGCCCTTGAATAGGTGCAACTGATGGGCCAGTCATATAACTCTGCTTTATGGCTATTGTTCTGCAGTGCGTATAGTGCCTTTCAATCCATTGTCGCTCGTAGATGGATGGAAGCATCCCACTATATACTAGAGGGGAACTCCACTCCCAAATACTTGTAGGTAGATGCGACTTCTACATTTTGCCTCCGGTAACTGAAGGAGGGGGCATGTGGCTGATGTAAGGATGATATGCGGACCACCTTAGTCTAGGTCAAGTTGACTCGCATGTCAGTCGCCAGGCAGACTATGTCTAGAGCGTCGAGATAGCACTGAATGTCCTTCAGGGGGGATCACATTATTAACATTATTAATACATATCAGCTACCTGGTAATCTGGTGCAAGAGATGTGCTCTATCGCCCCAATTTTCAACAAGCCAGGTCTCCAACTGATCAATGTCCAGTCCAAACCATGTAGAAGAGAGAGGGCATCCTTGTTGGACCCCGATATTGCTATCAAATGGCTGTCTTGTCAGATGCAACTAGTTTGAACATGAATCTTACAGCCTGGCCAGCGCATTCTACAAATCTCCAGGGCTCCTAGGTCTTGCAATCTTGCCCACAGCTTTTTTCGAGGCACCATGTCAAAAGCCTTGGCGAAGTCCACAAAGCAGCAATACAGGTCTCGCAATTGATTCATGTTGTCCTCAACTAGGGTCCGAAGATGTGATCAATGATTAAGTGTCGCGGCCTAAACCCCACTTGTGTGAGGGCCCCCACATCTGTTGCCTCTGCCCAGGACGTAAGTGCTGCTCTAGAATGCCTGCAAGCAGTTTTGCAGACACTGAGATGACCATGATTGTTCGATAATTAGTTGGGTAGTGCCGGCCTTGTATATGGAGACAACTCAGTTAGTGATCCACTGCGGAGGGAAACCATCCTGTAGCACCTTGTTGAACATGGCGGTCAGCACCGGTACTATAGATGGTCACGTCCAATTGAGCAACTCCACCTGCATACCATCCAAGTCTGGTGCTTTTCCATTGGCTAGATATTATAGGCACTAGTCTACGTCTGCCTCCGTGATTTCCAGCACTGGGCCTTCCTGTGAGCGTACTGCTGCTTGTGCTCCATGAGGGTCGTAAAGCTACTGCAGGTATTGTCCCCACTATTCGGAGTGATGTTGCCTGTAAAATGTACTAGCTTTCTAAGCACCCATCACCAGAAGGTCCTGGAATAACAATCCAAGAGAGAGAATATTTTCGGTTGATGGGCCTCGATGTATCTGGCCTTCTTAGCCTTAAGGAAAAGGCAGTATTGTCTGGCCGTGTGTGGGCATAGAGCAGGGTCTGTGACCTGATGGAGCCAACATTTGTGTTCCTTGCACTCAGCATCAAACCAACAGTTACGCGGAAAGGTCACAGCTCCTGTGGTCCTGCGGTGTTGACTTCTCCTAAAGCACCTTTCTGCAGCAGCCCCGAGGCCGTCAATCAGCCTATCTGCCTGTTGGTCAAGCATCAGGATTGCAAAATATCTGCCAAGATCTGTGAGCATCTGGCATAAGCCTCTATTTTTTTATAGTCCAATCGCAGCCGAGGCATGTGAGGAGATGCTGCATAGGAGGTTGGGACAACCTGCCAAGCTAGTTGCAACTAGAGTGGTAGATGGTCCGAGTCCACCTCCTCATCCTTACAGTCTGTTCCCACCTGGAAGTGCCTGACAACATGTATATTCTATTCTGCTAACAGCACATAGTGCACCACACTAGATCCACCCCCTGCTTCTCCTGCGTGCAAGTATGGTTGTGAGAGAACAGCCACTTCACCAGACTATTGCAAATTACCAGGTCAAAGATACTGCAAAACAATAGCAACAACTGCCTATCATGCTGCATGACCTTATTGTCATCTGATACCCATGGTCAAGCTCCTTCTGAGGAGCGCAGTTGCAACACATCGTTAGCCAGGAGATAATCTCATGGGTTAATCTGTGCTGGTCTATACCCAACTGCCTATATTGCTATACCCAACAAGCATGTCTATACTCAACTGCCTATATTGCTGGATATCATTATATAGATCGACGTAGGGATCCAGCCTATCCACATTTGAGTGGATGTGATAGAAGTTGCTCTCGGCATGTGGGAAGTAGCAGGCTACCAAAAAGAGAGTGCTGCCAGTGCAGTGCTGTACATGCATCCATAGGTACCGGTTGCGCTTGTCTGTCTTGCACAGGGAGACTAACTGTGCCAAGGCTGTCTGGCAGTAGAAGGCGACCCCTCCATGCCCCCGCTTTCTAATGCATTCATCGAAGACGAAGTAGCATTGGTATCCTGACAAGTTGGATGACCTGTGTCCTGCATGCTTCCATGTTTCCACGAGAAAGATAAGGCCCATATTGGTAGCAATTGAGTTTGAGACTATTTCCCTTCTGCCATCGGAAGCTCCGACAATTCTAGGAGACCATGCAAAGGCACAATCCCTATTTGTTGATAGAAGTTGTAGCCGCAGATTTAGTGGAGACTATACAAGGAGGGGTAGTAGAGGTGGAGACAGCATGCGATGTGCAGGCAGCAGCAGGTGAGGGGTGATGGAGGTAGAGGCAGCATGCGGTGTGCAGGTAGTGGCAGGCGAGGCAACCGGAGCAAGGGTGTGCACTTATAGTGGGTTCAGCAGTGGCATGGGTTGGGGTGGGGTTTCAGCAGTAGGGCCCTGAGGGTTTGCAACACTCACAATACCATTTGGAAGTTGGAAGATTTGCATCTTGTCCTGATTAGTCCCGCAGTTCTTCCCTGTCTGCGGACGCTTTTAACCTTGTCTAACTCGTGCATGTGGTCTTCTTGCTATGCAGGAGTCAGATCTCAGTCAACGTACAGGGCAGTCCCCTGCAGTTGCCTTACCTAATGCAAGATGGCTGCTCGCTCTTGCGCACTCCTGACTGTGAATATGGCTTAATTGGGCCTTCTTCTGTGCCTCCTGCCTCATAGAAGAGGCTTCTCCTTCATCTGTGCCTCCCACCTCATAGAAAAGGCTTTTGCAATGTAACATATGTGGTTTTAGTCTACTTACAAGTGTTTGGCGCCAATTGTCTATTTTTTAGTATTATATGCTAAGCTTCTTTCCAAGGTTCTTTTGACACAAGTTTCTTTGATTGCTAAGTGAAAAGATGATAGATCTAGGTCCACAAATACTGCCTTTTGAGCGCATTTTAAACAATAGAATTGACATCTTATATAGTATTGAATTTAAAGCAATTCTTTTAGTTAAATGTTTGATCAGTTGCTAGAAGAAATAATGAAATAAACTATTTATAATGGTCAACTGTTAAAATGGCATTAGATTTTATTATTGTTCATTAGTTGACTGAGCCAATACTCAACTATTTCCTCATTTGCTCAATAAAATTATCTCCAAGATCCCAAGCTGCTAATCGAAATGCTTCTGCTCCCAAGGGTAGGAAGCAGAGATCACGTGAACAGGAAAGAGTGCACAAACAACACCAGAGAAAAAGAAGAAAAGAAGAGAGGGAAGAATTAACAAAATCAGTAGCAGGAACTTCTTCTCAGACTAGAACAGTAGGAATAAAACGAAGGATTGTCCTGAATTTTCTTTCCTTCTTTTATAGACAGACAAGAACATTGGATCCTTTAAGCAAAAAAGATGTTTTGCTTGATTTCCTGATAGAGGACAAAGCTATCAAATTCAAATGATAGTTTAGCAGCCAAAAGAACCTGTCTTGCCATGTCTGTTACTTCCGAGAAAACTACACAGGTTAGTGACAGAAGAAGGGACAAAGTTTTAGGTGTTCATTCCAGAAATTTTACATTGGCAAAGAAGAAAAGAGAAGAGATTGGTTCACAAAATGTTGGCAAATGGATACCTTACATCAGGGCTCGAAAGTTGCTATAAATGAAATGGTTGTCCAGGACTTTACAAAATTTCTGGAAATAGAACACAAGAATTTCTTCAAATACGTGAATATCATGCTGCTCATTATCTCGAGAAGACACAGGTACACAATTCAATTTGCATCACTCTCTGTTGTGGTAATTGTATTATGAACTAATACACCCACTATATTGTTGTGCATTTCAGATGGTATAGTGAATGCAAACATAATCTATGATGAGAATGCAATTTGTATGATGCATGTGTTACAGGTTGTAGATGGTGATAAATATGACGGGACTGCCTTTGATGCATTTGATGAGCTATTTGCAATCAATGTAATTCATGTGATAAATGTGGTGCATGATGATATAATATATGATGCATGGCAGATGTGTTGCAGGATTATGATGCATGGCGGATGTGTAGCAAAATAATGTAATATATGATGCATATGGTAGTTGTGTTGTAGAATGATGTGGATGTTAATGTTGCAGGGTGTTATGATATGTCATGCATGTAGGGCAAGATGATATATTGAATGTGTTATGTAGTGATTGTGGTGCCTGCTAGTATAATGTCTGTAATATGTGGTGACTGTGTGTGACGTTCCAGGGAAATATACGCCATAAATACGTATATTTCCAGGTCCGTCACTATACAAGTCTATCTTCATAGCCTTGTATACTATAGATTGTGGCACTAGGGGGCATGACTAAGTTATTCATATAACTTAGCCAACCTTAGGTTAAGACCATTTTCCACATGGCCTTAACCTATTGGGCACCCGCCACACGGACTTACCCTATTGGAGCCACGTGGCATAACATGTGAACCCTAACCTATAAAGGCCTAAACCCTAACCCTAGGCCTCTTTTTTGGCTCCGACAGTCTGGGAATCTTCTTCGCGCTCGAAACTCCGTTTCGAGAACCGTTTGCTGTGGCGCAGCATAGCATGGCAGCCCCCAGAGCGTGAGCGCATCAGCAGGAGTGGGAGCTACCTCGAACACTTCGAAGACCCTGGAGACGCCAGGATTGGGAGGGAGTGCTTCTGGAACAGGTATGTAGTGCTCTTAGTAGTTCATCTGGAAGCTAGCACTCCAGATGGGTCAGTATGTTGTATCTAGAGTAGAGCCATCCTAGAACCCTTGTTGAACATCTTCAACCCTAATCAATGAACCCTAACTGTAAGTTAGCTATGTATGATTAGGTTAAGATGTTCTTATGATGATTACCATGATATGATGAGATGTGATGATGGTTGATCATGTTTGCTCCTCTTGTATTGGGAAGGGGAGTAGAGACCTAGTAGCCTTACTTAGTAATGCTCCCAGTTAGACCCTTTAGTTCCTATTATTATATATATGCGGTCTGTGCATAGGAACCCACCGGGCTATGGGGGCTATGATGTGACTCAGCACCACACAACGGGGCTAGAGGCAATACGGAGGGAGGATCCCTGCTGAGCGTGGCTACTGGGGATCCCATAGTGGGCTAGACTTATGGTCGGTCACTTCGTATGGGCCGGGCATGGGTCCGACACCTCCTGGGGCAATGGTGTCGCCCTGCCTCTCAAGAGTTGCAAGTGTTGGCTTGGCTCTTGTTTGGGGAGGTAAGTCGGGGACGAATCGTGTGTCGCCACGATTCTCTAGCCGCCCGTGGAACCTCTAGACCCTGGGAAGGGGAGATGCAACCCTTCCTACCTCATTGGACCGGGGAGATGCAACCTGGAGTAGTCCCGATGGGTGATGCCATGGGATTGCGTTTCCGGAAGGCTAGAGTCATGCCAGAGCCCGATCTAGCTCATTACGCAAAGTATGCACGGGAGGGGCGGATGGAGTGGTCAACCCTAGCCATTGTCTATAGCCAGCCCCGCCATTGTTATGACTCGGTCTACTCTATCTTGAGGCCTAGCCAGTCAGTCATCCTCCTTATGAGTCGGAGCCATGGGTAGGAGCTCTCATGTTTTATGGCATATGTTTTGTAGTTATGGATATGTGGATGAGCTACTCTTCGAGGTAGTATGATGTGTTGTTATTGCTACTTCTGACGTTGTTTATGCTTCCGCTGTGATAGGAGCCCATAGGGGAAGGGCGCACAAGACACCTTCATGTCCCCTTCCCGCACTAAGGTGATCCCAGAGTGCAGGATAGACGGAGGGCCCGTGCAGTCGGAGGATCGGATGGGGGATTCCCTACAGAGTGTATGGCCGGGTGCCGTATATTTTGTAGGGAGCGTCACAATGGTATCAGAGCAATGTTTTTGGTTGACCAAGAGCTAACCCTGACCATATCCCTGAATAGGTAGACTAACTGGCCTAGCTAAGGAATGGAATGAGAATTCCAGTCTTGAACCGCGAAATGTGGGAGAAATTTTTTTCCCATTAGTAGGGTCGTAATTAGATTAAGTATAGGCTAAGTGGTAGAAATAATATAGTCAAGAGAAACCTTCTAGTAAATTTGAGCTCAAGTTGTTCATGAACCGCACCTTGCAAGCAAAAATTGAACGAGAAATCGCTCAAAAGAAAGCTTGAAAGAAAATGGCGTGAAATGACCACTACTTCGCCCAAAAGGAATTAGGAAAATTTGAGAAATAGTTAAGTGATTAGGGAAAGTACCTTAATTAATAACCCATAGTTATAATAAAATTACTCTTAAGAAAAGTAGCTATTAAATCTAGGGAAGCACCTCTACTCCTTAGAAGTTTCCAAATGGTAGCTTGAACCTCCCCTTTACCCTTGTAAGGCGAATTATAAGCTAATCTCCGAAGCTGCCAGAAGAGTGTCCACCGAACGAACAGCCGACGAGATCGATCCAAAGGAGCTGCGAAGATAGAGGCAAGATCGCTCGAAGAGGCCACCATCAAGGAAGTTAAGTTGTTGGGAGGACCAAACAAGTAGCTAGGAAGGTTGGAAGCTCCAGCTTGCACCGGAACGTCGAAGCACTCACGGTGGGCGGCGACAAGCAAATTCTTGAGGCCCTGCGACCTAGGCCAGACGACGAACTTGGCCACTCAAGCTCTTCAGACGAATCGTTTCACTCGTGGAGGAGCAACAACTTAGCACTTCAGGCGAATGATCGCAAGGCTCGGGGGAAATTGAGATCGTGGCGTCTGCTTCTGGCAGGGGAAGAGCAAGTAGCGAGAGCAACCTCGGAATGTGAGCAACCCCAAAGAACAGGAGAGCAGATGAAGAGCAAGTAGCAAGAGCAACCTCGGCAATGTGAACAACCCCAAAGAATGTGGGAGAGCAGATGAAGAGCAAGTAGCAAGAGCAACCCCAAGAATCAGGAGCAACCCCAAAGAATGGGAGAGCAGGGGAAGTGTAAGTAGCAAGAGCAACCTCGACAGTAGGAGCAACCCCAACACCAGGAAGAATAGGGGAGCAAAGAAGCAAAAGAGGGAGCAACCTCGGCAATACGAAAGCAACCCCAAAAAAAACAACAAAGAAGGGGAGCGAGCAATCAATGCGGAAGAAAAGGAAGGAAGAGACGTAGGCAAGGGAGAAGCGAACAAAGAGGCGTGAAGCTAGGCGTAGGGGGAGCATGGTTATCAGAGAACCACAGCCGGACGAACTGTAGGAGGATGAGCCCGAGGAGGAAGGACCACACCAACAAGAGGGGAGAGTAAGAGCCTAAAGAAGAAGAGGAGGAGGAGGTCGAAGAACAGACGAGGCCTACGCTCGGCAACCATATCCAATGCAGTCCAAGGAGGGCAACATCAGCGAGAAGCTACTTAAAGCTGAAGCAAGATATGGAGTACGAGAAGAAGAATGCAGCATGCAAGATTCATCTCTGTCAATGGATCTGACAAGGTAGCCGAACAGGGTCGAAAAGCAAGCCTCCACCACCTCGACTCGATTCCCCGAAGAAGGTCCGCCATGGATCAAATCCCCAAAGACGTAAGAGCTGCTCAAAGATATTTGGCATTGCCAACAAATAACCGATCACCGATGATCCGTAAAGTCTTTTTTCCAGTGCCTACATCAAAGGTCTATGCAGGAGTTCAAGATGGGCTACGACTACCGAGCCACATCAACGACGGCGGGGTCTCGCCAGGAAGCGGCTAAAGCCGAGGAGGCCAAGATCTGCACCCTTGATGGTCCGAGCCCTGTAGGAGGCAGCAGAGGCGGAGCTGGTACAACCTTTTGAAGAAGGCAACCTCTGTGCGATCCATGCCAAGCGGGTGACAGCCATGCCTAAAGACCTCCACCTGGCGAGGAGGATTCGCAAGGAGAAGCCGTGAAGAGCTCCAGTTTAGTAAACTATATAAATATAAGTTTTTCTTGTACATTTGTTTTAGCATAAAATTCTGACATAGAAATAAAATAAAATAAATTGGCTCGAAATCGGCGAACCACCCGAGTCACTTGATTTAGGGCAAAATTGATCCAAATTTTGTACTAAAAGTTGTTATAATGCTTAGAAATTGTCTAGAAATGCAGTATAGCTAAAATCGCCCAACCCGGGTCGGTCCGTGCAAAACGCCTCTGCGTTCGCGACGCAGGCCTCATTTGCGCGAACCCACCCGGTTTACCCATATTTGCACTCTTAGATGTCTTTTTAGCATGAAATAAGTTGCTAGTTAGTTTAGGATTGACCCAAATAGGCATTAGGATCTTATAATCCTTAAAATTATTGAGTTTTGGCAGAAATTGGCACCAGCTAGTCTATGCATTGAAAAATCCTTAAAATTATTGAGTTTTGGCATAAATCAAGGCACCAGCTAGTCTATGCATTGAAAAGTTCTTTAGTGCATCCTTAAAATTATTGAGTTTTGGCAGAAATCAAGGCACCACCTACCATCAGGGCGGGCATTGTTTGTGTTTGAATTGTAATCCTTAATTAGATTTAAGCTTTAATAATGTTAGATAATATTAATGGCCAAGCCTTAGAGTTAGCACCAAGTAGAGACAGCATTTGCATTCATCCTAGCTTAGTTGTCGCTCTTATCTTGCTAAGTGTCTTCTTGGCTACATACAGGTAGTATAATTAAACCTTTCTTAGAAACCAAGCTAGTTGCCAAGGCCTTAGAAATTGTTGTCACACGTTGGTATGATACACCAACACACGTTATAGGTGCACTACCATCAAGTGTCTTCCGCCATGCCTTTAATTTGTATAATAGATAATTATCTAGGAATTCATTCTATCTAGGTAATTTAGTCTAACACGCCAAATACACCCAGTGAGTGAGTCTCCTTCTACCACCCCATAACAGTAAATAAGTACCCTTCTCAGTGCCTAGTAAAGTGCCAAATGCCAAGTGGGTCAATTGGGGTAGAGTGGATAAAGGCAAAAATAAGGTTTGTAGAGTAAGTAGACATAAGTAATTGTTGTTGTGGTAGTATTTGTTGCTTTGTGCACTTTAGGGCAGTCAAATAGGTTAGAAGAATCTTCATTGCAAATCCTCGAGCCGCGACAGTGGAGACACTCGACGACATCAACGAAGGGAAAGCAGAGAGCAACCGTATGGAAGAAATTTCAACAAATCAAAGGCCAAGATGGTGTACAGGGATGCCTGAACATAAATAATAAAGGGGAGCCTATAGGAAGAACAATTGCAACATCAAGATTAGACATAAGTCTTGCCAAGAGGGCTATGCAACAGCCAATGGGCATCATGGCACTTACAAATTGATCACATTAGGGGAGGAACATCTCCTAGTCAAGGATATTCTCTAAGTGCCATATTGTCTCGAGGAACGGCCCCACATCGATGACTAATGTCACAACTACGCCACCAACAAGTAGACGACTTCATCGACTTATGATATCAAGAGCCCTAAAGGATGAGACTGGACATACCTCCTAGGAAGGTCAACTATCGCAGATGTACAGGCCAGAGTAGTATCAGATTTAGACTCAAAGCAGACATGCTTTGACTAAGGAGGTATTAAAAGCCAGCAAAGGTGGGCTGCTCATGAATAGGAATATGGCGAAACTGCAATAAACTTCTTCCTCATCAGCCCCGACACTTCAGAGCAACTGCATCAACCTCGATAGCACCATCTCAAGATCATGATGATCTTCGATCTTCCACCTTAGAGATGGAGGTCAAACACCATCAAGAAGAGGCACCATGGGGGACCCAAATACTAGCATTACTAATTGATCAGTCAAGATTAGTCCCTGCACATGGATGCAAATAAACTTCTCTCAGGAAGAGAAGTTGCACAGTTAGAACTGGTAAAAGCACTCAACATTGTCATCAGCCTTATAACAGCAGCAGGTGACCGCCAAGATGAAGAATCGAATCGACATGGTCAGCACAACAATATCAATTCAGGAGTTAGAAGAATCACCCTCAAATCTCGTAACCTTCAAGGCAGATGAGTCAAATACGAAAGATTCTACACGGTGGTGAACATTACCTTCAAGCTCTTGGGATGCGACACCGAGCGTTATGTTATCGACATCACCAAGTCCACTAAGATGGATAACTTTAATGAAGATAGTCAACATCAACATTATGGACGAGAAGAGTCAAGAGCCAGAATATGTTCGACAAAAGGAACAGGGCACAGGAATGATTATACAACAACTCTAAGGAGACCAGATTTTTCAACAACTTATGAATCATCGCCTTGCTACTCCAACGACTAACAACTACACCAGCTTTAAGCAAGCTAGAGGACCTATCAGGTAGTTGAGTATCTTAGAATTATGGGTGATAACATCCATGATGGGATTGGGACGAAATTTCGAGTAGATTTTTGTCATTTCTTTTAGAAACATGGACCCAAGAATTGCACAAAGCTTCAAGGATTGGGAAGAAAAACGTATGGAGTACAATAATTGTATACATTGATGACAGATATCCAACATATTGGAACCTCTTCGTGAGCTTGATCACCTCGCTAAGAAGGATTCAATAATAGGATAACCGTCGAACTATGATTGGAACAAGGAATCCAAATGGGCCGATTACATCCACCTGGTCGAGTTACGTACAATAATATGAAGCAAGAGTCATCGAAGATGTCTCCCCCATGATCAGTTACAGTTATCAATGCTTGACCCTAGTTACGTGGCATAATCTAGGCCTAAGGTGGAAGTTTCTCAACAACGACAGCAGATATACATCTATTTATGGTAGAAGTGCGAGAATATCTTCAAACAACAAACGCACATCAGAAGAGTCTAACAGATAGACATAAAACTCCTCGAGAGTTGCGCTGAGAGATAAAGTTTGGCTCAAGTAAAGGTCAAGTAAGGGAAGCTCCACATCGGCAATTGTAAGAAGCTTGCTTCTAGGGGGGCAGGACCCTTCAAGATCTTGAAGCGAGCAGGGATCCAGACCTACAAGCTCGCCTTGCCTACCCACCTTAAAGTCTTCCATGTGAGCCTATTAAAGAGGCACATCCCAAACCCGGAGGAGGTTTTGGATACTCCAACTTTGTTGGAGATGACGGAGGAACAAGTTGAAATTGTGCCTGAATTGCTTCTTGATAAGTCATTCAAGAAGACTATGAGGTCTCAGTTCCTCCAATATTTGGTCAAGTGGAAGCACTTGCCCATGGAAGACGCAACCTGGGTGTTGAAGCAGGATTTGGAGAAGCAATACCCGGACTTCATGAGGGAGTTTGATGGGCGGGTTGTCTCCGAACTTGTCGACTCCGACTTGCCAAGTGGTTAGCTTAGTATGTTTCTTAGTTAGCCTTAGTTCTGGCATATGTGTTCTAGCGAGTAGAGTGCATGTGCCAGAATCTTGGAACATGTAGGCGATGATGGGATACGCCTTTAAGGCATTCTCTAGGCCAACACGCACCAAGAGGTGCGCATGACCAGTAGGGTCATGTGAGAGAGAAAGTGAGGCATGATGGGCGATGATGGGACATCTGTCGGATGCTCCACGATGTGAGGCTCGCGCACCTGACCATAGGGGGGTCATGGTGAAGGTTAAAGTGATCATGCGCGATGATGGGATCATGAGACGTTCCCTAGCTTGAAACCCTTGGGGCATGATGCACTGGGAGTATTCGGCAACGGATAACCGAGTACAAGGTAGCACTTGATCATGGGCGATGATAGGAGCATCTTAAATGTTCCTTAAGCTCAAATCCTTAAGGGCCATGATTGGGTGCAAGGTAGTAGGGTAACCTTGAGCTGGTAGTTCGGCTCAAGGAGGTAGGTAAGGGGGGTGGTCCCCTAAAACCACAAACTTATTAACTTATATAACGTAATGTGCTACTTGTGCAGGCCAGTGAAGGGAAGCATGAAGGAGGGAGCACGTTACGAGAGTCATAGATTTTAGACTAGCTATGAACTCCTAAAATTGTTGTAATAATATTATATGTGTATACTTTTATAATAATAGTTGTTATGGCTATATAATTTTGTATAACTTATAAATATAGCCTTATAATTACACAAGAATTTGGCGCCGGCGGAGCCGGCGCCTTGTGCACCCCTGGGAGTCGAACCCAGGTGCGACCGTCGGTGCGGTGCCCATGGTGTAGAGGGCATGTAGAAGAACGTCATTATATACCTTGAAGAAGATTCCTTGGGTATCGGGTCAATGGGCATATTAGAGTCATCATTATTCGAAATCTTCATTTTTGCGTTTGTTTCTTTCATCTGCGAGTTAGATCATTATTGAGTTCTGTAATATTTGATACATGTATTGACCTAAAATTCTGACCTCGCTCCATATACTTATGTTTGGTTGCATGTTAGTTCTTGACATGCTGAAGAATAAAAGATAACGGATGGATAAGGAGTGAATCTGCAAAAACAGTAGTGAACTTGAATGTGTTGATGAAATTTGCAAATAACTTCAAATTTAAAAATGATATCGAATATATTTTTCTATATTAGTTAGTCTAAACTAAGGAAACAACATACTAAAGACTCTTTATATGCCCCAAATAGTCGTTTTTTCCAAGTATTATGGCGTCACGTTCAAGTTCTGTTCCCAACCATTGATCTGGCGAATATTCTAGGGTGAAAGCATGCTAGGGTGTACCATCTAAAGTTCTTTTTAGGGAGTTCAAAACTACCCAAAAAAGTACCCAGCACTGGGTACTGGGAACTTGCATAAATGTCTCAATAAACAATAAGTTTGAGAGTTGATTCATTAATTTTAGTCTCTAATAGTGTTGTTATCCTTTAATACTATAGATTGACATATTATTGACCTTGAATTCAAATGTTTTGAATTAATTTTAATGAGAAGAAAAAACAGAAAGTACCAGTTTTAAAAGTACCCAGTGAAGGTACTTTTGAGGGTTCCAAAAGTGGTACACCGTAGCATGCTTTCACCCTCTAGGTATTATGCCAAATCAATGGCCATTAGAATTTTGAGAGAAAAATTGCATGCCAATGTCAATGGTGTAGAACGAACCTATGGTCGCAAGTGAAAAAAAAAAAGGAAGCAACATAAAAAAAACCCAATGGTGCCAATAAATTTGCTGCACCCAATCCTACCATAGTATAAACTGGCAGGGCCTTCTGCCATAGCGCCTGCCCCTATTAAAAGCCACCATAGCTTCAACACTAGTCAGATAACAAACTACAAAGCGGAATCTAACACAGATTCAGAATGTGGGCTCCTCAATCTGCAGCGAAGATTTGCTTCCAAAACCTGAATTCATCCTTCTAATCAAATCTAAAATCAATCGACAGCAAAAGAAGGCGGATTTCTCATAATAAGCAGTAAAACGATCCAAAACTGCGTTCCAAGGGAGCGGAAAGAGGAGCAGAAGCTCCAAAAAAACATGGCAGGATGAGAAGGGATCGGATTTGATCAGAAAAAAGAATTGAAATACCTGGATTGGCAGCGGATTTGATCAGAAAAAAGGATTGAAATACCTGGTTTTACAGCGGGTTAAAGGATGGAGGAAGCATGGCGGTGGCCTTTTTTTGTGTTTTTGCAAGCACGGCGATGGCAGACAAGCTCTGTAGCATGGGACAAGAAAAAATGAAGCCCTGGCCCATGGAGCTCAAGCGGAGGACCTGGAGGAATCGATTCCCCTGGTACCATAAAACCTAAACACAGCAGAAGCCGCCCTTGCTCGCTCCACCGCCCCTACTCTGCAAACAGAAAACATCCACAACGAATATGGGATTTGAACCCACAAGCAAGCAAAGCTTGCTTCACCAAAGGCAAAGTCAAACTGCCCCTGCTCCACTTGCTCGCTCCATGCTGCTATCCATTCCAAGCTCCTGCAATCGGCTCAGCCAGCCGGAATCCTTCAGCGCTGCTATCAGAGCTCAGCGCTGCTACCAGGGGAGAAAGCAGACTGCTTCGTCTGCAACAGACCGATGCGTTGGCCTCCCTCTCCCAGACGGCGCCCTCTGTACACACACCACAGGGCAGGACAGCAATTGGCTCGTGCCTTCCAAATTTGGCTTTCTGCAATTGAGCCTTTGCAAAAAAGATCCATGCAAAAAGGGCGTTCCAAACCACCCAAAATAGCAAAAAACACTCAAGCTCCTCCCACATGGCAAATTATACCATTTTTTATACAATACCATACAAAAATCATAGTCCTAACCACTGCCTGAAAACCCTCCCCCAACCCAAAACGAAATTAGCACACTATATATGACTCATTTGCTAGATGGGACATGGCATAGATGGGTCATGTTTCTTTCAAATTAATTGTGGGTTGCGCATTCTAGAAAGCTCTTTTCTTAATATAAGGGTTCTTTTTAGTCAAGCTACTTTCGGATATGGGAAAGCAACTTCATCAATTCTACGTTGTTAGTTAGGATAGGCACAAAAGCAGATCTTGGATAATTATCAGAATAGTATTTTCATATACGTGTTTGCTTGTTTCATCGCTTGTTATAGAGCAAATGAAACAAGCGATGAAACAAGCAAACACGTATATGAAAATACTATTCTGATAATTATCCAAGAAAATGTCTATTATACATTTCCAAATCGCTTCGTTACTTCTGTACCTTTGCCTATGTTCATATGATTTAACATATGATTTTTATCCAGATGAATTATGGACGCAAAAATGGATCAATCTGTACCTTAGTTTTTGAACTATTTTTGCAATTCTATAATTCGAAAGTCTGAAACGGCATTTACGAGGCAACTCTAACTCGTTTACTGATGGATTCTTTGCTTTACTCTTTGCTTTAGATGGGATCGATCACACTTGGAGTTTAAACAATTAAACACTTTAGAGATATGCCCACACGAATCAGAGGGATTTACATGAAGCAAATGTAAGATCTTGATGTTTGTTAACAGGAAACAGGGTCGAAATTTCAAGCCACAAGTCTCCAACTTATTTTGCCAGAGATGTAGCGGCCCTAGATTTTAAAAGTTGCCGATGTTGGCCAGAATTGATCTGGTTGGATCCGCCGTAGGACCAGCAATCTGCACTTTGATGGCTTTATGTTCGCCTTTCTGTTGTGTTTTCTTCTGTTTTCTAGATTAATACACTATAAGAACCCTTAATTAGCATTTGGGCGCTTCAGATGCTTTATATCTGAGACTGGAAATCTTGAATTTGGAGTATTCAAGTTGTGACAACGGGCAAATATCCTATAAAACAACACAGAAGAGATCATGCACTAAGCTTTTTCCCTTTAGTGGAAGGAAAAAATATCTTGGCTTTTTGTCAAACGGCCAGTCGAAATAACATTTAAATCCGATTAAAGGTCAAAAAGCTTACATAGATTTCAAGCCTCAAAATTATTAAAATGTTCTTGCATCACTTTTAATTTGATTTATAGAACTAAAGCTCTAATGTTTGCCGTAGTTCAACAAATCTCAATTCTACTCTAAATCACAATTCTACTCTAGGGCTATGTTATAGTTTGCCTTTTTTTTTTTTTTTTTTTTTTTTTGAATTCACCGCAGTTGGGCCAGTTCAACATCATCGTTGGTGCTCTGCTTGCATGTCTAGGGTTCGCTAGATCCCAATGAAGCATAGTGCTACTGAATTATATCTACATCAATTATTTTGAAAGCCAAGCTGTTTTTTTTATTTGATAATATCGAAATGTATGAATTTTTGACTGGGCATAAAAAACTGGTATAGGATCCATTAGAGGCCTTACACGCTTTTACCACATGAAATATATTCACGCAAAAGTCTTGTCAATGGACTGTCATCATGCAAAAAGGAAGCTACCCAGGACCAGGGGCTCATATCTGGATATTATAATGTGAAGCAGAAGAGGAACTTTATTTTCTCATTGTAAAGCAATTTGAAAGCAAATATCATTAAGCTTAGACTAACAGCATGAGCCTCAATCTGAATGTTATCTTTAATATTTCCTTTTATATGCAGGAATTTTACGAGGTTATGAATATGCATTCTTATTCCAAAGATTTGCCATTTCTGCAAATACCATGTGAACTTCTAAAAACCGTGGCAGAAGACCAGTTTCATCTAAAGCAGAGGACGCATACTTTGCAGCAAAATCAAGCTCAAGAGGCAAGTCTTCCAAGATCTCCCTCATTGCAACCTTAGGTCAAATGGGAAATTTTCTTTGCGTTTGAGCAATGATGCAATTAACAGTTAATGATGCAATTAACAGTTTGTATGATTATTACAGAATTCAAAATTTTGTTGAAAGGGCCATGGATTCGACCATAAAAATCCTCAGAGGTCGATTTACTTTTCCTATAAATTTCGCATTTCAGGTAGTAAAGCAAAGAAGGAAGAAAGGGCCTTTATGCAGAGGCTTCGATTCATCGACTTTTGCTCTGTTATGAAATCGGGAAGTGCAATCAGCGAATATAGGAAGGATATAGTTTGCCTGCTTGCAAAGCACAGTTTGACAGATTGACAGTTTGACAGTCACTCTGTGTTGACATCTAAAATACGCTAACCTCAGAATTATTGAACTGCTGACAGGTAATCTTTGCCGTTTAACAAAATAGCCGGTTCAGGAATTCTCTTGTAGTACTACGGTGGGAGCATAGCCATGCCTTCACCGGAAAAGAACCATAAAAAACGTAGATAATTCTAACTAGTCAAAAGCACGTTTGATTACTTTTTTACAGAAATTACATGTTTGAAAAGATGCTTGTATCAATGTTCACTTAAACATATGGAAACTTTTGAATTAAGCAGGAATAATACGTCTTTGAAACAGTACGTTGTTGAAAGAGTGGCAAGTACAAAATGCATTAGCTCACGTGCAGTAGAATGAAACTCCTATGATCTTGTTGATTTTGTAAAACATCGAATGTCATATTTTTCCCCTACGCTTTAAGTACCAGTATTTCTTAGAACTGGATGGGTTGCTCTGTAAGTTGTTGTATCCATGCGTTGTTGTGTTTAATTTTGCGATGTAAGTTTTCTCTAGTTTGTTTGCCTCTTTTTTGTCTTGTGTTTGATGGAGTATTTCCAATTTGAAATTTTGTATTGCTGGATGATAGAGATTTGTGTCATGAATCATTTTCATGTTTGGTTTTTTTAGGTGTTGGAAGAATCTTTTTGTTGGATGCTTGGATTGGCCAATGTACATTTTGTTATTTCGTATGCAGGTTATCTTGTATATTTTGATTGCATTGTCTTGTTTTGATGGTTTTGCACCTGTTTCAATATGAGTTAGTTTTGTCATGTATGTAATATATTTTATTAACCTTAGAACATGGAACGTTCCTCTAAGGTAATTTAATTGTTAAATGCCAGGTGTTTTTATGATGAATGTAAATTAGCCACTATATAGATTGTATATTTAAAAGCAAGCTTGTTTTGCATTGGAGTATCAATTGTCTTTTAAGCTGAGATTTCAATTACGTTGAATGCTTCCTTTTGGGAAGAATTCTATGTTGCCGTATAGTTCTAACGCCAGATTGCTATCCAATATATGGGTGACCTTCTCAATTGTCATGGGGTTGTTTTCTTTGTGGTCATGGTTGCATGATCCCATCATTTTCTCCATCAGTTTTGTGCAGCTGGCCTTTTCAAAGCGGTAACGCTGATCCTGACATTGTAGCCAAAATGTAGGATGCTCATTTGATATGAGTTTATTCCGTTAGATATTTTCTTGAGGAGCTCGTTGCCTTCAGTTTTCGTTAACTTTGCATAATCAGCAACAACATTGTTTGCTTTTAGAAAATACTTCAAGAAACCTGGGTTTTAACAAACGAAGAGTTTTAGCGAGAAAACTTAAAGCTAATGGTTAGCTTGAAGATGCATTAGTCTTATAATTGACTAACTGAACCATATAACAAATCAAATTGAAATGAGCTTAACCGGTGACATAAGAGAACTAGAATGCAATGGATTTTTGAAATTGTTCATTAAGATGATGTTTGAGGTTTGTTGGTCAGGACATGCCTTGAGTGATATATGATATCTATTGGAAGGATGTTTTCCAAGAATGGGACAATCATTTTTACAGAACTTGCAAGCTATTTATTGGGTTTATGCATGGATACCTATGGATATGCTTCTGATCAAGGCTATATGATATCTATTGGAAGCATTTTTTCCAAGAATGGGACGATCATTTTTACAGAACTTGGAAGCTATTGGGTTTATGCATGGATACCTATGGATATGCATCTGATCAAGGCTGCTCAATGTTACGATGATGTAAACCAGCAAGTTGTTTAGGTTTACCTTCTGCAGGAACTTCATTGTTGTCCCGTTGGAAGTCGTTTCTGTAAGTTCTTGCTGTTTCTTTAAATTCGATCATGTCGTGCTTTGTGTCCCACCCTTGTATATAGTCTTCTGGTGGTATTCCACATAGGTTAACATGTCTCATTACTTGGCTTGTTAAAGTGTGTTTCGTTGCACTGGACGATGCGTTCTTGATATCATCTTCTTTCTCTATTTCTTGCAAGTAATGCTCCCACAACTAGCAGTGTAGGGTTAGAGAGTTTGTTAGTATATAGAGCACAAGTTTATTTGCACAATGGGTTGAGTACCTCTGTAATTTCCAGCTCATTCTTCCTTTTTCCAGCGTTTGCATTTGAATTGTTTTTTGGAGCCATTCTCTTTGTTATTAATCTGTCATAAAGGTGTGCTGTCATTCTGTTATGAGATTAAAATATTATTAAGGCCGGTACCTGCATTTAATGCATAAGCAGAGCATTGTTTGGCTTGAAATCTGTAGGCTTGATTGGACGAATTATATGCAATTGTTGTGAGGTTCTAACTCTTGAGAGCATCACATAGAGCAGGCCTGGTGTAAATGCCTTTCTAACAACCACAATCACTTTGTGATCTATTGTTGACCCTTGGGACTTGTGGCCAGTCATTGCATATGCTAGTGCTAATGGGAATGTCCTTTTGTACAAATGCTTGCCGTTATGGTATTTGTGAACCATCTTTGTCCTTTTTATTGTGACGTATTGAAGAGAATCATTTATGCTGCATACAATAGATTGAACTTGGTTGTTGTCGTCGATATCAATGTATGTCACTATTGCTTTTGTGCCATTTGCTATTGAGGATTGGAGGTCTAAGTTTGATGTGATAATGACCTTAGAACCCGTTGCGACATATGGGATTTCATGGAAAGTAGGTTCTGAAAGCCATGGTTCCACACTGTCCTCTTCCTTGGCATTTGTGTCAATGTGGACTTGCACTAGCTGGTTTAACGAGAACAGCTTCAGGATTGCAAACTTATTGTAGAAGAGAACGTCCTCATTGTGGGAGCATAATACTGTAGTATTCTGATCAATCAACTTCAGAGCTTCTGCCTTGTCAATGATGTTATTTTTTAGGTTGTTTACTAGCTCTGTATTTGTTGGCTCTCTGGTGCGAATGATATTGAGAAATGTAGAATAAGAGGGGTCCAATGAATGCCTTATGGATTGGTGAAGGTGGTATTTACGAGCTCTTTGAAAGTGAATGGAATTGGATAGCAAGCATGCTGAGCAACATTCATCTTTATCTTTCTTGTGGTAGCAAATTGGTGGAAGTTGTGCATGGTCTCCAAACAGGAGTATTGTTCTTGTGAGAAGTATTTCATCAATTGAAGAGGACAATACTTCTGATATTTGGCGTAGAACCATATTGAATGTGACACTTGTCATCATGGACATTTCATCTATTACGATGATGTCAAAGCTATTTATTTGCTGATACCTTATGTCTGATCTCGACAAAGTTGAGGGCCATTGGTTTTTCACCGGTATGGCGAATTGGTTGTGCACAGTAGTTGCTCTTCTTGATATTCCGCATGCAGCTATTCCGGTTGTTGCAGTGATGAGGACACGCTTACCGGCATCTTCGTAATGCTGCTGCAATTTCTTAATGAGGTAGGTTTTTCCAGAACCAGGTGTTCCTGAGACTACGTGAATACCGTGTGGATTGCCCTTCAATTCTTTGAAGATTGCAGCTTGTGCATCCTTTAGAGGGTGATTGAGTTGATGTTCATGTAACAATGTGTTATTGTTGAAGTAACTTTCTAGTGATGTCTCTGCTGCAGTGAGTGTCTTGCTTAATATTGCATGAAGCATTTGCATTTGCTCCTCGTCTTCCAGTAGATGATACTCAATGTAGGAACCAATGTGCTTGATGATGTCTTCTTCACAATTCATAATACCGCGGAGCTGACATTCAAGGATGTATGATTCTGCAGTGTTCTCTGTAGAGATTAGTTCGGACTCATGTGCAAACGGGATTTTACGAAAGTAGGATGTTGTAAATGTAATTCTTCCATATGATGAACTGGGTGGTAGTCAGTGAATCTAACCATTTGGTTTGTTTTGCATATCTTGTTTCCATAGTTGTCTATGGCATAAGGATCTTTCTTGCTGCTAGGAGGATGGACACAATAGTTCTTCCAAAATTCCTTGTAAGTTAGGTGTTGCATAGAGCTTGGTCTTGCTTGCGTTATAAGTCAATCTGCATGGAGTGTAGGGCTTGAACCCCTACGCATGAGACATTGCCTTGTTGAAGGTGGGGATGTGTCTATGAAGGTGACTGTGTCTGATCTTTGGATCGTTGGGATTTGTAAGCATGTGAGCCGCTTCATTGTTGATATTGGTTTTGATAGAACCATGGCGGATATTAGCTTGCACTTTGTATCATCCAAACCAGGCAACCCCAATTTTTTTATGTCATCTGCATTCAAGTTTAAATGACCATAGGGTTCACTTTTCATAGCGTACTTTAACAAATAAAATGACCAATTGCCATTTGTTACTCTCTGAAGGTTCATATGGGCCCCCACAACATTAGTACGATTTGGGTGATATGGGACTACTCTTTGATGTTCTTTTTTTCGGCGATAGTATATCCATCTCTCACCTTTTTTCATCAAGCCGGGCATTATGGAGAACATGTGGCTTAAATGGGAACTGTGATTTGCAATGCCTCGTTTTTCCATTTAGGTAGCATGAGTCCCTACAAGTATGGATTTGTTTTGTGACAACTAAGTTGTGGAGTTTTTTCTCAAATTGATCGTTTGATGGCTTGGGAATGTAAGCAACAATTTCGTTTGTGATGCGGTCTACGTCTTCATTGTCAAGCCAAAGGATGATGTGTGCATGCAAGGAGTGTCTGTTTTGCACCTCGTATCGTATGAGGTGGTGAATGACATTTCCTAGTATTCCATTACTCTTTAACACGTACAATTTGAGGAACATTTGTAGCCTACTATGGAATAACAAGGCACATTCCACTGGACAATCTATCCACGTGAAGGTGTGGTTTATTTGTTGGACTATTTTCTCGATTTCATCAATTTCTAGCCATCTCGTATTGGAAACCTCATCTGATGTCAAAGTCAAGAACAATGTTGGAATTCCCCAGTACTGTACCATTGTTAATAAGTCTTTTAAATGCTTGCGGTGCCATGATGGGGAATTGGGGATTGTTTTGGGCACTTTATATTTTATCACATGGCGCATGCATTCAATATCTGTGGACGTGGGGTGCTCTCTTTTGTATTTTAGCATGTCTCGGTCCAAGTAGCAGTTGTTTATGGAGTTGGCGAGAAGGACAGATTGTCTAACTTGAAACATCATGAGAAGGTATGGTTTGTATCGTGTAAAAATGGAGAAGAGACAACTAATACGTGTTTTTAGGTGTTGGAAAATGTCGTCTTTGTCTTGTTGCATTGTTCCATGGGGAAAGAGGAATGGGAATATACATGATTCAAGGGTGAATGCCACCTCTTGCGCAGTTTTGTCAATAATACTTCTGTTAATCACGAGGCCAGTAACATCTGTGTAGGTTGGGTAGTTGTTTGTGGTAGATGTTTGCCTTGGTACTAGCTTTGGGAGCTCATAAACATCGCCCTCTGAAAATGGTTGGGTTGTTTGATAGGACGACATGTCTTCCAAAATAGAGTAGGCATGTATGTTCATATGTTGCATTGATGCATATGCTTGGTCATTTTTTGATCGTTCTGCTATTTTTTGAACAACACTTGCTGGTAAGATGCAAAGTCCTGTTCTTGGATTTGGTCTCTCATACAATGTTAGGAATTGCTTGACTAACATGTTGTTGTTCAGTAAGAACCCCAGCAAACTTGCAACTGTTTTATTGTGCGAGTCATTGTTGAGACAGTCGTCTATGTCACCCCAACTTACAAGGGGATTGTCAAGGAGGCTCCTTTGCTGACTGGATCCAGTAGCTATAGAATTGAATTTCTTCTTCACAACTATGGAAATGTCTATCAACGATAGCAACTGAGTATAAAATATTGGCAAGGTAAGTACTTGCCTTATGTACATTGGAGAGTAGGCTGGACTTGTAGATGTGGTGCCATTTGAACGATTGCACTTGCTACATTTGTAGTATCTAGCTGAAGTGTGCTTGTACAAAAAAGGGTTAATCAAGCAAAATGGAGGAGGATGTAGGTTGTCATGATAATGGAATTCGGCTGCATGATCAGAAGGTTGGCTGTAGGATGTCTTGCCACAAATTGCGCAAATTTGCATGTTTTTGATGAGATTAGCTGTGTCTTTTATCCAATGGCATTGCAATGACTGAATTTCTAGCCAAGACATGGCTGTTGGTCTTAAAGCAACTCGTCTTTTTTTAAACATCCTAGCTCGTGCTTCATTTCTTTTCCTTCGTAGGGTGGTCTTCCTATTTAAATTTTGTAGGGCTTCCTCTTCCATCCCTGTTCATATAATCTTGGTTTTAGAAACACATTTACTGTGGTGCAATGTGCAACAAAGTCCTAGGATTGAATCAAACAATCCGGTTCAAATTAAAAAGTTCCGGTCCATATGAAATATTGTAGGATATACGGGCCGGTCCAAAAAATGGCGTATAAGGATTTGGGCCGGGTTAAAGCCATAGGTCCTAGGATTTTTTTTGGTTATATTTTTATACTAGTAGGATTTTCTTACTAAGCTACTTTTATATAGGGAATGAAAATATTATATTTAATATACGCCTACAATATTAAATCATATTAAACGACCACCTATAAAACATTTTTTCATCATATAGTGCATGTATTATAGGTTTTGCAATGTACTACAACACTTGATGAGCTTGTACAATGGTCTGAAATAGAAAAGTTTGATTTTGTTTCCATTGTATGTCCTTGTAAAGAGAGTTCTTATTACATACAAGTCTACTACAGGATTCTTTGTAAAAAAGAAACTTCATGTTGACCCTTTTATAAATATTTGTTACAAGAAAGTTCCTAATGGATTTTGTAACAAAAGGGCCAATCCGGTTCAAACTTATATAATCCTATTAATTTTATAAACAAAAGGTTTTTTTCCTATTGGGAAAAAAAGGTTTGTTATACACTGCTTTGGTGTAAATTGTTTCCCATAGGCCTGCTTAATCTATAAAAGTATATTACCATGGTCTTCCACTGAGGCTTGGCTTTCTCTGAAGCAACACTATTTTTCATGTACTTCCCAATTTACTTTTTGTTTCTAGTTAATGTTTCATGTAACAGGTACTTATTTTATAACAAACATATGAATTTTGGGCTCCAGATTTAAATGTGCATTAGTCAAAGTTTACCTTTTCGAAGGATATTTCAAAAAAATGTATTCTTTGAATCGTTAGAGGTGAATCTGCACAATAAGATATGATAGGCTTAGACATGAAACCTTATAGATGAAATCTCAGAGATATATAACAGGGTGCAATATTTTTCATTTCAAATGTTTCTAGTAGCAAACTTCACACCATGCATTGTCCCCATAGAAGAGGCGATTATTATTGCTAAAGAAGTTGGTGTTGGATTTAAAACAGTTGATGTATTGGCCATTACTCTCATTGACATGTTTGCAACATCTGGAAAATTGGTTGTTTTTCCAATATGCTAGCTTTAACAACTACACTTACCTACATTTTTTCTTGGTGGAGTGTGCAATATCTATGTATAGTGTCGTTATAGGACATGCTCGACTCGAGAATGCCTTTGCTGCTTTAGGTCTTTTCATGATGTTAAAGCAATGATAGCTTTAACAACTACAATTACCTACATTTTTTCTTGGTGGAGTGTGCAATATCTATGTATAGTGTCGTTATAGGAGATGCTCGACTCGAGAATGCCTTTGCTGCTTTAGGTCTTTTCATGATGTTAAAGCAATGATGTACAATGACTTTCTGGTAGTATTTAAAGCAAAAGATGTTTTTAGCAAAGATTCAAGCTCATCATGTAACGGCATTCTGACCAAAGATGCTTGACATTTCCGGGTCTGCCATGCACCAAGTGCATTCACGTGTGGAAATTGTCTCAGCTTACGTGTACCTTGGGGTGGGATTTTCATGTCCTATGTCCAGTTTGAAAGTAGCAGCCCAAACAAGAACAAGCTTGGAGCCAATCTCATCAAGCTCACGCCTGACCAATTGTGGCCATTCCTAGTTTTTGCTGGGCGTGAAGGCTAAAACGAAACAATATAAATGTGCATAATATAGAATTCTGTTATTAACCAGAGATTAGATACATGGCAAGGGCTGATAGATCTCTATTCCAGAGTCAGTAAATGTGCTGGCAGCTCACCACTATCTGATGAGAATAATGGATCATCATATGTACATTATGGCCATCACAGTTGGTTTGTTTGATGCTCAGATGTCAATTCAGATATTGGCAATTCAGATTATGTCTGAAATTACTATCCCCAACAGTCAGTCATTTTACAACAAATCCATATCAAAGTTTACCTTTTGAAAAGATGTTTCAACAATGGAAATGCCTCAAGCTTAGAGCTCAACCTACACCAGACAGATTGAACAATGTTTTAGCAAAGGTATTTACAAGCTAGTTTTTTATCCCTTTTGCAGAATCTCAATGGATCAAGTTTCATTTAATGCAAAAACATCAGATTTTCTATGCCAAATGCCAATCCCAAACATATAGTTATCGCTGGTAAAATCCATCTATTTTGCTAAATATGGAGTCTTCTGCATTATTCGTTTCCTGAGAATTTTCAAAATGTTCTAGGCGATTATTTGGAAACTGCATGTCTTCATGCAGTTCAAGGGTGCTATGTTTTGGGTCTTGCTTAGAGCTACTATTTCCAATCTGATTTGAATGATTTACTGTTCACATGCAACGTAGCCATGTCTAGGAATGCTCATTTTCATGTTTTCATTTTCATGCTCATTTTCTGAAATGACCACTACTGCAGTATCCTGGAAGTCACAATTCCATGAATTTCTGCCATGTCTTTGGTAGTAGCTATTGAATGCATAAGAAGCATGTGCATGAAGTGTATTGGGGTTGTAACAGATGCCATTTGGTTGAATGGCGGAGCAATCTCACCTGTTTCACCACATGCAAAATCTAAAGCTACTTTCAATGCCTTACTGCACTTGGCTTTTCAACACATCACAAAGGTGGTCCTGTCTTTAACACCACTCCATAATCTATTCCTCCTCTTGTTCTTGAAATATTTGTTCCACATATAATGATATCATTGCAGTCCATGTTACCACATCTTTTTGATGCGTTCTATGAAACACAATGTAACATCTTCTAAAGCCCCGCACTTACCATACATGTTAATCAAAGCCGTTCTAACAATAGTACCTAGTTCAAAGTCAAATTTTACAATGGAAGCATGCACCATTTTTCCATTGGCAAGAGCAGCTAAACTAATGCATGCATCTAACATCGCAAGAAACGTGATATGATTTGGTTTCACATGCTGCAAAAGCATTTCATGGATATAAAGGAGAGCTAAATATAAAATGCAATAGTCGTACCTGCATTTGTGAAATCGTGGGTGCAAAATTAGTTAACAAAAGCTTGCTTGATTCAAATACCCCAGTACGCAATCCGTGACTAAAAACAGAAAATTGCCATTAGCAAAGAAAAAGGAGATAAAAGAAGGATAAACGTGACAACTGAATACCTTGCAAATTGACCAAGAATGGCAGGAACTGAACCTCGGTACAAACCTCTTATTCCAATACTTGGTAGATTTGATATGAGCCCAAACAACGGATTCAGGCAGGCCGGATAACTTCCCACGCTGCTATCCACTCTGGAATTTTCATGAATTTTTCATGCCGTAGATCAAATCCAACGATGGAAACATCAGCCACCTGCACAAAAATCCCACCTGGCAGCAACGTGGACACTCTGAAATTGCTTCAAAGTGTCCACTTGCGTTTGTGCAAACGTGCTAAAAACCAATTTTACTCTGCATTTTTGATCGAAAAATAGATATAGATAATTCGAAATGACCCTTTTTGGAGCCGGTTTTTTTTCTAATAATCTTATATATAGAAGGAATATAGAAGGATAATAAGCAATTAACGAATCTTTTCAATAGAGTTAATTTCCTATATTCTTGTTGTGAGTTTTGCAGGGTTGTTGCAGGTTCGGCACCTTAGCGTAATGCTGAGGACAGCATTATCCTAAGGGGGGGAGAATGTGACGTTCCAGGGAAATATACGCCATAAATACGTATATTTCCAGGTCCGTCACTATACAAGTCTATCTTCATAGCCTTGTATACCATAGATTGTGGCACTAGGGGGCATGACTAAGTTATTCATATAACTTAGCCAACCTTAGGTTAAGACCATTTTCCACATGGCCTTAACCTATTGGGCACCCGCCACATGGACTTACCCTATTGGAGCCACATGGCATAACATGTGAACCCTAACCTATAAAGGCCTAAACCCTAACCCTAGGCCTCTTTTCTGGCTCCAACAGTCTGGGAACCTTCTTCGCGCTCGAAACTCCATTTCGAGAATCGTTTGCTGTGGCGCAGCATAGCATGGCAGCCCCCAGAGCGTGAGCGCATCAACAGGAGTGGGAGCTACCTCAAACACTTCGAAGACCATGGAGACGCCAGGATTGGGAGGGAGTGCTTCTGGAACAGGTATGTAGTGCTCTTAGTAGTTCATCTGGAAGCTAGCACTCCAGATGGGTCAGTATGTTGTATCTAGAGTAGAGCCATCCTAGAACCCTTGTTGAACATCTTCAACCCTAATCAATGAACCCTAACTGTAAGTAGCTATGTATGATTAGGTTAAGATGTTCTTATGATGATTACCATGATATGATGAGATGTGATGATGGTTGATCATGTTTGCTCCTCTTGTATTGGGAAGGGGGGTAGAGACCTAGTAGCCTTACTTAGTAATGCTCCTAGTTAGACCCTTTAGTTCCTATTATTATATATATGCGGTCTGTGCATAGGAACCCACTGGGCTATGGGGGCTATGATGTGACTCAGCACCACACAACGGGGCTAGAGGCAATACGGAGGGAGGATCCCTGTTGAGCGTGGCTACCGGGGATCCCATAGTGGGCTAGGCTTATGGTCGGTCACTTCGTGTGGGCCGGGCATGGGTCCGACACCTCCTGGGGCAATGGTGTCGCCCTGCCTCTTAAGAGTTGTAAGTGTTGGCTTGGCTCTTGTTTGGAGAGGTAAGTCGGGGACGAATCGTGTGTCGCCACGATTCTCTAGCTGCCCGTGGAACCTCTAGACCCTGGGATTGGGAGATGCAACCCTTCCTGCCTCATCGGACCGGGGAGATGCAACTTGGAGTAGTCCCGATGGGTGATGCCATGGGATTGCGTTTCCGGAAGGCTAGAGTCATGCCAGAGCCCGATCTAGCTCATTCTGCAAAGTATGCACAGGAGGGGCGGATGGAATGGTCAACCCTAGCCATTGTCTATAGCCAGCCCTGCCATTGTTATGACTCGATCTGCTCTATCTTGAGGCCTAGCCAGTCAGTCATCCTCCTTATGAGTCGGAGCCATGGGTAGGAGCTCTCATGTTTTATGGCAAATGTTTACCTTCTTTGTAGTTATGGATATGTGGATGAGCTACTCTTCGAGGTAGTATGATGTGTTGTTATTGCTAGTTCTGACGTTGTTAATGCTTCCGCTGTGATAGGAGCCCATAGGGGAAGGGCGCGCAAGACACCTTCGTGTCCCCTTCCCGCACTAAGGTGAGGACTTCAATTCCTGCTCCTGTATTCATTATGCAAGGATGCAAATGTTTGTTGATGGTTTCAATCTAATGAGAAGCAAGTATCCAAAGGATTGCGGCCGCACTTGCCAAGTGTGCAAGTTAGACTTGAATGGAAGCTGCAGAGCACATCAAGAGAAAATTCCAAGCACAAGTGCATTGTCGAGAGGTCTGCTCTGCCCACAAGGCATGAATGAATTCTTCAAGAAGGATTGTATTTTTGGTAAGTGCAATCAGTGTGGGATCAAGAATTTTTCCATTTTTCCATTTGCCCAATTCTCCATTTGCCCAATGGAGAAGCAGGACATGGGCAGTGGGCAAGAGAAGATAAGGAGATATTTCTGGGAGGTCAGGCCTGAAGACATAGACAGAAAGAAGAGCTGGGGAGCTGAGACCATACCAAATACAAGGCAACTCCACTCTATCTGTGGATTTAATAAGGGTTGTTCCACTCAGCTACACGTCAGAGAACTGTCTTGTTTCTGTTTCTTATTGTACTGAGGCTCTCTAGGATGAATGTGAGAACAAGGCTTATGTCGACAAATGGGAGCCTAGCATAGTTGAACCATCAACTGCTGTCCATGTAAACAATGCTGAAGTACGCAAGTCCGATGGACATCTTTATTCTACCAATGCCAATGTTTTAACTGATGAGTCAGAGTTGGAGATAATTTTACAGTGACTGCACCTAAAGGTAATAAAGAGGGTGTTGAATTCTAGTTGCGTGTGTGCACCAAAGCAAAATTTATGGTTGAACAAAATTTTCAAATTAATGATCAATGGTACCTTGCTGGCGAGAGTATTGTGGAAGGTATCTAAATGTAATAAAGAGGGTGTTGAATTCTGGTTGCTTGTGTGCACCAAACCAAAATTTGTGGTTGAAGAAAATTTTCAAATTAATGATCAATGGTACCTTGTTGGCGAGAGTATTGTGGAAGGTATCTACTATCAGACGGGCTCAAAATCAACTGTAAGATATGTATTATGCAGAAATGATCCACAGGGTTTAGTGTTCTCCACACAGATCTGTGCCATCAGAGTTCCATTAGAGCAAAGAAAACGTGCTAAGGGCAAGGGAACCATCTTCAGATTAGATGCTGCTGATGAGGCGAAAATACTTGATAACTTACCAGATGTCTTGTCTGATGACGAACAATTGTAATTCCATTCTTTCTAAGTATACCAACTTTTCTAAGTATATTTCTCTAGCTTCATTCTAAGTGTGGTGTCATCATGGTGGATGTAATGGCAACATGGTGTATCTTGTGATGCAAACTATGTTTGCTTTCTGCATTGCATGTGGTGCCAACATGGTGCATATGATGCCAATATGATATAGTGATGGCAACATGGTGCAAACAGTCAATTCTAAGTGTATTTTTCTCCTTGTTGATTTTAAGGAGTGCATAATTTCCTTAATCTCTATCTTGAGTTCATTATCCGCTATTTGTTTCCTTCTTTCCCTTTCTCAACCAGATCCTTCTTCTGATTTGGTTTCCATACATAATCTCTCAAAGGATCCAAATCACCTTGGTTTCCTTCCTTTAACACTTTAATGTTGCAATTCAAATTATTTCAACTAGGAGATTTGAACTCCACCAGAGTCATATCTGGTCATCAGGTAGTGGATGTATTATACTTTCATTACAATAAAGTTGTTCAAAATACAAACTTGAACAATGCATTACAATCATGTGTGATTTCGCATTCAGGACTTTAGTCCTGTAGTACATGATGTGTTATAAGGTTCATTCTGCCATCCTCATTGCCACTGCTAGTCAATATCAAAACTTCAGTCAAGAATTCAGTAATCATGGACAGCTCAGAATTAGAAATATCAATTTCATACATCACAAATGGAAGGATCGGCATGTTTTATTAAAGTTTGAGTGCAATAATACTGATACGACTTGTTCTGCCATAATGTCTACTCCATTATGTAGTCCTCCCAAAAACTTGCCTATAAAATAATAGACCGCTGGCCCATACAAGTATCCATCCACCTATATTGGCCTTCTACAGATTACTCAGACACAACCACAAACTTTTGCATCGGCTCTATCTTGCAAAGAGGCCCATATTGTCAAAATAGTATATGTCTGACTCACATATTTCAGATCTTGCCCCAACACCAGCAATAAGATACATAGTCCAGTGGTAACCATGACATGTAGGAATGAACAGATATTCACAGATTTCAAAATCTATATCTGATATGAATCTCACTATTTTGTTACTTCTTCTGTTCAAAACCGAGTAGAAGAGTGGATCGAAGAAGTAACAAAGAGTGAACACCTCACGCGCTGAACCTATACGATACTCCCATCATATTCACACAACCATTGCATTTGACACATTTAAATTAAAATCCCCCTTAAACCCCCTTTGGTTTGGGTGCATATTCACACGGGGGGTTACTTCGGGCAACGAGAGCTGTCGGATGGGCATATTTGCCCTTTATTCCAAAATCTGGACCGTACATAGCGATCCTCGTTTGTGGGGTATGCATGTACAAGTTTTTGTATACTGTATATTAAGGTTTGCAAAATACTATAAGGTTTGAGAGAATGTACTTAATGGTGTTAATTTTGTACATGTATTGTAAATTTTTTGAGGCTCTCGCTGCCCTACGTAACCCCCCGTGTGAATATGCACCCAAACCAAAAGGGGTTTAAGGGGGATTTTAATTTAAATGTGTCAAATGCAATGGTTGTGTTAATAATGTTAGTTTTGTGTTAATGGTTTCTGTTAACTAAAAATTTTTTTTTGTGCGGGCCTTAAGGATGGTAGAGGTGCTCAAATTATGGAAACGAAAACATTGCATAGAATTAGATATATAATATTCATACCAATGTATAATATTATACAATACAAGAATTTAGCGCAACCCACAATATACAACCCACAATATCATCTTCAACCCACAATATACAAGTTTAGAGTCATAACTAGCATTGGCATTTGTGTAGATCAAAAATATTCATAGGATCAAAGAGGAAAATACGATTTAAAATCATAATGGCACCTCTTCTTAAGGTGCCAAGATTGCAATTTTTTCATCTAAAGAATCATGTTATGGCAGTCTTCATTGGCATTTGTGTAGATCAAAAATATTCATAGGATCAAAGAGGAAAATACGATTTAAAATCATAATGGCACCTCTTCTTAAGGTGCCAAGATTGCAATTTTTTCATCTAAAGAATCATGTTATGGCAGTCTTGCATGAGTCTTACACTAAGCCTGGATAACCCGTGATGCTACTGTAAACAACGGAATAAGAGATGGAGTGAAGAGAATACAAACCAGGTTCGTATATGTGTTGCATTTGTTCCCAGCTCTGCCATAGTGGACGAATTTTCAAACCGTTGCTCTGCTATAAGATCAGATAAGAAAGAAACTGGATCCGATGCTGTTACAACAAGTCTTGTACCATGGCAAGCGTTCATAACCATATGGCGCATATGTAGAACATGTTTAATCTCATAAAGAGGAAATACAAATAGAAAAGTAATGGCAACAATAATTCAGATGATAACTAGCATTTGCATCTGCGCAGACCAAAAATGTTCATAGGATGAAAATGTTCATAGGCCTGGACAATCCGGCCTGGACAATCCGTGATGATGATGTATGATAATTACAGTTGGCCCTATATCTCTAAACCAAGAATCGTTCATGCCCATCTCCATAACTTGTATTTTGCTTGGCAGTTGGCTTCGGGCATTTTCCCACTGAAAAGAGATGAATGCCATTGCTGTTCAAATGACTCCCTTTAAAAAAAGAATGCATAAAGTTCTCCACAAAAAAATAAGTACCTGTTCGTGCTTGAAGCTAAAATGCTCTTACTTTACTGCCAGAATGCAGCCGCTCTTGCTCCACAATGTAGTCATACCTATCGTGCAGGATGTTTGATGCAGCATTACCCTTTGGGAATAAATCCATTGAGAAAATACAAGTAACCCGGATGTCTTAGGTCTGTAAACACCCAGGATATCTTACCATTAAGCATGTTGGCACTCAACCTAATTTCCACAAGGCTGCTTAAGTTTCCAAACTCAGCAGGAACATAGCCAGACATAGATTTTTGCTCGAATATCAACACTTTGATTGCTTTGGAGACGCAAAATCTGCATGCGTCCTTGTAGAGCCTGCATGCGTCCTTGTTTTTGCAAATAATGAGATAAAACCGAAAACCAGATCCGAGAAAAGTACCGGTAGAAGGAAAGTCTAGCAACCGGTTCGATATAGCAATCAGTTTCAGTTTCAGTTTCTTCAGCATCCTTTTCTTCTCTCTGAGGGACATAAGTGATAGCAACAGTGGCACCTTCTTGAGAAAACATGTGAGCAACGGCCCTGCCAATGCCAGAATCTCCACCTGTGATCGTGAGCCACACGATCACGAAAAAAAACCAAGCAGATCTTGAGTTTATCGGAGGGCACAGATGCGGTAGCCCGAAACGAGGATGAGGATCCATAGGGTGCTCTTCGCCCGGGGTGGCCTTGCTTTTGCGCAGAAAACTTGCCATAGCTCAGTAACAAAGTCGTTGATTTTTGCTATAGATAAATCTTACGCCACAATGGGCTGCTCTTAGCTTAGCTTAGCTCAGAATGACCGCCCGTGGAGCTCATGTAGGTCATAAATAGCTAAAAAATACCTACGAAAGTCTTTTTTCGCCATGGCTTCACACCATAGACACGTTTTTGCCGATTACCAATTTACTTAATAATCAACACCCAAGATCGTCTTTAAGCTCTAAACCAAGGAAGCTGGTCTTCAACCGCTTGAAAGTCACGAAGAACCCTTCTTTGCCGAGAGACCTAAAACCCAAAAATTTCAAGCTCTGAAAGTACCGAAAAGCAAGCTCGTTGCATTTAATTACTTGCTAAACAACACATGAAATCAAAATCCCAAAAGCTCATGTTTCCTTCGGACCCACGATCAGACACCAGCTATCCGGTATCTTGCAGACAGGAACATAGCCAGAGGCAGGCTTCTACTTTGGTGCCAGTTAAACGTTGCATAATGGCCCCAATCCTTTCGGTCCACCTCCTAAACAAAAGAAGGCAACTGTAGCAAACCAAGTCCGGCCCTGCAAATTCGTGGACTTGTGTGCATGCCGTAATAAATTCAACCCTGCAAAATCCCTGGGGTTTATTCTGGAAGCCACCACACAAAAATCATGGAAGCCAATCCTAAACAGAGATCACAGAAGCGTCCTTAAAAAAAATTTTAAGGTCGAGAGAAAAGAGAGGTGGTTCAAAACCCTAATACAAAAATGCTCGAGCTTTGCATGCCTGAGGGAACGAAATAGGAAAATGAAGGGGGTAGACCATTACAACATGGATTTTTTTATAACAAAATACAATGCGCACTCTAGAAGTACTAATTAGTACAGCTCATTCAATACGATCGCCAAATCATATGAAAACCATGTTAAAAAGTGTATAAAAATACAAAAATAACCCCCTGTTATTTTGCTACATATTAAATACGGGAAATCCCCCTTCCTGGCAACAGTATCACCAAGGAAAGCCCTTTTTGACTCAGGCCACTTGTGATGGCCAAGTGTCCGAGAGAAGGACACGGAGGTGTCATTCGTCTCTTCTTTAAGATATCCTTTTCTGTACACTAGCAACAACATACATAAAATAATATGCCACCACGATGGGTAGCCCATCTGCCAGCAATACAAACATCAACATAACATCAACATAACATATAGAATGCATCATACATGAGGGTTCTACTTCAGGCTTAGACTCAAAGGGGGCCGATTGACTATCAAGGTCTCAAGATAACAATAAGTGGAATCATGACACTGGCATTGGCTGATATAGAACAATGGTCCTGTGCACACTTTGCAGATAAGTTGAAACATATTGTGGCATGATTGTAGCCTTCCAGAGACGTAATCTCATGGAGTTGCCATATGAGACTACTCCAGGTTGTATCTCCCTGGTCCGATGAGGCAGGAATAAGACAAGTCCCTTCCTGGAGCACAATAGTCCATGGTGACTAGAGGATCGTGGTGGCACACGTCCATATCAGACTTAAACCTCCGAAATCCATAGGTCGAGATCACCCGCACCTATCAAGCCCAGGATGATCTTTCCGATCAAAACCTACAACTTAGGGGGTGTCAGAACCATACCCGACCCATATGTAGTGACCGTCTATAAGCCTAATACACTATAGGGGCCACAGTCGCCACGCTCAGCAAGGCCCCACCTCTATTTCACCATTGTGTCCATTATCTGGTGCTTAATCACAACATAGCATCCATAGCGAGGTGGGCTCTTGTGCACATGCCATATTTATTGGGATTTATGGGATTCTAGCTAGAAACTGTGACGTTCCACGTATTTATACGGTATACGTATAAATAAATTGACACGTCACATAGTAGAAATACACCACCATGGGGTATGTTAACCTAGGGGGTTGACCTAAAAGGGATTAATTTAGCTATGCTAAATTAATAAAACCTAATTAAGTGTATTTTTGTCTTAATTAACCTAATTAGCTTAATTAGTTAATTAATGACATGCCACCTGGCCCAAATCGATTGGGCAAGGCAGGGTTTCCATTTTGGACACCCAAATTAGGGCTTTGGGGGCCCCAATTCGAATTAGGAGCAATTGGAGATGGAGGAGGAGGAGCAGCAGCCAGGCACCCTTCAGCAAATCGAGATGGAGCCATCCCAAGCCCGATTCGACGGTTAGTCTGTAGCTCAGCCGTGTTATCTGTAGAGTAGCGCCCCTGTTGGGCACTTGTTGTGTGTATTTCTTCTGTTTCTCTGTGTTCTCTATGCTTTACCTGTAGGAACTAACCCTTGATTGCAAAGGTGAGTTCTCCTTATCTCTGATTCTGTACTTGCTCTTAAATGATGGATTGATAGTTCTTTGCATAGTATTACTCTTGAAATGGGGGAATTAAGGGGGGGTAGAGACCTCTGAGCCATGTTTAGTAGTATGCTCCTAGGTAGATCCCTGTAGTTCCCATTATGTGCGGCCTGTGTACAGGAGACCACCGGGTCATAGATGCTATAGAATGGCTTAGCACCATAGAAGGGACGCAGTGGTGAAGTGGGGGTGGGGTCTTGCACGAACATAAAAGGCTCCTGAGACTCCTACAGTGGGCTAGGCCTGATAGCCGGTCACGTAGAGGGCTGGGTATGGGTCTGACACTCCCTGGTGCAGAGGTGTGACCCGTATGGGGCACCCTGCACTTTGAGTAGATTTAGGGTGAGTAAGTCGGGTACGGATGCGGGGGTCGCTGATGCGGCACGTATTCTCTAGCTCACCCATGGAACCACTGTGATCCTGGAAGGGGACACTTCCCTGACCTGCCTCATCGGACCAGGGCTTCATGAACCCTGGAGTAGGCTCGAAGAGTGATACCTTGAGTCTGCATCTCCGGAACGCTATAGCGATGCCATAGCATGATTCGACTCATCTGCAAAGTGTGCACAGGAGGGGCGGATGGAGTGGACAACCCTAGCCACTGTTCTATGCCAGCCAACGCCAGGTTATACCTCTGTCTGTTGATCTCTTGAGACCGAGCCGTCAGTCCATCCTCACAAGAGTCTGAACCGGGGTAGAACTTGGGGTTTGGGGTGTTTTCCTTAAGATTAGATGCATATTCTTTGCCGTTAGTACTTGGATGGATGTGCCACCCTTCGTGGTGGTTATTTATATATGATTTATGCTGTGTGCTAATATGTATTCACGCTTCCGCGACTTAGGAGTCCCATTGAAGGCGTGGGCCGAATGACACCTCCGTGTCCTTCACTCGGGCATCTCTCTACGGATGGCCGGGATAGACGGAGGGCCCTGCTCATGGCGAGATGGTTGCCATGGGAGGGGAAAGTCCCCGTATGTATACGGCCGGGTGTCGTATATATTCAGGGAGCGTCACAGTGGTATCAGAGCCATGATTTTGGTGGACCCGATCATAGCACTGGCCATGTTAAACTCGTTAGACCGTTTAGATAGTAGGAGACCTCCAATGTAGGAAAAGTACACCAAGTTCATAAGTATGTTGAGTTTTTGGCAGAATGCAGTCCCATTCTTTCGGAGGCCATAACTTTCTTTAGGAAACTCGGATTGCGGACGATTTTATTTCCATTGCGTCTGGAACATCCTAATTAGCTTAGAACACCCTTTGGCCGACCCAAAACGGAAAAAAATGCAGGCGCGAAACCCTAATTGGCGGGCAGGGGGTACCCGGGCATTTCTGGCGTCGGTGGCGGAGTCAGGGTAGGGGCTGCCCGCAGCCCTAAAAAAAAAAAAAAAAAAAAAAAGCTAATCGGTGGGCGGGGGTGCCCGGCGTTCTGGCGCGTCGGTGGCGGTCGGGGTAGGGCCCCGCGACCCTTAACAAAAAAAAAACCCTAACCCTAATCGACGGGCAGGGGGTACCCAGGCGTTTCTGGCGTCGGTGGCGGAGTCAGGGTAGGGGCTGCCCGCAGACGTAAAAAAAAAAAAAAAAACTAGCAAAAAGGCGCAACAGGAGGCTTGGGCAGTTTTAGGCTTGGATTTAATTTCTCATTACGAAAGTATGTAGGAGACAAGCAATTAGCTAAATGAATATCGAAAATAGTCATTTGTATATATTAAAACAAGCATGTACTTTTTTTTTCTTTCATTTGATGAACCAATATTACTTGATTTTGCATGTATGAGAAAGCACCTTGGGATACTCAAATGTATGCTCTTACAAAAATCTAAAAACAGATGTGGGAATACGCATGGTGCATGCTTTTGTTTTTGAGAAAATTCTTGGTCCATTGTACAAAGTGACTGTAGAGGGTTCTAATAACAATCACAATGAAGATTTGAAGTTACCCTTGCAAGCACTAGTATGGACGGATATATTCAAGTATATTGGGCATTTCAAGCAAGATATAGTTGCGAATAATTATATGAAGAAAATAACAATGAAGGATGCTAAATTGAAGATGTACATCCAACGAAGATATGGCTGATAAACATTTAGAATTTAGGGTTCATATATGTTCCTGGCTGCGTTTGCTTCAAAATACCATTTGTAAAAAACAACAGCTTAATATTTTAAAGTACACATTTCAACAACAGGTCATTCCATATTGTTGTCTGGTGCAACCTGCAATCGGCTTCTTTATTACTTCTATGTGACACTCGGTCATGCATAAAAGGCAATCTGAGGCTTGGTAAAGATGCCATTGTAGGGCCAATTCTACAACATGTCAATCACTGATTACCATATGGCAAGAATATTGCACCAAGTCATAGTTGCCCCTATGGCAGGCTTGCCCCGAGAAATTTGCAGCGGATTAGCCCATGATGTCTATGAACACAGTCGCTAGCATCTTACATATAATGTAAGTGCGTCCTAGAATGTGGTGCAATATTACAAAGCAATTGATATGGTGTTGAGATAGTCTCTCATTCTTCAACCTTTTAACCAAAATGTACAACAAGACCTCATACAGTTCCAATTCACTATGATGGCAAATTATGTTTCACGTGTTCATGTGCATCTTCCTTTAGTGAAGACTGATGAAAGGGGAAAAGCATCGCACTCTATTGCAAGTACAATGTTCCAAGATTGCTGCTGTAAAAGCAAAGAAGATCTCGAAAAGGAAAATAGCTAGGGTATTGACAAAGATCAACATCATAACCTAAGGCGTATTATGCATATCTACATTTAAGCTTACGATTATGCACCAAGCCATATCTCCTCATTTTATCTATCACATATTTGCAGAAATAATTGATAATAAGGAAAAGAAAACACAAAGACAAGAAGCATTAACATATATGTGCACATCAGTCTCAAACATCATCAACAGCTCTACAGCTTTTGGTTACAGTTATATACTCAGTACAAAGCAGAATAGTGTAGATATAATTAACATCTAAACAAGAAAATACTAATTTGGATTCCTCGAAGGATTGCAAAAGGCGTGCTTCACCTTGTCAGATGATGTGGCAGGTGTTAACAATTTGAAACTTTATGGAACGCGTCAATGTTGTGTATGCCTCTGAGTCTGATAAGGCAATTCTTGACAGTAGACAAGCTGCTGGTGCTAAAACAAACATTAGGCATACCTACTCTACAAAAATTAGTAAACATAAATCTGCCATAAAAAATCATTTAGAAACATCACAGCCAACATACATACCATAACACCTGAGGAATAAGCTGCTGCAACCATGTAAAGCACCACAGAAGAGCGTGCATCTGACAGTGGTTGAAAGCAGGCCTACATTCCAAAATAGAATATAACTTTAAGGAGAGATCCTAGCATGCATCACAAAATACACACTTCAAAAAAGCAACATACAATTTTACTAGCACAGGAGCAAGAAAAGCCTAACACCGTAGATTTATGAGCATGGAGTCAGTAGTCTAACAGCGAAGGTACGCCTTATTTCATGTTCCCAGTTGCTCTTACAACTGTGCAATCAGGAAACCATCCGCATACCTTAATATATAGGCAAAAATTGTGCAGGGGAGTTGAAGAAATTGCTTGTTCAGCCAATGGGTTAGAACCAAAGGAATAGCTTCTGTTATATGGAGGAAAAGAAAAGGAAAGCTATGACTACCTCCATCTTGCCAGAGTTAAGGATAAATCCAAAATTATTGTGGAAGATCATGCAAGTAGAGAAAAAACACTAGTTGAACAGGGGAGCAAGGAGCGAATTGCAAAGCAATCTAAGACTGTAGTTTCCATCAGTCTAGAGGTAGATAAGCTTGCCGGCCAGGTTAGAACGAATCAAACCTTCATATTTAGGTCTAAAAATCTCTGTTCCTGCTCTAGAATTCGTCTAAATTGCTTTTCTCTGCGAAAAAATTGCAGTTCTCTAGCGTAGAAGAGGCGACTAATAGCAGAACTATAGCTTCTGATTATGACTTTGAGACTTTGATTGGAAAACTTGTGACCGAAGTGCTAAAACTGGTGGAATGAAAGAGGGGTCAAAGAATGATGAAACATCAAGGTCTTAAGCTAATTTCTATTGAGGACATCAAAAATACAAAGGAGGAAGGATATTAAACCAGGATAAATGGCTAGATTGCGCAAAGAGAAAATAACAAGAACGTGCAAGTTGATCAAAATTGTTCCACTATGCTTCTAGCAAGGCAACATAGATATTAATGTGAGGACTGATTCAAACTAAATTGTAGCAGCCAACACAATTTTCTTAAGAGTTCAACCCCCGTGTCTTTTTTCAGAAGAATACCGAATCATATCGAACTCAAGTTCAAACATTGATATAAACATGTGGAGTGAAGACAGACAACTGTTCTACAAATACTCATCGACCTGCATCTCTAAAGTGAATTTAAATGCTGTGGAAAGGCAAGAAAATTGTATAGAATTAAAACATGTAATGAAACAAAAAATGAAAAAGAAGAATGCTTATCTGGAATGGCCCAATTTGACATTGGAATGGTCTAATCTGATACCAGTCATATCTCCTCTACTCCTTGTTGCATAAGAGGCACAAAGTGCAGAAGAAACATGGGTGCGGTATTCGTGCAATATTCGCGCAGCTGAGAGGAATGGACCACTTGAAAGTGAAAATTTAATGACAGAAAAATGAGATAGGAGGCTTCTTCCTCCAACATTCATGATGCCATCTAAAATTCATGGGCTCAGACCATATCCATTCCAAGACTATGGCCGCAAGCATAAATTATAGCCCCACAATGTGCATGTGACAAACAAACAAACTGAACCCTGCTAGGTAGCCTGAATAATGACGAACAATAATGATGCTTCGTGAAGGAACAAGCTTTCTTAGCACATTGGTTCCCGAGGAACGGATCAAGCCCTTGGCAGAAATGAACCTAGTTCGGATCAAGCATCAAGCCTCTGTCTTAGCAACAAGGTCATCATGTAATACAACCTAGTTCGGATCATGCTGTTAAATGCCTGTTATGGCCACCATGAAAATTCGACCACAGACTGAAGGCGCCAAAGCATTTTGGCCAGAGCTTCAATATAAAACCAGAAGAAGGTCTTTTGGGATCACATAGGCTAAATCGAAAAAGGAATACCTGAGCTTAAGCTCCAGCACAAAGCCTGTTCCGGCAAAAAAACAGGAAAAATCCACATTCGTTAAAAAAAAAACACCCTGGAAATCAATTCTAACGCCTAAAGGAATAAAAATCAAAACGCCTTTAGAAAAGCGACAAAATATAAGCATATAAATCGAGGCAAAGCTGGCCATGAAAAATCCCTGGAGGGGCACCAATAGGTCGCGCCATAGCAAAGCAGAAACAGAGGTGGGTCATATAGCCAGGCATGGCCTTGCAAATTGAACCCAGGTCGGTCAAAACAAGCATGGCCATCAAGAGGTTAAGGCAGAGGAATGGATTGCTAATAGATTGAAAGCAAGAATCGCGCGAGATGAGAGTTACAACGACGTTCATGAAAAGGCAGTGTTCTCTATTTTTCTGAACTGTCCCTTTCGCTAGATCAAGATCTAAGGGCTAACAAAACGTCCACGTTGAAATTTAATACACGTGGATAGGCTAGGTTTCAAGATATCTTGTCACCCAAGGTTAGGCTGTTGCGCTAAAAAAAAAGTAAAGTAAAAAAAGTTTTTCCCCTATTTCGAACCAGTGACCTCCCCTTTCCAACCCAACACTCTTTCCATTTTGCCAACTCTCTTTATGTAGCATATAATATATGCTCTATCACTTATCTATCCATATCTAACATTCTGTTTTCTCTAGTTAAACATTCTTTTAAGCAAAATACATCATGGGATTGAACCCCTGACCTTCTGCACCCAAGCCAACACCTTTACCAATAAGGCAACTTCTTTCTTGAAGGGATGTAATCCTTTTTCTTTATTTATAGTGTATCTATTCCATATTTAAATTAGAGGCTTGCCTTTGGTAAACCCACGTTGTGGAGGCAACAACTCCACCGGAGCAAGCCTCTTCGCCATAACGTTTCGCCATAGCCGCCGGAGTAAGCAGTCTTGCCATAGCCACGGGAGTCGACCTCTCTCTGCCATAGTCGACCGGATAACTGTTAACCATATATAAAGCTAGTATCCCTTAGGAATAAACCGACCAAATGAAACGACGTAATCTAGCAAGTCCGGCCAACTTGTTATGATAACATCAACTCACTTGGTGGGACTAATTCCGGAATTTAATTAATAACGACAGGGCAACTCTCTAGAATAGCAGCATGTGCTATATCCTTGGATATTCTTTAGGTGACGATGATAATGTCCAGTTATCGGCGTTCCTCGACCTATAACTTTAATTATTGCCATGATTTAGTCTATACTACATGCATATGCTTTATATTAGACCTTATTCGACGTTATACAAGTAATGTTTTATAGGCATAATTATAATTAACGTTGTCTCTCTCTAGTGTCTAAACCTTGACTCGTCTTATTTTCCCAGAGAAAGGATCTCTTTTCGCCCAACCAACTAGGGACTGCCATGCAGTACCCCTCTAGACCATGGGTTTGGATTTCTTTGATCCTACCCCCCCTTCAATAGTTCTTCTCATGCATCGTGTTCCTTTTATGGATCACTCCCCCTCAAATCATGATACATACTCTGTAACGTGTAATGAGTGCTTGTGTTAGACCCCTACAATAGCGTTAACACCTTCCTTCTAATCAATCCCGGCTACAAACTTTGGTATTAGTTTGTGCCAAACCTCACCGCCTATATGGCTGTGATTAATTATCTGTGCCACAGGCCGTCAAATTGACAGCAGCCTACCCTCTTTTGGGGTTCTTCCACTGTAAGGGTCCAATGACATCCAACTATTGTTGGCTATCCTCCTTCTAGGATATCTAGATATGGTCCGGGCAAAGTATTTCCAACCATTATTTTAATGCCTAAATGTCTTGAAGTCCGCAAATGAACTTACATATTCCAAGGGATTATGTGAAGATCCCAAAGGACAGTACCACCCAAAGACCTCTCACGATAGGCCTCCTCTATCCAGAGATCTTGTGTTCAAGTCTCTGGGGGTCCGTCATATGTCCTCATGGACGCTGTCAATGTGGCATGACATATAGATACTATCTAACTATCTATCTATCTATTAAAAATGTCCTTGGTGAATTCAATTCACCATCTTCTCCTAGGACATGAAAGTCCTCTTCCCTAAGCCATGCACCAAATCTTTACATAAACTTTTCAGCTCTTGCTGTCTCTCAAGCCAGAAATCTACCTTTGCATAATAAGAAAGATCACCCTTGAAGTTATGCCATTCATCCAACAATCGTGAAGGTAATAACCTTCCTATATAGGTCCTCCCCTTCCTCAATACGGTTTCTACGTCTATCGCCGATTTTCAGTCGTCCGGCCTTTATGCCTAGCACAATGTATCCAATTCACCCTTTGGCTGTGACCCTTATTTAGTGGAGTCACTAATCCATTTACTCCTTTACGCCTTCGTTAACCGTCTGGTGGCTTCTAAGCCGCTATTATATGGTCCTTATATTGTCAACCCACCTACCATTGGGGGTTATGATTCAACATTGTCCTACATCCTATAAATGTTAGTCATTACATTTCTCTGTCATGATGTTATGCTGTTGTTGTGGCATTCCAAATGACTGAGCATCCTCATTTAAGCCATAGTCATGGCCTAAGAGCGACTGAACCTTTGTAGGAATCGTAAGTTACCTGGACTCATCAGGGCGCCTGCCTTGTATTTTGTAAGCCTTTCTACAATTACCTATGTTTAATATAACCCGGACTTGTCTCAATGTTCGAGTCCTCTATATTTTAACTTGCACCCCCATGTAAACCATGATGTTCACCTCTGCCTGATCCGGGTATGGATCATGTGGGAAAGCTAGTCTTAGGTATCTATGCAAGACACATTTGAACTTCTAGCAAGTAACTGCTATTTGCTACCTATCCTGGAATTGTACTATTGTACTATTCAACCCCCTCATCTTAAGTTTCATTCTAGTGGCCGTTGACATTTATTTCAAGTGCCAACTACGACATCATACCTTAGCCTACAACAGATTGAATGTTGTTTACTCATTCCGAGCATACTCTAAACCCTTCATCGGTAACTTTGGGGTACACTCATCTTTCTCTCCTTGTGTCGCCACCTAGATTGCCTCCCTAAGATGTTTATCGTATGTGTACATGGTATGTACATAATAAACATATCTCCACATCCCACAATGCTAGAGCTTTGCTCTACCCTAGTTAAACTTTAACCGTGGTAGTTCTTTCGAACAAACCCATTGCCTATGTACCTTTATGACGTGGCTTTGCCACCTATTTCCCAAATCGACAGGGGCCGACTCTATGTTGGACCATTCCTTTAGTGCCTTATGGTACTTTAACCCCGTACATAACCTATAATTTTCCCCACGGGATTATGCCATAATTCCGAAGGCTATTACCTCACATGCAGAGAAGGATCCTTTGTGTTCTATACCACCCATGCTTAGTCACAATTAACCTAATTTCTTATCGTGTCAACTTCAACTTTTGATTACTTCAACTGTTGTCGCCTTTGGCTCCCTCATAATGAAGCGGAGGCACTAAAACCTCCTGGTTTCTTAATAGGAAAACCCAATATTTCGATCTTCGTTAGTAATCGCCATAACATTATCCGGTTCCTTACACTCTTAAGACTTTCAAAGTCATAATCTCTAACGACTACTGGTCTATCTTGTAATCTATACACCTCGTCTTGATTTTTATCGGGACTTGGAATTGCTGTGTATTGCCCTGTTCTCGGTTATCCCTAAAGGTATAATCGCCAAAATCATCGTATTCCTTCTTTTCTTCCATCAGGGAGACGCGATATTTTTATACATCATTTTTTTTCCAAAACCAAATAAATGCTCTCAGCCTATAACAATGAAGTAATTCATTGGTATCTACAACCTTTGAGTAGCTAAGCTCTCATTATCGGTTATTCCAACACCATTCCAACTTTCCTCCGGATGTTTTTGAATATAACATCACCGTATATGCTAGACTTACTCTAGCTATTCTCACTGATTTAAACTTTTCTCATCTTCCTTAGTACGACGTATCTAAGATAGTCAACTCCAACCATTGGGATAACTTGAATGCTTATCTCTGGTAAAGCATACCTAACCCAATATCTTCGTATATAAGTATATCATTACGCTCATTCTTTAAACCTTGTCAAGTAATATTTCACTCGCCTTGTACGAATATTCTACTATCTTTTAATATGATATACATCTATCACAATTGACATCCTCGATATGATCACCACTTTAGTATTTGATACTACTAAATCCTTCCTACATCCAAGACCGCTACGTTGTTATTATATGATATAGTAACATGTGTGCACCAACCCTAAGTCTAGACTCCTATGTAACTTGTTGACATAGGCATCTAGCTATATTCATACTTGCGGCCAACTTATTTCCTCAACTTGGATATCTAGTACCATACACATTTTGTGGTTTCGACACCACTAACCTTACTTTGCCTTCGTCCTCAAGCTTTAATCATAACTTCCACAGGGGCAAATGCCAACCTAAGTTCCTTGTGGACATGTTTGACCTCTAGTATAAGAACTCTTATCTTCATTACTTCCGTATTCATATGGAATGTAAACTAAAAGTTCTAGGATATATCCTATCTTCTTTTAGTTATGTTTTACTATTAAATGGTCCTAATACACATATACCAACGCGGAGCTACTCCTCGGAATACGCACATGATACCAAGTCCATAGCACATTCTCCTTGCTAAGATGTTCATTGGGCATCTACCTTGTTCATACTCCAGACTTTGGTCTATTCAAAGTGTCCCTCCAAATCCTATATTTAGAAAACGTTGTTTATAACAACTCCCAAGTTCCTCTTGTCTCACACTTGTCATGTGGGTACACGACTTACCATACCTTGCAGCTTTTAGATGGTTGCGCCTGCCCTACCAATTGTTGTCTTCTCTTGACCTTGTGTGGAAACTACATTCCACACTATTGTCCAGTCTGCTATCCGGCACCTCGATGCTCCCAGCAGACATAAGATGTGGCCATTCCCTTAATTTATATATCATGCATAATGGTCATGCATTTGACCAACCTCATATAATCTTGCGTCTTTATTGCACACCTCAGGAACAACAATCTCCTTGGGAAACGCAATATATGCGTAAATCCTTAATCTGTACTCTATGGATCCGTCTCCTCATACCACGTTAGTCTCTATCGTTCCGCGAATCATACCTCGATTCAAGTAGCAATAGCTATACAATGTCGGGTCCACATTCTATACCTTCACCACCATTGTCAAAACCTACACTTCTAAAGTGATCTCTCTTTCAAAAGCTGGGTACTTATAATCCAGTTTCCACCTTAGTATAGTACCTCTCTGACGTGATCTATGATAGATAATCATAAACCACTTCTTCATCGGATCTATGGTGCTATATCCAGTCTCCTTTTACGTACAATGGCAATATATACCGCATGATAAATCAATCCTCGTAATTAGTACGCCTAGTGTTTCAATCAGATAACAAACACCGTCATACCAATTTCTCGAGTAACCATCCAAAATAAGGATACCTCACCACTCCTTATTCCCAACGTTTAGCACTTCTACTTCAAGCAAGAACCCAGGATCTGCTTAACCTTCATTATATAATAGCCTCAAGAAGCATCGGGCATGCTTTTGATGCTTCCGTATCTCTAATAAATGTATACATATAACTACTGAATTAATATCGGTGCTCATGTAAGGTAAAGCTCGTTTTGTATTCTATTCTATTAGTTCACCTCAAAAACCCTCCATTATGCCTATACCCTTTCTATTTTGGAGCATTATCAGATAGAAGCTTTAGATCCATGACTTTAGATTTAGCTCCACGAAAGTTTTTAACCATGGGTATTTAAAGCCAGCAATATCGCAATTGGAGTCTTGCACCTTAGAACTTTATTTGAAATCAAACCAACATTTATATCAGCAATGTAGTCTCATTTTCTAAGGATCTTTACCCCTTGCATATCAGAGTCTGCCCATCAGCTACAGCTAAGTGTAAAATATGGATCGAGTGTGAAGTATGGAAACATTAAAGATAATTAGAAGGAGCAGCTTTAAACACATCATCAAATAGCTGCTATTTAAACACATCATCAAACATAATAAAAGGAGATAATTATGTATGTCTTACACAAACATCTGGCAGAATAGACTTAGATTATCTTAGAAGGTTATGAATAGTAATTGATGAAGAACGTCTGCCTGTAGTTCATATTAGAGTATACGGGTAAAAATATCAGATACAATACGATATAATTGTATTAAAGGGTAAGTCTAAATGTGAGGGGCATGTCAAATACTGAGGATAGGACCTTATGAGTTGTCAAAACTATAACAAAATAGGAAAACAAAATTCTGATACAAAATTAAATTAGCGCTGGCTCTAATTAAAGGGATTGCAAAGCGAAGGGAGAATATAATACATATACACAGAAGTTAATATCATTAGAATCAATTTCTACTAAACAGTGCGAGATTAATAACTCCGTATTATAATATAAGAACAAATAGAAGTTGCTTGTGTCTATACCTGTCCATAATATATAATCAGTTACACGTGTGTATAGAAAGAATGAATTCAAAATTAGCTATACTCTGAAAACAGTGAGACTTCCACACACCTTGACTGTTCACTTTTGCCACTCCTCGGCAATGATCAGTTCTGATCTATACCTCTACCTTTTATATCCCAGAGTTATAAATTGCACATTACAAGTCATTTCAAACTTAATCACTTTGAACATGACAAAGTCTGTGTGGCTTATAATCTCACGCTATCTCTTTAAGGAGGGGAGGCTTCCTTCCAATGTACGATGTATTGCCTTCACCAAGAGTAGTCTTGATGCTGAGGTCAGCATCATTTCTAAGGCGGGGAGAATGTGACGTTCCACGTATTTATACGATATACGTATAAATGAATTGACACGTCACGTAGTAGAAATACACCATCATGGGGTATGTTAACCTAGGGGGTTGACCTAAAAGGGATTAATTTAGCTATGCTAAATTAATAAAACCTAATTAAGTGTATTTTTGTCTTAATTAACCTAATTAGCTTAATTAGTTAATTAATGACATGCCACCTGGCCCAAATCGATTGGGCAAGGCAGGGTTTCCATTTTGGACACCCAAATTAGGGCTTTGGGGGCCCCAATTCGAATTAGGAGCAATTGGAGATGGAGGAGGAGGAGCAGCAGCCAGGCACCCTTTCAGCAAATCGAGATGGAGCCATCCCAAGCCCGATTCGACGGTTAGTCTGTAGCTCAGCCGTGTTATCTATAGAGTAGCGCCCCTGTTGGGCACTTGTTGTGTGTATTTCTTCTGTTTCTCTGTGTTCTCTATGAACTAACCCTTGATTGCAAAGGTGAGTTCTCCTTATCTCTGATTCTGTACTTGCTCTTAAATGATGGATTGATAGTTCTTTGCATAGTATTACTCTTGAAATGGGGGAATTTGGGGGGGTAGAGACCTCTGAGCCATGTTTATTAGTATGCTCCTCGGTAGATCCCTGTAGTTCCCATTATGTGCGGCCTGTGTACAGGAGACCACTGGGTCGTAGATGCTATGGAATGGCTTAGCACCAGAGAAGGGACGCAGTGGTGAAGTGGGGGTGGGGTCTTGCACGAACATAAAAGGCTCCTGAGACTCCTACAGTGGGCTAGGCCTGATAGCCGGTCACGTAGAGGGCCGGATATGGGTCTGACACTCCCTGGGTGCAGAGGTGTGACCCGTATGGGGCACCCTGCACTTTGAGTAGATTTAGGGTGAGTAAGTCGGGTACGGATGCGGGGGTCGCTGATGCAGCACGTATTCTCTAGCTCACCCATGGAACCACTGTGATCCTGGAAGGGGACACTTCCCTGACCTGCCTCATCGGACCAGGGCTTCATGAACCCTAGAGTAGGCTCGAAGAGCGATACCTTGAGTCTGCATCTCCGGAAGGCTATAGCGATGCCATAGCATGATTCGACTCATCTGCAAAGTGTGCACGGGAGGGGCGGATGGAGTGGACAACCCTAGCCACTGTTCTATGCCAGCCAACGCCAGGTTATACCTTTGTCTGTTGATCTCTTGAGACCGAGCCGTCAGTCCATCCTCACAGGAGTCTGAACCGGGGTAGAACCGGGGGTTTGGGGTGTTTTCCTTAGGATTAGATGCATATTCTTTGCCGTTAGTACTTGGATGGATGTGCCACCCTTCGTGGTGGTTATTTATATCTGATTTATGCTGTGTGCTAATATGTATTCATGCTTCCGCGACTTAGGAGTCCCATTGAAGGCGTGGGCCGAATGACACCTCCGTGTCGTTCACTCGGGCATCTCTCTACGGATGGCCGGGATAGACGGAGGGCCCTGCGCATGGCGAGATGGTTGCCATGGGAGGGGAAAGTCCCCGTATGTATACGGCCTGGTGTCGTATATATTCAGGGAGCGTCACAAAAACACCTATAATCCTACTAACTTTTAGGTCTCTACCCTCCCTTATCCCACAAGCACAAAAGGTGCAGCAAAGGAACTACCATAAATCAGAAATCGATCCATAACTTTCATTTGAACATCAATATGAGATTAATCATCCATCTAAACAAGCAAGAGTTAGTCTTTAACAAGAATCTCAAGCTAGCTAAGCCTATTAACTGGTTCTCCAATTGCCCCCAGCCCAATTTAGCTAAACCATAATTGGCAGTTCTACCTTGCCCAATCAATTGAGTTAGGTGGCAACCTCTAAACTAAATTATTAATAATTAATTAACAAAGTTAATTATTAATTATTAATAATTTAGCATATTTGGCTTTTAATTAATATTTAGCTATAACATAGCTAACCTTACGTTGTTAATGAATCACATGAATAATTAATATACCATTAAGTATTCATGGTGACGTGTCACGTATTCGTACATATTACATTATAAAATACGGGGAATATCACAGAGGGGACCCAGAAGATCAAATGGATATGGCAGAAAGGGCAGAAGGAGGAAAATCCATGTTAGGATTTTGAAAAACGAAGGGCACTTCAGAAGCCGCATTAGGTTCGACAAATCCCTATTTTTGGAGTGAAGAAGAAACAAGGATTGCTATCTACGACTCAAAGTGTAGCACAACTCATGAATATGCCCATTCAACAACTCTCAATGCCCGAAGTCGCTCGCCATGTAAATATGCACCCAAACAAAATGGGATTTTAGGGGGAATTAAATTAGAAGTATAAGGGGTAATGGTTTGTATTGGTTTATGGCTAGAGATTGAGTTCTATGCCTTCCTTGCATACACGCATAAGTACATATTAGAGAGAGAGCACTCTTAAGAGAGCAAGATTGGTCTCTTTAAACTCTAGAATTACCAACATAGAACCAAGGCATACCAAGTTCAAGCTAAAAAATCTTTAGAAGATCTAAAAGATTGTCCAAGATTGGAGGAAAAGAGCTGGTTGCTTTAGATCAGGAGCAAATAAGATAACATAACTATGGACTTATTGTGAGCATTGTGGTTTTCGAGCATAGAGTCTCACATCCATTATGCTATGTTCGACCCTATCCTCAAAGGTTGGGAGAGAGGCGGATGAATCTGGAACTGTAGCTTTATTCCTCTACAACTGGCTTTGGTAACTCTTATTTCTTATTAGGAATAAAGATCCTAGGCTCAATCTTCTCTCTAGAAATATTTCTTAATACATGGATTTTAAGATGTCTTCATCATGCATATTTTTTATGATGTATCTCCATTCACCATATTTAGCTTATATATTCCTTGTAAGGTGGAAAATAACCCATATGGACCTCTTCCATATCGAGGGGCTTCGTGTGTGTTTTAGTGAGGGCACACTTACTAGAATTGAAGTAAGACCTTAAGCACATGCGCAATAAGCTTTTAGTCATCATGTAATTAGGAGGTTCACCCTTCATAATTTGGCTAAAGTTGGATATGTAGCCAAATTTTTAAGGTTGTTGCAGAGGATAAAAGGAAGAGAGATGATGAGGCAAAAAATCGAAAAGCAACAAAGACTAGAAAAGAAAAAGAAATAGATAAAAGTTGTTGAAGAAGAATTTAGATATAAAAAAAAAAAAAGACAGCAAGGAAAGAGGAAAGATAAATGAAGAAAAAATTGAAGGAAAAAGGAGGTATAAGTAGAAAAAAAAATGAAATAACTGCTCTATGGTAGTAGAAGGTCTAAAAGCCACACAATTGTATACCAATATAAGCCTCTAGTTTCTATCCATGGCTTTTATGGTGGTTTAGTAATAGTACATGATGGAAGTCTCTTGTGCTAAATGGTCAAAACTTATGTTACATGCATAGTCGAGTGTTTGAGAGAGATAAGACTAATTCTATGGTTTTTATTTGCAGCATTGATAGGAAAGCAGCAAGGCATATTTAGTTTCTTTTTTTTTAATGTAAAATGTTGCCATTAGTGTTTCTGCGAGCCATGGGGATGATATAAAGTTTCTCTCTTACTGCATATAGTCACGTAGCTCTAGTCAACTGTCAATACAAGTTGTCACTACTTCATTGCTACGAATTTACTTTGTTGATCTGCTTGGACAAGAAGGTTGTCTATGTGAAGCAAGAACTATGATGCCCGACCCATCCTATCTAACATGCTAATTTTGACTACACTTCTTTGTTCTTGTAGATTATATAATAATATTATCCCCAAATAAAATATCCATATTGACTCCTCTAAAATTTGCTTGCCCTAAAAAGTCTGCTTCAAGCTGAGCGCTTGCTCCCGAAATCTATCATCTGCCAGAAGTAAAAGACGAAGTAATTGGAGACTAACGAAAGCCAAGAAGAAGGCACACAAACGAATTCTGGAATACACTAGACTTACTTGTGCAATTCTTTCGACATCTCTTCCAAGGTGAACTCCTTGTCTACCACCTTCTGGAGCATCCTTAGAAGTATAACATAAGCTGTAAAGCCCTGCAGCTCCCTCCAAACTGTAATAGTCATTTCTTTTTTTTGGCACGTCTGTGCCCTTTTTCTTCTCAGAGGCTTTCCCCTTGCTTTTAAGTTCCCCACGCTCGAAGGCAGTAAATATTTCATTTTGCAAGTCCCAGATCTGCACAGAAACCACTTAAAGTCAGCATAGTGTATTCTAGAATACACAAACCAAGTAACCTTGTAGAAAGAGAAAAAAAACCATTGAGAGAGTGAACTATTTCAGAATACAAAAGTTCTTACCCTGCCATCCCTGAAGGCCAGTTGAATCCAATTATCGTGGCTAATTAAAGAGTGCCTCTTGTTAGCTTCATCGTATTTGAGGCAGCACTCAACAGCGTACGCTTCTTAAGGTTCCAAAGAATGTGCAGGTTTTTTAAGATCACCTTGCACGTACTTGTGCAGGTTTATTTCTTCCATTTTCTCTGTAGTTTTGTCAATTTTTTTTTTCTTTCATGGCAACCCCTGGGGCCTTGCCTTTTCCCTTTCCTTTCTTTGTAGTTTCTTTAGGTGCTTCCTCTACTGCAAGCTGCACAGTTTTTCTTTTCTTTGGCTCTTTTGCAGCCACAGTCGATCTTTATTTTTTGGGTGGTGGTGGTGCCGTCTACTCAGATTCGTCGGACTCAGCATCATCCTTACCATCAGATCCACTACTGGCATCTACATGTTGTACTTCTTCTTCCTCAGAATCACTGTAATCTAGGGCTTCACTTCTGTCACTGGAAACCCTGGCAAGTATTGTGGACAGTTTGCTTGTTGATGTAGTGGGCACAGTATTTGTACAGGCGTTGAGGCTGCACCTTCACTAGCTTGAAAAAGGCTTCATCGACGACAATAAAGCCTTGTGATGTTTTAAAAGGTTGTTGTTTGAACTGCTCAGCAATAGCTTCAACATGCACAATGGAGCTCATGCATTCAAATTCGCTGTCGTCGTACATTTTCTGGCCTGGGCTTCGACAGATATACAAGACAGTAATGTTGTTGTACTTTCCTACCCTCGTGTAACAAACCACTGCATTTGAAAATTTTCGTAAATTTTTGGCGCAACAGTCTCTTGCCCACGCTCCATTGTCGGGTTCTTGATTGTAATCTTGATAGTTTGCTTTGTCTTGGGGTTGGTTTGTTCTTGCATGTACAAGCGTTGTGTTAATAACTGTACAACTAGCTAAAAGAAACCGAACAGTGTATTCCCAATACATCTGCTCTATTTCAAATCCATTTGCACAGATTTCTGTTGTAGTTTCTCATGAATCTGGTAGCAAGAGGAGGGAGAGTTCCGGTCCAGGGGAGGGGGAGGGGGGGAGATCGGAGTACTTGGACACGTGGCATGATAACTTGAATTTGCTTAATCAATCTGAACCTGGCATCATTATAACTACCTCTTCCATAACTTTTGGCCCACACTAAACCATGCCCATGCACTACAAATGTGGCATAAAAATGTAGCGAAAAAATGCACGATTTTGATCCACTTCAACGTGCTTTGACCCTACTTGACCATATAGGTCTCTTGACCACGCAAGTCACTTGACCTGTCTACGCATATCACTATGTCCTTTGGTGGTTGCATTTTGGAACATAATCATAAGAAACTCAATTTGGTACAAATAAGAGTCGAGATAATGAGATCGATCTCCGACCAGCCTCAGCCACCAGGGGACATTAAGGGAATAGCTCATTGGTTGGTAAATAGGTGTCGAAACTCAAAAGTGTGTCCAAAACCTGGCTAAGGATTCACCTTTCCCTGGATTTTATAATTTGTACCAAGCTTGGGAACACACAGAACCCTAAGACTGCATATATACGACCAAGATGCTGAAAGTCGAACACAGAAAGCATAAAGACAAGATCTATGTGACACACACCAATAGAAATGTACATAACATCTCTACACAATTTCCAAGCCTCTGAAGGGGCAAACTTTGTTTTTAAATTAACACAAATCATTACATCCCGCATTTTTGAATTAAAATCCCTCTGAAACCCCTTTTGGTTTAGATGCATATTCGCAAGAAGGGCGACTTAGGCGGCGATAGCTATTGGATGGGCATATTTGCAAGTTATTCCTCGATCTAGACCATAGATAGCAATCCGCGTTTGTGGGGTATGAGTTTACAAGTTTTGTATACGGTATTGATGAGGTCTAGCACCATGGAGCATGTCGATGAGGTTTCTGGCTGCTAATATAATTGTTTTTCTTGCCCGACTCTCTCTATTGGTACATTTCTAGAGGTGAAAAGCAAATTTGCGCTTCAATTTCGAGTGAGATAAAGTGTTGGTTTCTATGGTAGAATTGGGTAGCAGCAAGAATATTACTTAGACAAGAAGCTCAGCTGAAAGTTAAGGCTTATAAAATGACTGAGCAAGAAGTTCTCCATGAGATGGCAGTGTGTTTAATATCCCGAGTGTAGGAGGGCTAGAGAGGAAAGAAGAGTATGCTTTAGAAGAGAAGCAAGACATGTTAAGTAGCGAGTTTGGTTGCAGAATTGGGCGACATTACCGTAAATAGCGATGACAATGAAGAAGTCAAGATGGAGTCACACGAGCTGGTAAAGCAAATCCATTTGTCTATGAAGATGCAGCTGCTGCTGCGATAGACAGAACATCATCTTTGCATGACTTGTCATTATACATTCTTGAGGTACTAGATGCGCATCTTCAGTTGCTGCGCCAACAGCATTCACCATGGTCTTTGTACAAACTGATTTATTATTGACTGTCTACTATCATCATTATTGTAAAGACTTTTCCCTAAAAACGTTTTAATGTTGCCCAATTCTACATTCGAACTCGCCCACGTAAGATGTCTCGCTTTTCTCATAAAATCTGCTCTCTCCATTCGTGCTATAGTCAGGATTTTGACTTGAGCATCATTTTGACTTGAGCATCCAAGTAATGCTTGTAAGATGTGTTAATGCATTTGCTGAGTCCATTACAATTAAGAAAGCTAAATTCCAACCACTAAATTTTTTATGAGAATTTACTCGATTAATTTGTTGGTTAATATTAGGATTGTCGGCAAGGTTTGGACACTAGATATTTTACCGAAACATGTAAGGCTAGCCCATTTCTCTATTTTTAAAGCCTTAATAACCATTTAAAATTTAATGAGTTTCTGCTTTCAAGCAACAATGATGAACTCACAACAACAATCAGGGCAAATGCTCAACTTCTTCAAGGCAAATTTAGTACATTGTGTAGGTCTAGACCTTTCTAGAGCGAAGATATCAGTGAGAATAAATTTAATAACTATTTGAAATTTTTTTGTGAATTTTTACTTTCGTGCAACAAGTATAAACTTGCAACAATAAACTAGGGCAAATACTTAACTCCAACATGCCAAATACTTAGGCCAATTTAGGTACATTGTATAGGTCTAGACCTTTCTCAGCCAAAGATATCTTTGCATATAGATTTACGCAAAAAAAGATGGAGCCCAGCAAGAAACACAGCAGGAAAAGGCTTAAAAGTCCTAGAGAAGAGATCATGCAATACAAAACGAGTTCTGCAAGCTTTACTGCTAGGTGGAATATTCTTGTCACAAAGATGATAATCTTTAATCATTTCATTTAGTGTATTGCTTCAAGTCATTTATACTTCTTTGTTTTTAAGCCAATATTTACACACTATTTTCTACAATTTTCTACAAGTTGCACAGCTTGATGCAACTTTTTTTTTTTCTTTCACAGGTGAGACTAAGATGATAATGCCATGGGAACAAGGTTCACTTTCCTAAACAAGAGAAAATGCTTTGCTGAAGAGCAAGAGAGTTGTTCAATCTTTAAATGCAACTCTTTGAAAAAGCTAAAAGAAAGGCCATAATGGTATACTAGGATTGTTTCTCCAGATTTCAAGTGCGAAGGCTAGAAGAAGTCAGATTACACATATACAAATTGAGCACCATTATGAATATGCAATATTGGGCATGTAGAACATTGCAGCCAAATGGGCATTTTAAATTGCCCATTTTTCTGATTTTTTTTACTGCACCAAGATGTGTTTTATCAATTATAGCTATTCTATGCAGCAGCCAATATGGTTCTCTTGCTGTCTTAGAAATAAGAGCTAAATTGTTCTATACAGGGTTAGAAGTTTGCCACTATTAGCTGAAACAGATCTAATGTTTTTCACATGCTAGTATTTGCATCGCTTAAATGCTTGGCATGCATTTAAAACCAGCAATATGGTTAAATATGATGCAACCGACTGCAGTCTCTGGTACAATCTAGGTGCATCTATGGGCCAGTTGATGCAAAAACAGAATGCAGGCTACAGCAAAGCTAGACAACCCCAAGCTTAAATGAAGTAGTTCTTGTGGCAAATTGCTGCCTTGTGGGCGGCTCTGTTTTCAGCCTCCTGTTAAGATATCGAAACAAGGGAAGGAAACAAATATAAAGGAAACAAAGGATAAATGGAACCGCAATAGCCCATCCCAAAATCTGTGAAATCCAAAGACAACCATCAGTCGAAACCCACTGCAGGCAATGCAAACTAATTTTTAATAAAATTGGCACTGCATTAACTGCATAAAGGAGGCCAACTAGCAATTCATGTGGAAAGTGTCCAGATAATGCTCCTTGCAGAGCTTTGGATGTAATTTCAAGATGTTGACCTCCACTAATCCTTTCCGCAAGCCGTAAGAATGGTATTATTAAGCTACAAAATCACGCACCAAATAAGAAGTGAGATCAAGTTAAAAAACACATCTCTTACGGGGCTGTAATGTTAAGGAATGACTTAACTACCTTAACTCCAATGGTGTGGCAACAAGATTTGCCAGCATTAGTGTTGGTGCATGGCAATGAGATCTGAGCAGCAAAGCAGCAACTCCACATAGTAATGCAGTCATACCTACAGGCAGATTGTCTAGTATATTAAGAGCTATTATGCACATAAAGATTCAGCTCTAATATTCAAATCTAATAAAGATTCAAAAGAAAAGATTCGTCTAAAATTTTATAGAGACACAAGTTCTCAGAAAGATGAACAGGCATACCATAAACTGGAAACACCCCCAGAGTGATGCCTAAAGCTGTGGAAAATGCCAACTGTTTTGGCTCTGTTCCCCTGTTATAGTGCATAACCATGCCAAATAAGAAAAGCTCTAAGTTATCCATCCATGACCCCTATTAGTTATAACAAGGGATCTGTTGCCTTCAATAAAAAGAAAAAAAACAAAACTGTATCAAGGGATCAAGGGTAGCACTTAGTAATGAGATATAGACACTGAATTCTGTAACCCTATTTAAAATATTTTAGACTGACTATAGACTTTCCTTCTGGCTACTGACTATAGACTTTCCTTCTGCACAATTTTCATTTCATTTTATTAAGTTGCAGCTAACGATCCCCTTTTAGATTTCGCTAACAGATATAAAACTGGCTTTGAGTCCAAAATGACACCATTGAGCATTAATGCAACAACTGGCCTCAGAGCTCGTAACCTTGGTGATAATTTAAAGACGAAAATTTGACAATCGAATTCCTACCTGCGGATAATGATAACGAGCGGATCATAGATCCGGCGCCTGCACCAGCGAACGACCCAATTGTTGCGCAGTCCCATTTTCTATCCAGGCAGTATTGTACAAGCTTATATTATAAAACTTGCAGACGCATTAAATAGGTTAGTTCCAATATTTATTTATTTCAATGGTTAGTGCAAAAAAGTGATTTGGTGGTGACAATTATTGTCGGTAGATGGGATACCAACCTTGGTTTGGGAAATTTTCCAGCCTTAGGCTACGTTCCCATGAGCTTAACCCGACTTCGAAATTCAAAGGTGTCAACTACAGCTTTTGGAAATCCTCGACCATTTCTGAAAACTCGAAGTCAACTTTTTCAATAACTTTAACAATAATTTGAAGTCAGGAGGCAGCATGGGAACGTCGCCTTAAACATCACCTTACTCGACAAGCTCTAGCACAGAGCCCTCGATTCCTCTGAAAATACCAAGAAAACCTATTATTTTCAGCCAAAAACTTCCTACTATGTAACAAGCAACAGTCACATGTACCTATGTAATGGACATGCACCACAACTATGACAACACTCGGTTTAGCAATTATATTCAGTTTAAAATACTATGGATGTACATGCATGGTATTTTACTATTTTTACTACTACTTTCTAACATCCACTGTGAAACAAAACTTGTTCATTTTAACACTCACCTATATGTAATTGTTCCTCAAAAGTGTGAAAATGGAAAACTTCTATACACATTGGAATTCAACACAATAATTTATCCTAAAGCACACTAAAATATATCTTTATCTGCATACCAATAATTCATATTTGTTGTAGAAACTCAACACTTCTATTTGATATATCTAGCCAACCAACACAATCCTGTAATACCTATTTCAATACAACAAAAACCTTTTAACAAACTACTTAATTCACATTAATACCACTTCAAACAATATGAAACAATCCTTGTAACTCTCTATATTAAAATCCTCTCAGCATTTAAACAAACCCTCAAAATTGGAAATCCATAAAACCCTAAAAACTTTAAACCCTAACCCGACTACACGATCCAACCCACTCCTTCCCCAAGCCTGCGTTACCGCTAGTTCTTCTTTTGTTTAAAGTAACATAAATCTTAATTTGCTTCATTTTCCTTGTCTAGTCATGCATAGTCAAATTGTATTAAACATCAATAGATTATGTGTATTTAATCCCACACTAAAACGTTTGGCACATTTGGCAACTAATCCCTAATGTTCACAAACTTATCCACCAAGCTACAAAAATATTAGTCTTAAGAATAAGATGCTAAAACTAAATATCCACGCTTCTCATCAATGTCTTCTTTTTGGAAGCTCCAGACGTCCCGATTCAACTACACTCACCTCTGCTCAGTTTTTTATCCAGATCAGATGTTTTCCATATATACAGGCAACCCCTTGTACGACAGCACCTTCTTTATTTTTATTTTTTGTTTTTCTTTATTTTTGTTTGTCGTCCTTCAAATTCTTTTTTGCTTCGCAATCTAATTCATCCTTTTGATGCCACGTTTTGTTTCCCCCTATTTTTAGGTCATTTGATACTAGTGGTGGACAATCTTGCGATGAAGGAAATCTGCATCGTCGTATCGGCAGATTTGTGGGAATCATTTCGTGACTCTTGAGGCTATCACCACCTGAGGATCCTGCTCAGACCAACATTTCGTGGAAGCATATTGCCGGAAGCATTTCACGAAGTTGTTGCTGCGCAGACCATTAGGTTTGAGTCATTTTTTCTGCATTAATCTTCTCCAGGCTCATTAAAAGATTGCCATTCTAGCTTCTGTGTAACCAAATTTGAAGCATCGACTTGGGCTAAGAATTTGCATTCAGGGTCTTTAATAATTTGTATTCGGATCTCTCCGTCAACTGGCAGATGTGGCCATTTTGACAGCTACAGCTAAATTGGCTCTCTTCTTTGTAACATACAGAATATACTCTGTTTTTAGATGGTTTTTGAAACGTGTTGAAGGCCATAGGTGGGTGCAATTTCATGTGACGTTTGGTCTGTCCGATGCATAATAACATGCAGTAAACTCTCTGCATCTTTCCTTTTGTGGTATGTTGCCTAATGGAATCAAAGGAATCCTAAACTAGTGTGATCGGACTATTTCTGAAAAAAGCTTCTCTCGATTTGATAAATTATCAAGAGAGATTAGTCCAAATAACTTAATATGTAGCAAAATAACAGATGGTTCTAGGGGGATTTAATATGGATGTAAAAATAACAATTCCCGAAACCATAGATTATATATCCTTAAAATAATTGAATATTTTGTTATAAATAAAATATAGATTCAAGATAAAAAATAATCACATTAGCTCACTGGGTGCATTGGTTAAAGTAGTCTTATTAGAACATTGAGTTATTTTGGTAGAGGTTCGAACCCCGGTATTTCATATTCTATAATCTTAGGCAAAGCCGTATAGAAGTTTGATATTACCTCAAAACCTTAGGCAAAATCGTATTTCATATTTCAAAATCATAGGCGCCTCCAATCATAAATGACTATAAGCGAAACGAAAGGTGCCCAGAGGCCCCAACATACGATCTGAGTCGTAGAATCGACGAATCTGATGACTGTGGTAGTCCACGGTGCATCTCGTTTAGAATATGTATATAGAATATGAAATTTGGACTCGATTTTGAAGTTGAAAATTGTTGCAATTACTGCAGGATAGGAAAATAAGTTTAAGCAATTTAGCAAATGCGCAAAATAGTATTGCGTATTGCAAAGACAAAGATGTGTTCATATTGCAAAAGAATGTGTTAGCAGTAGATTCAGCTACAACACTATAGCTACAATTTTAAAAAATATTGCAATATCCTTGGCACATAACACATTTATTGCAAGGGTGCAGAGCCCACAATGCATGCATTGAAGTTAGAATCATGGAACGAGTTGGTTTCCAAGCAAGGATACTTATCAAGGTTGCGATTCATGCTATATAAGTCCTCTATACATGATGTTTATGAAGTAATTTGCAACATTAAAAATATTACATATTCTATCTTTGATGGGATATAATGCTACATTTACATGTTGCTATCTGAAAGGTCATGAATTGATGAATAAAGGCATGTACATTTGTGGTCCATTCCTGAAGCACCAATTGACAATTGGTGTACGTGTTTTTTACCTCTATTTTTTCCTTCTTCTGCAGATCGTTAGAAAATGGAATTCAATTAACGGATGGTAATATTAAAGAGGTTAGTGGCAAGTTATGGGGCCTCAACGTAAATGGGTTCTTTGGATAACACTTAATTTCAACTTGGAAACATAGACTGCTCTTAGGCCTTATGGATCAATCAAACAATTAACTTCAACTTGGATACATGAATCTTAGGCTTTATGAATCAGACATATGTGAATATAGAAGACAAAATTTATGAACTTCAACTTGGATACATGAATTGTTCTTAGGCCTTATGAATCAGACATATATGAATAGAGAAGACAAAATTAATGAACCTATTATAAATAACATGTTTCCATTATGAAGAAAAGACAATGCATGCATATATAGTAATATGTGTCTACAATGCTCTAATTGCAATATATCTTTCCTTCAACGTCAGATGCCGTCCATGACATTCCGATGTTAGAGAAGTATCTTCTACATAATGGTGTCCTTTGCATCCAGTCGAACAAAAGGAATGTTCATGGTAGCCTTGGCCGCCATGATAAATTTCTTGTATGGATAAGTTTCTTTTAGAAAATATTGCATGCAAACTACTAGTTCCCTATTACATATTACAGACATATAAATATATACGATAAATGAAGCTCTCTAATCCTTAGCTGGTCTATATCATCTGCAGCTGCATCAACAATAGCAGGATCTGCTTCCTCCTCTTTGAACGAAAGTGGAAAGTGAAAGAAAGACTAAACTTTTATATATTCCCCTTCAAACTAAAGTAGAAAACGAAAGAAAGGCTGAACTTTCGCTAGCAAGAAAGGCTGAATATATTAATGGGATTTAAACCTGACGCTATAATTATTAAACGTTTGTACAACATGATTTTATTTTGGCCAGTGAAACACCTCCCTCTGAGGGAGGAGAGGTGCTAGAGGTCCTTGCGTCTAGTCATGCCTGAGGATTATCTTGAGTGGTCATTCTGAGATCGGGTCTATGTTCTGATCGTCTCCCCTATAATGAAGTCTTTACTGAGCAGCTTGGGGCTACGAGGCCCGAAGGTTAGCTGGGTATCCATGGTGAATGTACTTGAGAACTGGTTATTGGTGCACAAAACCACTCGAGTATAAGATCCAATTTGGAAAACTTGGTCAAGTGGCTAGAGATATGACTGGGCCCCAGATTTTGACTGCATATAAAAGAACGGGTCCTGCCAAGACCTGAATGTGATAAATGAGCCCAGTCATATAGCCATGCCTTGTAACTGTTATTCTGCATTGCATACAATGCCTTCCAACCCGCTCTCACCCGTAATAAGATGGAAGTGTCCTAGTATGTGGTAGTTGGAAACTCCATGCCCAGGTACTTGTAGGTGGGTGCTACCTCCACATTTTGCCCATGATAAGTGGAGGGAAGTCTTAGATGGAAGATGAGGCAATAAGTACGTTAGTCTTGGCCAAATTGACCTGCATTTCCATGGCTCAGCAGAAAGTGTCAATGGCATGCAAATGCTGCTGCATGTCTTCTACAGTATGGGCAGCATCGGCAGATATGAGCTACTTAATAATCTGATGCATAAGCTGAGCTCTGTCTGTCACCTCCGGGTCCAGTAAGCCACCCTTCCAATTGATCAACATGGAGACCAACCAATGTTGGAGAGAGAGGGCATCCCTGTCAGACCCCAATACTACTGTTAACGAGTTGCCTTATCGGTGTCAGTCGACTTGGAGCAAGTCACATACAGCCTGTACGCTGCATTTTGCAAGTCCATAGGGGCACCCAACCGTTTTAATCTTTCCCACAACTTTTCTTCAAACACAGTGTCAAAAGCCTTTGCGAAGTTGAGAAGCAGCAGTAGAAGTTCTATCTAGGGTTCCTGTTATCCTCAACCAAGGTATGCAATGTGAGAATGTGATTAATGATGGAGTGCCAGGGCCTGAATCATACCTGTGTGAGGGCTCTCACTTCTATTTCCTCTGCCTACATCGTAAATTATTGCTTAAGAATCTTGGCCATCAATTTTGCAAAGAGCGAGTTGATCGTGATTGTTCTGTAATTGGCAGGGTTGTGTAATGTTCCTAACCGACATGCCCTTAACCAACTGGGAAAAATCGTCTAGACGTTTATGAGTAATTGCTTCTACCCATTTATATCGGTGTCTCGGGAACGCCCCACAAGCACATTCAAGGTTCGAATACTCGGGTGATCTACCATGGACCCGTTATAGTCTCTCCCACTAGAACTGTGCTCGTCCTCGAGCATCCAAGGCTATACCATGTCTATGTCATACCATGTCACAATGATCTACAACTATGAATTTGACAATGTGTGGGCGGTCTGGGTGATGAAAACCATGACGAGTGGCCCTGGTAATATTCATAGGAGCATGGACATCATGTGTAACATGACCAACGTGTGGAGCCGATCTATGAGGTTCTCTCATGTTGCTTCAAGGAGATCACAACTACTACATTATGCCTCCTATGACTCTGCTCCTGTTGCGCCATGAGGTAATGTTTCCTGCCCTGTTATCTATTGTTGGTTGTCTGTTGGGAGCTACCTGCTGCTTGTACTGAACCTATGGTGGCTGTCGGGAAGGAGTAGCATCCGCATGTCCTGGCTGGTGGGCTTCGGTCATGGGATATGAGGAGTAGCCACTGCAGTTTGATGGCTTTTTGCTCCAATCTTTGAAGTTTGGAGTTCACTCTTATTTTCCTAGTGGAAGAAATTTCCTGCAGATTGATCACCTTATCTATCCACAGGTATGCCACATCATCCAAAAATTTGTTTTGGCCGTCGGATCTCTTATTTTCTGATTCATTGATTAGAGAAATTAGAAAACATTTGAAACTTCTCCTCCACCCTAGCGACCAGTCTGGCGTTTGCCCTGCCATATCTATATTTCCCTAAATGTAACATGTGCGTCTGCGGATTTGGTGTCTCTAGCGGTGCATAATTCCTGTGAGCTTCTTGCAAGTTTAATGACACTCGGAATGGTTATTCTAGACTTCAAGGCGGATGTGTATACTCATGAGAAGGACTTTTATAATATGGGGACTGCTTGTTAAAAACAATGCTTTATTTTTATACACTGTCCATCTCTTTGATCAGAATCGAAGGGTGTCTACCGCACCAAAAGCATGCAAAATTGTTGTTTGCAAAAGAAAATTTGGATTTGAAGTATTTGAAGAACGCTCTTGCATGCATGGCTCAACTTGAAGCAGAGAGGTTTTTTTTGTTCTGGAGATAACGGATAAAAAGAAGTCGTCTGGTTTATAGAGTGCTCATGGAACCAGGGACGGGCTGCGGCAAACTCTTAGAATTGAAAGCTATGTGAAGAGTTTTTTGCATGTGCGTCTGAGTTCTATTCTGCATTTGGAGATTTCATGAACAATAAACAGTCATCGCTCCTTCTAATATAGCTGCAAACTTTGCTCAAGAAGGGCAGGATAATCCCAAGCAATTAAAGATGGCTTCAATCTACTTGGAGAGATCCTGGAAGGTACTATGTTTATCTGTAGATGTTAATTTTCTAAGCTAGTGATGCAAGTAGATTCTAGAAATCAATTGTTCTCATTGATCCTTGTTTTAATAGATTCACTTATTCATTTTATCCCAATCAAATTGTGCAAGTCTAAATGAGAACTTCAATTCTGACCTTTCAACTAATAGACAGAACTGAGGGTCAGGATAGTCTTACCCTGGTTTCGGGGATCCCGGAGGTAAAAATACCGTCCTCCGATATCACCGCCAGGGCTCGACGGAATCCGTTTCAGGACCCTCGTTTCACCGTACTGACACACATGAGGGGTCACGCATAAGTGCAGAATTTTGTCAAGCCATGCGACACATCAAGCCGTCCGTGGTGTTCCATTCCGGTATCACCAACACGATCCGCCCTCACGAAATCACCAACACGATCAGCCCTCGGGATCCCCATCTGCGTGGCCGATAACTTGTCAGATGTATCGGTAGTGGGTGTGATCCCCTCCTCAGGGATAAGCCATCAGCGTGGCGATGTCGGCCCCACCCGATATACGCCACCTTATCCCGGCCTCCGGGATCACCACTATGGCCGACATCGGCCCGACATGAGGACGGGGAAAATCGTCCTCAGGGATCCCGGATAGGACTCTGGCCGGATAACGGCGCCCGATATGTCGGCCCGTGGTGAATCCCTCCTCACGGGATCCCCGATACCCCGATCGTGATTACTTCCTCGGGATCACCGAATCAAAATGAGTGTGATCCCCTCCTCCGGGATCGCCATCGCTCGGCCGATATCGGATGCCCGCTATACGCCAGGGTTATTCCGCCCTCCGGGATCCCCGAGAGGCCTTCTCGGTGAAAACCTCCTCCGGGATCACCACTGCCTTGACGAGAGCGTGGGGCCGTCCACGTGGTCCAATCGATGCCATTGGTTTGAATTAATGCCTGACGGCCCAGGTCAGTGTCGTACGCCATCCACTAATGGTGTAACCGGAGAGCGGGAAAACCGCCAGTTATTCGTACAGGCCCAATTACGAGTCGCCACGTGTGCGGTGGGGGATTCCGGAGGAAGGGAGCACAGTTTGGCGATGGTTATGTCCGAACTCTGTGCGCCAAGAACGATTGCCCTTTCCGACCGGAACTGAGCGGAAAGGGCCCGATTGCTGCCGAATCCAGAGGCGCTGTCGCTGCTGTTGCATCTGCCAAGTATTTAAAGGTAAGCGCCATCGACAGGTCCGTTTTTTAATTCTATTTAGTCTTATTCTAACTGGTTATGTTATTTTACAGATGGTGGAGGAGTCGATTAACCTCGAAATCGGCCTAAATACCTCCATTAACGAGAACTGGAATGGGGCAATAGAAGAAAACTCGGCTTGGCAATTGCCTGACTGCCGAAGATGGGCAGCAAATCATCCGATGTTGAATTCCACATCTCAGAGGCAGAGGCCCTCAAATTCTCGACTATTCCAGGTGCCCTCGGTATTGAAGATTCAGAGATCGATGCCGACTGCTTAGGAGCCTATTTACTGTATGTGTGTTGTCTTTGTTTTTATTTCTTGCATGGTAAGCTAAATTGAGCTTTGGCAGGGTCCTTGCACACTCAATTCCTCACCAAAAACGCTGTCATCATGTCTTCCTCCACCCTGCTGCCTTCGGCCTGTTTCTAAATGGCACAAAACCAGGCCTGTGTGGTGCCTACGAGCAGTTTGTGAAGCTAATTCCGGGATCCCCCTTTGAAGGCCATGTGGAAAATCCAGTATGCACAGTTCTACTACATACCGGTTAATGCCAGGTTGGGTTTGGGAAGTGGATTTTTTATTGCATTTTTAGTTCTGGTTTGAATTGATGGCAGCTTGTCCTATGCAGTGGCCACTGGAGCCTGTTCATTTTGGTGGCTGATCCTTTGGCATGCCAGAAACTGAAGAAGCCTTGCCCTTGCATATTGCACTTCGATTCCTTTGATCCCCTCCATGCTCCAATACGCGGGTTCATCACTTTGTGAGTGGAACATTTGGTAACTATACATTCATAGCCTATCTTCTAATGCCTTGACTTGCAGGTTTTTAAGTGATGTATTTAAGAAGTGGAGGCACGAGGCATCAGCATTGCATAATGCACCAGTAATCTTGATGGAAGCTCCACAGCAGCACAACAACCAGGATTGTGGCATCTATGTTATTGGTTGTGTGCAGAAATTCATCAGAGAAATCTACAACAAGGAGACAGATGTGAGTTGTCCATGTCTTATCTTTTGTCTTTCTTGATCAGCAAATTTATTTAGTGTCCATTGTCCATTTATAATCTACCGTGTTCAGATGGTGATCCACCGGGACTGGTTTGCCAAAGAAGACATGGACAATTTGAGGACAGGCTTCAAGGTGATGCTGCAGAAGTTAAGTGACTACATAAAGGCAGGAAAATCAACCTTCTACTTGCCCGAGGGTAGCAACCAATTCGATCGGCCCGTGACCCGGTTGATGCTGAATGGTCCATAACAGAAAAAAAGGTTGTTCCTTGTTGAACATGTAAATTGTTTGCTATGTTTGTAAATATGACAGTTTCTGAATGGTTAATTGATGTGGGAACTTGCTTTTGTTTTTTCTTATCCGGCTTCACTCCTGACTTGTCAATCTGCATCCCATGGTACTCATTCAAAAACACTGAAACCCCTCAAACACTTCATAACAGATGAACTGAATTTGAACACCTCTGGGATCCCGAAACTTGAATAGCTCTGGGATCCCGAAGTTTGAACACCTCCGGGATCCCCAGGGAGCCAAATAATAAAACAACCATTAAAAAAGATAAACAAAAAAACAAAACCATTATTATGGTGATCCCAGAGGACGGGATCGCCACAGTAAGCTTCCGTCCTCCGATATCCCCAGATTACCAAAGGGCCAAAAAAATTAAAGAGGAATCCATATTACCTTAGAACCATATTACCTTAGAGGAAAAAAATATTAAAAAAGAATCCGTCCGCCTGCTGGTGATCCCGGAGGTGGGGATCACCACACGTGATCCCGTCCTCCGGGATCACCAGATCGCGGACGGAATAAATTGATAACCTTAGAACCATTGCACCTTATAGGCAAAAAAATTAAGAAATAAATCCGTCCGCCTGCTGGTGATCCCGGAGGTGGGGATCACCACACGTGATCCCGTCCTCCGGGATCACCAGATCGCGGACGGGAATAAATTGATAACCTTAGAACCATTGAACCTTATAGGCAAGAAAGTAAGAAATAAATCCGTCCGCCTGCTGGTGATCCCGGAGGTGGGGATCACCACACGTGATCCCGTCCTCCGGGATCACCAGATCGCGGACGGGAATAAATTGATAACCTTAGAACCATTGAACCTTATAGGCAAGAAAGTAAGAAATAAATCCGTCCGCTTGCTGGTGATCCCGGAGGTGGGGATCACCACACGTGATCCCGTCCTCCGGGATCACCAGATCGCGGACAGGAATAAATTGATAACCTTAGAACCATTGAACCTTATAGGCAAGAAAGTAAAAAATAAATCCGTCTTCTGCCGGGTGATCCCGGAGGTGGGGATCACCACACGTGATCCCGTCCTCCGGGATCACCAGATCGCAGACGGGAATAAATTGATAACCTTAGAACCATTGAACCTTATAGGCAAGAAAGTAAGAAATAAATCCGTCCGCCTGCTGGTGATCCCGGAGGTGGGGATCACCACACGTGATCCCGTCCTTCGGGATCACCAGATCGCGGACGGGAATAAATTGATAACCTTAGAACCATTAAACCTTATAGGCAAGAAAGTAAAAAATAAATCCGTCCGCCTGCTGGTGATCCCGGAGGTGGGGATCACCACACGTGATCCCGTCCTCCAGGATCACCAGATCGCGGACGGAAAAAAATTGATAACCTCAGAACCATAGTACCTTAGAGGAAAAAAAAATTAAAAAAGAACCCGTCCGTTAGCTGGTGATCCCGGAGGTGGGGATCACCACACGTGATCCCGTCCTCCGGGATCACCAGCCTTAGAACCATTGCACCTTATAGGCAAAAACATAAAAAATAAATCCGTCCGCCTGCTGGTGATTCCGGAGGTGGGGTTCACCACACGTGATCCCGTCCTCTGGGATCACCAGCCCATTTAAACATTACATTGCCATTACATTTACCATTACATAACTTTACAATCTACCATTACAGTTAACCATTACATTACATAACAGTTAACCATTACTCTACCATTACATTACACTTTACCATTACATTACATTTAGTGATAGGCATTGAAGGATTGAGATATATATATACAAGTTCTGAAAGTCATGTTTCAAGTCCTAAAATTTGGGAATCATGGTGCCTTGCAGGAAGCCTCCATCTCAACTTCCTTTCAACTCTTCCTTGCTTTCTTCACCCTTTGTTTTCCAAGTTCTATCACTGGCTTCAGCCGTGACAAGCTAGTACCACAATTGACCTCCAAGGTAAGCTCAGGTAGACTTGATAGATTAGTGCTTGTGCCAGCTATGTGATCCATCTTCTCAAGTCTAAAGTCGAGCTGCCTCATGAGAGAATCGGTTGCAACTAAAATGTTAGGATCTTTTTGAGCCCTAGACATCACTCTAGCAATTACCTCCTCCAAGGATGCCTAAGTCTTCTTCAAGTCCACTTGACTACTTGTTTGCATTCCCCTAGGCGTACTACCTCAAGCACCTCGGATCCCTGGTCTCCACAACTCTCTTGCACGGCTTCGTATGGCTTCAGATGGTCCATGCCCCCACCTATTGTCCCATATTGGGAACCCAACACCTGTAAGAGATCTTGATCCCTGTAATTGCCAAGAATTTGCATAACTTTTACCTGATGCTTACATAGATTACCCTTGGCTCCCCAAGGGCAATCACCACATGCCCAATTCTTGTGTGCTCCAGCAACAAAATACGGGCCCTGTCCAAGAGTGCGCTCGGTTTGCACTTCAGCCTCGCCCTCCTCGAAGTTGGTAAATGTAACTTGTTCGTCGGCAATATTCCGAGCGCCTCTAATTGCGCACTCTACTATTTGTTCCTGTGAGGTGTTTACTACAAATCCATGTTCCTTCATAGACCTGGAACATAGCTATATATCAATCATTTGCAAGGTAAATATACAAGGTAAATTAGACTAGGTAGTAGTATGTAAATGTTACCTCATGTAAGCCATGTGTGTCTCCACATTGTTAGTGAGAATGTAGAGCAACCAGTCAATTCTCCGGCCTCGAAGTGCACATTTACATATGCCTAGGCGCAACTTAAGGGCAGCATGCCATGCCTCTATGGCAGCATTGGTCTCTTGATTGGAGTGCATGTACATTCTTGTAGCCAATACCCATTCACAGATGTTCTTAGTCCACTCCTTACTCATGTAGGCCGACAATTTAGGGTATTGAGGATACTTCCTCACCAACTCTTCCAATCTCTTGATAGCCTCTTTCCTAACAGCTTCCCTGTACTCATGACCATACTCTTTGTCCCCTACAGGACCCTTTGTCTTGTACATTATATTCCCTAGCTCCTTGAACATTTCATTTCTATGCACCTTACTCCATACATTTTTTCTTAGCCACTTAATCCAGGCTCTTCTCACATGCCAAATGCATATTTGCACAGGCACGTTTGGGAAAACCTACAATTGCACAATGTCACTACATAGTGTTAGTGTTAGAAAGTATGCAAGAAAGTGTAAGAAGGGGAAGGGTGACAAATTGCCAGGCATTGCTTACATTTTTTACCGCCTTGATTTCAGCATCAGCATCGTCAGTAATGATGCAAGAAGGGTGCCAATCCGGATCATCCAGGCACAATGAATCCTTTAGTGCTTTCAACCACTTAGTTATAGCCCTAGTTTTTTGAGAATTGGTTATGACATATGCCAATGGCAAGCCATTGTAATGGTCATCGAAGGCAATGAGTATAAATAGATAGTACCTGGATAATAGAAACCAATAGCTCTCATTGGATCTAGAATTAAAATGCTATAGCCATTTTAAATGGACTATGGAAAAGATCTAGAATGGAAATGAACACAAAGTAGTGTACCTCTTGTCATTAGTTTTGAAGGTTGCATCCATGCAAATGGCCCTATTCTTTCCAAACTTCAGCATTGCCTCTCTTTGGATTGGAGTCATCACTCCCAATTGGAACGTGTCACCATGTTTATACAAGAACACGGACTCAAGATGTTGTTGCACACACATGTTGATGCTAGTGGGAAGGTCTTCATGTAGCTTCCAAGTGTTTCTAACAACACTCTTCTCAATGTTGTAAACATCCCGGATCTTCAACATGTCATCCCTACACATACTATCCTTGCCATGCACATCTAGTTTAAATCTCCACCTCTCCTCGTGCATATTCATAACACTTCGCGGGGTGTGCCAATGGACGAGCTTTTCTCTAACCCATTCCCTCAATTCCTGAGAGATCCATGATGCTAGCTTGAATCTGATACCTTTCTCTACGTCAACAAATTTACCATGGCAAGGCTCACCTTGGAGATTTCTATGCTCAAACCCATAATAAGTAACTTGCGAGCATTCTGGCAGAAGATAGAGTTGCCTAATGGTAAAATGGCATTGGCAGCCCCTACGCACACTCTCACCCCTCTCAACTCTTTTCCTCCGTGTGCCAGGTTGACGTGGTCCATCAGCAACCACGTGAGTGTTCAAAGTCTTGTCCTGGGGACCATATATGCACCAATACCTATTTTGAGTGTTCAAAATTAGTGCACGAAAGTGGTGCATGTACATCTAAGAATTAAATATACTTCTGCTACAATGTTTTCTACTACAGAAACAACAACAACAACAGTAAACTAGAGGATAGGGTTTTAGAAATACATACCTTTTCATAGTCAAATAAGAATCCCTAGTTGGCCTCTTTAGCACCCTCTCGGGACTGGAACTCCTTAAGTAGAAGCTGCACGGTGCCACACAATTTCTTTGCTCTCCAAGAATGAAGTCTTCAACCCGGTTTGTTGGGAAGTAGCAGGTCCACACAAGCATTTCTCCACCTCCCTGTGCAGAAGGAACTTGGTGCTCTTTTGGAAACCAGTGTAGGTTGCTATGGTCGAAAATGCCATTAGGGGGTGACTCCACATGTATTTCAGCACGCAGCTGGGAATGGCGAGAAAGGGAGCTCAGATATACGTTTCTTAACTCCTAAAAATAATCTTAAGAAGATAAATACCTGTGCTATCTTCTCCTCCAGCCCCCAATCGTCCATAGCTGCCAGGGGCCGCTTCGAACATCCGTCTGTGCATATGCAGCAGCGCAAAGAAATTCTGGAAGACAAATGTGGGATCCCGGAGGGTGGTTTTCGTCATCCGAGGTGTCCAGATCTCAATGGTTGGTCCGTGCATGGGCTGACATGTTCAAAACCGGCCGCACGATCCCTCCACGCCTGCTGGCCACCGTCGATTTTCATGCATAAAGTACGTGGGGATCCCAGAGGAGGGAATCACTCTGGCAGTGTGGTGATCCCGGAGGAGGGATTCACCACGGCTGATATCGGGGTGCGGTTATCGGCCAGAGTCCTATCCGGGATCCCGGAGGGCAGCATTTTTCCGGGTCCCCGATGTCGGCCCGGGATAAGGTGGCGTATATCGGGTGGCCGATATCGGCCACGCGATGGCGATCCCGGAGGAGGGGATCACACCCACGGCTGATATCGGGGCGCGGTTATCGGCCACGGCATGGGGATCCCGGAGGGCGGGATCAGGTGTTGGTGATTTCGGAGGGCGGGATCAGGTGTTGGTGATTTCGGAGGCGGGGAACAGGTGTTGGTGATACCGGAGGCGGGGAACACCACGGACGGCCCGGATGTGTCGCGTGGGCGGACGACTCAGATTTATGCAGGACCCCTCACGTGTGTCAGTACGGTGAAACAGGGGGTCCTGAAACAGATTCCGTCGAGCCCTGGGGGTGATACCGGAGGACGGTATTTTTACCTCCGGGATCCCCGAAACCAGGGTAAGACTATCCTGAGCCCAGAACTGAGGAGCACAAGGAACAACTTGAGATGTGTACTTAAAGAGATAATATGAACTTGAAGGGCCTAGTCTTTGCAACTTCTTGTTTTATGTTCAGGGCTAGTAGATTGAAGAAAGGTATTTGTGCTCTGAACGCTGAACAAATCTTGGGCTTCATCATCTAAGACAAGTCTGCAAACTGTCCCTAAAGATAAAAGCTTGGTCAGAATTAATCTAGTGTCCTTTAGAACGCCGTATATCTCAAGCGAGATGTGGTTAATGTGGCCACCTGTATCAGCCACGAAGAACAGCGCAGTTTGAAGCCCAAAAACTAACTGTTTTTGGCATTTTTTGGTCGATCCGGCTCCATTTTGCCTCAAATCTCTTCCTCTCTTCAGCAATCTAGCATAAAAGAAGCAGACAAAGCGATTGGTATGGTTTTTAGATCGAATCAAACTGCCCATGGAGCAGAAAGAACCATCCGATTGAAATTTTTGCCTCCGCCGCGCAGTTTGAAGCCTGGTTTTTTTGGCCACATTAACCACTTTTTTGGCCACATTAACCACGTTTTGGCCCCAGTGGTTAATGTGGCCTACATTAACCACATCTCGCTTGAGATATACGGAGTTCCGTGTCCTTTTTGTGCTTGAATTTTGTTTTGGCAAGCCAAATCATGATTGCACATTTTGTATAATGTTTCATTGTAACAATATGCTATAGTGCATTTTTTTCAAATTGGCAATAGAAATCTATACTGCAAGAGTTAAGTGCATCATTGAAAATATTGGAAACGGCCACTCACTCATTGCCCCTGAAGTTTTTAACTGTGGTGCACCAGATACAGGCAATACGGAGGTAGGTTCATGAATTACCCTACCTTGGTTCCTTGATCTCAATATGGTCTGCATGTTTGTTAGTAGATAACATGTTATCTTCTTTTACATATTATCACTACATTCTGAGCAAGTGACACCAAATACAATTTATTTAAGTGCTTAAAATGGTTGCAGGTGCTACTGAGATATGGAAATGCAGAACAGAAAAAATATGGTTGAAGCCCCTATACGATCACGATTTGCAACGATTGAACTTCAAGTTGCATCTTTAGATGCAATAAATATAGAGTGCAAATAAGTCATAATTAGCAACTACTAAATATTATTAATTGCTCTGGCAAAATGGCTAGCAGTGAGGGAGATTATTATATCATCAATAGAAGAAAGTGATGACAAGTGGTGCAACAGATCCAAGATGCCAAATGCTTGTTTTGATGGTAAGTTCCAAACACATGAAGGTAACTTCTCAAGAGGAAGTTTCAGTAGCTGGATTTAAAAAGAACATTTACATGTTTGAACTTCGCATATTTCTAGGTCATAGCCACATATAATATACTTGTCTTGACCCGGCACCAAGATTGATAGGGTCACCTCCAGCAATACTATGAGATCAACAAGGATGCTGGCCAGAGTTCAAAAGAATAGAGCCTAAGCAATGAAAGCATAGACTGAGTTATTATAGGCAAACATAGCCAATACAAGATAATCAACCCAACCCAATCATCCTACTGGTAACTGATAATTAATATTCCAGAGTCTGATTAGTGCGCTCTACTTGCCCATTACTTTCTCGATGATGACCAGAGGTCTGTGGCAGTCAATATATAATCTCCAAAAGCCACTGAAGTAACTACGAAATTAGAGGAAGAGGAAGAGGATATCGATTGCGCACAGTGATCTTACTAAGGCTGCAGTAATCTACAACCAACTGTAAAGAACTGTCCTTCTTGGAGACAAAGAAAATGGGAGCCCTTACAGTTGACTAAGAATGTCTACTAAATAGAACTCAAACTAAACCGCAAGTTCGCCATCAAATTTTATCGCAGCCTCACAATTATATGTATCAATCTATATAATTGACATCAATGACATCAATGATTTGTTGTGCATTTTTTGTGGAAATAAAAATCTACAATTAGTATCTGGTTTTTGCATTTCGATGCATTGAATAGAGCAATAGTTTAACAAACTTTGATGGCTATCCTAGTCTGTTAGAAGAGCTCTGCTAATCAATTGTTCGAAATTGAAAAGCCATTAGATGATCCTCAAGATAGTTTACAAGTAATTTATACTAATAATGAATAAGGAGATAATCCTTTAAAGTAAGGAGTGCCTTTTTGTTTTGTTGTAAGAGATATTCATGTGTTGTTTGGTTCGTTAAAGTTGGTATATTGAGTGTTTTGTTAGAGTTGAAATAGTGGATAGGTTTATTAACATTGTTGAATTCTCTTTCTAAAGAGTTTCGTAGTATCGTATACAATAATAGGATTTTATCTCCATCAGAAGTTAAGAAGCTGACCTTGACACCTAAGGAACGCATATATGATGGTTCAAAGAATATTACAAAGTCTCTACAAGATTCTTCATCCCCATGCTAAGAGTTAAGGTCATCATGTTAAAAAAATAAATAAATCATTTCTACATTCTTTGGTCAAAGTATTGAACTGTAAAAGCCTACAATAATGCATAATTAGAAAAGTGGGCATTTTCGGACTAACAAGGAGAACGAGCACGATAAAGAGATTAGGAAAGCAACCGTCAAAATTATTGTTATACCTAGATTTGGATGTTTGAAATTTATAAATTCATTCAATTTACAAGATTGTGGATATGGTGGAAAAAAAGTCTAGTGGTTTCAATAGGAGGAGGGAGTGGGTTATCTTGCCTAAGATGTTTTTGAGCAGAATCCATTTAAAGATGGTCAATTTGAGGTTTGTTGGATTTACATGTTAGAGCATTTTTTGGACCTATATCCTAGTGATCGGAACCTAAGATAAGGGAGAATCCAATCCTAATCTGCTTCTTGAAATATCTCTTTAGGATCTTCGGTCAGAGGAAAAAGGGGATTAAGAAATGAGAATAGAGGAAGAAAGAAAGGGATGAACGCAAGAAGGGGAATGAAGAAAGTGCAAACAAATTCTCTTGGAGGACTGGTGCATTGTCTCCTACCTTGTATTTCACTACTTATGTCATTATGCTAAGACTTTTGATGGTTAAGCATGCATACTAGTCACCCGTTGCCGCTACAAACAATCTGTATTGGGTTGAATTGGATCCAATACCTTCTACAAAGACTTGCCTTTTCCTACTCATCTTCACCTTCTGAATTGTGATCGACTAAGTCTTTTAGTGCATTCTTAGTTGAAATTCACCTCTTCTTCTCACCACTCCTTCCACAATATCGATTCAAAGTTTCTTCATTTAGCCTCATCTCTACCCAAAACCCTTCCTTTTCCCCTCCACCCCCTGCCCAAGCCTGCCTTATTGCTAGTTTAAGGGTATTTTTTATGGTAATGGCCATAAATATTTTGTGATGATTCAAATGACAGAATGTGTCTCTCAGATAAACTGTAAATAAGGAAGATATCTTCCCATCAAATCTAAAATCATCCGAATCAGAGATCAAAACTAAAGGCATATAAATTAGAGTTTAGAATCACAAGTTATGTAAGTCTTAAGACACAGAAAAAAAGTTGTAAGAATTTAGAAAATCCTTACTTCGATTCATGTGATTTTAGCTTTGATGGGAATATATAATCCTAGCCTACAATTTTCTAAAAGACACATTCCAATTTGGTTCATCACAAAAAGAGTTACTATCTTTATTACCATCAAAAGATACCCCTAAAAAACATGGGCATTTTCACAATTTCACAAATATATAAGAGTATTTTTATAAATTTCAATCATAGCACAGCCTATGATTGAAAAGAGTATTTTTTTGAGAAAAGGCCTCTCAAGAACAATCCCCAATCATAGCACAGCCTATCGCCCTATACTCTTTCAATTTGCAAGGCATATGCTTTCCATTCTCAAAAATTCCACAAAGTAGAGAAGACCAGGTGTCCCATTGTCATACCAGCAGCCACTCCTAAATCTTTAGCTACCTGTCTTCTTTTCCTTGATCCATCGTACATATATACATAGAATTAACAGACTGCACATGGCTAGAACATTATAATATATATAACATAGTTTAAATAAATTGGCCATTTATGACAATCTTGCTGTGGGAAGTATCTAAAGTCTACCTATTGAAAATTAGCAAGATATGACTTTTGCTAACTGGTATAGAAGTTGAGCTATAAACACTAGGATATTCTACAAATGTAGAAAAATGTAATTCCTGCTTTCTAGGCCGTCAAAGATAATGATAAGCTGGGAGTCAAGCGAGATTGCAGAACCCCAACATTCACTTTACATTCGCATTCAACACTCGTTTAGAAGTTGAGCTTGTGAGTAAAAGGTATACTTTATTTAGGACCAACATGGGCATGCCTGTACAGAACCGGGCTGTGATTTACTTGCAGTATAAAGGAATGATTCAGGTTTATTACTACTGCTGCATGTGCTGCAAGTTTTGCTGATTAACCTGCGCATTTTGCTGGACTTGAAAGTATGTAGGCATTTGCTGGCCAAGAGCTCGAACATTTAGCTCTCCTGTAACAAGCTTCAGTCTCTGAACTTCATCTCTCAGTGCATCATTCAAGGCTGCCAGAAACCAAAATTAGACCAAGAATCTTATACAGCATTAGACATGTCAAAGAAAGCAAAATTTGTTGAAAGACTTTTTTCCAACCTGTAGAAGAATAAAGCAAGAAAAATTTTCACATTCTACTTCAAAATGTATATCTATTTGTTATTAAAAAATTCAGGTGTTTACCATCACGTAGCTGGGCCTGCTGTTCCATGGCTTGTAAACGCAGTTTCAACTCATTGTTTTCATTTGTAAGTCCCGTCGAATCCCTCTGCATAAAAACGGAAAATTAATTACCCAGAATTGTCTTAGAATGCATATAACCTACTACCATCTATTGGGTCATATCTACCTGCAACATTGTTAACTGAGCAGACAATGTAGTTGCCTCGGTCTGTAGGGTTTGTACTTTCCGCTCTAGTTCAGAAATGTATCGCATCTTGCGTTCTTTTGAACGAGCTGCAGATTGTCGATTTGCTAAAATCCTGCATAACACGATACCAATGTGTTTAAGGGCAGGAAAACTAGTCCTCAGCAAAACTAGAGGCATTGTACATTGGTTCACCTTTTGGCACGCTTAGGATCCACCATAGCTATTTCTGCAAGTTTGTCATTAGCCATTATCTTCTTCATCCAATCTTCAGGTTCCTTATTTACAAGGTCCATCTTTGGCATGGATGAACCATCCATAGAGTTGCTATGAAAATGTCTGTTCCTCCTATTTTGGGGTAAAGAGTCCAGCTGACTAAGGTCCCCTTCTTTCAATTCGAAGTTAGTTAAAAGACCATCCATGGAAATACTGCGGAAGTGACCCGTCTTGCTTCCGACTTTCCTTGTTTCTCCCTGGCCTGAGTTTCCCTTATACATTCCATCTCTAGGTTCCATAATGCTTTCACCTGCCTCATTGTCATTGCCGCTCGGACTCATCAACATCCCATCATCCCCTTCTTCACATGACTTTTCTTTGCTCTCATCGTCATCAGTTGCATTGGCAAATTCATGTTTTATTCTATTTTCATTTTTGTTGCTTCCAATTGGCTCCGTTTTTTGCATACCATCAACTGCCATGTTATCTCCCATTGCTTCATCTGCACCCCTACAATCTCTAACACCATACTTTGACTTCCCAACTTCATTTTCCGCCATACTTCCATTTTCATAACTATTCAGTTTGTCCATATCCATATACATTGAAAGAAGATCATCTGCACCCTCTGCATCTGCCTCCCTTTCTTCTCTCCCTCCTGATAGTGGCGAGCCCATATCCTTCCTACCTCCCCACGAACGATCTCGAAACAGATCTCCCTCAAAATCGGACCCAGAATCCTTCTCCATGTCAATATTTCTTACAACCTCCTTGTCAAGATTTCTCCCAAAGCCCTTCTCAAAAAGAGAATCCACCGCACCTCCAGAGGAGAATCTGAATGGGACATCACTCTGGGCTCTTCTGTGCCCCCTCTTCTGTATAGGCTCCTCCACAATTCGACTAAGATTCGAACCCGAGTCCTTGCTATCCCTAGCAGCCTTCTGAGCCAATGCAAAAAAACTACTTGAAGCAGAGGGCAGATTATTCACACGATCATCGGCATTGACCACTGATCCTCCTCTTTCTCCTCCAGGAAAATGCGTTTGTGGTGAAGCAAGCTCCTTTTTAACTAAGCAAGGCTGAGAACTAAAAGTAAAATCAGAAAGAGGAGTAGCAGGGCACGACTGTGGAGAGGTCTGTTGGTTTGATTGAGCAAGGGCTGCTTGGAGGCTGATCGCCTGGGGTGGCGAGAAGTTAAGAAACGAGGAACTTTGAGAAAAACAAACTGGCTGAGAGAGAGACCTAGAATGTGAAGGAGTTCTGTGTGGTACCTGAAGGGGAGGAGCCTGTGAGTTAGCCTGGAGTTGAGAAATCTGCTGTCCTTGCACCAATGGGGGGGACCTTGGGGGCGGCCGTGTTGAGAATCCTGCTGCTGCACTACTAGCGCCCACATTTCTGCCTGCTGCATTGCTTGCCGCTCCAGCTGCTGTTTTAAGAAGAGGGCCTAAACTGGGTGGCGCTGGATTTGGGGCCCCAGTTTTCAATGCCTGAGAATGCGATCTAAAAAAGCTCTGTGATTGCGCTTGAGCTGTGGCAGTTCCTGGCGATCTAGGAGGCGCTGTTTGCGTTCTGGGCGAAGATTTGCATGTAGCAGCTCCCGGCGCCATAACCGGCGGCACCACAGAGGGCAGATTTATCGATCGAGATGTGGGCGCTGAAGAAAATGAAGTAGAAGGGGATGATGAAGACGATGTTGAAGAAGAAGACGATGTTGTTGTAGCTAAGGAAGATTGAATTCTGTGCATGAGCTCGCTATAACTATCCCCCATACCTTCTGCGTTAGAGTCCTCCATCTCCGCCGGCCTCCCCCTCGCCGGAGCCATAGCCATTCTTACACTGGAGCTCTGGGGGAGGTGTACCTACTAGGTACTGGATTGGGTTTACACCAGGTCTTATACTTTTCTTTCTTTATGATGATGTCTTGACGACAAATTTGGATAATGTCCATGAGGAGGCCATTACGTCAAAGGAATGGCATGCATGCCATTACGGCTCTCCAAGCTTTTACTAAGCAGCATGGCATTGTTGCATTGGCTACTACAAATTCTTGAATAATTACTCGTTTCTCTTCATTCAATTCAATTCAATTCTTATTAAGGCAATGTTTTAGCGCACCTGTAAAATTATCATCAATAAGTTAATCAATCAATTGTTCTAAAATATGTTGAACCAACCTTAGTTTTTCGTTTTATCCCACTGTGGCTTGTAATCTAAACTACTCTAATGTAATGTATATAATCTAAACTACCCTAATGTATATTGGAGAAATATGTTGAACCTTCCTTAGTTTTTCTTTAATCCCACACTGGCTTGTAATCTAAACTACTCTAATGTGATGCATATAATCTAAATTACCCTAATGTATATTGGAGAATGTGCATTGCCAAATGACTACATCTCTTTCCACTTATATCTCCAGATTATGTCCCTTTCTCGTCTGAAACACGTAACTTCTTTTAAATTGTCATATTCGTGGCCATCTGCCTCATCCAATAATAAACTAATTCACAAGTTGGAAGGTCAACCACACTGCCTCTCTAACTCCAAAGGAGTGAGTGGCCTTGTATTACTAACTCAAAATGAGTGGCCTTCTTTTGCCTAAATCTTGGTGTGTAGAAATGGGAGAGGTTCTAGTAGGTAAAGTAATAAACGGTTATATCACCCATTAGAACCATGACGTCGTCAATATGCCACAATAAGAAATCATCATTCTCTAACATCGTAAAGGGTCGTTGTCTTGTGAGCCAAACAATCGTGTCGTCATGAGCTGGCATAGAGGAGGGAGCTGTAGTTAAGGTGATCACGAAGACTTTCAAAATTCTTTTTGAAACTTATAAGATTAAAAAGCTTAAGCGTATGCTAAGCTATCTATCTATCTTCCAAAAGACAAAATCCGTTATGGTCAAGAATCCCTTCCAGTATGAAGGCTTACCAACCCGTCTCCACCAATCACTGATCCCTGCAACTGAACCCAAGCGCCTCTAGAAATTGCCCAGACTTTTGATTCCAATTATGCCTTTACTGCGCTTCTCTGTGCATCTTTCCCGACCTGTAGTTAGATCATCTCCACTGTCCCTATATCTAAATCCTCGCCAGTGTGGCAAAGCCATGTGGCATTGTCTTGGTGGGCACGTGGTTCTGCCGGAAACCCTGGCGAGTATTCTAATTTATTGCAGTAGGCTTAACCCGCTATAATAATGTTATTTCCAACACCCGTTCATAACGGCCGTCATCGAAGAGGTTAAAATCAAGCTTTTCCTGGCAGCCCTGAATGCTTAAAGGCACTCCAACAACTTTACTATCCTCCACCTGAGAATCATTAACAAAAGGCCCATCAACCTTGTACCAGTTGGTCTTTACACAAGGTAATTGCAGTTCTTCCACCAACCTAGAAGAGATAAACATGTCCGAAGAGCCACAATCCAACAACACAACTATGTTTTAGGTCATGATCCTGCCAGAAAACTTTATAACACATCCAACAAAATATCCATGATGCCTTTACTTGCGGGCTTTTCCAGCGCACAAAACTTTTCCATGGCAATGGCCGAAATTGTCTTAGATTCCAATTCCTTATCAACCTTTTCGGCCACGTTTGCTTTCTTGTTATCAGCTTTTTTGTTCTGTGCCTGAGAGCATTCATGGCTGATGTGCCAAGACTCTCCACATCTATAGCAGAAATAGCAGAAAATTCCCTTCTTGGGACCACTAGACTTAGAGTAATACACTTCTTTGAACTCTGCACCTGCAAACTTAGACTTAGATTGTTCAGACTTCTTCTTTTTGAAAAACATATTTTTCTTTTTTGAGAACTTCTGAGGTGTCCTCTTAAAGAACTCAGCCTCTTCCCCAAATTGACGAGCCAACATTATTGCCCTCTCAAAATTCTCGGGCTTCAACCCGATTATCTGCTTTTTGAGAGCAACACTGGATAGACCACCTAAAAAGAAGTCAACCTGTCGAGGTTTAGACAAATCTCCAACCCAGTGGATATACCCTGTATCTTATTGATATAAGCACTGAGAAAACATGTATGTTCATAGTACTGCAGCTTCTCAAGCACATCACGAGCATCATGCTGTGGTGCATACTTCCCAATAAAGTATTTCCTGAAATCAGACCATGTATTAACCTTCTTTATGGTAGGACCATTCCACCAATTATATGCGTCCAATTTCAGCCGCATCTGCGCAATAAATAATCACGCCTTGTCACCTTTATTGATAGCCTCAAAAAAGGTCTCAACCTTGTCAATCCAAACCATTGCCTCGTTAGCAGTACCTTTTTAATCCCAATCCGGGATCTTGGTGCGCTTGAGATTGCGCATGTCCTCCTTGCTCAACCCCGAACTCTTCAGTGACTGCTCCACAACAGCACTAGTACCAGATACATCCAGGTCCACCACTACTGTCAGAGATTTCCCTTTCTCCGCAGACTTCCCATGGTCATCTTTGCTAGCAAGGGTCTCCAATGCAGTTCTCATAGTAACCTGAGTGTCTAAAACTTCCTTGGGCTTTGTCGCACACCCAGCAAGTCCTGACCCCACTTCATCTGTATGGTTTTTAGGTTCTTTTGGGTTTCCTATGCGCAAGCAGCCAACCTTCGTATGTCTGGTTCCTCCTCTATAGGAGTCGCCTATTCTATTATAGTATGTGCATCCGCACTAGTCTCGTCGTATTCCATCTCGACTACTCAAGATCCAAGCTGCAACTTAGGCTCTGATACCACTGTCATGAACCAAAATCTTAGTCCCAAAAAACTTCGATTCATATTAAAGTGTCAGAGTATACAGAACAAGTACTGCCTCCCAGAAGGCTATATACATGAAAGCCACATATACAGATAATAAGATGATAACAAGAAACCAAATACACACGTAGTCCCGCTAGCCATCAAATAGCTTGCACATGCTTCCACGTGTTAGTAACATGCATAAGGGTTATCCAGTAGGGTCAATATGAAGCAAAGACTGACTGACTGCAATGACACACATATGGAATGCACCATATGCACCATAGCATCTGCCTCATAGATGCTTCTCACCATATCTAGATAGTGCGTCGTCTAGAACCCCCTGCATGGGTGGATCCAGTGTAAGCCAGAAACTACAAGCAACATAAGAACCTAAGCTACCAGACTGTTCGTTACATCCGCCACCGTCCCATACCAGCGACCGACTTCACCTCGTCAGCACCTCTAGTCCCTACCTAGATAAGCCACACTCATCTAGTGATATGCCTGCATAAACTCCCTTGAATAAATACACATTGTACTTACCTCCTGGAGCATAGCTCCATAGAACTTATAAGTACTCATGGCATGTTAACAAATACATGACCTTGTCCCATACCAAGATCATATACTTGTCTCACCAAGTTACTGAAGTTCTTAAAATAAGCATTCATTTGCCATTATGTTCTTTTCCAATAACACATCAAGAAACAAAAGGTTTGATATGTATAAGGTTTTGCCAGCTTGCTTCTTTACCATAAGAACCATATTGCCCTTGCTGTACAACAGCGAAATCCATCGTCGTCCAAGCCAGTCTCACCAAATAGCATATACAGACAAGCTTCTGTGACAGACAACAAGGAATGGCCCCTACGCTATTCCTGAATATTGGTTCAGAAGGAATCTCTCGGGCAATTCCATGATGCTCTCAAGGTAGAGCTTTATTATTTATTGGGAATTATTCACTGAACTAAGTCTTCCTTCCAAAAAACAAATTTTGTTATGGCTAAATATCCCTTCCAGTATGAAAGCTTACCAATGAGTCATGTCTCCAACAAGCACTGATTCCTGCTGGACCCAGCCACCCAGGTGCCTTTAGAAATTGCCCAGGCTTCTCCCTTGATTCTGTTTATGCCTTTGTTGCACTTCTCTGTGTAGCCTTCCCAGCCTGTAGCAGATCCTCCACCATCCTTATATCCAAATCCTGGCCAGCGTGGCAAAACCAAGTGCCTTGCCAAAAACCCATTCGACATCCTGTTCCTGCCCCGTAGCAAGGTGGATCTGTTGCAGATCCCAGTCGGCTGCTACAGCTGCCTATCAACTCATGGCAAAGCCACGATTTTGCCTGCCCAAATTTAGGGGTGCTCACACATTTCCTTTTAATGGTTTATTAAACCATTAAGCAATGTTACCATTTAACAATGGTTATGAATCATTCATCCATTAAAAAGTATGCCTATTAGCTATATTGTTTCTAAAATGTGCCAAGACAACTTTGCAACCACGTTTATCTATTAAACATTCGGTTGCTTTCCTTAATCTAAGTTCTACCAAGGTGCACCATTACCTTTGAACTAGGGGAACATGCGGCCACATAATTTCAATAGAATAGAATAGAATAGGTTTTTAGCGTCCACGGAGACCAATTGGCCTATGGGACCCAAACAAAAAGAGAGCAGCAAGCGTATTACTGACAGGATTAAAAAACCCCCGTCCCAAGGGGTTTTCGAGGGAAAAACCTTAGCAGTAATAAGCATGCTGGCACACTGTACAATTGTATAGGACAGTTCAAGACTGTCCCATAGGACACAAACGAGTTCATGCATCTATAACCTCCTGGAGGTATGACCCCAACAAACCTACTGACGCCGTAGTCAATAACTGATGCAACGGCTGGCCAGGCACTAGTAATCGAACATATCGCTCTCGGATATGGGCAAATGCTGGGCAGATCTGGAGGGCATGACATTCATCCTCAATCGCGCCCTGGTGGCAACGCTGGCAAAGCCTTTGCTCTCGTGCTTCCCGAGCCCAACGCCCTGTTTCAATGCGGAGGCGATGTGCACCCGTGCGAATAGAAGCTATAAGTCTGCGCTTCTTCATGGGCAGCTGGGTGTACAAGTACTGGTGTGGGCTTCTTGTGAGCCTAGGATTGACTTGCTGCTGATAGTGTGCCAGCTTAACATGCGTCAGAGCCTCTGCATCCCAGAGCTTGTGAAGGAAAGTAGCATCTAGGTACAGTTTAAGTGCCTCGCGATCTTTCTTTGTCCTGACCTGGACGCATCTGTTTGTCTGCACACCCCAGCGTGAGAACCACTGAGCTTGCTTGTCTTTCCAGCAGGATTTCAGGCGTTGGGGACCCATCGCCGTGGCCAAAGCAAGGTGGGGCAAGCGTGTATCAGCCATAGCCACCACCTTTTGGAAGTAAACGATATGGCGTTCCAATGTAGCCCGTTGAAGGGGTAGAAAGCCCGTCTCCTGGAGTAGGATCTGGTACGGAACTGTGGACTTCACCCCCAGGGCCCGTGCCAAGAAGGCCTTCTGCACCTGCTCGAGGTCATTCCAAGTGTTGAGGGATATCACTGGACCCCACACTTCTGCCCCATACAACAGGACCGGCTCAACCAAGGCCCGAAACAAACATCAAATTATTACCGTTGGCCCATAACAAACATGCATGCAACATTTACAACAATGGTCCATAAAATAGATGCTTCTGATTTTGGGGTGAAAGCATGTTGTAGTGGAACACCCTGGGTGTCCCCCCTGTCCCCCCTAAAAATGTGGTGGGAGATATCAAATTTGTGGTGCGATTTTAAATGTTTGTTTGGCACCTAGTGCATGTACTGCCCGGATTCAATCATTTCTTGAACTGCAACAACCCGATTCCTACGCCACCCGTCCCATTCCAATTTCCTACGCCACCCGTCCCATTCCAATCTCCACCGAACCGATTTCTAAACCCACGACCCACCCGCGCCTTATGGCACTTAATCCGGTTGTGGATCAATCCGGTTCATACTTTGAATCATTTAATTTGGAAGCAAATCTGCCTAAAATCTCAAACCGGAGCACAGGTAAGAGAAAGAGAACTCCAGAACAAGAACGGGATCATAAAAGACGCCAAAGGAAAAGAAAAAGGGAAGCTAAAGAAGAATTAGCAAAAATTGCATCAGCAGAGGGAGGATCCACCAGAACGGCCTCTACTAGGCGTCGGATGGTATTAAAATTGCTATCTTCATTTCATAGCACCACTAAAGGCTTGGCTGACAGTGATAAGAAAGAGGTTTTACGAGATTTTCTGCAGGATGACACAATGGACAGCGTACTTGGTGAAGAGCTGAAAGATTTGCAAGCCAGGAGCATTGTGGTCATCAACCTCAGGGCTTCCATTCAACTTGTGAAGAAGTCTAACAGCAATGACAGTTTAGCAGCCAAGAGTAGTGCTAATCCTGTCAGTGCTCGGGGTTTTGGTAAACTGCTGGGTGTTCATCCTAGGAATCTTACCAGAGGGAAGAGATAGATTGCAAAGGGGGGAAATGGGTTTTGTACAAAAGAGTTAGAAGAGCAGATGCAATTCCCAATTCTGTCATAGAACTTGTGCATCAATTTTGGATCGAAAACAGTAGGGTCTCTCCAAATGCAAAGGATGTTAAGTTCAGAAGATTGGAACGAAATGTAAGAGAGGATCATGCCACTCACTATCTGGAAGAATCACAGGTTATTTCATTTCTTCATCTTCACCACATTTTTTATTGTTAATGTGGTATGTTGTATGTGGTTAGTGATTGCTTGTGATATGTGGTTGGTATGGTTAGTGATTGCTCGTGGTGTGTGGTGCCTATTAATGCTGTGATATATGATATGTGCTGCCTAGTGTGGTGAGGCACGTGGTGTAAAATAAATGCTGTAAATATATGCTTTGTGGTGTGTGGTGAATAACATGGTGTAAAATACATGTTGTAATATATGCTATGTGGTGCCTAGTGTGGTGAAAAATATGGTGAAAAATAAATGCTGTAATATATGCTATGTGGTGCCTAGTGTGGTGAATAACATGGTGTAAAATAAATGTTGTAATATATTCTATGTGGTGTCTAGTGTGGTGAAAAATATGGTGTAAAATAAATGCTGTAATATATGCTATGTGGTGCCTAGTGTGGTGAAAAATATGGTGTGCAATAAATTATGTATTATATGCTTTGTGGTGCCTAGTGTGGTGAATAACGAGGTGTAAGATGAATATGCACAGAATATATGCTATGTGGTGCCTAGTGTGGTGAAAAATATGGTGTGCAATAAATTATGTATTATATGCTTTGTGGTGCCTAGTGTGGTGAATAACGAGGCGTAAGATGAATGTTTGTAATATATGCTATGTGGTGCCTAGTGTGGTGGAAAATGTAGTGTGCAATAAATATGCTGATCACCTTGTTATCTTCCTTGCAGTTGCAATTGTTAAGGAAATTCAAGACGGAACATCCTAGTGTTATGATCAAACAGAGGATGTTTGAAAAGCTGAAACCATGGTTTGTTGTAAAATTAAAGGACTTCAATAGTTGCTCTTTGATATACCATGTTAGAATCACGGATGCTAATAGATGGCTTCAATAGTATGAGAACTAAGCACCCAAAAAGCTGCAGCTGCACTTGTCAGCTTTGAAGGTCAGACATATATGGTGAATGCAGGGCGTCTGGATACAAAATAAGTAGCACAAGAAGTTTGTGGCAGGGAATCTTATGTGAGAAAACTAGCTTCCAACCTTACCATAAGAGGGAATGCATTCTGGGTGAGTGTAAAGAGTGTGGGATTAAGAAGTTCCCTATCTGCCCACATGAACAATCTAGTGATAGTGGCATGGTGAAGTGGGAATACCTAGACTATGAAAAAAACGTGATTCGAGATGGCAGCAAGAAGTCTAAGCTCGTTCACCAACACAATGAAACTGCAAGTCTTCCACTGGTGAACAAAATGTTGGAGAAGCTTCCAAAATTTCCTTTACACAACTTCAGATATAAGTGGCAGGCAGGCCAGTACAAAGAACTCCTTGATAACTTGTCTGGAGATGCTTACCTATCCGTGGTTGACTTCGCAGAGAATTATACTTTTAAGGAGCATAATGAAGTTCAGTCCATGCGCTGGGTCAACAACCAGATAACTATATTTGTTCAAATAACCTATCAGGTTGATCCACGAGCATTTACACCATTGAGAAGGAAACACACTACTATGTGTCTGATGATAGGGAACATGACACACTTTTTGTTCAACATTGTTTTATGAAACATTTTGAGTACTTAAAGCGAGAAAGGCAATGTCCCCAAACAAAGACTATGTATTTTCGATGATGAAATTGATCACAATTCAAAGCAAAATGATCATTTTATTTTGTTGGAAGGTACGGTTGTGATACGAGGGTCAACATGATGTGGAACTTCTTTGGATCAAACCATGGAAAAGGTGAACATGATGGGAAGGCGGCAGAATTGAAAAGATGGATCACGAGGTCTCTACAACTTAAACATCCCGACATTAAACTAGATAATGCCCATGATGTGGTGAAAATTGCAGAGAAACAATTTCAATGTGGTACATCTGAGTGGACTGAAAATGGATGAAAAGTTCGGAGAAACTTCTGGGAAATAAAACCTGAGGATATCAACAGGAAAAAGGCTTGGGGTGCGAGACAATTCCGAGAAACCGTGCAAATTCATTCAAATCCATGGATTCAAAGACAGAAATCCAACACAGCTACATACCAGAAAGCTATCATGTTTTTGCAGCAATTATTTGGAAGGAAAATGGGACATGTGTGAGAACAAATTGTATGTAGATGAATGGAACCTTGTAGCCGTTGAACCATCCTCCAATGTTCATGCGGATGTGGAAGAGACCCGCAAGTCTACCAGGCCACTATACTCAACCTTGGCAAATGTACTTGCAGAAGCACTTAGAGAAGGAGACAGCTTTGCAGTTGCTGCACCTAAAAGGAATGAGGAGGATTCTGTATTTTGGATGTTGCTATACACCAAGCCAAAATTTGAAGTTGAAAATGACTTCAAGCAGAACGGAAACTTGTTTATGAGAGGTGAAACCGTTGTGGAGGGCATTTACTATAGAAAGAAGCCTCGGTCAAAGGTGATGTATGAGTTGTTGACAAACGAGCCAAAGTCACTTGTATTCTCTACTCAAATTTGTGCTATTCGAGTTCCCATGCAGCAGATCAAGAAAGGTGCTCGAACTGTTTACAGGCTAGACCAGGCAGATGAGGAAAAGATTCTAGAAAACTTGGCCGAGGTTTTATCTGATGAAGATAGCATGTCTGATGAAGAATAGTTGAACACATTCTTACAGGTTAGGAAATGATTCAGAAATTTTGAATATATGTTGTTGTGTCTTGCCTTGTTTGGGAATAATATAAGAAACTCAATTCCATGCTCAATTGTTTTTTTTTTATTTATTTATTTATTTATTTAGTGAATGGGGTTTTTTTCATTAATTATAGAAAAAGGTACAACATAGTGAGTGAGCCTTTATAGGTAGGCTACTCATGATAAAGCATGCAAATAAATACAAATGAAGTAGGTGCTGTTGAAAGCACATAGCAATGTTTTATAATAACAGTAGTAGTTGTGATATGTGTTATGCTGCAACAGAGTGAGCAGACCAATTCCTACAGAAAAGATGTAGATGTTAATAAGATGCAGAAGTTATATGCAGATCTGTCATATCCTGTCACTGAACCAATCCCTACTTTTCTCCAATATTCTGATTGCCTCTTGATCAAGCACAAGAGGCTCCTGCTGTCCTTTAAACACTTCAAGTGGCAAGTGTTCTGGTCGGATGTGCGCTCTTAACACTGCAGTCCTCGTGCTGGTGGTGTAAGTTTACATTCAGCAAATGGAAGATCATTGAAAACCTTGAGGAACATTGAAATAGCCAAGAAATGAACAATTGAAGTAAAACTTTGTTTATATTAAAAAGTCAAGAGAGGTTACATCATATACACAATAATACTATTTCTAGGCTTTAGTTCTATGTTTTTTCATCATATTAATACAAATTTGACTCTCAGGGTCAAACATATTCAGCATTTTGTTGCTTTCGACATAACTTGGCACATTCCCTGCCTTCAGCAACCCCTGAAGCCAAACCTTTAGATCATTCATGAGGAAATTGCCATCTACTCTGTTAGGGCTCCAGCTGTTTGGACAGATCATGGTGTTTGGCTCATTGAGGTACCCTTTGTATCTGTTGTCATCAATGAGAAGCACGTTCTCTTTTGTGAAACCTAGAAATTCGTCGTAGACCTTTTTGAGGTGCTTCAAAAAAATTGGCTTTTTACTGTTAAAAAAATTTGAGTTGGTACACTGATCCTGATTCCATATGAACTTGAATTTGTCCTTGTGTTTTATCAATGCTCCCTTAACTATGATTCTCAAGTTTTGAGCCTGCATGCTGGACCAAAGTGCTATATGAAAATTCTGACTGCACCAATCTATGAACTCGGCCCAGCCTGGTCTAGTTACTACCCACTTGGTTCTGTTAAGTGTGATCAACTTAACACCAACTTCTTTGGCAGTGGGTAGTAACTCACTCTTGTCATAGCTTCTACCCAGAACTCCATTGTAGTAAAAAACAAGCAGGATTGGGCTTAACCTTGTAGTCTTCTGCATGGGACGAGTTGATGCGGTCGAAACTTTCGCTTCAAAGATTTCTTGGTGCAAGGTCGAAAACTTCGCCTTCAACATCTCTTCGTCGCGGGGCTGGAAACTTACGCCCCGAAATGTCTTGGAGGTGTCTTTTGCTTGGAATTCTGCTCTTGTTTTTTTCTCTCGAGACACTTCCAAACGCAAAAATTTAACATTTCGGTAACTATATGGGTCAAATTAAAAAGAAGACAGGCACAAAAGGTTGGAAGTTACCTTGTGAGTTACATTCACCGAACGATTTGTTCAGATCATAACCTGATGCATCTGTTGATTTGGCAGATTGATGTGGAGCATGACTTAATGCATCTGCTGATCTGGCAGATTGTTGTCCAGTTGGAGCACCTATCGGAGCTTGACTTGATGCACCCTCTCGATTTGTTGACATCTACCGATTTGTCCGAGTTCCCTGTAAACCGATGCATCTTCTGATTTGCCCGAGTTTCTATTTGTGTCTAATGCTTTCGAAGGGGTGTGAGTGTCTTGTCCCCCTACCTGACCACATTGTACCTCTATATCTGCAAAGTAGGGATGAAGAAGTAAGCTACATATCCCAATTGCATCAAACAAGACTTGGTTACCTTTGAGGGTAGAAAATAATTCCCTTTTTGGTGTGCTATATGGACTCACAAGGTCATTGCCACCAAGTATGAACAGCTTAGACTGAATTAGTAAACGGCACCATGCTCGCGCAAACACGAATTGAATCACAATTGATTGTAACTATGCTTTGGTTTTTAACTAAGCTCCGGACTTTTTACTCTCTTTACGATGTTCCTGTTTATATATATCTAAAAAAGTGCCCCCCTAAAATGAGCGGCGATCTCATCCCGGGGGCACTATAGATACAACAAACAGGACAAGCAAAAGAGACTAAGCCACCAGGATGGAAGAGACTAAGCCGATGAAAGATTGCTATCTTATTTTATGTATGGGCTTACTCCCTTTTTGAAGTTTCTGCTTGATGTATCTAATTCGCCACCTAAAATGAGTGAGCCGACCTCATCCTAGGGGCAAATTAGATACATCAAACAGACAAACGAAAAGAGACTAAGCCGGGGTGAAAGATTAGGAAGTCCACTAATCCTAATTGGCATCCGTCCCTTACATCGCCCTTAGCATGTAAACTAAGCTACCTATAAGTGCTCACCGTAAGTGCCTCGGTAGCTTGAAGTTGCTTTTGATCCTCCCTACTCACACCTAAGGCTTGTACCCATCTTTGTCAGAAAATTCATGACATCAATTCTCAATGCAATGGTGATTACAAATCCCGCAAAGTGAACGCAAATTTGTCAATGAGAATACAATTATACTAAGCACTTCAGAATTTTGTTATGAAGTACCTCAAGAGGCCGAAAGCGGACATGGAAGATGGTATTGGTGATCGCATTCAAAGAACCAAAGTTGGTAGTGGTTTCCCCATCCACTGGAGGATCTTGCCACGAATGGACAGCCACTACCATAATCTTCACCTTATCAAGGTCCGGAAGTAGTGGATCCAAGACAAATAAAGGAAGACGGTCCTTGCAAGACGAAAACCTCTCTAACCTTGGTTCCAAAGACTTTCAATGTTTGTTGTGTTGCGCTTCCCTCGGGTCGACAAGCAGATTAAGCTCTGCGATTTTTGTCCGCTCAAGTTCGTAATAGTTCCTTCATTTCGACCTCTCAGATCTTGGCATATAGCCCGAATACCCGCCCGCATCTTTGGTTTATCCTTAATCATTCCTTCCCATTTTTTAAATCTTTATTCATCTTCTCGATCCGAACTCAAGTTGTTGAACCTTCATTTGTAGCACCTGCAGGCTTTGATCACAAGTTTGCAACCTTGCCTTTACACCTGAATCACTTCGATCTTGTAGAGTTGATCCATTCTCCCAAAGGTCCCTGTTGAATTCAACCGAAAGTAATCCAAGGTTAGTACCACATGACATAACAGGCACCACTTTACACACCACAAATTCCATCATGACAAACTTTGCACCACAAATGGCGTCATATTCACCACATGTGGTGTGGCATGTGGCACTATGCCACACTACATATGGCACCACAATGCACCCAAGGCACCACATATAGCAATCCATTACTTCGCACCACAAATGGCGTCAAAGACACCACATGTGGTGTAAAATGTGGATCCATAGTGGTGCCACATTAGACACCACATGTGGCACCACAATGCACAGAAGGCACCACATCCGGCAGGCATCCACCACCCCATATGTGGCAGATAGCGTGGTGCAATATTTAGCGCAGCAGTTGGCACCACATATGGCAGACAATCCACCATTCACAAGTATCACCATATCTAACAGCACATATGACACTAAGTATAGAAACATATGGAAGCCAATTCACTATTCAGATAAGGTACCACGTTTGGTACTATATGTGACACTACATATGCTACAAACTACATTATTAACATGTAATTGGCACCATATGACCGTCTCCGTAAACACATTTGGAGCTACATACTCATCGTGAACTGAAATTATCCACCACAACTTCGAAACTAGCGGCAAAGACAAATTTCCTACACATAACTTACAACACACCCAAATGAAGAAGTAAGTGGTGTACGATTGTTCAAGCTTGCTAGACCTTTGCTTGAAAATAACAGTTCCAATATTAAATTGCATCATATGGTGGTTCCAGAAGAAGAGGGTTGAAAAGTACCTATTTTTTCAGTGATTTTCCCCGAGATTCTTCTTACAGCTTGAGGAGGCTTGAATTGTGGCCTAGTCATTTCAAGAGAGGAAGCATCATCTGTGGCATGTTGCTCTGCTTCCTCACTATTTGAAATGCTTGCATGCTTCCTCTTACGTTGGGACGGAGAGGTTTCAGACCCTCCGTCCTGTTGCCAGAAATTGTTGCCAGAAACTCAACCAGTTTATTTCTTTTCCTTTTGTGTGAAGGTAATACGCAACAGCCATAGTCTGTGAGGCCATGCCTCCCCAGGCACACTTCCTGCCTGTGATTTTTTTGTAAAGGCACATATATTCATTATACCTCTCATTGCTCAGATTCTTCAACCTGCATGATGAAACAACAGAGAATCATGGGCATCCCCGAATCTAGAATGCAACCCACCTGTAAGTGGATTTTCCTAATACTTTCGGTCCCCAAACAGACTCGATTTCTTCTTGTGTGGCGTAATGCTTTTCTTGCCTGTACATTTCCTTGTAGGTGTATCCCGTGGCATTCAAGTCCGGTATGATCAGAGCCATTTCGTGATCGATCTTCTTGCCAGAAATCAGAAATGGTCTTGTCGGATTAAGGGAGCGTGATCAGAGTTTTTGAGGGAAAATGAAAATTCAGAATCAGAAATGGTCTTGCCGGATTAAGGGAGCGTGATCAGAGTTTTTGAGGGAAAATGATCGTGTACATTGCTGAATAAGCCTGAATAAGACTGAAAGGACAAAATTTTGAATAAGTAATCATGTGTATTTTTTAAAAAATAACTGCCTCTCCCACTACAAATTCGGTAGTTCCCACCACACTTAGCACCCAAAAATGTGGTGCTAAAATGCACGTTTTTGTTCCAATACAACATGCTTTCACCCTTTGTTCTTGGTGAGATCATGTCACAGGAAGGGGATGACCATGAATTGCATCCAATCGCCTATCACTCACGGAAGTTTCAGGCTGCTGAAATCAACTATCCCATTTATGACAAGGAGTTGTTGGCGATAGTGGATTCTTTCGAGGAGTGGAGATGTTTCCTGGAGGGATCTCCTTATAAGGTCATAGTCTATACAGATCATCAAAATCTAGAGTATTTTCAGTCTATTCGAGTGCTCAACCGTCGCTAGGCCCGGTGGCATACTCAAGTATTATCCCGTATTAATTTCGTGATCAAGTACCGTCCTGGATCCCTCCAAGGGAAGCCTGATGCCTTGTCTCGATGCTCTTACCTTGAGCCCAAGCTAGATGATCCTGCATTTGATCAGCAATCACAGGTTATTCTAGGGCTTGATCGGTTCCAGCTTATAGCTCTCACTTTGTTTGAGAGGCCTTATGATACGGCCTTGTTGGAGTCAGTTCGAGCATCTCTGCCCTTCGATCCATTGGCTCAAGATGTATTCTCACACCTTGGCTCTACATCATCTTCTCAGCAAATGCGATCAGACTATGATCGTTTTAAGGTTCGAGATGGACTCATGTTCCATGATAGGCTTTTGTATATCCCAAAGGTGTTCTAGGCTGCGGATTCTCTAGGCTTGCCATGATTCACCTATGGCCGGACACTTTGGAGTAGCCAAGACTCTTGAACTTATTAGTCGAGAGTATTGGTGGCCTGGGCTTCGTCGCTCTGTCGAAGCTTTTATTCGATCCTGTGACATCATGTCGAGCGAAGGTTGCAAGGCATCTTCCTCATGGCTTTCTTCAGCCATTGCCAGTACCAGATGGACCTTGAAAGAGCATTTCTATAGACTTTATTCTGGAGCTGCCACTCTCTCTGGATTCTGATGCCATCATAGTTGTTGTTGATCATTTTTCTAAGATGGCTCATTTTATTCCCTGCAACGTCACCATCACCAGTGAGGGAACATTGGGTCTTCTTTTTCGTGAAGTAGCCAGACTTCACGGCGTGCCTGATACTATCGTCAGCGATCGTGGACTGCAGTTTGTCGCAGGTTTTTGGAAGCAGATTTTGGACTTATTGCATATCAATCGCTCACTGACATCTGGTCATCAATCCAGAAAGTAATGGGCAGGTAGAGCGCACTAATCAGACTCTGGAGCAATATTTAAGGTGCTTTATCAGTTATCAGCATGATGATTGGGTCGATTATCTTCTATTAGCTGAGTTTGCCTATAATAACTCATGCCTCCACTGGCCAGACTCCATTCTTTCTGAACTTAGTGTCGCTGGCAGGGACTGTCAATCCTAGTACCGAGTCTCGACTTGAGAAACTCCAGGCTCTTCAATCAGATCTTCAGCATCATCTTCACCGAGCACGGGAATGTTATCGGCATTATGTCGATTTGCATCGGCAGGAAGCTCCTAAATTTCACGTTGGTGACCTTGTCTAGTTTCTTCGTAGGGACCTCCCTACCTCACGTCCCTGCAACAAGCTTGACTTTGTCGCCTGGGTCCTTACCGGATCATGGCTCAAATCAACAATGTAGCATTCTGGCTCGAGCTCCCTCCAGTTGTTCGGCTCCATCCAGTATTTCATGTTGATGATCATGAGGAGTTTGAGGTTCGAGAGATTCTGGACTCGAAGTTTCTTCATCGACGATTGTATTACTTTGTTGATTGGGAAGGTTACTCACAAGTGATAGGACCTGGGAGCCTGCCGAGAATCTGACCAATGCTCCTGATAAAATTGCGGAGTTCGGACAAGCCAAGTTTGAGTACTCCGGCCCCAGCTCTGAGGACTCGTCATCGTCATAGGAGGAGGATGGTGTGACGATCATATGGATATTCGTATATCGTATGTACAAAACATGGTCGTCACACGAATACAAAAAAGTAGTTGCACAAGACAGGGTTTGAACTCGCGACCTTCCAGTTGCGAATCACACATCTTTGCCAAGTGTGCTATCAATATTTATTAAAGATATTGCCTCACGTCTTCCTCATATATGGGATTATCTCTAGGAGGTTCTAGAATATTCTAGAACCTAAATGCATGTGCAACATTTGGTGAGATCTCATTTATTAAAGTGGCGCGATCCTGACCGTTGGCCTAGATATATAAGGAGGCACCTCCTTCTTGTCGAACCATTCTGGTTCAACGCCAGTCTTGAGCCTTCTAAGCATCTTGTCGAACCATTCTGGTTCAAAGCCAGTCTTGAGTCATGTTCCTGCTTGCCTTCGGCCATTGTACTCTTGATTCATGTTCATATATCAAATTCTTTGCCGATCTTGGCATATTTCTTTCGTATTTCTTGCATATTTTCCACGTATTTTTCTTGTTTTCGCATAGTTCATGACAATCTCTATGCCATGATGCACCGCATGTGCGCATGACCATAGGTGTTCATGACGAGGTAAGCGTGATCATGGATTCTCCACTCTCTAGGATCTTTCGTGTTGACTCATCCTGTCTTGGTGGTTACAAGATTTGAGGATGATCCTTCTGACTCCTGAATCAATGCTGTTGTGTTGATTTTGTCGATTGAATTCTCCATCTTGGCAGTCGCTTGTTGCTGTTATAAGACTGATGACAATGTTAAGTGCTTTACCACTTGTGTTAACCACATAGTGGTTAACATTGTGAACATGCGAGGTGTCAGTGGTGGCAGACGACACTTTGGCATGTTTAGGTTAACTTAAGTGTATGGCTTAGATTTAGCTAGATGTAGGGCTCAAATTTGCGGTCTACACTATATTAGACCAGAGCCTCTTCAGATGTACTCAGGTTTTATCTCAAATTTGGAGAGCCTCATTTGGCGCACGTTCCCTTCACTCATTTGTTTTTCTTGTTCTAACTGTGCAGCTTCTCTTTATGAAAGAAGTCCGTGTGGTTACCACGTTGAGGGCTCGAGGATCTGCAGAAGGTTCCCCTGATCTATTTGACTGCCCTAAAGTGCACACGCAGCTAATACTATCGCAACAACAATTATTTATGTCTCTGACTCTACAATCTCTGTGTTTATGCCTTTATCTACTGACCCCCTTGGCATTTGGAACTTTACTAAGAGGTGAGAAATGTACCTATTTACTGTCATGAGATGGCAGAAACTTATATTTATGGGTATACTTGGTGTCTTGGGCTAAAATACCTAGGTAGAATGAATTCTTGGACAATGACCTCTGATATCAAAGGTATAGGGGGAGACATTTGATGATAGTGCGTCTATAGCATCATATCAAAGTGTGACAACAATTTCTAAGCCCTTGGCAACTAGCTGTGTTGCTAAGAAAAAGGTTTGATTATACTACTCTTGTGTAGACAAGGAAGGCATTTAGTAAGATAAGAGCGACAACTAAGCTAAGACAAAACAGTTTCTATATAGCTTAAGGGCCTTAGTTCTAATTCTAAAGATCTTGTATATCAACATTTTCTATTATGTTTAGTTATTTAATTAAGAATTATATTTCAAACATAAATGATGCTCGCCCTCAGTGGTTGGCACAAGGGGTTTTGGATGGATCCCTGTGGGTGGGAGGTTCAATTCTTGCTACTACAGGAATTTTTTAAGATGAGGCTCAAATGGATTGAAAAGCTAGACTGGGGTGCTATAAGATAATAGAATATATGATAGATAGCTAGAATTTGCATGGGGAATTTCTTATAGCTAATTCTTTAGCAGGCTTGCCTAACCCCAGGCCTATCCACGTTGCATGCCACCTCAGCAAATTTCAATTTAGATTGTTAGATCTTCAAACTTTTGCATCTACGGTGGAAGAAATTCCAAAAAGTGAAGAAATTCAATTTGGCCCATCCTCGATGTCGGTTCTTCCCTTTCCCTCTTTTTTCTCACACATCGTGCTCCAGCAGACTGAACTCCTAGAATTTCAGAAAATTTTGGCTCCACATAAGTCTCGTTACGGTGGAATATGAATTTTGTCCGGTTAAGTTCCTTCGAGGACATATATTAGAGACTTGTTATCATGGAAAAAGTGGAAGTTGTGGAGATTGAAGAGTACCATTTTAAAGCTTTATCTACTCAATTGCCTAAATTTTTTTTCTTGTCCTGATCAAATGAGTATGCATGAGAAGCACTTTAATTTCAATGTTTCCATGAACAAATACGTTAAGATGTGGCAGAAATGAATTTTACAGGCATTCATTGAAGGTTTTGGCCCTCTCCTATAAAAGACTAAATTTCAGTTCAACGTTGTTACTCGAGGCATTGGCCTTGCATTGGGTTGGATATGGTTAACATAACCCTACCTTTGCAAACCAAGATAACCTTGTAGTGGGTTGTCGAGGGAGATGGCATTTGGAAAGGAGTTGCAGTAACCGTATTGATCACTGCTTCTATTCATGCTTTCTTTCTTTCTTTGTGGGCATTTTTTTATTACCTCATCAAATTGTGTAGCTGATATATTTTACCGACAAGATGTGGAAGAGCTATGCACGAGGCAAACCATGTGGATAGGGCAGCAACCTAATGGAAGAAATTTGGCAGGGAAGACAATCTGGACTTCTGAACCAGGTTCCTCTTTATTTTCTCGATTCTTTCATCACAAGGGCTTTAATTTTACGTGCTTGTTTTATTAGTCTATCCATTAATCTCTCGATTTATAAGAAGGTAGTGAGTTAGGGATAGAACATCAGAATCTTGTGATTTTTCCACAAAAAAGGCACTGTCTTTAGGTTCCAACGACATCCAAAATCTATCTCTTGTGATCCGCACTCACTTTGAAGGATAGAAAGAAGCCTTTTTTTCCTTCTAGAAGGATGATGGTTTTATCATATGGTGACATGGCTAGCTTAGGTGATTGCTTTTGGCTTTTCTTTGACTATATAGAGTTGTGACTAAGTAGAACTGCATTTATTTACTGCTTGCTTATTGTACTGTGCAAAAATAGTGTGTTGATGGGGTTGCATATTGTTATGGCATAAATTTTTTAATTTTTGCTTATTCTGGACATGATGGAAAATCGAATCCACGTCCTTTGGGTGTAGGAATGCTTTTAATTAATGCGATTGTGTCTAGATGTAGAACTCCACTCCATCTTATTGTGTTCCAGACTTTTGATAATCCTACGTAAGCTTCCATTCCTTTTATAAACGACATCAAGCTTGCTGGAATCATCTGATTATTGGGCCCAGTGCAGAGGTTTGCCACTAAAAAACTATGAATTGCTTTGTGGCCATAAAGTGAGTTACTGCTTTTCTGATTGCAGCGAGTGTTTACATTTGGTAAAGGGTAGCGATAAAAGTATGAAATTTGTCTTTGTCATGTGACTTACGTGACTTACTTCAGCTTCACAAGGTACTTCAAGTTTATGCTCCTAACTTTCCTCTTCTTGCTGCTCTTCCTGTTGCTGGGGTTGCTCCTGTTGCCGAGATTATTCCTATTGCTTGCTCCTCATCTTCAGAAAGGGACTCTACGATCTCCATCCCGAGCCTCGCAACGCGTCATCTGAAGTGCTAAGTCGCTGCTGCTCCAAGAGTGATACGATTCGCCTGAAGAGCTTAAGTTGCTAGGTTCATCACCCGGCCTAGGCCACAGGGTCTCAAGAATTTGTTTTCCGCCATTTCCCGCTAGAGTTGTGATGTTTACATATGATTTGTAGCTCCTAACTTTTCTCGCAACCTGTTTTGGCCCTCCTAACACTTGGCTTCTTTGATGATGGCCTCTTCAAGGGATTTTGCCTCCATTGATGGTCGATTATGTCTATTCGTAGCACCTTTGGGTCGATCTCGCAGACTCTTTGAATGCGCACTCTATGACAACTTCAAAGATTAGCTTAGAATTTGCCTTATAAGGACAGTGGAGAGGTTCAAGCTACAATGTGGGAACTTCTAAAGAGTAGGGGTGCTTCCATAAATTTTTAATGGCCACTTTTCTGTAGAGTCAATGTAAGATAACTATGGGTTATTAATTAAGGTACTTTCTCTAATCACTAACTATTTCTCAAAATTTCTCTATTTCTTTCATGAACAACTTGAACTCAATTATTGGAAGATTTCTTTTGACCGTATTATTTCTAGTCCCTAGTCTATAACTTAATCTAAATTACAACCCCACTAATGGGAAAGATTTTCTCCCACTTTCCGCGGTTCAAGACTAAAATTCTCAATCTATTCCTTTACTAGGCCAATTAATCTACCTATTCAGGATTATGGCCAGTCTAGCTCAGTCAACTAAGAACATTGCTCTAATACCATTGTGATGATCCCCGCAAGCATACGACGCCCCGCCGTATACCCTACGAGAAATCCCACATCTAGCATCGACTGCTATATGGGCCCTCCGTCTGCCCCGTTCTTGGGATGGCCAAGACGCGGGTAGGGAAACGCAGAGGTGTCTTTTGTGCCCGTCCCCTATTGGCTCCTATAACAACAGAAGCGTACTACAATGTCAGCATTAGCAACAATATAACATAATCAACTACCACGTAGGGTAGCACATCCATCCATCCATAGATGTATTAGAGATAACAACATATCATAAAACATACGAGCTCCTACAAGGCTCAGACTCGTAACGAAAAGTAGACTGATGGCTGGGCCTCAAGATAGAGCAGATCAGGATATAACAATGGCGGGGCTAGCTAGATAATGGCTAAGGTTGACCACTCCATCTGCCCCTCCTGTGTATACTTTGCAGATGGGCTAAATCAGGCTCTGGCGTGACTATAACTTGCTGGAGACGTAGTCTCATGGTATCACCCATTGAGACTACTCCGGGTTGTATCTCCCCAATCCGATGAGGTAGGAAGGGTTGTATCTCCCCTTCCCGGGGAATAAAAGCTCCATGGGTGGCTAGAGGATCGTGGCGACACACGTCCGTGCCCGACTGAACTTCCCAAAATAAGAGCAAGGCCGACACCTACAACTCTTGAGACTTAGAGCGACACTATTGATCCTAGAAGTGTCGGACCCATACCCGGCCCACACGAAGTGACCGACTATAGGCCTAGCCCACTATGGGTCCCCAGTAGCCGCGTTCAGCAGGGAACTTCTTCCACTTTGTCAATAACCCCGTTATGTGGTGCTTAGTCACTCCATAGCCTCCGTAGCTGGGTGGGCTCATATGCACATGCACAACTAATAGGAACTAAGGGGTCTAAACTAGGAGCATCATCTAAATAACGGGTACTAGGTCTCTACCCCCCTTCCCAATACAAGAGGGGCAAACAACATCATATCTCAACATGATAATAATAAGAATAGATCTAATCCTAATCACATGCATATAACTTATTGATTAGGGTTCAAGATCCGAACTGAAGGGTTCTAGGAGGGCTCTACTAGAAATATAAGATACTAGCTCATCTAGAATCCTAGCTTCTAGATGATCTACCTAGGAAATTACTCCAAATATCTGCTCCAGAGGAACTTCCACCTGCTCCTAGGGTCTCCATGGCTTCGGAATAGCTCCCACTCCTTCTGACGTAATCACGGTTTTGGGGCTGCTGATCCGTTCTATTCCGCAACAAATGGTTCTCGAAACGGAGTTTCGGGCGAAACGGGGTTCTAATATGGTAGGAGCCAAAAGTGGCTTAAGGTTAGGGTTAGGCCATAGATAGGTTAGGGTTGCCATGTCATGCCACGTGGCTCCACTAGGGTGCATCCATGTGGCGGGTTGCCCAATAGGATGGGACCATGTGGAAATGGTTCCATCCTAAGGTTGGCAAGTTATGTAATATAACTTGGCCATGCACCCCTAAGCACACTTTATTGTATGGTGACTTGGCCTTAAATCATACGTATTTATACCATATATTTTAGGGAAACGTCACAAAAATGTAAACCCTTCAAAAACATAGCAACTCATAGGGTTTATGTTTCAAAGGTCGAAACATGGCAATTTTATGGATAACTCAGTGCAGCATCTCTAAACATGCATGCATAGCCATAGCAACTGAAAATGGAGTTCAGATCTATCAACCATCCAAAATGATCTCAAACAATGCTTGCTACTGCAAAAGCTCTTCTTGACTTCTAATTGCCACATTAGAAGGAGGATAGATCCAAACTCCCTTCCGTCAGTGCTCATTCCTTCACATTTTTTAACTGCAACGTTTTGGCTACGTCACAATGACTGCAAATGACCAAAACACGTATTCCAAAACGTAAACCCTTCAAGAACCTAGCAATACACGGGATTTTCATTTCGGAGGTCTATCCTAGTCAGATTCAACCAAGACCTTGCACTATGTCATGACGTAGAGGAAGGGTGTTGATGAGACAAACTCTTACAACCCCTGGAAGCAGCTTGCCCCAAAAGTTCTCTCCCTAAGGCCCTGGCGATCGACGGGCAACTCCCCCACTCCAGAATTGTCAATTGGCTTTTCTAATGGACTCAGAACGTCGACATTATTCTGGGAAACAACTTTCGCATGCAAAAGGCCACACTTTCTCTGAAAACCCTAAAGTAGCCATTCAATTGGCCTAGGAGGTGGCTGTTGAATACTGCCATGTAGGGCGTAAGTGTTTATTTCTTTGGGAAAACTGACCCATGTACCTTGGTCTCTAGGATAATTTTACAATTTTAAATGATATGGCAAAGTTGAATCACAATTCAGAAACAATATGGTGAATTGAATCATCATTCACGAGCCTTTGTAATGCCCAAGTGACAAAACATTCAAGTTTCTACACAGTCGCTCACAAGATGCTTCACAGTTTGATGAGTTCTATCGGACCGATCTTGGACTTTCTTGGACCTGCTCAAAGCACAATCCTTAAAAGGAGATTCAATGGTCATATAGGGGAACCGGGCTTTGAGAGGATGGGCATTAGCGTATGACCTATGACCACCTGGAGGAGAAATAACAAGGAAGACTACCTCAAAAACGTTTTTGAGATCCGGGCCTGGCCACTTGCCTCTGGTGAGGCAGCCATGCAAAGTCCTGGCATTTTTTACTTGGAAAAGTGCGGATCCGCCCAACAACGGTCGACCCTACGGGGGGGGGAAGAGGGGTGTTCGCACCCCCTTGCATCAGATTTGACCACGACCTTACACCATGTCATCACATAGAGGGAGGCTCTTGCCGCTAGAAGAAGGATCCTTACCTCCCCCTCCTCTCCCCTAAAAAAAAAAAAAAAAAAAAGGGCAGCTTGTCCCAAAAGTATTCTCTCCAAGATCCTAGCGACAGACTGGCAACTTCCAACTCCAGAACTATGAGTTGGCTTTGCCAATGGATTCAAAACATCGAAAAAAGCATGAGGACCAAGTTTCTGGGTAGAAGACCACCTCTTCTCCAAGAAGCACCAAAATAGATCATGTCAATAAATGTTTGGGCTCATTTCGTTGGGGATGTAACATATTTGCAATTTGTTTTTCGCTTTGACGACGGCATATGGGCGCAAAGGATCTGCATGAGCAAGAACTGGCGCCGTGGTAAAAGCATGCTTCAGAGTAACGAAAAGAGATTTCGCTTCCACACTCCATTCAAATGGCACGTCCTTAATGTGAGGCATGTTAAAGAAGGGCAATCTCCGAATAATCCCGAATGAAACATCGATAGGAATTGGCAAATCCAAGAAAACACTGAACATCTCGAACGGATGAAGGTGTTTGATGCTCCAAAACAGTGCCGACCTTTTCGGGATCCATAGAAACTCCATGTGGAGTGATATGATAGCCAAGGAACTCCACATTATCCTGCTCGAACTAATATTTCTCAAATTTGGCATATAACCTGCACTCACGAAGCTTCTGAAGGACTTGTTGAACATGCCTCTCATGTTCTTCGAGAGTCTTAAAATAAATAAGAATATCATCCAGATAGATGATAACAAAAGTGTCTAAGAACTCTCGAAAGACATCATTGGCCATATGCTGGAATATTACTGGAGCATTGCTAAGTCCAAACGGCATAACTGTGTACTCAAAATGGTCATACTGAGTACGAAAAGCTATTTTCCACTCATCACCCTCCCGGATCCGGATAAGATTATAGGCACCCCGAAGATCAATCTTCGTAAAATAATGCGCACCTTGGAGTCGCTCCAACAACTCTGGGATCAGAGGAAGTGGATACCGATTCGGCACTGTGATTTTATTGAGGCCACCCTTCTTTTTGACGGAGAAGATAGGCGCTCCAGCAGGGGACTGAGAATGTCGAATGAAACCAGTAGCTAGATTCTCTTCAATATAATCCCGCAAAACCTTCAACTCAGCGGGAGATAGACCATATATCGGACCATATGGCGGTATTGTCGTGGGCTGCAAATCAATAGGACAATTAAATGGACGATGCTCTGGGAGCTTGCTGACCTTGACTTTTTTAAAAACATCAGAGAAGTCGCCATATTTATCTGGAAGTATTGGAGCAGACTTCACTGGTGCCGAGCTAGCCAATGGGTGAACTTGGATTGCGAATACTAAACTGGGATCTTGCTTTCCAGATTTAACGAACTCGCGAAGAGAAATCTTTGAGATACGAAACTGAGGGCATGAAGAAGCCTCTACAGAAGCATGAGCAGGAACATGAGCAGGAGCAACTAGAATAGGAACTGGAGCAGGGACTGGAGCAAGAACTGGAGCAGGAGCAGAAGCAGGAACTGGAACATGAGCAAGAGCAGGAACAAGAGCATAAACTAGAGCTGGAGTTGGGACATCATCAAGAATATGGTCAGAATCTGGGGCATGAACTGGAGCAGAGGCAAGAGTCGAATCAGAACATGGAGTAGAAACAGGAACAACAAGGATGGAATCAGGGACCCATGATGCTGCACGGATCGAAGTCGATGTTGGTGAATGATCTAATACGCCAATCAATCTGTGCGTTATGTAGCTCGAGCTGGGGCAAACCCACGACTATTGGCGCATGTGGGCTAGCGATGAGAATGAAAAAAATACTACAAAAAACTCCCTCGAACAAAACCTGAAGGGGCACAGTACATTCTGTGACTGCACCCGAGGAGATCTCCTGTCCATCAATCACTTCGACAGAACCGGGTTGCTCAACCTTGCTTCTAGGGATGGCATGCTTATTGGTGAACACACTATCCATAAATCAAGCATTTGCCCCACAATCAAGTTGCGCCAACGCTTCCAATCTTCCAACCTCTGATTTCAATGATATAGAGATGAAGAATGCCTTGCTGACCTTATCCGATGGAATAAACATGTCAAGAAGTGTGGAAGGAGTCTGAGAAAGAGCGGCCAACCTACGAGAGACTCCTACTACTCGGACCGGCCCCTGAAGTTTTTTGACTGATTTGGGTGCTTCATAGGGCATCCACGAGCAATATGTCCAGTTCCTTCACAGTAGAGGCAAAGATTAGCCTCTCTCCGACGCTGCTTCTCGGCGGCAGATAAAGATCCTCGAACTGCCCGATCAATCTGCATGGGCTCAGGTACGGACCTGATGGATTCAACATATGAGACCGGGAAAGGCGTAGCTACAAGCGCTTGTGTGATTGGGAAGACCTGACTATGTCTCTCTTGCCTACATTCGAAGAGCCGATTATCACATCGAACTGCAAATCTGATGGCTTCTTCCAAAGTTTGAGGGTCCTTCATAGACAATAGCTATTTTTGACATCCTCACGAAGTGCAACATCATCCCAGGCAGTATCTACCACAATTTGACGAAATTCTGATACATGTACTGAAGCTGGGCGAGAGCTTGCATTAGATTGCAAAGTTTTGTGACTGCTGTGCGCTGACGATCGGTGTCCCCAAATCATGCCTCGAGCTCTGCAGTGAAAGCAGCAATATCTTGCAACTCTGGGGCTCCTTTCTCCAATAAAGAAGCAAATCAACTTAGAGCTAACCCTGTGAGGAGAGAATCCAACTGGGCCGTGGGATATCTATAAGGATGGAGCTGGATCACAAACCTGATCTGATTCAAAAATCACGGAGCTTAGACCGAGTGCCATCAAATTTCTCTGGCAGGCTGATCTTATTCTTTTATAGCCTCAATCTAGAGCTAGAAGCAGATTCATGTGAAGCAACACGTTCCTTAAGCTCTTTATTGTCCAACTGCAACTGCTGGCATACTTGAACAAGGTGTTGGACCTGCTGTAATAAAGTCGAAACCTCCTCCATAGATATAAAATCACCAAATACGAGCAAAAAAATGCTTAGGATCATAGCAGACAAGAACCGCTAAGGGATTTTGGTTCAAACTGTCATAAACCTATGCGAAAACAAGGAAAATACATGAAAAAATACGCAAGAAATACAGAAGAAATATGCCAAGATTGGCAAAGAATCTGATATATGAACAGGAATCAAGAGTACAATGGCCCGAAAACAAACAGGAACACGAGACAGATGCCTAGAAGGCTCAAGACTAGCGTTGAACTGGAATGGTTCGACAAGAAGGAGGTGCCTCCTTATATATTTAGGCCAATGGCCAGGATCACGCCACTCCAATGGATGAGATCTCGCCAAGTGTTGCGCATGCATTTAGGTTCTAGAATATTCTAGAACCTCCTGAAGATAGTCCCACATATGAGAAAGACGTGAGCCAATATCTCTAGCAAATATTGATAGCGCACTTGGCAAAGGTGTGTGATTTGCAACTGGAAGGTTGCGAGTTCAAACCTTGTCTTGTGCAACTACCTTTTTTGCACTCGTGTGATGATCATCTTTTGTACATACGACTATAATGTTTGTACGATACGAATATCCGTATGGTCGTCACAGAGAACATCCTAACGATGATCCCATCATCGTCCACGATCCCATATCATCGTCCACGATCCCATGCCTACTCATACATGACCCCTTCGGTCATAGTACACCCGCAATGCATCATGGCCCTGAAGGTTTAAGCTAGGGAACATTCAAAATGATCCCATCATCGCTCATGATCATGCGCTCCTCTCACATGACCCTCCCAGGTCATGCGCACTGCTGGTGCGTACTGGCCTAGAGAATACCCAAGGGGGATCTCATCATCGCCCACGCTCAAAGACTTCCATGTATGTAATCTAACTAGCCTAGAATGCATTACGCTTTTCGCACTTAAACATTAAGGCATACAAGCTAAGCTAAGACCACCTGACGGGTTGGCATCGACCAATCGAAGTTGACTTGGCCATCGAACTGCTCCATAAATTGTGGGTATTGCTTTTCTAAATCTTGTTTTAATACCCACATCGCGTCTTTCATCAGTAAGTGCTTTCACTTGACCAGATATTGAAGGAATTGAGATCTTGTTTTCTTGAACGCTTTGTCAAGAATCAACTCGAGAAGTATTTTAATTTGTTCCTAGTCATCTCCAACAAGGTTGAAGTCTCCAAAACCTCCTCAGGGTTTGTGGTATCCCTCTTAAGTAGGCTTACGTGGAAGATGAGCGTTGCTGTGAGCAAATATCCTCGGATCTCTTCCACTAACCGCTGCATCTCTGCCAACAACTGTCGAGACACTTCTATCTTTGACGACGTAGGATTGTGTCAGGGATCTTAAAGACATTGATAACCCTAATTGATCATAAAGTGGGACATCTGAGATGATTCTTGCTTGGTACTATTATATGCAAATTCAACCAAGTAGATATAGTCCTCCCACTTTGATTGCTTATTTCAGACATAGTGCCTCAACATATATCCTCCAAGATCATGTCGTCCTTTTCGTCTGACCATCAGTATGGGGATGATATACTGTACTCATACAATGCTTCGTCCCAATGGTGTTGAAGAAGTCTCTCCAAAATGCACTTATGAACTTCGGGTCTCTATCTGAAATGATCCCTCTGGGCATCCCATGCAACCTAAAGATTTCTTTGGCAAAAGCAAGGTTGTATCTAGGGTTGTATCTGTGGTCTTGCATCGCAAGAAATGTGCCATCTTAGATAACTTGTCAAGCACCACCATCAAGGCATCATAGCCCTTAGATGTTCGGGAAAGTCCTGTGATGAAGTGTCTCCCATTTGGCATCTGGAACCGCCAATGGTTCAAGAGCCCCTAGAATTCGAAGTTGTTCAGCCTCCGTCTGTTGGCATAACTGACACTCTCGAATGTACTTGGCGATATCCTTCATGCCAGGCCAAAAATAACTACTTCATATCTTGAAGTACGTCTTCATAAATCTTGCGTGGACGGCGATAGGGCTATTGTGAGTATCGTGGAGGTCGGCTATATGGCTATTGTGAGTATCGTGGAGGATGAACTTCCTTACTCCTAATACTTCTGGGATACAAAGCTTATCCTTATAGTATAAAAGGTTGCCAGCCTAACGAAGGCTAAAAGCTCCTAATCATGAGTTCGGTAGCGTTGCTCTACGTCGTTCATCTTTTTGAAGTCGTATGCTATAACTCTGCTCTCCTGCATAAGGACTCCCCCTATGGCTATCTTACCAGCATCAATTGCCACTAGCTTATCTTTCTCTGGATCCGGCAATATTAACACTGGGGCTGTTGTCAAGGCTTTCTTGAGCTTGTTGAAGGAAGCTCGAACGTTCTTAACCCAATGATCCACCCAATCTTTGACTTTAAAGAGTTTGATGAGATCTGAGAGGGGAGCTGCCCACTTAGCAAGGTTCTTCACAAACTTCCTATAATATCCCGCGAGGCCGAGGAAGCTTCTTACTTCTGCCATGTTTTTTGGTGCCGGTCAACTACTTATTGTCTCGATCTTCAACGGATAGGTGGCGATGCCCTCAGCTAATATCACATGGCCTAGATACTCAATTTTTGGTGTAGCGAAATGGCACTTTGAGAGCTTGCCAAACAAAGGATGCCGACTTAGCTTCTCCAATACTTTCTTTAGGTGCCTCGTATGCTCATCCATTGACTTGCTGTAAATCAAAATATTGTGGAAGAAGATGATGACGAATTCATCCAAGAATTTCCTAAAAATGTCGTTCATCAATCTGGCATAAATGTGAATTCGTAGTGCTTATACCGCGTTCTAAAAGCAGTCTTATGAATATCCTCTTCCTTTATTTTTAGTTGGTGATAGCCTGACCTTAAGTCTCTTTTGGAGAAGAATCTTGCTCCGTGGAGCTGATCTATTACGTCGTCAGTTTATTGAGCTATTGATGGTTGATATACATCTTCTGACTTCCATTATGGTCGAATGAATCCCCAAATCGAGCAACTCCTACTACTGCTTCTTGAGCTCTGCTAGCTCGGGATTGCTCATTCTAGGCAAAAGCTCTTGAATTTCATCTGGAGATGTATCGTGAGACTTGTGTGAAACTATGAGACTACGTCCCCGACAGGTTATAGTCACGTCAGTGTTGGATTTAGCCCATTTGCAAAGTATGCACAGGAGGGGGGGATGGAATGGTCAACCCTAGCCACTATCTATAGCCATCCCCACCATTGTTATATCTCGGTCTGCTCTATCTTGAGGCCCAACCGCCAGTCTACTTTCCCTTACGAGTCTGAGCCTAGATAAAAGCTTATATGTTTTATGATATGTTGTTATCTCTAATATATCTATGTATGGATGGATGTGCTACCCTTCGTGGTAGTTGATTATGTTATATTGTTGCCAGTGCTGACATAGTATCCGCTGTTATAGGAGCCTATAGAACACGGGCACGAAAGACACCTATGTGTTTCCCTACCTGCGTCCTGGCCATCCCAGGAATGGGGCAGATGGAGGGCCCATATAGCAGTCGATGTTGGATAGGGGATTTCCCCTAAGGTATACATCGGGCGTCATATACTTGCGGGGAGCGTCACAATTTTGGAGGTTGAGTTTTGATCTTTTGCACTTGGGACGTTGCCAAGAAGCAGTACTTGAGAACGTGAAGCAATAAGACCGTAATATAGTTCGGATCTATCCTCCTCCCGACGTGGCAATTAAAAGTCAATAGCGACTTTTGCACCAACAAGATATTGTTTGGGATCATTCTACTTAGAGATGACCTTGCCTAGACGTTAGACTTGGTAGTAGATTGAACTGAGAATAGAAGCACCAGACTTCTAGAACGAAGATAAATACTTATAGAGAAGTAAAACTAATTCCACTACAAAGTTGTTATTACTTGACTATAATATAAAGCTAGCCACTGGTGGCTAGACATAGTGTCAATTGGTTACTGGAAGAAGGGTTATAAGAAGAAGGTTCATCGCCATCAAACTATTCTCGCGCGTACTTCCAATCAAAGCGAAAAACAAATTGCAAATTTATTATATCTTCGTCGGAATGATCCCAAACATCTTTAAACATAAGATATTTTGGTGTTTCTTGGAGAAGAGGTGGTCTTCTGCCCCCAAAACTTGGTCCCTAGGGTAATGTGAATGATGCAACCCTTGTCTCACACACCCAAGTATGTCTTAGAAAATGATCTGTCCTCAACACCCTTGCGCCTTAGATTTATATTTCCAGACCTAACTGAAAATCTCAACAATGCAAAAAGAAGAACACCACTCCGATGAGCCGTTATGGCAGCAATAATGCTCAAGAACACATGCCGGTTTGCCGGTTTGAATAGTTGCGACAGGGCTTGAACCAATAACAGGTGCGACGGGGAGAATAATGGCTACAACAAGTTTAGGCCAGTCATGCAGAATATCTGGGTATATTTTGGCAGATACGTCGAGCATCCCATATTCTCACATAAGCGAGGGCTTGCCCTTAGATAGATAAATAGATAGATGTGTTTTTACGTCCACGGGAACCCAACTGGGTTATAGGACGGTACATGCAAAGGCAACAACCCATATAAAACCTGGGGACTAGGCCCCATCACCAAACACAATAACCAAATATTAAAAACTACCAGGAAGAAGATAATGGTAATGCTAATTAATGGTAAGAGTGGATTCACATGCAGCCATTGCCAGAGAGGGGCCTGTTTTACCCTGTGCTAATTGCGATGGGCTGTTAATAGAATATCCTACGGTATATGCCAAAACCTCAGGGTTTGCCCTTCGGGAACTAAGAATTGAATCTTAAACTGTGAAAAGGAAAAAGTGGAAAAGACTTTCGTCCGATGTTTGCTTTTGGTATAAAAGATAAAAATGCAACAATTGCAAAGGATGTTGGTCACAAAAGGGAGCTTGTACATTGAAGCTGGATGATCAAGCACAACAATGCTGAAAATGACAGTGGTATTTCTGGTGGATACCAGCGCCTCTATGAACCAACGATGCGCGAACGGTCTCTCCATCTTAGACTGTGCCAAGGCCGCTGTAGAACATTTTATTAAGGTAAACCTGTTTTGCATCACCTAAAAGCTGTTAGTACAAATGGCTCGTCCTTGAAATAACGAACTGCTCTGCTTGGAGGGAATCGATATTGCAGCTAAATCAGTCCTTGAAAGAAAACACCTTGTTACTCCTTTTATATTATTTACGCATTTTAAGCATATATTTCACACTTGAAGCTTTTAATTTTAGAAATGGAAAGACCACCAAATTCAGTCTAAGCTTGGTACTGCTCTATTGAATTGAATGACCCATCGGAAATACACCCACAATCTCATTTCTGGGAATGCTCTTATGAAATTCTCTCTCTCTTTTTCTCTCTCTCACTCCGAAGCATCAGTATCAGCCTTCTTAGAAGGGAGTTATATTCGCTGCTGGTAAATGCTATTTGAGTTTGTTAAAATTTTCTCCCTCTCTCTTTCCCCCCCCCCGTGTGGAGCAGATCGATAGAGGATGAAGGACATGCGATCATCAAGTGCCCAGCATATTAAGCATGTACATATGCATAGATAGCTTATAATAGTGATATACCAGCTGCTATTGATCTCTATTATAAGTTGAGAGAGACAGGAACTAGATCTATTTAATGTTATTTGAGGGGTATGGAAAGAAAGAAGAAGAAAAGAAAGATTATATTAACGTCGACGAGAGATTGCTTGGGTCTATGGGACCAATTATACAGCAATCATGTACAGCTAGGGGTGCATCTGCCCGCGTTCTTCTTCTCGACACTTCCATGGTTACCCCTCTTGTGATCGGATTAGATGGCCCAGGAAGAGGTCATGACTTCCGTTTATTATGATTATCACTTCCAAAGAAAGAAAGAAAGAAAGAAAGAAAGATTATATTAATGTCTACGAGAGACCACTTGGGTCTATGAGACCAAATATAATCCATCATGTCCAGCTGGGGGCGCATTTGCAGGCACCTGGAGATATTGCTTAACAATCAAAAAAGAAAAACTAAAACGATGAAATCAAGAAACATTTTTCCTTCTCGGCCACCGGGCTCAAAGTATAAAGTGATGCCAGACTTGTTTCCTCTTTTGAAGGACTGCTTATGTTTTTCCTTTACTGTCCGCTTCTTCTTCTAGGCACTTTCATGGTTACTCCTTTTGAGATCGGATGAGATGGTCCGGGAAGGGAAGATGGTCCAGGAAGGGAGCATGACTTCCGTTTATTGTCATTATCACCTCCAATGAGAAAGAGAGTGATCAGCCTTTGTGTAGGTTATTTTCTTGTCCCACTCTTCCCCCAGCTTGCTCCTTCAATAGATTTCTTCTATGCACAGTCATTTGGAGAAGGAAAAGAGCTATACATTTCCGTCCTCATATGCAATCAGTTTGGAGAGGAAGGTAACAGGCAATGGCATCTGCCTCGCCTTTCATAATAGACTGGACATGTAAAGATTGTTCCTCAGACTCAATTACATTCAAGTGACACAATCTGCAGATTCACGCAAAATTTCTCAAGTGCCAATAAATGATGCTGAAGGCCTTAAGGAGAAGAGGATATAAGTACCACATCATCTGCATATAGAAGGATGGATATGCATTCATCAGCTAAAGCAGATCCGTCACCTCCAAGTGCTGCTACGAAGCTTTCCAGCTCGTCAATGTACAAACCGAAGAGCGTAGGGTATAAGGGACAGCCTTGTTTAACCCCAATTGTGCTGCTTATTTCATCCGACCATCCTTTGGGCACTTTAAGTCTTCTCAAAACATTTTCATACAGCATCAAAACAGCCCATATGACTTGCTGCGACAATCCCAGTTCAATAAGTCTATGAAGTAGGTGCTTCCGAGGGACCATATCAAAGGCTTTGTGGAAATCCACAAAGCAGCAATGCACTTTTGTTTTCCTGGCTTCCTCAATGATAGACCGCAAGGTAAAGATATGATCTATTGTTGAGAACTTTCTCCTGAAGCCGGCCTGACCCGTTGCTCTGAGGAGATTTATATCCATGTGTTCACTGATAATCAAGTCCAATGCGCATCCATATAATCTGGCCATGACATGTTCTTTCATTATAAGGCGGTAGTTATTTGGATTCATTGGATCTCCAGCCTTAAAAATTGGCTTGATTATATTAATGGTCCATGCTTTTGGGAAGTCTGAGCATATTATCTCATTGAATAAATCTGCCACAGTAGGCGCAAGGGGGTATCATTTCAGAAATTCAGCCTGCAGATCCTCACAATCTTTTGCTTTCCCACTGTTCATGTTGCTTATAGCTTCTCGGATAAGGGAAGTAGAGAAAAGAGAGGCGGATTGGGGTCGGGGCTGCAAACCAATGTCCAGCAAATCTGCTTTTCCCACATCTAGGAGGGTTCGAGCATAAGTGGTCCACACTTTTGGGTGTTTAAGAGGCAAGTCAGATTTCTTAGCAAGAAGCTTCTGCCAAAATTAGGCAGATTTATTACTGTACATCAAGTTAAGCATGTCTTCCCTCACTTGCTTTATATATACTCTCTTTTTCAAGTAATCAGCTTTTTGTATGCTTTCGTAGTCGCAATAGCTGTAGAGGAGCGGCTGCCAATTCTTCCTTGAGCTGTTTGTGAAGGTTTTTGCATTCTTCGTCGTACCAAGTGTTTTGGGGCATTTGTGCACGCTGCTTACGGAAGGAGCAAAGCTTGTGTGGGAAAGTGTTTAGTCAGGCGTGGTGTATGGCAGATGTGAGCAACATGGCTTCCACATTTTGAAAGATATGGATGTCCCTCAATTGTGTATCAAGCTTAAGGTTCTAGATAAGATCAAGAGAGTGGTCAAACTCAAAACGGAAGGAGGGTGGTTCTTGGGCAAGCTTGTGTCCGACTCAAAGCATGTTTTGAGGCGAAAGAGGAGAGGAGAATGGTCCCCGGTGGGTGGAGGTGGAACTGAAAACTTAAAGAGAGCGAGTTGCCTTTGTGTAGGGTCATTTTCCTGTCTCCAGCCTGCTTCTTCAACAAACTTTCTATGAACAGTCATTTGGTGATGGAAGAAAGCTATACATTTCTGGTCCTCATATCTGATGAGTTTTGAGAGGGAGGTAGTTTCCCAAAACAGGCAATGGAACCTGCCCCATATTTCATAATATACTGGACATGTAAAGAAGAAGTGTTCCTCAGACTCAATACATTCAGCTGATACAATGTGCAGATCCTCTTCGAGCGCTCGAACTTAGGTCTGCTCGCATGACCAGCCTCAATCTCAAGCTGATGAAATGAGATCCTGCGCTGACCGATAGCACGTCTCACTTTATGTGCTAGGTGAATATTCAAATACCCTGGTCGCTTGATGAAACCATCTTCCCTGATCTCAAGGAAGTGATCTTTGTAAAATTGCATCTTGGTGGGAAGATCACTTGGAGTTACCCATGTCCTTGATATTCCAGATCATTCTGGATCAGCTGATTCATATCTTTTGAAGTCTTTTGGAAAGAGAGGAGAGTGAGTACAAGCATCTCAATCGAGGGTTTGTCAATGGATGTTTAGCTAACAAGATATGTTTTGTATAACTGTCCTAACGATGAATACACCTTACTTCACTTCTTTATTTCTCTCACATTTTTACTTTTACTTTTGAGAAGGTGCTGTCTGTCTTTCAGTTTAGTCTCAAGTTTTACTATCTTCATATATTTAACTATAGAGATTCTCACTAAACTCTGCTTATGTAGGTGCGTTCGCGGGAGATCTCATGGCATAGAAGTGACAGGTAGAGCTCTTCTTGTGTTTATTCCATGCATACAATGTATACTAAATGAGAAGGAAGAAAGAGTTTATCCATAGCTAAAAGAGACTAATGTTACGACTTTTACGTACAGCACATAGGAGACATTGTATACTTTGTATACTAAAACTAACTTTGGATTTTCAATTCTATTTTCCTCAGCTACGTATCCTTCTGTTTCTGGAATGCTGATTTCTCTGGGTTTTTTCTTAGGTATATACTTGTGACATGTGAAGGAGGCCCAGACTGCATCAAGGTATAGATCTGTGCATACTCATTTTTTCTCTGGCTCTATTGGATTTAATGAGCACAAGCAAGGACCTAAAAACACAAGCATAGTTTTTAGATACTTGTAGGAATAGAAGACATGCCATCTCCAGCTGTGACAAGCCAAGTGGATATCATTTCCATATTTGTATTAAAGGATGAAACAATATAAGTAGACACATAAGATGCATCTTGTTCCGTGCTTTTAAACACTGATAAGATATGTTGAAGTTTGATGACAAAATACTTTTTTGAGTTGAAGCTATTGTATTGACTTTGAAGAAAAGATGGAACGGTTCTTTAGGAGGAGCTAAAAAGTGCTGCATTCACATGCTTGCCCTTTTGTTATGCATGCACCTATAGCCATCCACGTTGATAAGAAAATTGAAAGCTTTATAGAACTATATGATTTCGCATGAGGAGTGAGGCATTGTGGAAATCAATATGCTTCAGACAATGTTTGTATGGTTCAGTTGATGACTGGTACGTCTCCGTTTCCTTTTTCTAAAGGTGGTGGACAGGTTCCCATTTTCAAACTTCTTGCGTGCCTTGAAAAGTCTCGAAGCTCATGATTTGACAAGCATTAGTGCAGCATTACAACAAATCTTTAACTTCCTTCATCTTCAGAGAATTGCTGCTGATGTCGACAGGTTTGGTGAGTCAGACTAGCACTGAATGATCATGGAGTCTTATACTAATTTGAGTGATTCACTTGTCTGATATTTGGTGGGTGGATTGCGACTTGCCTCTACAGTTCGAGTCATAGAGTGGCATAGGTTGCCCCCACCTATTGAATTGCTTGCTGTGATCTGCCATTTTTGGAATCATCTTTTAACAGGTTCCTTCACGTGCAATATTTCCATGCAGGTCAAGGACGTTATCCTCTATATATTGAGCCGACTACAATTATATTGCTGACTGATGGCACGGAATTGACTTCCACGGTAATTATATATTTGTTGGAATCCACTAATTAGTTTCAGCATAAATCTTGGCCTCTGTTTGTTCATTAACAACATCTATGCCTGCATTGTAGTCAGGTGTACTTCAGAGCATTGTACCTAGTGAACCAATCCCGATTGGAGGTGAATTAGCATCACAACCATATAGATGGGATCAGAGAGTCTACGCGACTGTGCTGAGGTGTTAAGAGATGTTTTTTAACGAGAGAAACTGCGGGGATGTAAAACAGATATTGAAATATATTATGATGATAACAATTTGAAGGGTTGCTGCAGGATGCCATCTGTCACTTCTGCAGTTTTGGAAAGAAGTGGCCCTCTTCCACAGAATGGACCGATTTCCGGGTCTCAAGGTGCTGTTGCAATGGACAATAACATTTCAGCCTTCTGTGAGTCCACTGGGTAAAGGACGACTTTTATATTTTATATGTATCAGTTTGAAATGCAAGAGTTCAAGTCTCATTTTACATTCAGGAATTGCTTTTCCACAACAGCTAGTGAAGCATCACCTTTAACATGGACCTTGATTAAAATTGCATGAAACTGAAGACAGCTTGGTTAAAATTCCAGTCCAAGTACGTAAATGATACACGATGTCCAGATAGGTCCATATGTCGGAAGAATGTGCTCTTTTATGTTATATTAAATATACCACTTCTGACCTTGCAGATTTACCTGGTCTGTTTTCTCTTTCAAAAATCTTCTATTGTTTTGAGGACTGATAAAATCAAGATTAGGCCATCGGCAAAAAGCAAGAACGGGATATATTTTTGGACCAAGTGTGGATCCTCTCAAAATTTGATCAAATTTATCTAATCCATCGTTGTACAAACCAAATAGGGTGGGAATAAGTGAGATGTCTTTGTTAGATTATACAAACCATTTACATGCTGCCCAAAGTCAGCAATGGTTCATTGGAAAGGTCTAAAATCGAGGCCACCTTGACACGTAGCCCTCAGAGAAAGTGTCTGTAGGAATTATTTAGGCAACATGTAGACATGTCCCTTTGGCCATAATTTCCAACCCTGAGACTTAGCCCTCAGGGGAATTGTATGTAGGAATCATTTAGACAACATATAGACATGTCCAGTCAGCCATAATTTCCAGGATTTGTTGCTTCTGCAATATTGGACAGTCCTCTTGGAACTTCCCATCTGATATAACAGGTCTTCAAGTTTTGGGGCTAAACAAGTATCTTCCTCTTTCCAATCTTTTTTTACATCTATCTATCCAATAACAAGAGAAGATGGATGCAGCACCTCAGCATACTGTCAATTTTTTAACATGTAAAAGAGGGGTTACATAAGAAGGCCTGCGAGCTTTATGGAAAGAAGCTCCAAATACCTTAAAATCTTTTGATTCACAAATGGCCGCTATGTCTTGGTTTATCTCTCCATTCCTTCAAAAGAAAAGGGTGACATGTAACAAATTATGCTATACTGTGATAGATTCACCGATCTGATGTCATGGACCCCCAAGGATCTAATGCTGTTATGTCAGGCCATGGGGTTTGTTGTTATATGTAATCAGAAGATGCTGCATTTAAGACTAAACTGAACAATGTCATTGCAGAGGCAAGTGTTATGTGGCTACAAGTTGGAAGGTGTTGTTACAGCATATTGAAGTTACAGCAGCTCGTCTGTGCCCATGCGTTGTTGTTTCCTTTGAGCATTTACCCGTTCCTGGTTCACCAGCTCCACCTCCACAGGTGAACTTCCTGCACTTTGTCTAATTTAGTGCACATACTGTTCTAGGGAGGTCCCATTATAAATATGTGAGCTGCAAGGAAAAATGTATGACTTTGAAATATGCAAAAGAGAGTAGAATGGATGTCCTTAAGAAAAAAAAAAGAGAGTCCATTACTTTTGTTCTTCCAGTTTTTCCCCCTTTTTTCTTTTTTTGTTGTCAAGTAGTCTAATTTTGTTTCGGTGTAAGTATTGTCCTTGGCTGTACATGATTACACGCTGCAGTGTTTGGTTCTTATAGACTATAGCACTCTCCTGCAGACATCTAGGAATTTTTTCTTCTTTCTTTCTATACGTCGTGATGAGCTGTTAACAAATCATTCTTGGATGGCTCCTCAAAGAACAAGAAACTTCACTGAAGGGAGTGAAATTTGTGATCTTTAAGAAAGTAAAATGGGCAGCAGAAAGAAATAAACAAACATTCATTTCAGAAGGGAAGACATGCCAGCCAGAAAATAAAGAGTCCTTCTGATGGGAAATAAAAGGGGCCGATCGCTGATTTCAGGACATGTTTTCCAGCAGCTAGGATGGCGATTGGATCATCTTCCTAGGAATTTCTCTTTCAAATTTGATTAGATGTTTCTGTAATAGACCATTTAAATGTCTTAAGGGCTATCACCCTCCTTGCACACGCAGAAAGTGAAGGATGCGCTGTTTCTTAGTTATGAGGCAAAGCTGTACTCAAGTGGATGAATTTACTGTCCTCCACATTGTCATTACTAACAGAGTTTTTAAGCTACTATTTCCCATTGCCATTCACAGTGGTTGAATATTGCACATTTCTTAACAAATCTGCATCATTACATGAAGACAGAAAGGAAGAGAAATTTGGAGGTAATTAGAGTCAAGTATTGCAGAATGAGAAGGCCACGTTTTGGCTCTCCTATAACTGCATTACTGCTTCACATTATTATTTTGCATTGGCATTTGCAAGGAGCCAAATTACTTCAGCATTGCACATTATTTTCAAATCCAGACTTTGTATTGACGGGGCCCATGGAAAAGAAAGAAAGATTTATAAATATCTAGGGAAGACCCATAGGGTTTATGAGATCGAGAACATACAAAAATTTGGATCTCCTGTAATTCATTCATTCTGATCATATAATGCTCCTTTGATTTATCACTACATAATAATTGGATCTATCCTCCCTTAGCTCACAGTTTATCAATCTCATTAATATAACCAAGAAATCTAGGTACTTTTCCTCTCTTTAAGGGAATCTTCCATGGCTTTAAAGTAGCATTTCTTCTGACATAGTGGAGAGCCAGTTTATTAAGCATCTGAAATTTTCACTTGCTAATCAAGATCACCATGCTGCACTAGCATATATATAATGATATATTGTGGTCCACTGCGACATTTACGTGTTTCGGAGGACCTGCATTGAACACGGGTAGGTAGATTATTTCAATCTTTATTTTGTCCAGATTTTTATGACATTAGAGCAGAGAGAAATTCAACGAATTTGTCATTTTTCAAAGGCTACACTGCTTTAGCTAAAAAATCTTCAGGTATCAGATTTGAAAGGAATCTACCTGTAACCTGTTTAACATTTTCTTTGTCCTTAAGCGTACTTGATGCAAGAAAAGACTAAATGTTCTGATTATAATATTGAGTGTTTGGAAAGATTGGAATCTGACATTTAGTTTAAGCAGGTTCATGCTGCATATCAAAGAAAGCTACTATATATACGAGCGAATCAGCAGCATTCCCAAGGTCATTGGCCAATTCCAGAGGCATTTTGGCCAGATCCAGCTCAACAGAATTGGTATCCTAGAGACGCTCACCCTGTTATTGCTTACAGAGCTGTAGAAGCTGATCCGTCCATACCTGCCAATTTCCCGTGTGACAAATATGAGGTGTTCTTTCAACATCCTTCACTGTGGAAATTTGCAGTACAAGATGCAGCCATATGTCGTATTACTCACATTGCTAAAGTTCATAGTTTCGTCAATTTGCAGGTTGAATCAAATCCTATATCTGGTTTCCTAATGAATGCACCAATAGGCGCATCTTGGCAAGTATTTATACGAAATAGCAAGGGGCCAAACCACGGCTTTGGAGATCCTTTTGGGTAAATCTAATTTCATCTTTGTGTTAATAGTTGTCACATAAAAAACATGATGCATCTATGCAGCAGCAGCATCGCTTTATTCCACTTTTACCAGGTATTCTGTTTTCCCATTTTATTGATGGACCTCTAGATGACCGACAACCTTGGTATGAAATCAGGGTAAACAACAGTATTGTTACTAGTTGGGAGCATTATTTCACAGATTTTAATAGATGCTCTACCCAGAGATGTGGGATTTTTAGGTCATAACAAGAAAGTAGAACCTGCTTCAAGCAACTAGTAATATGTTTATCTTACTTTTATGACTTTAATTAGTTCAAAAAGTATATCTTATATAAGCACAAGATGATCCAGGTGGCATGTCCTCTATGACACCTTGATCTATAGGCTTGAGAGATAAGATCTCATGATTGTGATGAGATCTAATTGGTCTTGACATGCCTTTGGCCATCTTACTGTTTGCTGAGCAAAAACTTCTTGATCAACAACAATGTCGTATCTTTTATCCAGAGAGAAATGAATGAAAGATATGAAGAAACTGATGAAAGCCATCTCAAATAGTGGATTCACAGTCAACATTGAGGATATTGAGGAAGAAGTATGCACAAAGAGGGCTCGCTGGCTTTCAAGGAAGAGAGTTGAACAACCCATTTCTTTGATGGCAGAACAATTTAGAGAGCTCATTACTGTAGGCAATCACATGGAGAGAGCTTGTGCTAGAAATTCTGATTATTTTAGTAATGGTAAATTCGTTTTTGCCATCAAGGGAATTCTACATTGTTCAAGGAGGAATTATGGGCCATTGTTCATGTACAAAACATGTACTGATAATTGTGCGCGGAACCTCTGAAGGATGCTTGAAATGCTAGGAATGATTAAGAAAATTCTGATAAGAAAGAGTATTGACTACTATAGAATATGTACATAACTTCTTCAGTAATCTTTCGGCTCCAGTGATGCAGGTTGAGTTTTGTCATGATATTCCATTAGCAATTTAGCCCGCAAAATCACGCTACAGGTGAGATCGTCACTGGTCAGCTATTGAGAACTTGGTGGTTTTAAGTGAGAAGTATTAGTAGGCTCTTCATTTTCTGATTGACAGAGCAGTTGGGCTTAAAGGGGTTTCAGCTTAAGGGCGAGGCAGATAATGCCGAGATTTTGTTGGCTTATTGTAAAATGGTCCAGATGGTCTTATATGGCTCCATTATATGGCAGTATATAAGTTAGTCCTGGGTTGGGTGAAAATTTTAACTTCTGCAATTTTTATATCTGGCAGTTGTCTTTTCTTCATTGTTTCGTACATTTTGATTCAAACTCGATCAATCTTCCAACTCTAGCTGCATTGTAGGTACCTAAAGCTAGATCGCCCTGGCAGCACACTGACTCTTTATGTGCTCCCTTACAATTACCCTGTAAGTATTTATTTTTCCATTCAGTTTTGAAATGCTGAATGGCCTTATAATTTGCATTTGGGAAACAGGTGTTATTTCAACTTCTTGGACAAGCTGGGAAGATGCCAGGAGCCACAAAATGTTCCCATCTTCCTCAGTGGCGTCAAGAATTTGAAAGGTATTGTAGCAGTATACCACCTTATTATGGTCCACCACTCAGGATTGCTCTTCGACAGTGGGGTATAAATGGGCACGTTATTCCAGATTCCATGGAAAAGGCTTTGACTTTTATAATTAACAACTTGAAACGTTTAAAGACACAGGCGAAAGCAGAATTAGATGCTCTGGTACTACTTGATTGTGCTTTCTATCTGTCAGTAAATTTGATGCTTTTTTCACAATATGATGAACATCATGCAGACAGAAAAACAATGCAACTCTATAAATGCCACGTCAAGTCTATTGAATTCACCGGCAAGACTTCTTCCGTCGTTACATAATACAGAGGTGCAAGTTAATAGCAATGCAGCAAGAAGTGTTGGCCAAGGGGAGCTTTCGTCGAGGAAAAGTGTGGATTGTGCTCTGCCTAATGGACCCTCAAAACCCATTGCAACGAGCGCAAAAACAGGCTTTGCAATGGAGTTGGCAAAATGCACAGGAGAGGGGGCTTCTATTGGCTTCTTCAAAGGCAATGCTGTATTTAAGAATCCATTTGATATTGGACGTGATAAGCTGTTAAGGTATGCCATTTGAATGTAACTTACAAATCACAAGGCTGTTTGAGTTTCCATGTTTATAAATTAATCTTTCAAAGATTATCGTCTCTGACACATCTGACCTCTTCCCATAGAGAGCTTCACCCTAGGCTTGTTCTGGTTGTGAGGATAGTTGGAGACTGCTTGGTTATGTAGGCTAATACTCCTGAAACTATTATTTAACTATAACTAGGCTAGAATTCCTGTATTATTGGAAAAATAATTGCATGAGTCAGTGCGATAGCCATTTTATTTAATGGGGATGGCATTTTAATGTTTCAGGGCAACAATATTGCATTGATTACTAATTCTGCAGCCATTGCATCAATGTCAGCGAGTTACAACTGTCTGCTCACAAAAGGAACATTTATGAAGCAGAAAATAGCAAAGGGCAGCCAACAGCTACCAGGCTAGGGCCCTGACTTGTTAGGAAAATAATTGCATGAGCAAGTTAGATGGCCAATGCATTTAGCCAGGTCGCATTTTTATGTTTAACAGCAACGGTGTCGGGTTTTTCTGACATAGGTACCAGTTCCATTGACATTGCCTTAATGCATCCTTGAGATGTTAGGAATGTTGAAAGATGATAGTTGTGGCAGAATTTAGCCCTTCAGAAGCTTTGTTTGGGGATATATCTGAATATCTCGGCATCGTTTTGAAAACAATTGGTTGTGTTTGAGTTGAATGGGCCTTTGCTTAAATGCAACTGCACAGCTCATTGTGTGAACTTTAAATGTGTGCTCTTGGATGCAGCCAGCTTAATTATCTCCGCGTTCGTGTTGGCATGGCATTAGAGGCAAGATCAGCACGATCCGGTGAGAAGATTGCAAATTTAACAAAGCCAGTTAGTTGTTTGGCTGCACAGCTTGCAGCCAAAGAAGAAGAGGAAGCACGACATTCTTTACCCATTGAAAAGGTATATAGTTAGGTACTAGGTAAAGGCTCTCGAGCTTGTTGGCTAAATTGTTTCTTGAGTTGCAGATGGGAGATTTCAGTGATGCTATATGCAAGCAGCAGCTTCCAAGGAATCCATTTGTAAGCTCAGCCCTTTCTATTAGAACTTAGCAAGCAGTTCTAGGAGAGTAACTTCCATGTTTGCAGGCTGAAGACCAAGATCGAAGTAAGCAGCAACGTTTAATGTTTGGAAATCCTTACCGTCAGGAGAAGAACGATGGAGCAGATGAGGCTTGGATGGAAGGCAGTGGGGGGGGGCCACCCTCCCGTGGTAGAAAGCGCCGGCGACGGTCAGAGCCAACCAGTCCTGCTAATTCTGCTGGCAATGCATCTTCTAGTGAGGGCAGTGTGAATAATGCTGAAGTTAATGCAAGCGAAGATTCTGCTCTTAGTGGAACAATACCCGCTGATATTAGACGTAAAAATAACAGTAGGGCACAGGGTCTATTGCCGATGCTTGAATACTCCCAGGGAGAACAATGGATCAAATCGTCTGGATTGGATACAATATCTTCAATCTCCGCAGATGGTTCTTCTAATGATGGAGGAACTGAAGTTTCTATGGTGGAATCTTGCATACCCTGTGAAACTGTTTGCGTGGATGCATCCTCAGCAGTTCCTGTGGTAAGAAATGAGCAGAAGTTACTGTATGTGGCACCTTCCAGCCAGAAGGAGATAAGAGATGCTGCAGAACTTGTTGTCAAGATTCTAAAGGCACTAAGATATGCAAAGCCTGGAAGTACACAAGAGGTCTCTATCTTCCCCCCACACATTAGTAATTTATTTTCTTTCTTTTCTCTCTCTCCTATTTGCTCCCTCCCTCCCTCCCTCCCTCCCTCCCTCCCTCCCTCTCTTTCACAGGCACATATGATAAAAAGACTGTGGAGTGTTCCAGAAAAGTTAGAAAAGAACGTTAACAAAAATGTTCTGAACCCCATGCTTCAGGAGGGGTCTTACTTGAAGGAAGAATATCTATCTGTAAAAATCAGGCACACAATATGTAGGAGGATGTGGTCCCAATAATTTGCCCATATACTCTTTTGCCACTCCTTTTATAGACAGGAAATCCCAATAGTATGCATATATGTTGTCCTCTTAATTGGGGGGAAAGATTACAAATCTTGCATCAATACTGTTTTCCTCTTGGATCTTAAGCTGGTGTTCCATTCCCTTGCTTTCAGATTTTCATTCTTTAGAGGTATTAGGCTAAAATTAGTCCATATGGTTCTCCTGACTAAAAGAATACTGTTTTGTATGCGTACTTATATATGCATTTGTACTTCCAGTTTGATTATAAAGTTAGTCATTTAGTTGTCCTTAATTTACAATCTTTATTATTTTGCAGTTGCTTGAATTGCTAGCAGCATCTGATTTTCCTGTTGGAAAGGTCAATTTTGTAGAGCAGCTTATCATTCAGGTGTGTTATATCCCATGCCTTTACCCCCTTGTTACTTTGTTTTGTTCATCATCTTAGAATAATCCTTCTTTTGGCAGGCACATGATTACAAAAAGCTGGCCGTTGCAAAAGAGCTAATAGAATACCGCAATCAGATCATTTCAAAGCTTGATGACAAATTGTCAATCCAATCTGTTGTATGATATATAGAGTATCAGGAAATCTATTCTCTCAATGCTGCATAGAAAATGTCTCAAAGGCCTTTTGGCAGTTGGAGAAGTAAAGGGTGTTAATTAGCTAGCTATGTGTATGTCAGAAAGGGAGTTGCCACCATGTTTTAGTAACGGCTTAACTTACTCAGAAAGTTGCCTTTGCACTGTTGTACTCTTACCACTGAGCTACCCAGAAACGACGAGGGTTTGTTTCGTTCTCTCATTTTTATGGTGATTGAATCTTTTATGTTCTTTGTCATCTGAATTTCTCCCATTGGGAAATTCATGTGAATTGAGGCAGCTAGCTCAGAGAATTATATTACCTTCTTTTGCTTAAACGTTTTGTACTGGTTTTCAGCTTTTGCAATAATATTCTTGTCTTCTTAGCCTGATAGTCTGCTGTGTTCCTTTCTGGTGACTTGTATTTTGTTCTAATTGATAACCATCTGATTTTCTGGTGTTTTATTTTGCGGATTTGAATAGCGTATATTACTCGTGCTCAGCTTACTGTCGGTTGTTCGCTGCTCAGCTTACTCCTCAGTGGTTCCCGTCTAAATCTGGATTAAATCATCTCTGACATGTAAATGTTGTCCACAAACCTCAATTTGGTGTATCCCATAACATATGCTAGTTGGAGGAGTGAGATCTGCCTTGGAGCAAAGGGACACATCGTAAGGTCATGATGGGGGGATTTTTTTGTTTCCACGTTCTGGCCGGGAAGAGACAGTCACAGGAGGCCGCATTACAGAATTTACAGGACGGATTTAGAAGGTTTGTTCATTTAGATTTGCTACTACTTGTAAAGTTAGGTTGGTTCAGGGTTCGAAATTGGGGGGGTTCCTCCCTTAAAAATCCGGTTATTCCAAAAAATTTCCGATAGATAAAAAAGATTCCCGGCATTTTTTCAGGCTATTTTTAGAGAAGTTTCTAAGGATTTCCGGGAAAGTACACTATAATTTCATGTATTTCCGGCAGCCTTAAATGTAAGCAGGCATTTTTAATGGTTAGGGCAAATTCTAATTTCGAACCCTGGGTTGGTTGCCGTTCGTCGCGTATGTACCTCTCGGACCTTGGCTTATCGTCTCGTGTGCTCGCACTGTTGCCTCGTGCAATTGTTGCCAGGTGTCACATGATCGTTTAGGAGGTGTCCGCTTATGATCATTTGTCGTGATTGTGACAGCCTTCTCCTGTGATCCTGAATGCCCCTTAACACTTGCTGCTCGACTTCAATGCTTGGGGCTTGAATTGCTCAATTCTTGGAGTTGGATTCAATCTGCTCTCTCTCGCTATGATTTCACCAATTACAATATCATAATTGGGTCACATTCTATTCCGGTGGTGCATTCTGATGCGCCCACGTCGACTCAGCCAAGAACACGGAATTGCAGTTGAATTTTTTGATTCTGCATAGAGATCAGACAAAAATACTGAGATCATTCAGGTCCCCGATTATGATATTGTAGGGGTAATCGATCTGGTCCCCCTTTCTGTTCTTGGCAGGGAATTTTGTCAAATTCCCTGCCAAGAACAGAAAGGGGTCCCAAATCGGTTACCCCTATACATTTCAATTTAAGCTCTTCAGCAGCATAGACCTCGAACAAGGCATTGGAGAATACGAGAGGCATGTTTTTTAAAAGATCAAGGCAAGATTATGATGGTGTCGACAAGCATCAGATCATAACTCAATATCAAACGGATGTGCACCCCTCAAGAGGAAGAAGACGACTATGCAGGTAGTGTTCGACACTCTTGATAAGGTTAGTGGGTTCGTGATTTCTATGAGAGAGGCATCGAGGAGTTCTAGGATCATGAATTCACTATTAGTGATTGGCTATATGATAGGAGCACACACAAACAATTAAAGCACCTGCAAATTTTATACCCTTCAAGGAAAAGGAACTGATTAGCTGGGCATTCCTGGCAGCTAAGAAAATGGGCATAAGGCCATTTTTATGGTTAGGAAAGGTAGTAAGAGGGAGGAGATTGCTGAGCTGAGCTTACAGTTTATACAGGGTTGACACCCAACAACATCAAGGATACCTTTTAAGCTAGAGAAAGTGAGGCCAGGCCTTGAGGGTTCTAGGTTTGTTAGCGATGTCCTTGTTGAGCATGCACAACAAGAGGAGGATGTACAAGATAGCAACGCCATGGGACACGATGGCAACAATCTAGATGAGGTAGCCTTGAAAGATTTCAAAATGGAAGATGTGCAAATGCAATGGAAAGCTACTTTGGAGGACATAGGTCATCTAGGGAAAGCCCAAATAGGAGCATGTGAGGATGTTGGATGTGTGCAATAGCAACTTTGAACATGTGCAATATCGAGTTGACAATGTGAACACACATGTATTGCCACATGATCAGCCATCTCAAATTAGTGATTCCCAAGCACATGTTACAATCTCGCTTCTCATGGCAATTGCGGCCGCTCCCACATATCTCTCTCAATCCATAGCTTATGGGATCCTATGCGAATTGATGCAATAGCTACAAGCTTTTTCTGGGACAAGGAAGCAAGCAAATAAGCTTGTGGTTCTGGTGCCAAAGTGGGATTTATATGTGCATGATAATGACCAGTTTTAACTTGGGCTAAGGTAATTGCATCCCACATCTTCTAAGTCGCATTTAATTAAAGTTGATCAGATCTCGACATTTGGAACTCAGACTGAAAATAGAACTCATATTAAAGAAATAAAAAATTTGAATTGAATGCTTGAATAAAATTACACATCACACACCAAGAACGGGGTCACTTGTTTTCCTCATAAATTTTACAAAGCACGAGTTGTGAAAGTTTTCAAGCTTCTCAATATTATTTACCCTCATACAGTGCTATAACATGGAGGTTGCTCATGGCTTTGTCCATCACCCTTTTTGGGATCTTGTGTGTCTTGTTCTTTGAAATGTGACAAGTTGGATATGACCATAGCACACACTCCACCAATTCCCTCCTTTGAGGATCGCCATGATTTGCCCTCCACTTCTTCTCCTAGCAATCGGTGTATTGCTCCTTCAAGTTGCCCTTCTTGTGTCTTCCAATAGCTCCCAATATTGAATTTGGAATCCAGAACGCAACTCCTCTCCATCAGCCATAGTGGTGGTAACATCAGAGAGTGCCACCCCTAACCATATTGGACAATCCTCATCGTCAGGCCTTACTAGCACAAAGTATCCTTCCTTGATGTCCTCAAAAGGATCCCACTCAGGAAGATCAAACCACCACGACTTTGAGGCCTTGCTTCCCACAAACCACTTGGAGCCATTGTTAGGACCCAAGTCAACTTTCTTAGATGTGCTTGCTCCATGAGAGCCCTCCCATCTGGACTCAGGTAAGAATCCGTCTCTCAGCTCCCCCCCGCATGGCTGTTCTGTTTCTAAGCATATCACAACTTTCTCCCAATAATTGATTAGAGAGTCCATGTGATTTTTCTTCAGGGTGGAGGTATATTTTCTATTTCGAACATCATCCCGGTGCATTATATAATTGTTGATGCCCTTCACTAGTTGGCTAGAGTCTTTAACAATCTTGAAGGGAGGAAGTGGTTTTAGCTGCCCTCTAGGAATAAGAATCTCACCTGTAGCCCCCCTTTGCCACAACTCGATTCCTTGTACAGGCATCCACAACTTGTCACCTGATCTTCACTTGTATTGCATGATCGGTATTCCATCCCTAACCCAAAACTAGAACTGAAGTGGCTTTGTGTGTCCTGTCAACTGATCCTTACCATCTAGCAAGTATCCCTCGACAAATGATTTCCAATCTGCAACCTCATCCATCAAGAAAGCCATTGGGTTGGGGTCAATGCAGATCTCAAACACATCCATTAGTTCAAGGAGACTAGTCACGTTTTCTCTCTTGAGCTTGATAGAGAAAGTCCCGAAGAATGCATCTATATCATCATGCATATGCCCAACCATCATGAACCCCACCTTCACAATCTTGAATACTCACACTGCTGTTAAGTATGACATTGCCCCAAACATCTATCTATTCTTGTTTTCTTTCCAACAGTTGTCCAATTGAACACGTAGCTCCTCTGGCAGTTTTTTTTCAAGTAAGGGGAAGTCATCCCAAGTCCTCCTTGTTTCTTTCGACACCTTGGATGTGAGCTCCTTTATCTGCCTTTGGTAACAGAGCGGTTGATCATCCATCAAAGCCTAAAAAATGGGGGCTGATGGAGAATACCTCCTGCCTTCTATCGATCCTCTCTCTAGTGTTCTCAAGCACTTGAAAATAGAACTCACATGGAAATTTGAATCATCCCTCCATAAATCAAGCACAAAATGACCATAGGTGCCAGTTCCATGCCCATGTGTCAAGACACCCGCCAGACTTACTTTCATCTGAAAAGCGTTTTGACAACGCTTGGGAAAAGGATCTAGCTTTGGCAAGAAAGTCTTGTGTTAGTCCATCTTATCATGAATTATACACAAAAATCTGCCAGGCTGCATCTCAAAAAATGTTCTCCACTGCCAATACAGCTACCGACATGATATTTGGTCCCTTTGGTGATCTGTAAATTGCTCCCTGATTGCCATTCTTTCTTTCTCTATTGCAAGTTTATGCAAGTGTATCCTTCAATTGAATGCAAGTATTACACTTTGAGAATAGCATGTGTTGCAAGACACACACGTCTGAGAAGTGAGTTTTCCATAACTTGCTGAAATGTAATTGAGAAAGAGGCCGACCTCCAGTAGTTTCTAGAATGGAGTTGACCTCTTTCAGGCATTCTTTCTGGATGTAATGTTGTGGCAACACTCTTTGAACCACTCGCACACCGTGCTCGTTCACCTTCGACTTATGCGGCATAGATTGAGACATGTATCTCACAATGCTCTCGAAGACTGCAATGGCCTTCAAAGTGTTTGTTCTAGGTTTCAAAGTCAGTGCATTGCCATGTTGGAACAACCTGTACCCTTTCCTGACCTACTCCCAGTATCTGTAAAATGAAGTCTTGCTCACGCCAAGAATCCATCTCAATGCTCTCATACATACCTTCTGACCCCTCAACTGATAAAGTAATATTCCTGTGTTTTTTCATCATAGCAGGAATTTCTATACAAGGAGTAGATGAAATTAACCCTGTCTTTCTGAAGTTGTCCAATGTATTGGGACCTTATATCCACAAGGTCATCCACACTATACTGAACTGTACAATCTAGAGTGCAACACTCTTGTCCCCTAATTGCTTCTAGGTTTTCTTTGGTTGGTGCCATATTTTCCATCATTTGTAAATATCTGTCACTTCTAGCCCTCTTGGGCACCCTTGACAGTCTTTTATGGAAAATATAGTGCCTCTTCCTTGTGATCAAAGGATGCTCATCCACCACCAAACCTTCCACATTGCTTGGGCTGGGTCTTGGGGTATCTACTTCAGTTGGGGCTTCTAGGTTCTCACCATTCTTGTGTGTAATATGTCTAATTGGCCATCTTAACTGAGTTTGAGACTCCAACAACCCAGAGCACACAATGCAGTCACTAGAGCTCCCCTGTGATATGATTGTATCAACTTGGATAAGAAGCTTCCCAATGCCAACACCAAGATGATCATCTCCCAGCCTTTGATCATTGACACTATCAGATGGATCCAGCAGTTATGATGCCCTCTGCAAAGACCGTCTCGTTGCACGGGTGCAACAATAAGCAATCCATCTTCCTCCATTGTAGCCTAAAGCAATGTCCTGTGCTGGGCTTCCTTGGCTCCATTATGTTCATCTCACATGCTCCCAAAATGAAAGAGCACACATTACAGCTCAAATATTTACAATGTGTTATCAATATACATGTACAACAGCACTGAGCAAATCAACAGAAACTTCTGGCTCTAGAACTCAAGCACGATTCCCGGCCACATTGCCACCATCAACTTGACCGTTGCCTTGCGGGTTCACTGCACATGCACTCACTGGGGTTATTCCTCGTGACTAAGTGGGGGTCCCATAGCTGTTGCTGCATACATGGAAACACTCTGGCATCTTGGATAACAAGAACATAAACAATTCAAAAACACAAGATTCTATGGTGCAGTGCTAGACAATGACAACGAAAGAAACATCATAAGCATCAGGAGCAAAAACACAAAGTCAGAGTACCAAAACAACATAACAAAGCTCCGAGACAATGGGAAGCTCAGCCAGCCTACAAGCAAGCCTTGTTAGCAGAGAAATGCCCGGCCAGCTCATATTCCGAGCCGTTGGCGGAGTTGGTGGGGTGAACCTCGTATGCGCGGTAAGAACATGAATGTCCGATTTGAGTCTGGAGGGGAAGAATGAACGTTAGGCACAGGAAGAGGCATCGTCTTGGGAAGCGTGCAAAACCAGGCCCCCGATGGATGAGGCCTTTCTAGAGGTTGTTCTCCAGGGACTTGGGTTCCCGAGCATTCCCTTAGATCATGATGTGACAGTAGCTTACCTAAATAGCATAATAAATCAGACGTACACATCTAATTCTAGGATAGGATTTTCTAGACAGTCTTTCAGTACCCATTATCTCTGTATCTTGTGCTTCGACAGGGTGGGATCTTTAAGGATTTCGGCCCACAACACAGGATATCTTGCAGCAGGAAGATATTCAAGAAACATTTTTCAAATTTCAGTCCTTGAACGTTTTGGCACGGAATCTCTTTGGCACTGGTCGACATTCTTTGATCTTAGGCCAGCCCAATTCTTGCCGGACTTGGAAATTGTCGTTTGGAGGTTTGCTCTGGCGAACTAGTTTCTTGTTTCTTGTTTCAGGAAAGTATCAGAAAAGGGGAAGATGGCGGAAGTGGGGAATCAAGGAAGGGGGAAGAAAGATATTAACTCAGAGAAGCAAAGAGAAGATGAGGAATGGAATATGATATTCCGGTTGGAGGATAGGAATGATATGGCTTGGAAAAACCTTAAAGAACTATATGTGGCCTTTGAGATTATCAAAGATCAGCAAAAGGCGGCAGCATTTTGCATGGACGTCTCGGGGGAGGGATCGATTTGTGTCAGCTTGAACAAAATAAAAAAACTTGAGGAGGATTACACTGGAGGGCGAGCAAATGATAGGGATTGGGCCTGGAACACCCTGGAAATCTTGCAAGAAATGGACAGAAACCTCTACAAGCTTATCACGGCCAAGCAGGGGCATAGTGAAGAGGACTGCTGCAGCCTAAAGAACAATATTTTCCAGAAGTCCATGAACGAAATGCTTAACAGAACTAAGGAGATTCTGTGGAAATGGAAAAGCTTAAATGGAACTCGCTAGCCTCAATTAAACTGATAAGGAGGTGGGAAGATGCGGATGATCAAGTTATTGAGAGACAACGCAGGATCTTCAAGAATAAACTCTCCTATGATGCAGCTCAGGTGCTCGATAATGTTTCCAAGAATTATGAAACTCATCAAATCCGACTAAAAAAGGATACCAAGGCATGCAAGATCCGGGATAGCAATGGGTTCTTTAATCCTACAGAGGTCGGACAATGTGATTGCAAAAATTGTGAAGAGGTGCAGATCTCCATGCTGAACAGAACTAGTACCAAAGTGGGGGACCACCATATCCGCAACAGAGCTCCAATTCTGGGTAAAAGCGACACTGCCAAAGGTTTGAACGCTCTTTCTTATAAAAATGCTCTTCTTAATCAAGTTAATTATGAGTTCACTTCGTCTTATGATGCTAACAAGGGTAGTAATGAGATTAAGGAGGGGATTATAGATCTTTCTGGTATTAGGAACTCCTCGGCCTCTGATTTATATTCTAAAAGAGGGATTCTTATTCATTTTCCCTTGGGGAGGTTAAGTTCTGGATCACTAAGATTCAAAGGGTCCCGATCCTTTCTATTCTCAAATTAGACAATAAAACATTCCAAATTTTATGCTCTGACGAGAATAGTGTAGGATCTATTCTTAGGAAAAAGCTGGATACTATTGGAAACAGGGAATTTTTCATTATGAAGTGGAGCCCGATCTATATCCCGGGTAACTATAGTCTAATCTCTACTTCCACCTGGGTAACTTATCCCAATTTACCGCCCAGTCTCTGGACCAAATCTCACCTGCAAGCCATATTCGAGAAATTGGGAGAGGTTATCAGTATCAACATTCCCCAGACAAACTTCCCCTCAGTTTGCATTTCAAAGAGAATCAGATCCGACTGGAGAAGGGAGGTTACAGTGAAAGTTTCTGATTTCACTGTCTTCAATTTGAAAATTGACTACTCTAAAATGCCCAAAGGGGATATTGATAAGGGCAAAGGAATAAATATGGAGGAAAAGGTGAACAGATCTACCCCCCTTATTATTAGACAAGAGTGGAGACCCAAGAGTACTGGTTTACAAAACATGGTCCAAAAAGGGGAGAGTAGCAATTGCCATAGCAATCAGGAAATAAGCAATAGTGAGGACAAAGTAGGAGGGTATGAAGGTAATTTCAAGATTGATAAGAACTGGGTTCTCACTTTCAAGAATATTGACCTCTCATTCAAAATCAATCCGGGATTCATGACAGTCTCTATCCCCCACAGGGTTCCTGACATTTTTCAAGAGGAAGTCTATAGTAATAAAGATGAGCATTATAGTGATAATGATAGTGATGACATGAATTGGCAGCAGATTAGTCATAAAAAAAGAGGCAGAGGCCAAAAAAGATCTACTCTGGACCTATTAGGGTTAGTCCAAGAAAGGCAGCTATTCAATTCAGAATAGCTAAGAATAATTATAAAATTGTTTAAATGATAAAGTCTATCAAGATGATTACTTGGAATCTCCAAGGGATAAATAATAGTATCAAAAGAGATAGACTTAAAGTTTGTCTTTCTAACCTTTGCCCTGACATTCTTTTTATTCAGGAACACAAGATCCATGATCCCAATCATGAAAGGATTATTTCTAATATTCTTCCTCCTAATTATAATATTTGGTCCATTGTTGCTAACAATTCGTCTGCAGGTATAGCCATAGCATGCAGTCACAAGATTAACATGGAAGAAATTTATATGGTCAATGATACCAATGGAAGATGGCAGACTCTTGTTGGTAGTATAAATTCATGCAAGATAGCCTTTACTAATGTTTATTCTTACCATGAACCTTCAGAGAGATCTATGATGTGGAATAGAATCAACAGCAGTTTGAGTAATTTGGAAGTGGAGGAATGTGTTATATGTGGAGATTTCAACATGGTCACAGATAGATTTATGAAAAATAAGAATTTCAGGAATCTTCTTCCACAGGAAAGATGTGCTTGGGACAACCTTCTCTCTTCTCATAATTTAACCTTGGCCAGAACCCAAACCCCATGCCTTTAGTTGGTCTGACCATAGAATAGATCCTATCTGCTGCCTCCATGATAGGTACTATCTAAGTGAGAATCTTTGGAACAGTAGCAACAGAGTTGAAAATCTAGAAGGCTACACAATCTCTGATCATTATCCCCAGCAAATTATCATATCAGGGGATGACAATGGCAATAAGAGAAAAACCTACTTCAAAATGAACACAAGTTTGATGGATAATGATGATTTCATGGTCAAGCTTGAGGAAATCATTAAAGGAAATCCCATGCCCATTGGGAACACAGGTTGGATGTACTAGTGGATTGACATAGCCAAACAAATAAAATGTTGGCTCAAAGAATGGGGCAAGAATATTTTCAATCAGAATAAAGCTCATCTTCAAAATTTGAGACAGAGCATTATTACAGCAAGTGATGAGCAAAAAGTGGAGATAAAAAGGCAGATCGAGGTGGAGGAAATCAAAATTGCAAAAGGATGGAAATTGAAAGCTAAAATAAAGGAATTAAAGGAAGACGAGAGATGCAACTCCAAATACTTCTTCAATAAAGCCAGATTCAGAATCAAGAAGAATCATATTTATGAGGTCATGGTGGGAGAAAATTTAATTTCTGAAGACAAAGACCTCAAACAAGCTGCAGTCGATCATTTCAAAAAGCTTATGGGCTCCAATATGGATTCTACTCCCATGGCTATGGAGGAGTTCATTTGTCTTAACAATAAGGTCAATGATGAGCAGAACTCATATCTTACTAAACCTTTTGTGAATGATGAGCTTTTGCAGGTTGTCAAAAATATGGAAAATGGCAAGACCCCTGGTCCTGATGGACTTCCAGCAGAATTTTTTAAAAAACCTTGGCCCTTGCTTGGAGACAGCATCACCAGAATAGCCAATGAGTTCAGGGAGACAAAGATATTGGATGCAAGAATTAATACCAGTTTTATTGCATTGATTCCTAAGATTGATTCTCCTAACACCTTCTCGGATTACAGACCTATTTCTCTTTCTAATGTTATATACAAGATTATTTCAGGAGCTATTGCCTCAAGACTCAAGACAATTTTAGATATCATTATTAGTAGTTCTCAATCAGCCTATCTTAAAGATAGGTTTATTTTGGACAATGTGGTAACAGCTATATTGGGACTCCAATGGGCAAAAGATTCTAACCAAGATGTGGCTCTTCTAAAACTCGACATCATCAAGGCATTTGATACAGTAAGTTGGAATTTTTTATTTAGATGTTGCAAGGCTCTTGGTTTCAGCAATGAGAGCATTCAAATATTCGAGGCCATTTTGCATAACTCAAGATCAGCTGTTCTAATCAATGGTGAGTGCAGTCCATTCTTCACAATCCAAAGAGGCGTGAAGCAAGGTTGCCCTCTCGCTCCCTTCCTTTTTTTTGATTATTATAGAAGCTCTCCATTGCAAGATGGAGGTAGCAAAGAATACTAACCTTATTAAGGGTCTAAGGCTCCCTGAAAATCCTCAGGCATATCAAATTCTAAACGGGCATTTTGCAGATGACACCTTTATTCTAATCTCAATGGATGAGAATTCCATTACAAATACTCAAAGAATCCTTGCAGAATTTGGTGAAGCTTCAGGGTGTAAAATCAACCCTGCAAAATCAGCAATCCAAGCGAGGGATCAAGAAAAGGGAGAGATGATGGCTTTAGCCATAGGGTGTAAGTATAACTCTCCCAGTACTAGTTCAAAAATCCTTGGTATCCCTTTTGCAATCAGAAGCAATGCTTCTGATCTTTGGGGAAATATTATTGAAAAATTCTACAAAAAGGTTGACATTTTGAACTCAAAATATCTCTCTAAAAATGGTAGGGCGATTATTGCTAATTTTATGATTTCTTCTTCTCATGTGTATCAATCATCAGTTATTCTTGCTCCAAAAAAGATTTCTAACAAGTTGCAGGGTATTATTGGTAGATTCATTGCTTGTGGGCAAAACAGAAGATGCTGGCACCCGGTCTCAATGAAAGAGTGTTGCAAATCAAAGAGTAATGGAGGATTGGGAATTATTAATATTGAAAGGCAAGGGATGGCCTTGGCTGCCAAATACTTATACAGGGCCTGCTATGAAACCATCAAGCATCCTATTTCCATTCTAATAAGGCACTATATTGGTAAATGCCATCCATATGGGTGGAGATCTCTGAGAATGGAGCTTCCCCACTCGATCTTCTTTCCCTTCACAGTCCCGAACTCTACTCCAGGTATTATCAAAAAACGGATCAAAGCTTGGGATCAGATCAAGGGGATGTACACTTGGAAAGAAGGCCTGTCCATGGATCAAACTATTTTTTGGAATCCAGCTGTTCTGCTCAATAACCCCAATCTCTGCCTGGCTTGCCATTTTCCAGATCAAGCCAGGCTATGGAAGAGTAAAGGAATCATCTACATCAGGGATCTTTTTGATGATAATGGCATTATCCCCTTTGATAACTCTACTTTGGCAGAGGAAGGAATGCAGACCAGAACCCTTTATGAAAACTTCCTTACTACCATCAAACAAAGCCATTGGACGAATGAAGAGAATTCCTGGCTAAATGATGGAAAAGATGGTTATACAGTCAGGAGAGCCTATAAATATCTTATGAAGGGAGAAAAAGTCACTATCCATACAAAATGGAGGGTTCAATCGGATAGATGCATCAAGAATATGAGGTTTATGTGGAAGAGCCCTATCAATCCGAAGATCAAATCATTCATGTGGCAATTATGGCATAAAGCTTTAGCTACTAACTCGAAAAGATACAGGTTATCCATGGTCAATTCGGATATTTGTGAAAGATGCCTTGGAGCAAAGGAAGATGAAAATCATCTTTTTAGAGGCTGCCTATGGTCTGAGTGGACTTTAGAGCTTGCCTCAGGAATCCTGGGCTATGATTTAATTAACCTCAGTGAGGAAGACTTCTTTATGCCAGAAAACCCCAATGATTGGAGAATCTTTGTCCTCCTTTGGAGGATCTGGAAGGGCAGGAACTCCTTCATTTTTAATCATGAAATTATTCCACCGGAAGGAATAATTAAACAGTTTTAATATGATGTTAAGTGGATTCAAGAGATTAATGCTTGATTCTATGATTGCAGGTTACTTTATTTCTACTGGTGCGCAAACTTAAATGGAGGAAGATGGATCTAAACACGAACAACGAATGGGTAAAAATTTTCGGGGCAGCCAAAGTGTTGGAGCATATGGAACAGTGTCGGTGTGGATGCTGTTATGACCAGAATTACAACTGCCAGGCAAAAGATAGCAGGGGCCGGTTCAACATGGCTAAAGCAAAATCATGTATGTGCATCTACTGCACCTTTCATGAGACGAGGAAAGGCAAGGAAGACCAAGAATTTCAACCTGAAGTCTTACCACTGAATGCTCTCTCTTTCGAAAATACAGACTCTTTTTAATAAATTAGCAGGGCTATTTATCAGTATTTATCAGTTTTTTGTATGAACAAGTAAAGGTCGATCCGTGATATACAATCAGGTTTTTTCGGATCACATATCTATTTTAGGGTTCCTCCTCCCTTGAAAAAGGAGTTTCTGTAAAATTTCTTACTTATATATATATAGAAGCCTTCAATTAAAAAAAAAAAGAACCTCGTATGCGCATACCCTTCTCAGCCCACGTCTGGCGCTGGAGGACCTCTTACCATGGAGTCACAGGAGTTGACGTACAACCTCACCGGAAAGCTACGCCCGTGAGGAGGCCATCCCCGGTGTCACAGAGCAATAGCTACAAAGAACACAGATGACATTAGAATGCCGGAACTACCCAGGCCACCGAATCTGGAAGTCCGACCCCGGAGGATCCAATAGACATCAAGTTACCCAAACAACATGCAAAGACCATTACATGTGTGTTCATTAGACAATTATTAAACATGTGCCTAGACCTTGCTCTTGGTGAGGTCGGCCTTACAACCTTATCATGTCGAAGCAGCTTGCATAGAACAATGCTCCATGGGAAATACATTCGCAACCTCTCTTGTTATCGTTTTCCCCATATGTAATATACTCCTATCAATGTAAACCACTAGCTATATTAGCTCGATGAGGATTCTCTGCCACTGCCCCATCGAAGAAGCCCTCGTAAGCTTTTCGTTCAGATGACTCTCTTGACTCAATCCAATTTCACAATCTAGGTTCCATCTTAATATCCCAGGGTTATAATAATTCATCTAGCTATGGTTTTTGTATTATAATATTAAAACCCCATTTCCTTAGCTAATGGATTTAATGGTACAAGTAATGCAAGAACAACAAAATCCAGCACTTTCGGCTTAAAAATCTATAAGGTCACATGACCGCAACTGCTTATACCTCTATCAGATGATTCCAGACCCAGGCCCCATCTCCCCCAGCCTTGAGTTACCAATTTCCAAGAGTTCTTAAGTTATTACTTTTTAATTACCTTCGTTCATTATTACATGTTCTTTTCCGAAGCAATCCAGGTTCTTACATACTTCTAGCCCCTGTGTTTTTCAAATCTCTTGCAGCAGGACCTGGCGTACTCGGCGGATAGTCGGGCCTCAATCCAAGCCCTTGAACTTCCTATTATTTTCCTTTGAACTACTAATGTACTTGTTTGCAATTAAATATGAGTTAATTAACAAGCAATGCAATGGACAAAAGTAACAATCACGACAAAACTGTAACAATATGGAAGTTGGGTCATCACTGTGCATTCCTGTGCCACCACGTGTCTTCGCCAATAACGCGGAATGGAAGTTGGGGCATCCATTCCACCCAGCAGGTAAATCTGTGCATGTTAGCAGGTCAACAGCCGGTGGAAGATTTTAGGGTTAGGTTAGCTCACCGGACGAAGCCCTGCTCGAAGCTTGCCGGATCTACTGCAGAGCTCCATCTACTGCTTGAAGCTTGCCGAATCCTGCCTGAACTGCTTGAAGCTTGCTGGATCTTGCCGGATCTACTGCCGCAGAACATGATTTGCTGCTGAAGAACACGATTTGCTGCTGAAGAACATGATTTGATGCTGAAGAACACGATTTGATGCTGAAAAACATGATTCGATGCTGAAGAACACGAGCTTGCTGGAGAAGAACCTGATTCCCCAACTTCCATATTGTAGGGGAAGGGAAGCAGGGGCTCCCCTTCCCCTATACAACAAAAAAGGCAAGCAACGTTCCACATTCGGCATTGTGGCAGTTCCCAAAACGCATCGATTCTTCTGATTGAAGACCCCACAAGGCAAATCGGCCTTTCCAAGCCCAAATCGGCCCTTCCCAGACAGTTTCGGCATGAGCCAACAGATTCCACATGGATTGATCCCTTCCGGCCAGCTTCTGGGACGCCCAAATCTGCATACTTTTTAGCCCTTATTCACTCAATTCTAGATGTTAGAACCAAATTCGGCCCTTGCTAGGCCTAAATCAATGCCCTCCGAGCAATTTTGGCATGTTTCTTGATGAATTCAAGTCTGTTTGGGGCAGTTGGTCACCATCCGGTGTTGCTGTTGTCGGGGATTCGACCTGTTTAGGCACATCCAAGGACTATCTAATGCCAAATCGGCAGCTTAGAAGACCATATCTATCTGTTCCAGGCAAATCGGTATGATTCCCATCATTTCTAATGGATTCGAATCCATCTCCAATGATTTTCGTTGCAGATAAAAACAGTTGTTGAAGCTCATAACTAGTAAATTTACTATCTTTTAGATCAATTTCCACTATTCCTTGTGGATTTACGAAGTTTCCAGAGTAACACATCTGGCTCAACGATTTTGGTGCAACCGTCTCTACTTTTAACACAGATCCCATTTCTCATATCAATCCAGAATTTTAGCATATACATATCAATTATGAACAGCTTATGCATAACATATGGCATCATAGTTTTGACTCCTAGGTTATAAGGAAGAGGAAGGAAGAAAGGCGTTTTGCACCCATTCCAAGCTCTCCCAAGCACTAGTACTAATGGCAGACCCCCATAGTTCAGAACCATAAAGTAAAACAAGTTCTATCAAAGCCCGAAACAAGTGGGCTTTTCATGACCAATCATGAATCTCTGCTCGAAAACAATTGTTTTGCATTGCATAGAATGCTCTCCAGCCAGCAGCCACAAGCTTGGTAATACATTGTTCCCAAAGTATGTTCTTACAGAACTCTACACCAAGATACTGTAGCTATCTACAACTTCAACTTCATGGCTATCATAGTATGCCGAGAAGATTGAACTACCAATGGCAACGACATCCTTGACATCATTTTTTGATGGAAAAAAGACGAGATTTTTATTCGATTGATTTTCTTTTTATCGTTTTTATTATTGTTGCATCTCAATGCCCCATCAATTTCTACTACTTCTACTTCTATTCTATTCTATTCTACAAGGCATACTATAAAATATGATATACAATAGATTGAACTTTTCTAAATAGATGTATAGGGGATAGCGCACTAGGGATCTTAGCAGCTGAAGGCAACTAAAAGAGTGAGGGGACTGTCCTGCCTCTACATCATGGGAGAGACTTCCTTGAAGCTCTTGGGAGAGATGTAACTGTTCATAATCAACCATATTCCATGTACTATGAGTGGAGAACCAAGATATATTGCATATTCCAAATAATTTGTTAGCATTCAAGGGCCTACAGAATTTTGTTGAAATGAGCAAACTTGTACCATTGAAAGGGGAGGTTCTATGGGAAGGGTTGTTGCATGCTTCTTATTATTTTATAATGAGACACAAATAGACTATTATAACTTAGGATTCATTGTGCATGAAATTAGTAACCTTGCCCAAATGCAATGTCTTCGTAGATTCATGCATATTTATGCAACAAGCAAGATACTGACTAAAAATAATTGAGGAAAAGACAAAAAATTTAATCTAGCAAATTCCAAGGTTCTAGGATGCCATTATCTTGGGCATCATTGTTGATGATTGCAAGTAAAGCAAGATAAAGACTAGGATAAGAATCTGGATACGAAATTTTTTAAGTAAGTTTCAAGATGTCTTATCCTCCTATATGTCAACGACTTATAAACATGTCAACATTTTATTCATCTTCCATGTCATTATCGATGATTGCATGTTAAGAATACTTACAAACATGTCAACATTTTATTCATCTTCCCTATCATTATCAATGATTGCATGTTAAGAATACTTACAAATACACCAATTACTTGTAGACAAACATGTTAAGAGTACTTTACAAAAATGTCAACTTTTTATTCATCTTACATGTCATTATCAATGATTGCATCTAAGAATACTTACAAGCAAATCAATATGTTACTTGCAATGTTGGTCAACAGAGGGAGAGGGAGATTGTGTAGCTGGTAAAAAAAAAAATGGAAGGCATTGAAGACAATAAAGTATATGCAAGTGTCAACCAAGTGCACTGCTCCTTAACAGCCTGTCCTGAGATTTTTATTCTAGGAATGAATCTCAGATTCAAGCGGAAAGATGGCATGTATGGGTCGTAACAAATTGGCTAGAATTGTTATCACCATAACAGTCTCGTTGTCGGAATAAAAATCTCTGGCCAGGCTTTAAGGCGGATAATAGCCTCTACACAGGCCATTATGGGCCAGGAAACGGCTGAGGCCATTTGCACGTGCTGGGTATGGTCTCGACCATTTCTTGGCCCATAACGGCCTGTATACAGGCTATTATCCAGCCCATGTAACTAGGGTGAAATTTTTGCATGATATATATATTTTTTTTTTTGAAGAAACGGCAGAGATTGTATTACTATATGGGAAAATTACATAGTCATACATACAAAAAAACCATTGCAGGCATCAGCCTTACAATGGAAAAATGGTGATGGCTGGAGTAAAACCATCACAATCCTTTAAGGGAAGGATATCCACTCAAAAAAGGATCACTTTTAAAATAGTTCAGAAAAGAAAAAACTTAGTCTAATATTCTGGTCAACACTTCACAGAATATCAGGTACCCCCTCGAGAGTGATTATAGCAAAGGCCTCCTCTGTGTGGATGAACATCAGATCATCCAATTCATTCGGCCCATAGCCTGTTGAATCCAAAAGGTACATGATCCAGGCGTCCCGAGCATCTTCATGAATCTTCAGCTTGGCTTGGAAATAAGGTTTTATCTCCGGATTGAACCTCCAGAGATCTTCATCACCCAGCAGCCGAGTGAAGGTAATGCAGCTGATGACCTCAGTTTTGAGCCAGAAAAGAGCATCTATGGTCTCCACAGCTGACAAACGGGCAGTAGCAGGATCTACCTCACGTGCATGTCCTCCCGCATGGTGCCTCCTCAGCAAAAGCTCTGTCAAACAAAGAATCCACATCATTAAAAAGCAGAGTGAAAAACTAAAAGAAACCATTGAAGGTTCCCAAGGAATCCCATTGTCTGTCATAATTCAAGCCCTATTTTGCCTTGTGAGCCATGGCAGCCTCAGTTAAGAGGACCTGAAAGGAAGCTTTAAGCTTATTCAAACTTGGGGCCGATCCAGAGATGGCCACCTCGTTCCTATGTTTCCATATGGCCCAGCAAGTTAGGGTCCGGATGGTCCCTTTGAAAGGGGAGTTCTGATTTAGATATTGTAGCAAGGATGCCTCATCAGAGGGTGTTTGTTGTACCAGAGGTTGGATCCATTGCCAGAAAAGGGAGAGCCAGGGACAAAGGAAGACATGTGAACTTGTCTCCCTTAAGCCACAGCCCATTGGGCATAAATCTGAAACTTGATTGTTGAGTTGGGCCCTAAAACCATTTGTCTTTAGACTTTTGTTCAACAATAACCAGCTGAAGAGCCCAATTTTGTTAGCACATTGAAGTTTCCACCCCTGTCTTATAATTGTGATGGCTAGGTCCTGCTGGCAGCCCCAGGCTCTGCTCACTTTTAATTGAGACCTATCCAAAAGCAGACTGTAAATTTTTGAAACCTTATATGGTAGCCCGCCACACGTCCAGTTTTGAGCACAATTTGCTTGCCCCACTGGGTTCCGAGTTAGAGAAGCATAAATGCTTCTATTTGTATCAGTGTCAGGCAATATTGAGGTAAGGTCACACCAGTCTTTCCACTTATCATTATTCTTCATAGAATCAATGGTATGAAGGCCTGCATGGCACCATTCCTTATATTTAAGAGGATCTTTGAGGGCCAAACATCCCTCCTCTTCTTCAGTCAAGTCCTGATGCCAAAAGAAGCCAAAGTCATCATTGATAGAACTTAGAGGCCGAGCTCTAAAGCAGGGTGATGCCTGGTTCCATGCAGAGAAAATTCTTCTCAAAATTTTGGATGTGCCTGGAGCAGCTTTGAGCTGAAAGAAAGCTGAGTCAGGAAGATGATGAGGGAGAGAAGGAGAATCCACCAGAGATGTAACCTCCAACCAGTACTTTACTAATTTTAAGGCTGGAGAGGGGGCATTAGACATTAAAGATCTCCAGACTAGCTTTGCTGCCAAGACTTGTGCTTGGACAAATAAGTCTTTGCAGCCCAGGCCTCCTTCTCTCTTGGGCAGAGTCAAATTATCCCAGGATACCATTCTAGCACCTTGCCAAATGTAGTCCCTCATAGCTGACTCTAACTTTCTATAGGAGGATTTATCAGCAATGATGGCTGAAGAGAAGAAATTTTTGCATGATATTGACCCCAATATAGCGAAGATCATGCTAGTTTTATCATTATTCTACACTGCTGATGTTGACCCCAATATAGCAAAGATCATGCTAGTTTTATCATTATTCTACACTGCTCTTCAATTGTTAAATTCTATTTTTTGTACATGTAAATATGCAAATGATTGACCATGTATGTGTTGGTTGTCGATCATTTTCAATATTCCAAAGTGGGTGGCAGATGTGTAAGCACAATATTTGCTATGAGAAAAATTTTCCTGATTTTATCTGTAAATCTTCCTCTTTATTGTGCATGTCGTTGACTTGAGATACTTCTTAAGACGACTAAGAATTGGCTGCATTTATTCTATTATTTCAGTCACGCCATATGTCTTCTTGGTTGACCTAAGTTAACGTTGCCCTTTCTTTGTTTCCCTTTAAGCAGAGAATTATGCCGACTAGAGTCAATTAATCGGGCTCTTATCTGACTTTGATTTTGAAGGCCGGATTAGATCGGGTTGTGTTTTCCTTTTTCGGAAGACGATGTTTGGTCTGTGCTCTTTAAACAACGAAATCAAGATAGACAATAATCTTAGTTTTTCAAGGATTCAGAGTAAGTAATCTTGGCGTCTTAGCAATGGATTGTGTGAGAGCTAACAATAGGAATTATTTGGATTCTCATGAAATGGGCTCCTCATCGATTTGGATTTGGCTTGTCAAGGATTTAGCTTCTCAGTGACGAGCTAGCAATACGGCCAGCATAAAAACGATCTATTTGTAACTGCAATTCCGTTCTCCTTTCTCCCTTTTTATTTTCAACTTTATGAAAGCTTATTATTCTGCAATTCAGTTTTTTATTTTCAACCTTATGGAAGCTCAATATTGTGCAATTCACATTTTGACTAACGCTCCATGGACGATAGATACGATTCCTGTAAGTTGGCCTGGGCAAGCAGGGAAGCTGCTTTTGACGAGGCAAGCAGTGATATAAAAATGTATATCCTAGTTCTATAAGGTCATGTTAGCCTTCGAATCAAATGATAAAACATTTCTAAATCTGAATGGGTTAATTTTAAGTGAAATTTGAAAGGAGTTTCCCAACGTGGTAATTCTAAACCATTTAATGAGCACATTTTCGTGTATATGAGTTTCCCATTCTAGGGTTTCTGGAGCATGTCAGCACGTGATGGAATATTCATGCTCCAAAATCATGTTGCCAAGATGACGGAAAGCAGATCGATATCGGCGATCCCATCCATAAGTCTTACAATGCGGATCACCTGGAGCGATGTATCCAAATTAACACATAGAATGCGCGATGACAAAGAATGACTGAGACTAAAGTCAGGGGAGGGTCAGGTGTCAGGTACGAATAACAGTGGGTCGAGCTAATGGCACCCGTTAGGGGGAAGGTGGGGGCTCGTGGCCGATAAAATTTTGCTCCAGAGTCCATGAGTTAAGAGTAGAACAAGATAGATAGATAGATAGGGGTATAGTGTCAACCCTTGTGACAAGCCATAGGTCCAGTGACAACTTTGTGTCGAATGCTATTATCTTGACACAAAGTGTTTGTGTTGTGGCAAAATTGTGTCTAGTGCATACCGTCAAATATTTCGTCAAAAGAATGACCTCCTTTTTGTCAACTTTTTTAGCGCAACTTAAGTAGGTTATTGCAACAACTTTTGAACAATATTATAGCAAAGTTGTGGCAACCTTTTCTTAAGACTTATGACAAAATGTTATCCAAAATTTCATCTAATATTTTGACAGAATTTTGAGGAGCATTTGTCAATTTTATATTGCAATTTGAGGTGGTTGTTTCAAAATTTAAGCAATATTATAACTAAGTCACTACAACATTTGCCTAATACTTTTATACATCATTAGAGATATAGTATTGCACCAAGGGATATTACTTCGAAGAATCCAAGAATGATTTGGATACTCGAACAATAGTCAGTTGGAGAGGAAGATAATGGTGAAGGGTACTTGGCCACATGAAGGAGCAAAGTGATCAGGAAGATAATGCAATGCTCAACATCAAATGATCTATACCATAGTAGTTATAGCAATAAGATTGACAACGCTGATTAATCATATCACACATCAATTTGTTCACTTAGGTCATGCTCAATGTCCTCCACCTCAGCATCATCTAGATATAGACGAAGAGCCAAACCCCTAATTGCTTCAGAATGATCATGTACATGTCCAACAATTTCTTCATCTTCAATATAATCCTCATCATGACCACGAATATGGATTGGCGAATTGAATGGAGATCGAAGCACATAAGTTGCTTCTTTATCAACTTCCTCTCTTTGTGAAAGTGCCAACGGTGATTCTAAAGGAACATGTTCATCAGTATCATCCTCAAGCAAATCTTCTCCCAAATATGCACTCTCCTCTTCAATGTTGATACCAATATCTGCCAGTTCTCCATCTTCTGCTTCATGCAACAATGAGTCATCATCAACATCATTAGCGACACCCATAACACCCTCACCACCACCACCACCGCCACCATCACCACCAAAATCATCATCAGCAGCAACATCAACATGAATGCCGTCGCCGCCGCCGCCATCAAAATCATCATCAGCCTCAGTATGAATATCATGAGAGAGCTCTTCCATGTTATTTTCATCTACGGATAAAGCAATTACGCGTCGAGCCCGCGGTTGACAATGTACAACAATCCACCAGTTTGTGTCATTAGGATTCTCATGGATAAATATCTGCTCAACCTGACTTGGAAAGACGAAAGGTTCTTTCATCTCAGGCAATACCTTTGAAGAATCCACTTCTGGAAATCCTGATGGATGAGTCCTAACTGTCTTGCCACGACCTCTGTATACAACTTTGAACCATCGCGCCTTGAAGACATTTACATGAAAGCTACGATAATCCAACTCAATAATGTCTGTCAGGATTCCCATGTAATTCAGGCTACTCTCCAGAAGATTGTGATCCCTGTTGCTAGATTGACTTTTTTGTTCAAATTCTGAGCTGATACCTAAATCAAATGTAACTCTACGCTTATCCACATTGTTTATACGAAAATGCTGCCCGTATGCCCACATTGAAGTATAGAATCACGCCTAGAACAAAATAATGATGATGAGTAATATAATATAAAAAGAATGAAACTTTGGATCAAAGATTTCTGATACCTTTCTACTACAACCAAGTGCAAGCTCATAATCATCATCCGGAATAACTTGACCACAATCTTTAGCTTCGTCCATACAAGCCAATAACCATGCATTATTCATAACATCTGGAATAGATTGTCTTATTGATCGCTCTGTTGACCTTCTTCGTGCATCCTCCTTAGCAGTTTCATGCAACTCCCTCCATGGTTGTAAACTTGTAGTATTATTAAGAACAAATGTGCTTACTGCAAAAAGCATGTCATCACTCAGACTTCGTTCTACACCATTACCCTGTAATACTTCTGATGTAATTTCCTTGGGTTCTTCTTTCTCCCACAATTTTGGACCATCAGGATGGCAAGATGTGGTGGCATCGTTTAGATAAAATAGTGTTTCTTGTATAAGATGACCTTCAGCCATGCAACCCTCTGGTTTTGCCATTTGACGAACAAAATTTTTGAGCACCTTCATGTAGCGCTCTAGAAAAAACATCCATCTACTAGGAGCAGGTCCTGCCAACCTTATCTCATTTGGAATATGTATCAACAGATGTACCTGTGTGTATAAGCACATTATTTGAACTTATAGCTGATAGAAGTAACATAATTGCATAGAATTTGTTTAGTAGTACCTGAATGTTTAGTTTGGTTGCAGCTCCTCAGAATTAATTTATGCTTTTTGGCACATATTTGATAGATTGCCACTTTTGTTAAGAAGAACATGTCTTTTGTTCAGTGTTTGCAAGTACCATGTGATGCTAATATGGAGGCAGACCACTCAAGCAACTGATCAACCAAGAGAAGAAACCTCCCTTATTGTCTGTTTGTTTTTACAGGGGCTGCACAGGAAAGCACTTTATCCTAATGATTCTAGGCTAGAGCCAAATAGAATAAATAAACCAATGCCATAGAAAGCGTAGAATTTAAAGCGTATCCCAGGTAAAGAAATGAAATTTGAAGACAGACTGTGCTGCATTAACTGGTGTGGCGATAGGTATTGAGGTGTTTCGGTCTGCAGGAGCCGAAGTTGAGTGAGTTGTGGGCGGTGCTTTGACTGATGCTTGAATTTATCTGTGAGCTAAATCTGGCGAAATGAATTAAGTTGTAGATGCAGTTAGTTTTTTCTCTTTAAACTAGCTTTATGTTCAAAGTATGCTGATGACTGATTGCCATTAGTGTCCAAGACTCTACCTGTAGTACGAACCCATGTCTGAATCAGTAATAAACATTGAAAATGGACGTTATTAGCCATGTTGAATAAATATCCAGTGATTGGAAACCATGTGCAATCGAGTTGTGGCCAAGGGGCATTATGTTATAAACAAAATATGTGAATTTTCTGCCATCTATTGTATCAAATCGTTATGGTACAATACTAGCTAACAAAATTGAACAATCATAGCCTGATAAGGCCGTGCTGGAATATATCCAATGTGTTACAGGTATATGTCAACAGATTGGTTATTATGACATGGCCTCTAACCAAACTTTCAAGTGCTACAGAAGGATTTGGAGATAGATGATGGCGGGATACTAGCCAATTGTGCCCAATGACTACTTTAGTATGTGATTGGATTAGTTAAACTTGACAATGATTACCACATCATTATTATCATTCGATAATATCTTGATTAATGCTAAGATTAGTGTCAAAGATTCTACCTGTAGGATGAACCTATGTCTGATCAGTAATAAACGTTGAAAGTGGACGTTATTGGCCATGTTGAAACCAATGCATGCATGTTTTGCCAAACAGGCATAGGCTTAGAATGCATGTCTATTGGATTGTCTTGCATAATAAATGTTTGTTTAAGGTAGTATCTTGATGCTTTTTTATGATATAATTGCAGGTCATTGAAACGCCGCCAATCTACTAATTCTTCAAATAATTGCACTGAAACATCTGCACAAGGAGCCCGCAGAAATTCAAAGAAGCAATCTGTCATTACAAACAGACACGTGGTGCTTAGTTGCTCATCTTCCTCTGATGATGAATGTGATGATATATCTGACCAAGATGATCCTAAGACTGACAATGACAAAGACGCCTTAAAGGAGATTGATCTTTCCTACAATGTCCAATTTAGGAAGTTATCAAGATCTCTGGTATGTGCAAAACTTAGTTTATGTTAGTCTTATCTTTATTATTTTGACACTTGTCATCTCTATTGTTGATCTTTATTATTTTGACACTTGTCATCTCTATTGTTGTCAAACTGCTGCAGGTTTGTTTTCATAGAGGAGAATTGCTAATGGATGAAGCAGGGCGTGAGTTCGACCAGAAAGCATCAGATGCATTGAAGACTTATTGTAGGGAGGTTGACAAGCTTTTTAGGGAGATTAAGCCACGACACTTGCAAAGAACTTTGAAGTACATCCATGAGCAATTTGGTGATGGGCTATGCGAGGTGGACATCATCAGATTCTTGAAGAAGCGTTGGAGACATTGGAGGTTAGAGACTTCTATAAGCTTTTTTAGGTTATATCAATTGCATCTTATAATTCTTTGTCCAGAGTATATAGGTGCCCCCTTTGGTTCTAAACTTCAAGCCCTGAATTTGTGCTTATAGTGCATACCATCTGTTCCTCCTCCAATCCCACCTTATAACAGCGCTCTATGCCATTGATGAAATTTGATTCTAATTTGCATTCAGCTGCATTTGGCATCTCAGGCACTGCAGATTGGTCTAATGCGCAGTCACCTGTCTGCAAAGAAATGTTCTTCACCGTAAATACATGAATATGAATAAGCACATGAATAAATAACTCCTCTGCTTCTAAGACAGTGTCCGCCCTAGCAGCCTTCTTCAAAGACATAAATTTATCTCGTATCTAACAGTAGCAAAGTTAGCACATACCATACAAAACATTTTACTTTTGAAATCATTATTATCAACACACCTGGTCATATTGCAGGTTGGTCTTATCAAAGTGCTTTCAGAGTTCCTGCACGTTTGTAATCCACGTAAAGAGACTTATTTCCAATCATAAATTACATCCCAATCAATGATTCATATCCTGTTGGCCACTTCTCGCATTTTCCGGGGGAAATTGAATTAGACAGACTTCAAGCATGTCTCCAAACACATCTACTTTCTGTCAGCCTGCAGTATGATGATTGCAGCCTCTTTTTAGGCTACAATACTCAGGCAAAGGTTAGAAGTTACCTAGTCACGAGTTAAATATACCACTGCATATATTTATTTGGATCCAATCTGCAACAAAGAAGCCATAATACTGTGGGGCTAGTCTTCCTTATTCAGACCCCTCCAGCATGGGTTGATATTGGCAGGCACTCGGAGGCATGTTCTTTCATGCCCGTCATATCTGGTGGGCTCAGTTTCAGATGCACATACTTGTTAAACAAATACATTGCATACATTTTCAATTTGTATGGAAACTGTACAGTTCAAATTTGCTCTGCAAACAATTAATATAGCAGTGAGGTTTGCAACTCTAACACAATGCTATAGATGCTAGAAAACGCATGTAGAAGTATTGGTATGTATGTTATGGGCTCAAAATCCTTGAGAGCCATAGCTATTCATGAGCATGGTAAGCTTTTTAAAATCATCACGTAGTTTTGCCTCCAGCAAACTCTTGGCAATGAGGCCAAGCTTATCAATTACAGAGGTACTTACATTAACGCCTAGCATTTGAGCTGCTAATGCAAAAGAGGTTACCATATTGTGTGCTGTACATCGTGGCCAGTTGCCAGAACCCAACACTAAATGAGATGCTCTTTTGAAATCTTTACCAACTTGTAAATGCGCAATGTTAAATCCCCGTGAACCATGTTCTTCATTGCAGGACCAAGTTCGTCCCAGCATTTCTGTGAATATAGATCAATCTGGTATTTGGGCAACACTAAGCTTTCTTCATGTAATATGCCCAAGATTTCCAAGATGGCATCCCACGAACTTAGAATGCCATCTTTCCAAAATAATTCACACTGCTCTTCCAGGTTATGCATCCCTTTTTCCATGCCAAGGAAGTTTGCAGCATGGTGGAGATACAGAAAATGCTTTGGAATGTTGATTTTACATACCCAACACGACCAGATGTGCAAATATTCAGAAACTTCTCCTTGTCAATTCCCAGTGGTTTAACCGTTGCACTTGTGGGAGAGAGTGGTAGTGGAAAATCAACAGTCATCAGTTTAATTGAACGGTTTTATGATCCTCAAGCTGGTATGGTACGGACATAAGGTTGTTCCAGTTAAAATGGTGGAGATATCAAGTGGGTCTTGTGAGTCAGGAGCCTGTGCTTTTCGGTACCACTATCAGGGAAAACATTGCATATGGGAGAGATGGTGCAACAACGGAGGAAATAAACACAGCAGCTTACCTTGCCAATGCAACTAAATTTATTGGAAGAATGCCAGACGTAAGAAGGCATCTGATTTATCTATACGCCAGAGTTTGTAATGTAGTTTGATATTCTGCTGTTTCAATTTTAGGGCTTTGATACACAAGTTGGGGAGCGTGGAACCCAGTTATCTGGAGGTCAAAAACAGAGGATAGCAATTGCAAGGGCAATTTTAAAGAATCCTAAAATACTTCTGCTTGATGAAGCAACAAGTGCATTAGATGCTGAGTCTTTCCCACGAACTTAGAATGCCATCTTTCCAAAATAATTCACACTGCTCTTCCAGGTTATGCATCCCTTTCTGCATGCCAAGGAAGTTTGCAGCATGGTGGAGATACAGAAAATGCTTATCAGCTGCAACAGGGATTTTTTTTACCGTGCTTGTTGCATGCTTGTTGTTCTCCTAGACTTACATGCTTCGTTACACTTGCTGCATGCTTTTTGAGCTTAAGCTTACCTTGCTAACAAATTTCACAGGATCTAGTTTACTTTAACTATATTTGCTGCATTAGTACATAGTTGTAGTTCTTGCTCTTCGTTGAAAAATCACTGGCTGCTTTTTTTTTTCCTTAACTTTGTGCATTGAAGACTTTCTTGTATCCACTATAATCATGGCCAATATCTTATATTCGTTATTTGCTATCTTTATGGGTTTGCTTCCAAGTTTTATTGAGAGCCATTGATCTGTGGGATATTCCTGGTATTGTGCCAGATCAATGGCCATTAAGATTTTGACCCAAAAATAAAAAACCGCTTCCTATGGTGTCGATCGCACACATGGTTGAAGCACACAAGAAAAAAGCAAAATAGAATAGAAAACCCAATGGTCAGCATGAAGCCTGCACTGCTGAACCAAGTTTGCTGAACAAAACTTGGCATCGCCCATCACGAACTGCCCCAATGAACAATAACCATTCCGGCAGATTCGGCAGAGTTATGGGCTGGATCAGCTTCAGGTAAACCGTTGAAGAAAAGAATTGCCCTTAGGTAACTGGGTCGGGATGCTGGCTAGCCTAGACCTCGGAGGAAAAAGGGAGGCACAGATTCGCAGCAGGCGCAAATTCGCAGCAGGGCCTGGGGCAAACCAGTAAACGGGCTGGGTGACCGGGACCTGCTCTTATAGAAATCTGCGCGAAGGGGCCTTATGATTCGTGCCCAAACCTGGGCCTGGGCTGTGAAACCGATGCTATCTGGGCAGCCATGGTGATGCAGATCCTCTCGCTGTGGTCGATTGCGAGGGTGATGCAGCGGCAAAGTATTCTCTTCAATTCATCCCTGTATTTATGTCACCTACTCAACTAAGTTATCTTCCAGGATGTGACAATTCAGCGCAGAAGTTTTTCTTCCCCTGTTTTTGCCCATGCACTATCGCCGGCGCCGTACTTGAAGCCCCTTTACAACCCACTCTATTGCTTTCTACCAGTCTAATTTCTCCCGATCTGACCATTTCCAAGCTTTTTTGACATACCTGTAGCTTTTTTTCCTGCTTTTTTGTTCAATCCGGCGGTGATATGCCATGATTTGTGTTGCAGTCTATTCTGTGATTATTTACCCTGCAAAACCGGCATGTTCACAGCCACCTTGTACGCTCCTTCACATGCTTTCTAAATTGGAACCTACGACATAGACGACTAATTCCTATAAAAGGGAGTTCAAACCACCCAAAATAGCATTAAACAGTGAAGCTCCTCTCAGATGGCAAATTATACCCTTTTCAATACAATACTATACGGAAATCTTAGGCCAAACCACTGCCTGAAAACCCTCCCCAACCCCAAAACGAAAATAGCATACTATATCATGTTACATTATTTTATATTTGGGGATAACCTTCACGAAAGGTCCAAGCACCAAACAATGCACCCAAACCAATGCATGTAGATGAAGAGAGTTGGAAAAGGTTTGTCGAACTTTGTGGGAAGACATATCGCCAAATAGATGCGACATCAAGCGCAAGAAGCAACAACAGTGGTTCGGGAGGGATCATGTCAATAAAGTCAAAATTTGTAAGTGATTTCTTAATTAGAGAATGGGAATTACCATGTAGTTAATGAAATATTTCATTCAATTCAATTAATCATCAAAGACATGAAATCAATGTATTCATTTTTGTAATTAATGAAATATTATCTTGAGTTTCAAGATTGGGGTCCATGCCTACAAATGATCGATACAAGAAATCATTACAAAGGGGATATGAAGCCTTTAGGAAAAGGATGATTGCGAAGGGGTTTGTGCCAAAAAATAAGTTTACCTTTTTATGGGTTTAAATATATCAAAATTTTAAAAAGTTGCATTTATATTATAGCATAAGGCATTGGACTACATAAGAGGATCAAGCCGGGGATAATTTTCAAAGGCGAGATCCAAGAAGGAGATAGAAGTTATGAACAAAGTAAGTGTATATAGATTGTTATTTTATAGTCAATTTGAATTTACATTAATCTCACGGATGTATCTTATAAATGTAGAACACATGCTACATTGATAGCGAATCGATAAGGAAAAGGTATGAAGTGCCAAATTTGATTCATGTTATTCACCTTTGTTCAAATAGATCTAACCCGATTTGTTAAATTAGGAAGAGGACAATGATGAAAACCAACCAAAATGAGGTCGTAAGCGATAGAAATGATCTTGAGAATGGAGAGGATTGAAGTTTGTATTTTGCATTAATTTGAAAATTTAAGTTCTTTGTTTATGAAATTTAAAAGTTCTTTATTGACTTTTGAAAAGGAGGCATGAAACTTGTCATTGCATATGACTAGTATCTCCTTGATGTATGAACTCCATATTTAATGAGAAAAATTGCTTATGTTCACTTCAAGTTATCTCACTTTCATTCTGCAGCAAATGAGAAAGTTGCTTTGATATCCTAGTTGGAAGGCGAAAATGTTGTACATAAACTAGTTAGAAAAAAGTGAATACAAACTGTTGCAAGTATTATAGAATTTTGCAAATCTGACCTTTAATTTGGCGAAGATACTTTGGTCTTTGTTCTTGCCACCTTTATGACACAAAATCCCATATTGTTTTGTACACACAAATTAGTCCCCTTGGTTTTAAATTGACAAAACGGGTGCATTATATTTATTACTATCTTGTCATAACGTTGACATTTGTTGTGATACAAAGGTCACTTCCTCATTGATATTATGTTGACTAAAAGTGTAGGAGGGCTTTGCTATAATCTTGCCATAGTTCCTGACACAAAGTACAATACAAAATTGACACAAAGGCCATTAAAATATCAACAATATTGGTGACAATATAACAACACTAAATTGCTATAATAGGTGATCTTTAGCGTTGTTAATCTCAATGTTGTAAACTTTGTTGAAAAGTCTATTTGTGTCAACATTTATGACCACATTCTATGTCATAATCTTGATGCAATGCTTGTCACCCAAGTGACAAATGATGACGACAAAGTATAGTGTCAAGTTTGTCCGGACTATAGGAGTATTGGAAGTTCCTTTTGTGTCACATTTTTTTGCTATATTGGACAATAATAGTACCCTCCTCTTGTAGTGATAGATAGATAGATAGATAGATAGATAGATCAATCTATCGATCGATGGATGAATAGGTAGGTAGGTAGGTAGGTAGGTAGGTAGAAACAAGTTTTTAGAGGCGGGTTGTCTCTCGATCAAATGGTGCGATGGGTAGGCACAATGATCCACATCATGGCCTACAAAAAATTCTCGATTTTTCCACGACAGGGCATCCCTTATCATCGAAAATAAGCGGAGACCTAAAGCTAAGAGCTTAAATGCCGAAAATACAAACGAGCAAAATTGAGCTCTCCTTCTAGCTTGGTTAAGTGTTGCTTGATGATTCATCATGATCTTATTTCTACAAAAGCGAAATAAGAATTTAGTTTACAACATTGGCGAATATTACGGCCATAATGCATAACCTATGAGGGAGTGAACTACTTACATCTTGTTGTGCAACTACCATTTTGGAATGATTGTTTGTTACGGTTTAAATTCATGCTCATTGCCTCCATCTTGGAGTGTGTCCTTGTTGAAAACTCTTGATTGCAAAAGTCGCGTGACACCTACGTTATTAAGCATGCACAATGAAAAGCAAGTCTCCTAAATGTAGCAATATCTAGATCTCAAGGGTTTACCCGGTGAAAAAGAATGTTACGGCAAGCCTCTTCACGGTCTAGGTATTAAGCCATCAGTGCATCATCTCGGTCAGCTCTATATATATTGAAGGTGCATATTTATGTCCCAGAAGATTTGAGAACACCTACTGCCTGCTCTATATTCAAAATGAAAACATATTAACTTCCACTGTTGGGTGGACTCCATAGCAAGAGCCTAGAAAAATTCACTCGAAGATAATGTATCATGCAACCAGAACATAAGTCAATGCATTTGAAGGAATATAAGAGAGGGAATCGAACATGAACATCTTTGAGAATGGCCAATTTCTAAAATGAAAAAAGCACCGGATGCACTATGGGTATACTTCCACTAAAACATGATAATAACAACGCGTCTATGCAGTAAAGATCCTAATATTAAGATGACTGCATTTATCAGCATTGTTGAAACAAAAATATAGGAATATAAGCATATTACATCGATACCTCTCACCGCGATAACCATGTTCTAAGAAATCCGACCAGAGTCGGAGGGCCAAACATGAGACCCGACTAGTTAAACTCACGGTTTCGACCGGGCATCGAAGGCGTTGATCTTTGCATTAAAGCTAGTCGCTTGAAGGGGGACATCCCGGTGTATAGACATGGATCGACCCCTCAGGAAGGAGGAGGAAAGAGGAGTTTGCAAAGAAGATTAGACCCCCGGTCAGGGGGATCAAGCCCGCACAGTTAATGGCAAGATGAAGGTATTTGTGCCTCCACGACCAACAATGGCGTAAATCGGCGACCGGGGGACCAAGCACTTCGATCCTCCATCTCCGAATGGCGTCACACCACCGCGCAACCGGGACCAAGTACGGGCACCACCCACAGCCTTGAGCCTTGACATGAGAGCCTGACACACATAATGGCCCAACTCCTATAGCCTCCATAGGGAATTTGGGATAGGGCGGTCACCACCGAGCCGACATAGGAAAAGTGCCTTGAATTGTATCATGGGCGTAGGGGATTCCACAGGCCTTGGTGAGGGGCATTGCTCAATTTGCTCTGGGCATGGACATCATCTTCTTACCAAGAAAGACATGGGAATATAGTGGTCATCTGAATGAGCCATGGCAGCGAAAGGTATGGAGGAGTCGTGTGCTACTTCAAAGATCTGCTATATCATCCACCGATCTAAAACCACAAGGCTGATAGACTCAACAGCTACCGGCGGATCACGAGTCTTTGCTGACCTCACCATAAGCCCTTTGTTTATTGGGGGATGTTATATACCCCATGAAACTTCAAAGTCCCTGAGGTCCATCGGCGGAATATAGATGTGCATATGCCCTATAGGGAAGCTGTATGATGACATAAGCGATGTCGTTAGGAGGTCATGTGTTTTTATTAGGATTTCAATGCGATCGACCACGGTTGGGCGGTCGGTCATCTTTAGAAATCATGACTCCAACCCACTTTGGATAAAGCGAGAGCATCCCGGCATGCAGGCCCTCCGCTCGGATCACGGTTCGGGAGCCTTTGGAATAGGTTGGTCCCGCTCACCGGATCTTTGACATGGTGATCTGCAATGCTATATTCGGATAAGCCCATGATCGGGGGCTTCACTTACTGGCGAAGCGGCAGGCGATGGTGGAAACCCGGCGTGGTGGACTATCTCTAGCTCCGGTGCGGAAACTTGATATCATTAGAGAATTCCTTGACGGGCAGAACAGCGATGAAGAGACTTTGTCGGACCATTATCCACATTATGTCACTTTGGATTGGAGGCACTTCGGTGGGCGTGGCCAGGGGCAGACAGCCCTCGGGGTTTGGGATACACCAGAACTATCCGGAAAAGCAAGATGAGGTGGCTTGAACGTGAGCTCTGGGGATTGATGCCCTCTATACATTGCATGATAAAAGTGTGAATAGTTGGTGAAGGCCTTACCGCCCGACAGTGAATGCTTTGGCAAAGAAGAAAGCCCCGCTGGGACACCGCGCAATTCCCTCTCAGAACCCAGGTTTAGCCAGTAAGGCTCTAAAGAGTCGAAAACTCTGGCGGCTATCTTAGATCCATGCCTCCTCAGAGCAGCCATTAGGGACTATAAGGCATTCTTGAAATCCAAAAAGCATCGCTACATTGTAAAAATCAGCAATGCATGTTTGATCTACTAATGATTGAGCCAAAAAGCCTTTTGGCGTGAGTCTTTATAAGAGCATCAACCACCTAGCAATGTTACCTCGCACCCGGTGGAGACAATGGTTGGAGGAGTTGTATGACCCCAGAGCAATCGGCGAGGTACCGAGGCGGAGGAGAAAAACACTACGACTTTGGAGGAGGACATCCACCCGGGGTCTTAGGCATCTTGCTAATGGTAAAACAAAAGGACTTACGGGACTTGAAAATGAAACTGTTGAAAATGGGGTGGGCCAACTTTTGCTTTCGAGCCTTTGTGAGATAATCAATCAGGCCATGGGAGAGGGCCTCCCTCTGAGAATGGATGGTTATGAAAGCCACCCCTATTCATAAAATGGGAAGTAGGGATGACTCCACCAACCATTATAGTCATGGTGAGGCAGATTACTTTCATAAAACTTCTAGCGGGTATCTTTGGAGAAGAAGTTAACAATGGGTCAGGAATTTGAGTCCGCGGGTAATGGCCGGAAGTTTTACCTTTTCGCCTACCCACGAAAGTGATCATATTTTTACTCTCCGCATTTTATGGAAGCTAGCCAATGCACGCACGCGGACTTTGTATTAAGTCAAGCGGTGGACTTTAAGATTCATATGTTGCCCATCCCCTCTGACCTGCCAGGCAAACGCTGTGAGCTACATGTCTGCGTGATTTGCGCACGCCATCTACCGGCTCTATGATGGAATATATGCCACGCTGTCGTTGCCTTCCGATCAGGTGAACAACACCATAGGTGTTAAACAGGGGATGCCCCGTTATCTCCAACGCTTGGACTCTTATATTGACAAGTTGGAGACCTTGATGCAAGAACATGGAGGTGGTGGTCTGCCATTGCCGAGGCATATACATATCTGATAGCTTGCTCTATGCATCGACGATCCGGGCTTATTGTCCCATACAAATTTAGAGTATGCAGAACATTTGGATGTTCTCGGGCAATTACTCAGAACATAGAAGGAATGACCGCCAACCAGTGCAAAAAGTCAAGGCTAATCTCGTCTATGCAAGATGATATTCCGTGACTTCTATTACAGGACAAAGGATGGAAGTTGTAGAGGACCTTTATCATTCGGGAATCGATTTCTCTAACATGCTATGGGATGATTAGAAAGAAAAGGGTCAGGCCGGGATGGAAAGCCCCAGGAGCGCAATGCAGAATAAGCCGCTAGCATGCATAGATCTCGGGCGATTTGGCACGCAGCACACCTATTCCGAAAGCACTCGTTGAACCAAGATATTGTCCTTGCGGGGTAGAGGTCTGGGGGCGGCCGATTAGCAAGGGTACTTTGGGATAAGCTAGAGAGGGTACATAAGGCTTTCCCGACATACGGCCTAAGCGTTAAGGACACCTGGCCCTTTATCCCTCGATTTTGGTTGTATGAGGCCGGCTTTTGCCCCTAAAGACACGCTATGGTGCGAGAGCACTCATATTTCCATATAAGGTTGATTGTATGGATGCACTGCGCCTCTTCCTCCCTAGAGACTCTGTTATTGGCACGGGGGCCACAATGTCCAAGAGAGTGTGGCGTGAGTTGCAGGGGTATGGTTCGCGAAGATGGTCCATAGACTATCAACGATTATGGATATGCTCCGGATATCGGAACATGAGTCGCATTTGAATGAGCCGCTTTGCTACTCTCTCTCTCAGGATCGCCCACTCTTGCAAAGCCCAAAATGAGCACTACCACCGCCTTGAGTTGATCGTTGTTGAATACGGCTACCAAGATTTGAAGGCACACATCTCTACCAAGAAATGGAGAGCTATGGCCGCAATAAAGGCAGGATCCTACCATCCTAATTGAGACAGTCGTTCGGAGTACGGATGGAGGGCGAGGGAATCCCCAGATGAGAGATTATGCGATCTTTGCCACATGCAGATAGTAGAAGATGAACAATTCATGCTTCTGAGGAGTGCGGCCTATATGCACACATCCGAAAGCGGCTCATGCCGCATCTCGGCGTTTCCGAGATAGCAATTCATCCACCGGCCAAGCTTCGCCAATGGTTTTACCCGCCTCAGCGTCATTACATTCGCGCAAGTCTCCACCGGCCGAGTCCCTCACGGCCGCAGACAGAATTTGAGTGCCTGGGGGACTCTGAATCGCTTACTACAAGGGTTTTCCTCCCACATGGGGGTTTTTTTTTCGTCCTGGTAGCGACAATGAGGGGTTTACGTGGGTTTCTTTTGTGTTTGGATACTTTCCGATATATTATATGTCTATAACCATCTCATAGGCCAGTTGGCCTCCGTGGACGTTAAAATATACTTCCTTCCTTCCTTCTATCTTGAAGAAGAATGCAGCACCATTGTGCAGTATATACGCATGGCAACATGTGTCTTATCCAGCCTCTTAAATATATCTAATGTAGCATATGTCTTCTTAATCCAGTCCCACCTTCACCCAAAGTCTCCTAATCCGTTGGGGTTGCATAATATTGAGTAATGTCTTGATGGACACTCAAACAACCAAATATGATTGGCATAGCAATATATATAAAACATAGATAAAACAAAGAGTATGGCATTTGTGTTCTATCAACACTCAAGTGACAATGATTTTCATTTAGATCAAACTTCACCTTAAGCCTATGACAAAGGTAATAACAACTAAACCTTAATGCTTTGATATCTAGTGCCTAACACTATTCCGCAACTTGATGAATGAGGCTAATACTATGTCGCAAAATTTGGAACTTGATGAATGAGACGAATAGTTTGTGTACATGAATTACCCAATTTTGGTTTCTATGTAGTTAATGTAAAACTACTTCAAAGTTTACCGCTTTCATGTCTATGTCCTCAAAGCCCGGGTTGATAAAGTTTGAGCACAAACCTTGTAGCATAAAATGAAGCAATTTGGTGCAAGCAAGTAAATGGCGGTTTGGATTTCGATGCCTTACATATTCCCATCATAGTGGGCAATTAATAAATGACGATGTTTTAGATCTAGATTGACAAATGAATTTGAAAATAGAGCATGTGAAAGAGGAACGATTACTTACGTTGAAATGCCAATATAGATGTCCTCACATGAATAAAACCATCAAATGAAGCAAGCATTTTCACCTTTTACTTGCAGCTTGTGAAGAATGTGGCTTAAGATCAAAGCAAGTTGGTACTTTTATGTCTTTACTTGGTGCTTAGTTGATAAGGGACCTTTTCTATATTTTGAAAATATATCACCCAAATTAACATACTATATTTTTCCTTGTAACTAAGAAGAAGCATTTTTATCAAAACAAATTTTCAGGCGTTTATCATTCATCTCTGTAAAAAAGATGAAAAATAAATAAAATTTTCAGACTACCCATGGACCCTAGCAAAAAGTGGCCCCAGATGGTTCCCTTTATATCTAGCATCATGGATACTTTTATTGAAAGTTGATAAGAAGAATTACCATATTTAGATATCTATATCACCCAAATTAAAAAAATATGATTGAACCCAAAAGATGCTTTTTATCATCAAACAAATAAAACTTGATGCATCATTCATCCCCTTCTGCAAAGCATGACAAATAATCAGCGACCTAAGACTACCCATGGACCCAACAAAAGTGACGATGGTTCCGCATATTATCTAGCATCATGTTAATAATGTATTGGCATGTCCACCCATACAACAATCAAATTTAACCCTTCTAAAAAAATGAGACCCTAGATACTTTCAATATCCCTCACCTCTAACCAACTTGATGCTGATCCTTGCCTTGCAAAAATACTTGGAGAATGAACATATGATGCATGTTGCTTGTAGTTAGTTAAAGTGCCAAATGAGCTCAAACAAAAATACTTGGAGAATGAATGATGAAATATGGTGCAAAAGCACAAAACAACTAAAAGGCTCAAAAAGCGAAAAAGAAAGAAAAGAGGCGGTAAGAAAAAAATCGTGCGATAAACGCCAATTGCACGCACATTAAAAAAGAAAAATGTAAAGGAAACAAAATATAACATTATGGTATTTGCACTAATCATATTGTAGAGACCTACCTTTAAATCATTGCTAATCTTTCTGGCCTCTACCATAGCTAGTTTGGTCTTGGTCTCTAGTATTGTAGCCCTGGGCCAAAATTCAATCCTGGTAAAGAAAGGAATGAGAATCTTTGTACATGCATTGAAAAAGCAGAATCCATGTTATATTCGGTTAACAATGCAAGCATATCTGCTATGGAAACTCCTAAAGAATAAGGAGAGCAATTTTAAAGATTAAGGAAAGCAGAAAAAAATAAAATCATGTTCTTGTGTGTCTACCGAACCATAAAAGAAAAGACATCTCCTTCAGCATCTCTGAAGCTAGCAAAAGGTTGTGCTCAACGACATATGCCCTTCTCGACACGATTCTGCATAAGACAGCATCTCAGGGATGATCTAGTGTATGAAATGAAGATGAATGGATTTTAAAATTGAGAATAAATATGCCATGCAATCAATACTATATGCACTTTTCATCAAATCTTGAAGCATCGTGAAGCTAACAAAGTTTTGGAGAAGTCCTTGTGCTTGAGATGGCCTACTCGACATGAAACTTTGGCAATTATCAATACACGCTTCATAAAGAGCACAAAAAGCGGTATAAAGTGTATAAAGAAATGCTTTGCTCATATTTGGAGTTGATCCATGAATGGCTTTGCAAGAACTAATAATGCCCTAACCCAACATGCCCCAATCGTTATCGGAACAAAATCATATAAAGTATTTCAAGTCCACGTTGTAACCCTTTATCACGCCGAGTTTAGAATAGAAAGGCATAGCTAGTCATCAATGGGCCACACATATTTTGAAAAACACATATTACGGATTATTCAATAAGCATGAATTGGTCCCCTAATGGCTAATGGCCAGCATCAATCATACCTAGTGGCGATTTAGGGCAAATAGAAACCAATTTTAAACTTGATGCATCCTTGCACAGCTTGTTGGAAGGAGAAGCGGACGCGCTAGAAGAAGATAAACTTGCTCTGAATAGGAGAAACGTAGCAATCCATCTTGCGACAAACTTTTAGAATGAAACCCGGCTTTTTGACCCACATGGTAGCCAGAATATAGCTTTTAAAACCGCAACTCAAAAATACAATTTCAAATCATAGGAAAATGCATACACCAATTTTTTTGAATCTTGGGAAGTTCTTTACGGCGGTTAAAAGCTTCAAAACCTTAGGATATCAACACGAAAAAAGAAATCTAAAAAGTTTTTCCACTTATCAAAAAACTAAATTTAAACAATAGGATAAAACATCGATAAAATGGGATAATAGCCTCTACACATGCCATTATGGGCGAGAAGCGGTAGGGCCATTTTGCGTCTTTGGGTATGGTCTCGGCCGTTTTTTTGGCCCATAGCGGCTTTATCTGAAAACTACTATCCACCCATGTAACTAGGGTGAAATTTTTGCATGATATATATTTTTTTTTTTTTGAAGAAAGCGGCCGGTGTATTACTATATGGGAAAATTACATAGTCATACATACAAAAAAATTCGTGCGGGCATCACCTTACAATGGAAAAATGGTGATGGTTGGATAAAACCATCACAATCCTTTAAGGAAGGATACCCACTCAAAAAGGATCACTTTTAAAATAGTTGAGAAAAAGAAAAAACTTAGTCTAATATTACGGTCAACACTTCCGCGAATATCAGGTACCTAAAGTGATTTATAGCAAGGCCTCCTGCTGTGTGGATGAACATGGATCATCCAATTCATTGACCCATAGCCCCGTTGAATCAAAAAGGTACATGATCCAGGCGTCCGGCGTCTTCATGAATCTTGACTTGGCTTGGAAATAAGGTTTATCTCCTGATTGAACCTCGAGAGATCTTCATCACCCGGCCAGAAGTGAAGGTATCACGGTGATGACGTTAGTTTTGAGCGAAAAAGAGCATCTATGGTCTCCACAACATGACAAGCGAGCGTGCGGGGATCTACCTCACGTGCATGTCCTCCCATGGGTGCCTCCTCGTGAAAAGCTCATCCAAACAAAAGAATCCACATCATTAAAAGCGAGTGAAAACTGAAAAGAAACCATTGAAGGTTCCCGAGAATCCCATTGTGCGTCATAATTCAAGCCTGTTTTGCCTTGTGAGCCATGGCGACCTCGGTTAAGAGGACACGAAAAGCTTTAAGCTTATTTAAAACCGGGGCGATCCCGGGAGATGGCCACCTGGTTCCTATGTTTCCATATGGCCCGTGAAGTTAGGGTCCTGGATGGTCCCTTTGAAAGGAGTTCGATTTAGATATTGTAGCAAGGATGCCTCATCGAGGGGTGTTTGTTGTACCGGAGGTTGGATCCATTGCGTAAAAGGGAGAGCGGGGACAAAGAGAATGTGAACTTGTCTCCCTTAAGCCCCTTAGACCCATTGGGCATAAATCACGAAACTTTATTGTTGAGTTGGGCCCCTGAAACCATTTGTCTTTAGACTTTTGTTCAACAATAACCCGGTGAAGAGCCCAATTTTGTTAGCACATTGAAGTTTCCACCCACGTCTTATAATTGTGATGGCTGATGTCTGCTGGCATTGAGCTCTGTTCACTTTTAATTGAGACCTATCAAAAGCGGTATAGAATTTTGAAACCTTATATGGTAGCCCTCGCCACCGTCCGTTTTGAGCACAATTTGCTTGCTTGGGTTTAGAGTTAGGCGGCATAAATGCTTCTATTTGTATCGGTGTCGAGGGCAATATTGAGGTAAGGTCGATCTTTCCACTTATCATTATTCTTCATAGAACCAATGGTATGAAGGCACATGGCACCATCTTTATATTATATGTTATTGTTGTAAGTGTTGGACCCCGCCTCTGGTGTGGCCAGTTTGATGAAATCAATGGAGGAGATGATGCCACGTCATTCTGAGTTTGGGTTTTTTTTGGGGGTTACGTGGGGCGTGCCCCAGCACTTTGGCTTCCCCCTCCTCCGAAACGCACCTTCTAAAGGCGGTTTCCAGAATCTTTGAGTTTGTCCTAAAGATTTAGTTCACTCTTAGTTTAAATTAGGTCGTCAAATTTTTCTCATGTTCTTAAGCGGCTATGGCGAGCTTTGTAATGGGTTTGAAAAAATCTTTGGCGGCCATTCTTGCGAGTCTCCTGAAAGTCTCATTTTTTGCCACCCAGCCCTAATTTGGCCATTTGATGAAATCAATGGAGGAGATGATGCCGCCATTCTGAGTTTGGGTTTTTGTTGCCGGGGTTAGTGGAGGCGGCGATGCTTTTCGAGGCGGCTCCTCCCTCGAGAAAGCACCTTCTAGGGGCGAGATTGATCCAGAATCTTTGAAGTTTGTCACGTAAGTTTCGTTCACTCTTAGTTTAGGTCGTCGTCAAATTTTTCTCATGTTCTTAAGCAGCTATGGCGGAGCTTTGTAATGGGTTTGAAAAAAATGCTGGCGGCCATTCTTGCAGGTCTCCTGAAGCTATCTATGGCTGCTGGACCCCGCCCTAATTTGGGCGGCCCAGATTTGATGAAATCAATGGAGGAGATGATGCCACGTCATTACAGAGTTTGGGTTTTTTTTTTGCCAGGGTTCGTGAGGGCGGCAGTAGCACTTTCGAGCTGCTGGCTCCTCCTCCAGAACGCACCTTCTAGGGCAGATTGATCCGAATGCTGAAGTTTGTCTGTAAGTTTCGTTCACTCTTAGTTTAGGTCGTCGTCAAATTTTTCTCATGTTCTTAAGCAGCTATGGCGGAGCTTTGTAATGGGTTTGAAAAAAATGCTGGCGGCCATTCTTGCAGGTCTCCTGAAGCTATCTATGGCTGGAAGAGCATCAGTCTGTGGCCTAACTTCCTCTGTGGACACCAAGGAATACATGCACTGAGCCCGGATGGTGGTTCTGTGGAGCTTCAGCCAGCAATCTCGAACAGTTATTAGGTAAGTGTAGGTCTCTCTTGGAGAAATTAGAAACAACGAATTTGTGACTTGCTTTGTATAGGAGGCATCCGTTTCTACCATTGTAAGGCTGTGATTTGCTACGGTGACAAAGAGATCTGTTTCCAAAGCATTGTTGATTACTTTCAGAAGGTACTTTTTGTTCTGCACACATGTATTATCTCGATATCTGCAAATAAAAAACCCAGCTACTTTAGAAGGCATATTAAAAATAGAAGCAATGAATGTATCTGCACATTTTAAGTTTTGCTCGGTAAACTGTGTGAATAGAAGCAACGTCTTTTTACATGATTGACCATTGGCAGAGCAGTTGAAGAGGCGGGTTGTGGCAAGACTGACCATTGGCAGAGCAGTTGAAGAGCGGATTGTAGCAAGCTGTGGAGGCATTACTAAAAAGCTGTGGAGGCAATTGTAAGATAATGTAAGAAAAATATACATCTGCCAAGTTTTGGTGCTTGCAGCTGCTAGGTAGCCACTCTATTCCTTTCTTTACCATTGTTATCTCCTTTGCATCTCGCAAGATATAAGTTATGTCTACTTGCGAAATACCTTGCTAAGCCAGTGCTTTCTTGACTTAAAGATAGAATTTTCTTCTTATGGCGGTTTTCCTTAAACGTTAAGGTGGATTATTTAGGTTTGATCATGCTAATTCAAGGTGGAAGCACTCATATTGCAACTAAGTGTAATGCCTTATTTTCAGTAGCCACACTATGATATCAAACATGGCTCAACTTCTTTGGCTGCAAACATGATAGTTCACTTTTTCAAAGCATCATCATAAGCATGCCTCTGTATTATGACCAGTTTGCCCTCTAAAAGATTACATGTAGAAATGTATGACGTATGCAATCAATCATGTCTCCTTGAAGTAGCATAGTGCCTTGGTCTTTATGTATTCTAGGAAATACCTTCACCATTAGAAGGGAAAAAAATAGGTGCAATTTAACTGCTCATCTAAAACGTGTGTATGGTTTTCATTTGAGTTCGTTTGTTGTTGGCTCAAACATTGTGAAGTTATGGGTACGTGCAAAATACCTTGCTGAGCCAATGCTTTCATAAGGCATATTTGAGTGCTGGCATATTTAAGTCTATTTAATATATCTGCTGTATGGTTATAGCATTCAACAATGTCACGTCCCTTGAATGAAGGAGTTGGAAATACATGTTGTGCATATAAGCTTTAAAATGGATACCCCAAAGGCAGATGAAATACAAAACCTGCAGTATTTTCGAGATTCCTTTGGGTCGCCTATCACAGCTTTTGATGTTCTGAGATCAATCTCAAGGACTATAAAATCTTTTGTCAGGTGTCATGAATTATGGCATTAAAACTGAAATCACAAAATATTTTTATTCTACAAAGTAGACGAGTTTACTTGCATATGATTTTATATACACTCAAGTACAAGGCTAGCAATGGACCTAACAGATGTTGAACTCTTGGTTGATGATGAGAGGTAACTACCAAAGAGAAAATTAAGAGCATAGAAAGGAAAGAGTTACTTCTAAAGAATGGCTTGGCTGGTGAAAACTACTTATATCTATTGTCTTAGTATGAATGAGGGATTGTGCATAGAGATTTGAAGTCACATGATTTGGTATTACGTGATGAATTTATAAAGATTATAGATCTTTTGTTGTAGCATAACAACAAAAGTTGATTTTCTTTGTTTATCCGTGTAAAATCAATTTTTTTTTGTATCATATTCGGAACATTTTCTAATGCATCTACCTTCATGGTGCACATGGCTTTCATTTTTGGTCTATACTTACGAGAATAAAGATGCTTTGCACGTGGTCATGTGGACAACCATGATTACTTTTGATGTTCAAAGTGAAAGGCAACCAAATATTTTAGCAAATCAATCACCAAACCATATAGATTCCTCAAATATGTTATGTCCTCGAAGGCTAGAATAATCCATGCATTGGAGATGCATATTATCATGACCTATAGGCCTGGATAGTCCATTTTTCCTATGGGATGATGTTTAGTACCAAAAACAAATCTTATAAGTGCATGGTGAAAGTCATTAATTGTTTACAATCATCATATCTTTGCATGTCATTTCTCTCGAGTCTTTTTAACTTAGCAAATGATTTGCTACATTCAACAAGTTCCCAACGTTTATAAGTTCTCCGTTAAGCCCGAAGAACGCTTGGGCACACCATTACTAGTTCAAAATGAAAACATATTAACTTCCACTTGGGTGGACTCCATAGCAAGAGCCTAGAAAAATTCACTTTCGATAATGTATCATGCAACGGAACATAAGTCAATGCATTTGAAGGAATATAAGAGAGGGAATCGAACATGAACATCTTTGAGAATGGCCAATTTCTAAAATGAAAGAAGCACCGGATGCACTATGGGTATACTTCCACTAAAATATGATAATAACAACGTCTATGCAAACCGTAAAGATCCTAATATTAAGACGATGCATTTATCGGCATTGTTGAAAAAATATAGAAATATAAGCACATTACATCGATACCTCTCACCGATAACCATGTTCCTAGAAATCCGACCCAGTGGGAGGGCCAAACATGAGATCCCGACTAGTTAAACTCACAGTCTTTGGACCAGGCATCAAGACGTTGATCTTTGCGCATTGCGCTAGTCGTTTGAAGGGGACACGGTGTACTTAGACATGGATCGGACCCGGCTCAATAGAAGGAGAGGCAAGAGGAGTTTGCAAAAGATTAAACAGGGTCAAGCGGGGGGGGGATGGAGGCTGGTTAATGGCAAGATGAAGGTATTTGTGCCTCCGACCACCGGTGGCGGCGCGCCCGAGGGGACCAAGCATTACGGATCCTCCATCTCCCGAATGGCGAGATCACACACACGACAACGGGACCAAGTACAGGGCACCACCCATGCGGCCGGGACATGAGCCAGCCCACACACACCAATGGCCCAACTCCTCCGACCTCCATAGGGATAGGGATAGGCGCGTCCCCACAGGCGGCCATAGGAAGAGTGCCTTGGTTGTATCATGGAAGGCGTAGGGGATTCCCACAGGCAGCGGTGAGGGCATTGCTCAATTTGCTCACAGGCATGGACATCATCTTCTTGCAAAGACATATGGGAATATAGTGGTCATCTGAATGAAAGCCATGGCAAGGTATGGAGGAGTCGTGTGCTACTTCAAAGATGCTATATCATCCCGGTCCAAGCTCCACAAGGGTGATAGACTCAGCTGCTACTGTGGATCACAGTCTTTGCGGCCTCACCATGCATCTTGTTTATTGCGGGGATGTTATATACCCCATGAAACTTCTAAGTCCCTACGAGGGTTCATCGGTGAGATATAGATGTGCATATGCCCTATAGGAGCGTATGATGACATAGAAGCGATGTCGTTAGGAGGGTCATGTGTTTTATTAGGAAATTTCAATGCACGTGCGACACGGTGGGGGGTCGGTCTTTCGGGGGCGATGGAAGCCAACCCACTTTGGATAGAAGCGGAGGCATCCGGCATGCAAGGCGCTTTCGAGGATACGGTCTGGGCCTTTGGAAGTTGGTCGGCTATGCGGATCTTTGACATGGTGATGCGTGCTATGTTGTTGGATGCTATGGTGGAGCGGCGTGGTGGATATCTCTAGCTCCCGTTCGAAAGGCTGGAATATCCAGATATCATTAGAGATTTCGCGGCGAACCACGAACAAGCGATGAAGAGACTTTGTCGGACCATTATCCACATTATGTCACTTTGGATTGGAGGCACTCGGTGGCGTGGGCCACAGAATGGCGCCCTCGGGGTTTGGGATACACCACAACTATCCGAGCTCGCAAAGCGGGATATGGTGAACGCTTGAGCGTGAGCTGGGGGATTGATGCCCCCTCTATGCATTGCATGATAAGTGTGAATAGTTGGTGAAGGCCTTGCTCGGCGGCGGCCATTGAATGCTGCGGCAAAAAAAGCGAAAGGGACACCTGCGCCAATTCCCTCGGAACCCACGGTTAGACGCCCCGAAGTAAGGCTCTAAAAGTCGACTCACAGCTATCTTAGATCCACAGCTCAAACCTTAAGGCCATTAGGGACTATAAGGCATTATTGAAATCCAAAAGCATCGCTACATTGCAAAAAATCAACAATGCATGTTTGATCTACTAATGATTGAGCCAAAAAGCCTTTTTGGCGTCACAGTCTTTATATAAAGAGGCATCAACCACGGCAATGTTACCTCGGACGGTGGAGACAGCGGTTGGAGGAGTTGTATGACCCCCGAGCAATGTTGAGGTACCGGGCGGAGGGAGAAACACACTGACTTTTCGGAGGAGGGACATCCACGGGGTCTTAGGCATCTTGCTAATGGTAAAGCAAAGGACTTTGGAGGGACTTAGTAAATTTGTTGAAATGGGGTGGGCCAGCTTTGCCGGGCCTTTGGAGGATAATCAATCGAGGCCATCGAGGGGGCCTCCTACGAGGAATGGATGGTTAGCAAAGTCACCCCATTCATAAAATTTGAAGTAGGGATGACTCCACCAACTCTGCTAGTATGATCATGGTGAGTCAGTTACTGCATAAAACTTCTAGCGTGTGTCTTTGGAGAAGTTAACGCAATGGGGCCTGGAAGGAAGCTGGAGTCCGCGGCGGTTGGCCCGAGGCGGGGTTTTCGCCTTTGCCTACCTCCACAGTGATCATATTTTACTCGGAATTTTATGGAAGCTAGCCGCAATGCACGCGTGACTTGTATTGCTTTGTTTTGTCGGACTTTAAGGCGGCATATGATCACGATCCCCTGACCACACCCGGCAACGCTACTTTTTCGAGCTACATGTCCTCAGGATTTGCAAATTGCCATCTCCAAACTCTATGATGGAATATATGCCACGTTGCCTACGTCCCGATCATCGGGTGAACAACACCATAGGTGTTAAACGAAGATGCCCGTTATCTCCAACGCTGGGGTTTGGACTCTATATATTGACAAGTTGGAGACACGGATGCAAAAAACATGGAGGTGGTGGCCCACCCGTTTCCAAGGCATATCTGATAAGTGTTCACGATTTATGGCGCATTTTGATCTTGGGCTTATTGTCCCATACATCTAGGAGTATCTTTCTCACATTTGGATGTTCTCGATCAGTGCAATGTACATACCAGAAGGAATGGCCGATCAACCGACAAAAACCAAAACTGTTGCCAATCACATGCGACATGATATCAGACTTCTATTACGAAGGACAAAGGATGGAAGTTGTGAGGACCTTTAAAATATCGGGGTCGATTTCTCTGCTAACATGCTATGGGATAGTATGGCAGAAAAGAAGGGTCTTGGATGGATGGAAGCCACAGTCACCGTCTGAGAATAGGCATCTGAGAATAGATCTACTGCGATTTGGCATAAAAACACCTATTCGAGCACTTCGTTGAACCGGTATTAGCGGGAGGGGTGGGGTCAGGGGCAGCGATTAACAGGGCACTTAGGATAAACTAGAAGGTACATAAGGCTTTCACGACATACGGCCTAAAGCGTCAGGACCGCAGTACCTTATCCAGATTTTTCTTTGTATGAGACTCTTTTGGCCCCTTCAACACTCTGGCTATCGCGAAGGCACCTTACGCGCATTTCCATAAGGTTAATGAAATGGATGCTGCGTCTTCCTCCCCGAACTCTGTGTGTGTAGCACGGGGGCCACAATGTGAAGAGAGTGTGGCGGGGGCATTGTAGGGGATGGTTCGCAAGATGGTCCATAGACTATCAACAGATTATGGATATGTCGGATATCGTGGAACATGAGCTGCATTTGAATGGCGCTTTGCTACCTCTCCGGATCGCCCCTTGCAAAGCCCAAAGAAAGCACTACCACAGGTTAATCCGTTTTTTGAACATGGCCCTCACCGGTATTTGAAGGCACACATCTCTACCAAGAAATGGAGAGCTATCGCTGCAATAAGGGACAGGGATCCCACCATCTCGAGAGTGAGACAGCCATTGGAGTGCGGATGGAGGGCAGGGAATCCCCTAGGCATGAGAGATTATGCGGTCTTTGTCACATGCGAATAGTGAAGATGAACACCATGCTCTGGGTGGAGTGCCCCATATATGCACACATCCGAAAGCAGCTCATGCCGTCTCGTGATGCTTTCACGAGATAGCAATTCATCAACTGGCTGGCTTACCAATGGTTGCACGCCTCTCGCCAGACATTACGCAAGTCTCCACCGGGCCGAGAGTCCCTCACAAAAGACAGAATTTGAGCTTCGGATAGGGACTCAACGCCTACTACAAGGGTTTTTCCTCCCACATGGGGGGGTTTTTCATCCCATGGGTAGCGAAAATTGTATAGGGTTTACGTGGGTTTCTTTTTTGTTTGGATACTTTCCGATATATTATATGTCTATAACCATCTCATAGGCCAGTTGGCCTTGGTGGACGCTAAAATATACTTCCTTCCTTCCTTCCTTCTATCTTGAAGAAGAATGCAAAGACCATTGTGCAAAAGATATACGCGATGGCAACATGTGTCTTATCCAACCTCTTAAATATATCTAATGTAGCATATGTCTTCTTAATCCAGTCCCACCTTCACCAAAGTCACCCAATCCGTTGGGTTGCATAATATTGAGTAATGTCTTGATGGACACTCAAACAACCAAATATGATTGGCATAGCAATATATATAAAACATAGATAAAACAAAGAGTATGGCATTTGTGTTCTATCAACACTCAAGTGACAATGATTTTCATTTAGATCAAACCTCACCTTAAGCCTACAACAAAGATAATAACAACTAAACCTTAATGCTTGATATCTAGTGCCTAACACTATTTAGCAACTTGATGAATGAGGCTAATACTATGTCTGCAAGACTGGAACTTGATGAATGAGACGAATAGTTTGTGTACATGAATTCGCAATTTTGGTTTCTATGTAGTTAATGTAAAACTACTTCAAAGTTTACCGTTTCATGTCTATGTCCTCAAAGCCCAGAGCAATTTTAAAGCTCAGAGCAATTTTAAAGATTAAGGAAAGCAGAAAAAAATAAAATCATGTTCTTGTGTGTCTACCGAACCATAAAAGAAAAGACATCTCCTTCAAGATCTCCGGCTAGCAAAGGTTGTGCTCAACGATATGCCCTTCTACGACGATTCTCGCGATAAGACAACATCTCAGAGATGATCTAGTGTATGAAATGAAGATGAATGGATTTTAAAATTGAGAATAAATATGCCATGCAATCAATACTATATGCACTTTTCATCAAACCTTGAAGCATCTGTGAAGCTAACAAAAGTTTTTGAGAAGTCCTTGTGCTTGGAGTTGGCCTACTCGACATGAAACTTTGGCAATTATCCAATACCTGTTCATAAAGAGCACAAAAAACAGTATGCAGCCGTGTATGAAAGTAACTGCTCATATTTGGAGTTGATCCATGAATCGGCTTTGCAAGAACTAATAATGCCTAATCCAACATGCATCCCAATCGTTATCAGAACAAAATCATATAAAGTATTTCAAGTCCACGTTGTAACCTTTATCTGCTTCGAGTTTAGAATAGAAGGCGTAGCTAGTCATCGATGGGCCACACACATATTTTGAAAAACACGATTCTGGATTATTCAATAAGCATGAATTGGCATGTAGCATCAATCATACATGTAGTGGCCGATTTAGGCAAACAGAAACCAATTTTAAACTTGATGCATCCTTGCACCCGCTTGTTGGAAGGAGAAAGTGCACACCTAGAAGAAGATACGCTGCTTTAATAGGAGAACGAAGCATCCATGCCGACAAACTTTTAGAATGAAACCCGCTTTTGACCCACATGGTAACCGGTGAATATAGGCTGAAGCCGCAACTCAAAATACAAATTTCCAAATCATAGGAAAATGCATACACCAATTTTTGGAATACCTAAGTTCTTTTTCTCGGGTTAAAAGCTTCAAAACCTTAGGATATCAACCCGAAAAAAAAATCTAAAAAGTTTTCCACTTATCAAAAACCAAATTTAAAACAATAGGATAAAACATCCGAGATCATCATTGGATTGACAATTATCAAAAATTATCGATTTTTGTCAAACAATAAAGTTAAAGCCTTGTAATATCGACTTTGAATTCGCTCAAGCATTTCATTGCTATTTCCGACACTTGGAACCTCTATAAGTCGACAAATTATATAACTAGGGAAACAAAGCAATCAGAATGGTGTATGCGTGAACAAACCCCTTTGTGCGGGCTTTACTTTACAAATGATATCTTTTGTGACCTACGAATGACCAATATGATGTTGGGGTTCATATCAAATTTGATATATGCAAATGTGGAAGAACATATTTGTTCACTAGCGGTGTTGCAATGTTTGAAGACCCACAATGAATAATATTGTGAAAGGAACAATACGAGAGGAGTCAGCCTAATTTAACCATCGTGAAAACATGCAGATGGAGTCAACTTAATAGGTGTGTTATCAATATGGAATTCTTGACCTAAGTTATTAGGTCGAAAGTGAGTTATGAAACAATGGTTATGCACCATTGATAAATTATGGGGCAAGGCTTATAAACCATTGAATGCTTGTGAAAGAATATTCGACTTAATGTCGAGATACCTGGAGCCATTTATAGTTTGAAATGGCTCGGTCCAATGCTGGATTGCCAAAGCAGAGCTGATCTGGAAGCGAGCAAACGGTCTGGCATAACCGCCGGATCATGTGAATAAAATAAGAAGGATGTTAGATTATAGTGGATCAGAGAAAAGGAGATCGAACGGAGGTCGAATAATCCATCTGAAGTTCGAACTTGTATGGTTTAAATTTATTGAATATACAGTGCAAGGTATTAAAGAGTGGCTAAAATTCGCCAAATGGCTATTTTTTAGACCTTTAGTCAAATTTTATGGCTAAAGTTAATAAAGATCATTCTTTGAAGAAAAAAATAATTTAGCCATTCCAAAAGGGGAAAAAATTTGGACACCTAGAGTTTAGCCGGGATTGGCTACGTCATGGCATACTAAATCGCCTTCTTTGAAGCTGATTATATGCACCCTTATCAATTCAAATAGCCATGTTGAATCCATTCAGGGACCTCTTTAATCTAGGAATCATCATTAGCTATATCAATCATGCTTTGATGGATATTGAATTTGAATCTATAACTCGTTAAGGTTAAAGATTATGAAGAATGTTATTTAGTGAGCATTTTAAGCTCTAAATAATAGTGTTTTATTCTTGCAATTGTTAATCTTAAAGGACTCTATGCAATAAGGTAGTCATATAGATGCATTTGACCCTGAATAAATACGTGTGTTCCCTCAAATGGTATTATTTGCTCCTTATGAATTGTACTTTTGAATCTTTGTTATTGTTTTGTAATGGAAGCATATTGAATCACCATCATTCATGTGATAAGGAGTGCTCAGAATTTGAAGTTAAATAGTTGCACTTTAGCCACCAACCAAGAAAAAATTCGCCAATATAAGAATTTCATATCATATAAATTTTTACATTTTAGCCAAGTGAGAAGATAACTAAAGGGTTTTATATTATCAAATTTCTCAATAATAAAAATTTATCAACTTTTATTTTCAAAGGTTTAGCCAACCTTAATTTGAATAGAAAAAAAAAAACATTTAGGACCCTTAAAATTTACCCCTCTACAAGGCATTAGTATGATTTCATATAATGGTTGAGAGTTGGTTCAAAAAATAAGTAATGAACCATATTGAATCATATTATTTGAAAATGGTTGATGGTGAATTGTTGAGCTAGATATAAGTTCTCATTGTGAGATTTTAAATGAAGTATAGGTGTAACACCTTGAATATATATGATATATGTACTAATGTTCATTTGGAATCAAATATTGTTTTTGATAACCATATGTGCTAAGTGGCTCTTGTTCTTGAAAGTTCTTACATTGGGTATCGAAGGCGTGTTAAGACCAAATGGCAAGCGATTTGGGGCGGGTTTGCTAAATGCAATTGATGTCTTCAAAGGAGATTCCGCTTCCAAGTGTGGAAGGAGAAGATCAAGCATGTATTGCGTGTTGAAGGCTTCTCGAAAATTATAGAGTCCGGTGATAAAAGAGTGAGAACAAGCTGCAACATCCGGAGTTGTCACTGGAAGTCAAGCTCAGAAATGAAGGGGATGCCGGAGGAGCAGAAGTTACATCCGCAAGAGGAGAGGAACCCATGAAGTAGCCAAAATCGAGAGAAGCTCAAGGAATAATTATGAGGTTAGTTCGAGTATTGTGTTGAAAATTAGAGGCATGCATCCCGCTGAAATGTGGAGCTATATGCTCATAAATTTTGAGGAAAAGACATCCTTTTATAGATGTTTTTGGAGAATGAATTGAGGAGGTTAAGGTTTCATGTCAAAGACAATGTTCATGATTTCTTTTTAAACCTTTGACAATATCATAGCTGATTTGAAGGAGCAGGAGTTTTTCATTACCCAACAACAGCAAGTTCTTGCCATTTCAAGGGCTGTAACCAGCATGGGAAATATAGCTATTTTCATCCTAACTTTGGCAAAGACTAGAGTAGAAGTCGGAAAGAATGTTAAAAACAGAGATTGAGCAAAACAGGGCAATGGAAGATGAAGAAACTTCTCAAGTTTTGTTCACAAAAGGTAAGGCAAAGGATGACTATAAGAAATTAAGGGAAATCTTTGGCTCTTGTTACAATTGTAACCAATATGGACACTTGAAAAGTGGATTGTCCATCAAATGACAAGGGAAATAAATTGTTACAATTGTGGAGGTGGAGGACATTTTGCATCAAACCGCTTTTCCAAAGGCATTCTCAAGAGGAAAAGATAAAGGGTCTAGAGGAGGTTTTGCTGCAAGGGGAAGAGGAAGGGGCAGGTTTAGGAGGAATACCAATTCTGAAGCAAATGTGGCAGAGGAAGTAATTCTTGAAGAAGATCCAAATGCTGAAAATGATGAGGTAAGACAGCAAAAGGTTTTTGTTGCTACTAATGATAAGGTTGTTGATAATGACTTCATGATTTTAGATAGTGGAGCAGAAAGATCCATTGCCTGCAACTCGAAAATCTTGAAAGAAAAGAAAGGGAGTCTAGGTGGACACATACAGGTTGGAAATGGGGATCTACAAAAGATTGAAGATGTTGGAATGTTGGAGCTGTTTGATCTAAGTGGCAGAATAGTCAATTTGCAAAATGTCTTGTGTGTTCCTACTTTAGTTAGGAATTTAATTTCTATCTCTCAACTAGTAGACATGGGTTTGAAAGTAGTGTTTGAAAGAACACATTGTAAGATCTTTGATGGTAATGAATTGAAGTTTCTTGGAAGAAGAGTTGGTAATCTTTTTGGTTTAAATATTCGACACATAGAAAGTATAAACCTGACACAATCTCCAAGTATGACAACTTGGCATGAAAGGCTTGGACACACCAACATGAAAAATCTTAAATTTATGATAAAACAAGGTTTGATTGAAGTCACCGACAAAGGAAATAGAAAATTATATGTGCAGGGGGTTGCATGCTTTGGAAAAACACTCAAGGTTACCTTTTTCAAAGGCAAAGGGGAAAGCAAAATGAAATTTTGGGATTGATTCATACGGATCTTTGTGGTCCATTGAACATAGCGGAAATAATCGAAAGAGGTATTTTATAACCTTTGTTGATGACTTTAGCAAGAAAACAAAATTATACCGCCTAAGAACTAAAAGATCGCATTTGAGGCATTTAAATTATTTGCAGCGTAGTTGAATGTGAGACAGGGGGAAGAAAATTAAATGTGGTCTGACAGAGAAGGGGAGTACATGTCAGGAAAGTTCGTGAGATATTGCATGGAAAAAGGGATCAAAAGACAATATACTTTGCGATCATACACCCCAAATGAATGGGATAGCGTAAAAGGAAAACAAGACAATATTAAATGCAACAAGATCCATGTTAAAACATGCTGGTTTGCTAAGTTATCAGGATTTACCATACGGATATTCAGATCATACCTAACATTATACCCTATGTACAAAAAAGATGGTCGCCACATCTGATGCAAAAGGGTAGTTGTAACAAGATTGGGAGTTTGAACTGCGAACCTTCCAGTTGCGAGTCACACACCCTGCCAAGTGCGCCACCAATAGTTGTGACATTCCTTCACGCCTTCCTCATATGTGGATCTCCCTTTAAGGTTCTAGAATGTTCTAGAACCTAAATGCATGCTTAGCGACACTTGGCGCGATCTCATCCATTGAGTGAGCATGATCGGCCCGGATTGGTCTAGATATATAAGGAGGTACCTCCTTCTTGTCAAACCATTCCTTCCTCAACGCCCGGTCTTGAGCCTTCTAGGCATCCGTCTCAGATTCACCTCGCTGCCTTCTGCTGTTGTATTCTTGATTCCTCGCTCATATATCAGATTCTTTGCCGATCTTGGCGTATTTCTTCCGTATTTTTTATGATTTTCCACGATTTTCCTTTTGTTTTCGAGGGTTCATGATGCGGTTTGAACCGGAATCCCTTCCTGGGTTCTTATGCGCCATTCCTCGTCCTAAAATATTTTTTGCTCATAGTTGGTGATTTTATATCTATGGAGGAGGTTTCACTTTATTACAACAGTCCAAAGCCTTGTTCAAGTATGCCGCCAGATTCGCTTGATAATAAAGAGCTTAAGGAACGAATTGCTTCACATGAATCGCTTCTAGCTCGGGATTGAGGCTATCGCAGTCTAAGATCACCGCTGCAGAGAAGTTTGATCGCATTTCGTCCAAGCTCGCGTTTTTTGAATCCCGGTCAGGCTTGTGATTCAGCTCCATCCTCATAGATATCCCACGGCTCAAGAACAAGTGGGGGCTGATTGGTTCTCTTTCTTCTCCACGGGGGCTAGCTCTAAGTTGGTTTGCTCCTTTATTGGGAGAAAGGAGCCCCGCAGTTGCAAGATTTTGCCGCTTTCAATCGCAAACCTCAAGCATGCTTTGGAGACACCGACATCGCCAAGCACGCAAGGTGTTAGCCAAAACTTTGTAACTTAAGGTAAGGCTCTCGCCTTCCTTCAAAGATATGCATCGACTTCGTCAAATTGCGAGATAATGCTCGATGATATTGCACTTCAGATTGCTTCCTGGCGGGGTTACGTAGAGGATGTCAAAGATATGTTGTTGGATGGAGGATCCTCCCCGTGAAGTTTGAAGAAGCCAATGACGGTACTGAATGTGATAATCGCGGGCTTCTTCTAACGTAGGGCAAGAGAGAGTATTTGCAATGTGTCTTCCACTACACAATAAGCTCAAATACTTCCCCTACTTCCTTTATCCAGAATCCAGCGTATCCGACCTCGAAAGCCTATGCAGATTGATTCGGTAGCTCGAGAATCTCCTGTTTGCCGCTTGTTTTGCAGGAGGTTAAAGCGCCTGTGCTCTCTTTGCCTGGAGAGTTTGTCATGGTTTCCGCGAAGCCACTTGCGGAAGCCTCTAAATCACCGGAAAACTCGTGTGGGTCGGGTCCGAAAGTAGTAGAGAGTCTCCTCTGGCTGGCTGCCTTTTCTCGCACTTTCCACATTTCCCATTACGTTTATTCCATCGATAAGGTCCAAAAGGCATTCTTCATCCCTATATCATTGAAATCGGTTGGAGAATTGCGTGTTGGCGAACTTGATTGTGGTGCAAATGCTTGCTTTATGGATAGTGCATTTGCCGTTAGCACGCCATCCCTAGAAGCAAGGTTGAGCATCCCGCTTCGGCCGGCGATTGATGGATCTGAGATCTCCTGCGCCACAGCACGTACCTTCGTGTTTTGTTCAGGAGTTTCTTGTCAGTTCCCTTCATCCTTCATCAGGTCCTCATGCCACTCCAATATCGACTTCGAGCTCATAACGCGGCAAAGATTGGCCCTCGATCTGGGCCCTTTGTTGCTCCATGTTCTGTTCCAGCCCATGCCATCTCGCCTACACCAATGCCCCAGATTCTGATCATGGCCCCTGATGATGTCCCCACCCAGCTCCATGTTCCCGATCCTGCTGCCTCGCCTTCCGCCTCATGCCCCGCCGCATCATAAATTTTGGCGATGTCCCAGCCTCCAGCTCTAGTTCCCGCTTGCTCCGCCTCCAGCTGGCCCCGCCCCTCAAGCTCTTGCTTCCTCGCCCAGCTTCTGATCCAGCTCTTGATCCAGCCCTCGCTCCAACTGTTCTGCTCATGTTCCCGCCATGCATTTGTGGAGGTTTCTTCATGCCTCGGCCAGATTCTCAAGATTTCTTCGCCAATTTGATAAATCTAGAAGGCAAGATCCAAGTTCGGTTTGTAATCCAGCTCACCCATTTGCTTAGCTCGGCATCGTACGCAAGTCCGCTCCAATGCTCCCAGATAAATATGGCGGCGTACTTCTGGATGTTTTTGATAAAGCCAAGGCCAAGAAACTCCCTGCAGCATCGGCCTATATATGATTGTCCTATTGATTTGCAAAATGGACCACGCTACCGGGAAGTTGAAGGTTTTATGGGATTATATTGAAGAGAATTTAACCATCCCGGCTTTATTTCGACATTCTCGGGCCCTCTCACTGGAGCTCTATCTTCACAAAAAGAAGGATGGTTCGCCAAAGGCCCTCGCTGATTATCGCGGGCCTCAATAAAAATCACAAAGCTTTCAAATCGGTATCCGCCTCCTCTCGATCCCGCAGTTGTTGAACGAATCGTTGTTCGCACTATTTTACCAAGATTGATCTTCTGGCGCCTATAATCTTATTCGATCCAGAGGGTGATGAGTAGAAAACAGCCTTTCGCATTCCTGGATGGGCCATTTTGAGTACACAGCTATGCCATTTGATCTTACCAATGCTCCCGCTAAAGATTCCAAAGATATATGGTTAATGATGTTTTTCGAGAGTTCTTAGACACTTTTTGTTATCATCTATTTGGATGATATCCTTATTTATTCTAAGATTCCAAGAACATGAAACACATGTTCGGATGTCCTTCAAAAGCTTCAGAAGGTGGGATTATATGCCAAACTTGAGAAGTGCCAGCCTGAATAGATAATGTGGAGTTCCTTTGGCTATCTATCACACCACATGGAGTCTCTATGGATCCCAAAAGGTCAACACTGCTTTCGGGAGTGGCAAACACCTTCATCCGCTCGATGTTCGGTTTTCGGGGTTTTAAGCAATTTCTATCGGGCGCTTCATCCGGGATTATTCGAGATTGTTTCTTCCTTTGACACACCACCGCCAAGGACATGCCATTCGAATCCGGACCGTGGAAGCGAATCGCTTTTGTTACTCGCTCAAGCGCTTTCACCACGGGCCAGCTTCTGCTCATGCATCCTTTTATGCTCATATGTTGCTGGAAGCTGATGCTTCGACGGCGCTTTGGTGGATCCCCGTCACAAAGAGGGGATGACCATATGAATTGCATCCAATCAGCCTTAATCTTCGAAAGTTTCAGTCAACAAATCAAATATCCCATTTATGACAAGGAGTTGTCGGCGATAGTGGATTCTTTCAGGAGTGGAGACGCTTCCCGAGGGATCTCCTTATAAGGTCACGGGGCCACACATCACACCGGGAAATCCTCAATATTTTCAAATGCCGCTCGAAAGTGCTCAACCGGCCGCCGTGCCCCGCGGGTATATTCCAAGTATTATCCCTAATTGATTTCGCGGATCAAGTACCGGCCCGATCCCTCCAAGGAAAGCTCCTCGACATGCCTTGTCTCGACGCCCTACCTTGAGCCCAAACTAGTGATCCCATATGATCGCAAGAATCACAGTTATTTTAGGGCCCGACGGCCTTTTATGGCTTCACACTTTGTTCGAGAGGCCCTCATGATAGCGCCTTTGTTGAGTTCAGTCATGCTCGAGCATCTCGGCCCGACCATTGGCTCAAGATGTATTCTCACACCTTGGCGCCAAGATCATCCTCTCCAGATGGGACTGCATTTCGCTTTGATTGAGGTTCCAGAGATGGACTCCGCCTCGCGGATGGGCTTTCCCGCATGTGCCGATGGTGTTTCTAGGTTTCCTCGTGTTCTTCAAAGTGCTTGCCATGATTCACCCTCCCTCGCCTGACACTTTGAGTAGCCAAGACTCTTGAACTTATTAGTCGAGAGTATTGGTGGCCAGGTCTTCGCCGCCGCCGCCGCTTTTATTCGATCCCTGGGATATCCGGCTGCCGAGCCAAGGTTCCAAGGCATCTTTCCTCATGGCCTACTTTCAGCCTTTACCGCCCCAGCCTGTCCCTGGAAGAGTATTTCAAGGATTTTATTGTCGAAGCTTCCATCCTCCCAGGCCATGACGCCATCCTTGTTGTTGTTGACCGCTTTTTCCAAGATGGCACATTTCGCTCCTTGCAAAGATTTATCTCTAGTGAAGCCACGCTGTTCTCTTGCTTGCTCGAGAGGTGGTTCACTCCATGGCTTACCAGATAACATTGTCGCGACCGCGCCCTTAATTTGTTGCCGCTTTTGAAGCGCCTATTGCAACTTCAGCATGTGGAACGCTTCTTCCGGACATCATCCAGAGACCAATGGATGTGAGCGCACCGGACAAAACCTTGAGCAGATTTGGCATGCTTCATCAATTACCAGCAGATGATCTGGTTGATTGTTCACGCGTAATTTGCTTATAATCTCGCCCATGCCTCCACAGCCGTGACTGCTTCTTTATTAATTTCGCATGCATCCCTGTGGTTTTGATTGTTCTGATATGACTCTTTAATCCCCAAAGGTGCAGGATGACGCCCGGAAGCTCCGCATGCTTCAGATGATCTTCACATCTATCTTCTCCGTGCCCAAGCACGCTATCGCCATCATGCGCATCAAAGATCGCCGTGGACGTTTCCTCATTTTGCGCTTGGTGATCTTGTTTGGTTCTTTATGTTGATTTGCCGACAGCTCGCCTCTTTAAATAAGCTTTCCGACCACGGCTTTAGGTCCCTATCGGATCATTGAACGAAGTTGGTGATGCGTGCTTCGCACCGAGCTTCCGGCCATCACCGGGCTTCACCCGCTATGTGTCTTTTGTTAGAACCCTCCCCATATATGGCTAACCATTTCCTGATCGAGTACTTCCAATTCCATCACCAGCCGAAGATCGATGATCATGAGGAGTTCGAGGTTCGAGAGATTCCTCGACTCCGTTTCTTCGCCGACGGTTTGTATTACTCGCCGATTGAAGGTTACTCGCCAAGCGACGTAACCCGGAGCCCCGCCAGAATCACTAACGCACTGGCAAAATTCGGCGGAGTTTCACCGACGCTACCCGTGATAAGCCAAAGTCCTGAGTACCTCCGCCCCGCTCTTCGAACCTCGGCTTTTCGCCATCGTAGGATGGTGATGGTGTGATACCATACCCTTATATTCGTGATCATACCTAACATTATAATTCCCATGTACAAAAGATGGTCGCCACCACCTGGATGCAAAGGGTAGTTGCACAAGACAGGTTTGAACTCACAACCTTCCGCTAAGTAGTCACACACCCTTGCCAAGGCGCTACCAATAGTTGTTGAAGACATTCCTTCACGCCTTTCCTCATATGTGGGACTATTCTCCAAAAAGGTTCTAGAATGTTCTAGAACCTAAATGCATGCGCCATTAATTTGGCGCCATCTCATCCATTGAGTGGCGCGATCCTCGACCGCTGGTCTAGATATATAAGGAGGCACCTCCTTCTTGTCAAAACCATTCCGCTCAACGCTACCTGGAGCCTTCTAGGCATCCGCCTCAGATTCCCGCTTGCCTTCGGCTATTGTATTCTTGATTCCCTGCTCATATATCGATTCTTTTGTTTATCTTACGATTTTTTCCTATTTCTTTCGCATTTTCCACGTGATTTTCCTTTTGTTTTCGAGTAGGTTCATGACAGCTACCTTGGGAAGAAACAATCTAAACCGCAGTGACTTATACAAAATGCATTGCCTTTCAAAAAGCCTACAAGGAAAAATGTCCAACTAGTGTGGTCAGAGAAATCCAAACTTTGAAATGTTCAAAGTATATGGATGTCTTGATATAATGCATGTGCCTCAACAATTAAGGCGTATAGTTGATGATAGATCCATCATAACTTATTTAGTAGGTTATAATAATCATTCAAAAGGTTATAGGATGTATGATCCTCCTCAAAAGAAGAATTTTAAAGAGCAGATGTGATTTTTGAAGAAAAGATTTTATATAGACCTTTGATGGAAGAACAAAGCACAAGAAAAAAGAGGAGAAGTCCCAAGAAAAATTGAAAACCAAGAAAAAGAGCACATGAGAATGGAAGAAGACAAGTTTCGAAAAACAAGAAGAAATAGATTCTTGAGCACACAGAAGTATTGAAGACATTGAAATGAAAAAGAGATAGAAACAGGGAAGATAATGAGATCGAGTCCTAAGAAAATACAGAATTAAATAAAACAAGCTAGAAAAGAAAATGTGAAGGAGAAAGGTTGCAACAAGAAGTAAACATTGACACACAAAAGATATGGCGTGAGAGAGGATGGGAAAAGCTATTAATTCACATGACCGTGAAAACCGAAAAATGCAATGACGTAAGAAATGAATTCGTTTGAGAGAACTTCTACTTATGATTTAGTAGAATTGCCAAAAGGAAAAAATACAGCCATAGGAAACAAATGGGTGTTCAAACTAAAAGTAAATGCATGGGAGTCCTAAGTACAAGGCAAGACTAGTGGCTCAAGGCTATTCACAAAGAAAGGGGAGTAGATTTTGATGAAACTTACTCACCAGTGAGTTAAATAACAAGTATTAGAATGATTATTGCTATCTCTAATGCTTTAAATCTGAATTTACACCATATGGATGTATGCAATCGCTTTTTCAATGCAGATTTGGAAGAACAAAGCCTACATGAAACAAGCTTTGAGCTTTTGAAGTTGGAAAAGAAAAAGGTGTGGAGGTTAAAGAAGGCTTATGGATTGAAACAATCTCCAAGGCAATGGTGTTTTTGCATTGATGGATTCTAAAGGAACAAAATTTCATAAAGTTGGCCAATGATGGAAATGTATATGTGTTAAGAGAAGGGAAGGTTTTTGTATAATAGCAAAGATATGTGGATGATCGTGATTTTAGCAAAAACAATATGGCTTTTTAAATGAATGCAAAGGAAAAGCTCAAAACCAGGTACAAGATGATAGATCTGGGAGAATTATCAAAATTCGTGAGAATTTCCCAAAATCAAAGTAAGTACATTGATTCCGTTTTTGGAGAAGTTCAATATGCAAGAGTGTAATTCAAAATTAAATTCCTATCATGGATGGAACTAAATTATCAAAGGACTTATGTCCCAAGAATGAGAAGGAAAAAAGGGAGAAAATGAGCAAAGTGCCATAGGCAACTTAGGGAAGTTTATTGCTTATTGCCAACAATACAAAGGTTCTATAGCATATATTGTAAATGTATTGAGTAGATACAATCACAATCCAGGGTATGAACATTGGTTGGCAGCTAAAAAGGTGTTGAGATTCTTGAAGGGAACAAAGAATTCAGGGATCATTTATTGTTCAAAAGATTTAAGGTTGAAAGGATATAGTGATGCGTAACCGGTGGGATCTAGATGAGAGAAAATCCACATCAGGGTACATTTTAATGTTAGAGGAGCCCAGTAAGCTGGAGGAGCAAAAGCAATCTTCCATTACTTTCTACAGCTGAATCTGAGTATGCATCGACTACATATGGACTAGAAGATTGTTGGAAGAATTAGAAATAAAACAGGAAGATAGTACTGAATTGTTTTGTGACAATCAAAGTTGCATAGCTATGGCAAAAAATCCTGTTTTGCATGAAAGGACAAAGCATATTGAGATGGAAATGCATTATATTAGGATATGGTGAATAAAGGTCTTATTCAGTTGAAATATATTAGATCAAAAAACCAGCTTGCAGACATAATGACTAAAGGTTTAACTTGGAGGAGATTTCAGAAGTCCATCAGATTTAAATTGTAGAGATGTTAAGTTATAATATGCTTAGAAAGTTGAAGTTCATAAATTGTATAAGCTGGAGAAGATATCGTAAACTCATATCAAAATTAATTTGCAGAGATGTTAAACTCGGATATGTTCGTGAGAATTTTTGTTCACAAATATTGATAGAAAGGGGAAATGTTGGGGTTCATATCAAATTTGATATATGCAAATGTGGAAGAACATATTTGATCACTAGCGTTGTTGCAATGCTTGAAGACCACGAATAATATTGTGAAAGGAACAATACAGGGAGCTAATTTAACCATCGGAAAACATGCATGGAGCTGAACTTAGGTTGAAGTTTAACCTAGGTAAATAGGTGTGTTATCAATATGGAATTTTGACCTAAGTTGCCAGGTCGAAGTGAGTTATGAAACAATGGTGCACCATTGATAAATTATGGGCAAGGCTTATAAACCATTGAATGCTTGTGAAAGAATATTCAACTTAATGTCGAGATACCGGAGCCATTTATAGAAGTTTGAAATGGCTCCTGGCCCAATGCCGATTGCCAAAGAAACCGCAGCTGATCCTGAAGCGGAAGCAAAACGGTCCGCATAAATCACGGATCATGTGAATAAAATAAGAAGGATGTTAGATTATAGTGGATACAGAGAAAAGGAGATCGAATCGAGGTCGAATAATCCATCCGAGGTTCAACTTGTATGGTTTAAATTTATTGACTATTTGATTGCTACAAAGCATTAGTATGATTTCATATAATAGGTTGAGAGTTGGTTCAAAAAAAAAGTAATGAACCTTATTGAATCATATTATTTGAAAATGGTTGATGGTGAATTGTTGAGCTAGATATAAGTTCTCATTGTGAGATTTTAAATGAAGTATAGGTGTAACTCCTTGAATATATATGATATGTACTAATGTTCATTTGAATCAAATATTGTGATTGATAAATCATATGTGCTAAGTGGCTCTTTGTTCTTGAAATTTCTTACATATGAGTACATAACAATATATCAAAATTTACTATAAATAAGAAGCTAACAGCAAATATACCGAAGCTATAGAAATGTGTAAGTCCCGTCATATACTTATCGAAAGTAATTTTGTGATTCTTTTCCATACTCCAGCTAACAAGTCCCCATCCTAAACACAACATAAGTCGGATTCCTAAAACATAGCAACCATTTAATAATGTGATAATGTAACTTAGATTGAAAAAATGGATCTGATTTTAAAATAATTTGTTTCAAGGTATGATTGATATTCCCACCAAATTTCTCAATTTGTTCATTTAAGAATCCAATTCACCGCTTTTGTAACTCAGGAACCTCATGACTATGGCTTATGCTTCATCGCACAATCATGCCTCCATCTCTTATAAAAGATGGTAAGATGGTAGTGAATATGTAAGATGCAAGAAGCAGCTTTTTCCATGTAAACAACTAATCCAAAGTGACACTTTGTCAACATGAGAAACGCCTCTATGTAAAAAAAACTAATCCCGTGAGCAAGCTTTGCAACAATAGACCATCTTTTGTCTAACCTATATAAAACCCTTTGTAGTTTCATACAAATGATTGATCCAGAGCCATCTTGTCTTGCAAGCATTGAAGAAAAATGGTGGAAAAACCTCTGGCATATATCCTAAATCATGAAGAAAGGCAGAAATACAACTCCATCAAGAAGAAAATCAAAGCTTATAACTACTGCAAGGAAAAGGAATGATTTTCCACAACTCCACCAGAATGCTTAGTTCCCCATGATCCATTCTTTTTTCTGCTGCAAGCATATGGACGGAATACAGAAGGAAGCACTTGCTCATGTACAAACAGAATTAGAGAATTGCCAAAGCAGGATGTTCGCTGAGCTTGAGCAATTTAAGCAAGGGCTTACATCCAAATTTGAAAAGTTTAAACAAGAGCTCATAAACAAAGGATGTTGATAGCTAAATTGATGACACAGTAAAACAGACCTATGAACACCTGGATGTTGCCATAATTCAAAATCAATTGGCATCCTTTTATGGAAGAACAAGAAAAAAAGAGAAAGACCAACATTCGCTTGATTGGCATACCCGAACAAGCAAGGGAGAGAACCGAGACGCTTGTCCGTGTTTTTTGTGCTTAACGAGCTTTAGCCGATAGATACCAATATTGTAGATGCATTTCGGATTGGAAAGCAAAAGTGACGTAGACAGTACATCATTGTTAAATTGGGCCCAGAGAGGACAAGACATATTGAAAAAGAAACCATGCTCAAGGGAAAAAATTTGGATCAATGACGCCTTACCAAAAACAACTTCAAGAACACAAGGAACAATTGGCGTATCTTCAAGGAAGCAAAGCAAGCAGGAAAAGGCATTTTGGGAGACGCTGCAGGGTGGTAGTGGAGAATCAAGATGAAACATAGGTGTTTAGACCACCAGCATAAATGTGTTGGAATATTAACTCTAGTTAGGGTATAAAAATAAAGGTAGTAGATGATTTATTTGCAAACGTAGATATCTTTGTTTTTCTCTGAAACCCTCAAAATGAAGAGACAAGTTTATCCGACATACGTGATTCATTTTGTTACACCACTCCCCGTATAATAAAGGTTGGTTTCTAAAGGCCATGGCGGGATAGCATGCTACAAGATCTCATTTGAAAAAATGGTCAAAATAGTTGAAGGAGTGGGTTCAAAGCAAATATTCCAAGTTGAAATACCCGTCAAAAAGGTAAGATTTTTGGCGGGATGTTATTTTCCTCCAAGGGAATTGCCGCTGTATAATACAAGATACACTTAGACAGAGACGACCCCTTTAGTTTGGAACAAGATGCTCTTTCTTTGATGTCGCTTAGGTGACGCTCTCTTTACTAGGTGACTTTAATGGGCGATTGTTAATAAGCAAGCAGCTTTAGCCGCTTGGAAGGGGAACCCATGTGGGTTGAAATGCTTGATGACACGTAGATGTACCAAAAGGGTTGGAATAGAACTACCGTGCAGACAATCGCATGGCCTACGCTTCAAGGCAAACTCAATATGTGTAGCGGCTAGACTTATTGATATATAATGGTACACGGATATTTCCCCGCACGATAAAATGCACATGCGTATGCTAGTGTTGTTGATCTTGTTCTTGCTAAAGCTCGGTTTTGTGGATCAGGTGGGGTATATATCTATAGGGAAGAGATGGAGAAGATCTCGGATCACGCCCACTAGCAATCGTGTTAAACACAAAGAAAATTGAATACAATCAAGACCGCAAATGTCTTCAAGCCCGTGATACGCATGAACTATCATAAGGCTGAAAAGTACATGGAGAAATGTGAAGCAAAAAGCATCTGAGATAAGCCGCCCACCTGATATTGAGGCACTAAGTGAGAAACGCGATATGGTATTGGGTGTGGCTAGTGACCATTTTGTCTCACGAGAAAACTGAAGGGGCTACCGCGGTAATAGTTGGTTTGATGCATCATGCAAAGAAAAAAGGAAGCATACAAAAAGCAAAAGGGGCAGCTAGACAGAGGGCTCAAAAATAATACATGGCATTGATCAAGTCAAAAAGAAAAAGTATGTTTATCGAGACAACAAGATTTGATCAAGGACACCATAGCAAATCCCAAACGATTCGGAATGAGCTTAAACCTAAAATGCAACAAGAGGCACATTTGGACCCAGAGATTGATCGAAAAAGCACGCAAAACTCTATATGTCTGATGTTAATGAAAACAATAATATTGATCATTTGCAAAACAACTTGGGGCTTCACATTGGAAGATTTAGAGAGGGGTTGAGTAATCTTGCCAATGGGAAAGCGGTTGAGGCAATAGGGCTGGTTTAAAATGTTTAAATGGGCAGGCAAATCGGTACATGTAGCGTTGTTGTCTCTGCTTAACTCGTCTTGAATGGAGGATTCCCAAGAACATGGCAATTAAATAGAGTCATTCCCCTACAAAAAATCGGGATGAGGGTGACCCAGAAATTATCAATGATTCCGGGTCGCAAGGCGTTCTATATGCCAAATTGTTTGTTGCCAATGTTAAACAATAAGTTGAGCGCTTTGGTCAAGCACATAATGTTAGAGCCATCGGGCAAAGGTGCTTTAGGCCTAAAAATCCACGGTGAGACCATTTGGTCACTTTACGCTATGATTGATTCAGCTTAAAGGAAGAGAAAAACCACTTTATGCCTTTTTTGTGGACTATGCCAAGGCATTCGGCACGCGATCCCGCTCATCTATGGGAGAGAATGGAAAAAATTGGGGGTACCGATTGAGCTCAGCAGCAAAGAAAACTACTCTATGAGAAAGTTTTAGTGCAATTATCATCTCCTTACATTGAAAAGTGCACGAATTAGTAGAGAGCAATATCGGGTGAAGCAAGGTTGCCCTTTATCGCCGCTTCTATTTGGTTTATTCATAGACCAACCGGAGGCCCGGATAATGGAGTATGGCCGGGGGCGGGACTCCTTTCCAAACTATGTGGTCTTGTTGCTCTTATATGCCGATGATGTGGTTCTTCTCTCTCGCACGATTCAGTACATGCGTAAGCATTTAGATGCATTGGCTCACTTTTGTGACCGTAAAAATATGAGGGTAAATATGACGAAGACTAAGATGATGGTTTTGGAACCAATAAAGTCGATCATTTGAATTTTTACTAACGAGGGAGAAGGTGGAAATTGTATCCCCGTGATAAATACTTAGGGATACATGTAGACAAAATGCATAGTTGGAACCTTTTTTGAGCCGCAGTGGTGAATGGAGGCTTGAAAGCCCTATATAGCATGCAAAGTAAAAAAAGTGGGAAAGCAAGAGATATGGGATTTGGCTTGAAACGCGACCTTATTCCGTTGCTTGTGCAAAGTAGTTTTGTTGTATGGATGTGAAGTATAGGGTCCGTGCCTATCGCCAGATTCTTGGAAGAACATTGAGAAGGTGCAAAAAATTCTGAGAACGGAACTAGGGCACTAAGGCCTGCACCCCATATGATATGTTGCTGGCGGAATGTGGTATGATAGCACTAGAGGTGAGTCGTTGTGCAAAACTCTTACATACCTTTGTAAGATATGTTTTGATATGACTGAAGAGACCTTGCCAAGATTAGCTTTGAAGAAACAAGAAATAAAGGATGGTATGCGAGATCTTATGGAATGGATTAGGAAGTGGGGTTTAGACATTCTACATCTATAAGAGAATCGACGAACATTAGAGGATGGGTGTGTGACCATCTCATTAGAAGGAATTGGAGGGTCCCGAAAAACTAAAAAAAGAGTTTTACGTAAAATACATAAACCCTATACTCCAAGAAGCCAAACACCTTCAGGAGAATCTCCCAAGCACGGTGACACAGGATAGGCAGGATGAGGCTTAGCTCTCATAGACTTGGGGTGGAAGTAGGACGTTGGAGTAATATTCCTCATGAATTGAGGTTTTGCATGTTATGCAATATGCAAGAAGTTGAGGATGAGCTACATGCCCTCATAAGATGCCCTTCATATGAGGGGATTCACGACATAAGTATAGCATACATTCAAAACCCATTACAGAATTCTTTGAATGGCCTGGGCATCGATTGAAAGTACCTAAAGGAGTTGTTGACCCATAGAGAACACCTGCTAAACAACAAGGGCAATAGTGCTATAACGGAAGAGAGTTAGGAGGAGTCTAATGCATTTTTGTCGAGGATGCATTAGAGGATATCTTTTTACAATGTTGAGTGTACATACTGATTGCCTCATAGACCTAGTGGTCTCAAGTAGATGTAGTAATAAATACAACATTTCATTTCATTTCATCTCATCTCTCTCTCTCTCCCTCACACTCTCTCTCTCTCTCTCCTCCCTCTCTCTCTCTCTCTCTCTCTCTCTCTCTCTCTCTCTCTCTCTCTCTCTCTCTCTCTCTCTCTCTCTCTCTCTCTCTCGCAACCCTAGGGCGTAGTTTTCTCGCTTTGTCCGCAATGAGAGGTGATTTGGCAAGGCAAGGAGGCAAGGAGAGGTCTGAATCAAATCTGTGGCAAAGGGGTCTTGTGGATTCAGTCTTCTTCCCAAGATCCGAGCGATGTAGATTTGGGTTACCGCGGCTATCACCGACAGTTTATTTCGAACTCTGTATCCGGCTGAATAGGGCAAGCATTTGCAATGTGGCTCGGAGCATCTGTTTGCCGCAAGCTCCACTTGCACAGAAGTTTCGGGAGCGAGTAGCATTTTGGTCGTGCGCACTTTCGAGCATTTGGTCCCACTTGCACGTAAATGTTTCGAAAATGTGTTTTCGGGAGCGAATAAACGAGCGGTGTTTAAGGAGGTTAAATCGCAAGGGAATCTGAGGTGCATCCGGGTTCAGGTGAGCGTCGAGACAGCTCATTGTTCTGATTTGATTCTCGACATCATAATAATTCTGTAATGGCTATACCAAAAGGACCCAAACGTCCAAAAAACCACTAAAGACAGCAGATATGGATTCGGAGGAGATGTCGTAACAGCCAAAAACAGAGGTCTCAAGTGTCGACAATATGGAAGGAAATTTTTTGGCCTTTTAGACGAGGCCAGTTGCATTCGCGGAAGAGAAATTCTATGGCAGAAATCCTGGAGTTTGAGGGCTGAGAATGAGGCACTAAAAAGGAGATTTTATGCAAATGAAAAGAGAAGGTTGAGTTAAGTCAAGTCTGAAATCATGAAGGTACAAAGAGGCAAGGGTAGAAGATCCCGAGCCCATAACGTGAAATAGCAGATCTGAGGCAGCCTTTTTGAAGAATATGTGGGAGACAAGAGAGAAAACAAAGAGCCCTTAATCTTCATTGTAGGATTGGCCGAAAAGGAGAAGGAAGACACTAAAGAAGTAGCCTTAGATTCTTTGAGGAAGATATGCATGTAAAGATCTTTGTTCTTGCGCGATGCCTTTAGGATTGGGAAGAAGGGACAGGGAACAAGACATATTCAGTTAAATTTGCAAATAGAGAGGATCGCTTTCATGTGCTTAAACAAAGGAACACGCTGAAAGGCGATTCATTTGGGTGAATGATGATCTTACCAATAAGCAATTGCGGAGAAGAAGCAGAAAATAACAAAATTCAAAGAAGCCAAGACAAATAACTTGAATGTGAGGTGGAATAAAAACAAAGGCGATCATTGAATAGGTATATGGAGACCTTAGAATAGCAACTGAACATCAATGGATTGACTATTGATAAGGTGTTAAGTATGCAGAAAATTTTTAGATCATACTCGATGTAATTTGTTTTGTAGAGACTAAGGAACATGATTTGTTTGTTCTACCTGAAATTGTAGGCTTTGAATTGATATTTTCCGCTAAAAATAAAAAAAAAGTTCGAGATAAGGATGTTGGCAATGGCGTATTGCTTGTTTTGTAAGACCACAAATTTAGAGATTTAATCCAAGGAGGAGAGAAAAGAAATTAATTGTCAATATGTATGGTTAGCTTATAAAAGGTTGTCGAAAATGTACCATGTGGCTGTCACTACTTTTGCCTGCATATAAGCAAACATATGTTGAGATTCGAGGCTTGTAGTGAAGATGTCTTTTTTATGAAGAAAGATATTATGAAATATCAAGAAAAGGGAAATGTGATATTAACAGGGGACTTTAATGCAAGAACAGGGAAGTCACACAGCGCCACTTTCACAGAGATAAAAGACCCACTTTGGCTGGAATCCATGAATGATAATGAGCAGCAAAGTTTGGGGCGTAAAAAGAGAGTCCATGGACAAGATCGTGACCAAAACGTAGGCAATTTTTGAGCCCGTGTGGAAGTGCTAATCTCTTGATCTCAATAATGGATGAATATGTTTCCGTGTACGTAAAGAATACTTTAAGCGTAATGAGAAGTACCGTGGATTATTTAGTAATGTCGAAGAAGGATTAGAAGATATTACAAGTTTTGAAGGAAAAGTCGAGATAGAATCCATCACAAATCTTTTATTCTTCAATTTACTAGTTTAACAGTGCGATGAGCTACCAAAATCCAAACAAATAATGTATTCCCTGAAATCACATTTGTAGACTCAGTATCGCAGTTGTGTGGAGCAGAAAATAGCAATCTGATCCTGGGAAAACGATTTAGATACATTGAATCAGCATATAATGGATGTTTTGGAGGAAGCGGCACAGGAGATATTCTCCTCACACAGGGCAAAAAAGGGGCTACCATGTAAGGCTTGGTTTGACCGAGATTGTAGAAATGCCAAAGAAAAGTGGAAAAGAGCAAACCCGAATCACAAAAAGTCCTGTAAACAGCAATATAAGAATTTAGTGCTCAATAAGAAGAGGTTGTTTATAAAAAATCGTCAACAACTTCTCTGCCAACGCTATCTGGATGAGCCCAAATTATTTTGGTGTGGTCTCAGGAACCACAAGCAGGAGGAGATTCCATTATGTGCGCAGGAGTTATGGAGATATGTGGTCGGCTTGTACCACGGGAAGGCATAGCCAAGGAGGGAGAAGGATGGAAATCAGACTTATCAATTTCCGTAGAGGAGATTGCCGATGGCATTGCTTCTCTTGCAAAATGGTAAGGCTCAAGATATTCATGGCTTAAAGGTGAACATTTAAAAGTGGGTAGGGCCCTTAATACATCCTCCGTGGCAAATATGTTCAATATGGCGATGAAGAAGGGATTTCCTCCGACCGCGTCTAATAGAGTAGTCCCAAAGTATAAAGGTGGGCCAAGAAATGATGTGAACAACAATTTAACAATCATGGTAAGTAGTTTACTCTCTAAATTATTTTCCACAATTTAGAAAGAGGATAAAGTTCGCAAGCGTAACTTAATCAAAAAAGGGTAGAATCACAGTGCTGGTTTTCACCGTGTGAGATCCACTTTAGACTATATACTTGTGTTGAAAACTATATTTGATAATGAAGGGTTCAAAGAAACCGTGTTTGTGGCATTTATGGATTTTAAGAAAGCCTTTGACAAAGTGCCAAGAAACCAATTGTGGAGCAGATTAGAAAAACTAAATGTACCTTATGAAGCTTAGGGGCACGCCAGACGAAAGTACTTTTTATGATAAGGTGCCGGTACAACTATCTCACCCTTTCTTTGGAAGTAAAAGATTGTGACAGAAAGAATGTAGGGGTTAAGCAAGGGCGTCCGCTATCCCCTACATTATTTGGCATATTTATTGGACAGCTTTTGGAGGAGTGGCTCCATGTTAATTGCCCGTGAGGTACAGAGGGTGCATGGTTATGTGATTCAGCTTGTCGCTGTATGCGATCGATGTGGTCGCTTTTGCACGCATCCAAAGAGCACATGCAGAGACATTTAGATGGCTTGGCAGCTTTTTGTGACCAAATGGGTATGCAGTGAACTTAGAAAAACAAATATTATGACAAATGCTTGGTGTTCTAAGACAAGAAGCCATTTTTCGATATAAGGGAAGTCGTGTAACTATGTGTGATTCTTACAAATAACTGGGCCTTATTTTTCAAAGGAAATCACGTGATGGAATGCTTGTATATCGAACGGCTAGAGGGGAGGCCAAAAGCATTATATGCGCTTACAAAGTATATGTAGAAGATCACACTTATAGTCGTGGCACCTTAAGGTACTACTTTTCCAAATACTAGTTCAAAGTGTAGTCTTATACTCTTTGTGAGGTGTGGGGGCTAACCTCCCACAATGTTTGTGGGATGACATAGAGCAAGTTTAGAAAAAAATTTAAGGCTTGAATTAGGAAGTAAAAGCTCGGACACCATACCCCTTGATGTTGATCAAAAGTGGGCTCCAGCCTCTAGAAGGTGAAGCAAAATGATAAGATGCATCTCATATCTTAAAAAGGTACTACGTGATGGGGGTAAGGCCCTAATGTCTAGCAAGGAGAAGGGGATTCTTGGATGTTAAACAATGGTTGGTAAAGTGGGGTATATCTTGGGATGAAGTGGTATTGGTAGACTCAGATCGCCCGGGTGGGTATCGGAAAAGATACATAAGAAGATATGGTCACAACCTAAGACAAAGATGATCTTGTACAGGATGAATATCAATCCCAATTTGGAACCAATAGGTCACTTGAACGATGATCTTTCCATTCAAAAAAAAAGACATGCCATATGCCAAATTCGATTAAGCTCACATCATCTTGGAGTCGGCGGGGAGATGGGGTCATATCTTTCACCGAGACAAAAGGTAATCAAAGTTATGTGACTCGCGCTAAGTAGAAGATGAATATCACACGTTACCCAATGTGAAGCGTATGGTAAGTTGAGGAAGGAGTACCTTATACACTATAATGATCTCCCATCACTATTTACATTAAAAAGATGACATTTTTGGGAAATATATAATTGAACTACTCAAATATAGGGATTCCTGCTTGATACCCAACTTGATGTAAATATAGAGGACAAGATACTTAGAGGAGAGTGATGAGCTAGATGAGGACTCGTGAGACTCATCTATTGTTTTACAATGATGTGAATAATTATTGTCTAATAGGCCCTTTGAGGCCTCCCAAATGGACATAATAAACTTTCTTTTCTTTCCTTCTTTCTCTCTCTCTCATAGACGTAATAACTTCCTCCTTTCCCTCCCTCCCTCCCTCCCTCTCTCTCTACCTCCCTCTCTCAAGTTTCCCACATGCTCATGTTTTTTTATCTCTCCATATATGGCGCAGAGATAATTTTGCACGTATAGCTCCTCATGCTCGAGGGAGCTTGTCTCTGCCTTAACAAAGGGCCGCTTTGTCGAGGAACCGAAAATAGAGAGCGCCAAAATCTTTTCAAATTTTTGAATTCAATGTTTGTTGGCGCTGAAGCAATCTTTGAATCATCAATTGGCTTTTGTTTTTTCATTTCTCCCAAATCTCCGCTCTGACCGCTTTTAAGAAAATTTTAGTATGGATCCAAAGGATTTTGGGGATGATTGCCATGGTCTTGGCGCACTATTATGCTCGGCATTGCATTGCAGCAGCTTTTGCCTAAACCTCATAGCCGCAGATGACAATGGGGTGTAAATCGCTAGTGGGGTACAACTTTTGGCGGCTGCGCTAAGCACTTTATGCGGCCGAACTCGCGGACGTCGGGGCCACGCCCTTCTCCCTCCTTTTTCCCCTCGGCGCCGAAAAACTCGACGTTGTTTCAATCGCTGGACGATGGAGGCATGGAGCGCTGATGATTTTCACACCATCGAGGTCTCAGGCAATCTGGGGTGAAGCCCCCACGAGGAAGAAGCTTGGTTGGAAAATAATGTCACGGATCGAGATTGGGATTCTGCTTGGACAAAGAAGTTGAACAAGGGAAAGATAAAATGGCACTGCAAAGGAGCATCTTCAAGAGAAGTTGGAAACACTCAATAAAAAATCTACAAGAATTGTCACAACAAAGAAGTAAGAAAGCAACTAGCCCTTGCTTTTGCGCTTGAAAATTGCACTAGATCAATACTTGCACCCGAGGAACACAAAGTAAAACTGGCTGCATTTGTCGTGGCAATGTCAAAGATACCACAACAATAGACAAGTAAAAACAGAGGCGATGTTGTAGCACATGTTAGGAAAAATCAAAATGAAGGCAAAGCCAAAGGTGGCAAACTGGATCAAATGAGGTCATGGCATGTGATGAAAACATAAAAACCTTAGAGAATGCAAGACAGAGATTGGAAAATCAGTTTTACTTATCACAAAGAATGGAAGCAAGAGGGAAGTGAGCTGAAAGGCAATGAGAAGGCCTCCAATTACGTAAAATGATGTTGGAAGAGGCTGAAAACAAATTTAAGACAAAGCCACAAATGATTTGGCTACAAAACAGAGGGAGTTCAAGCTTAATCCAACATGTGAGTTGGAGGCGTAAATTAAAGATTTGGAGCAGACAGTCCAGATGGAAACTTGGCACAGAACAAGGTACAAAAAGCAATGAACCCTACATCTGTTAATGAGCGTGTCAAACGTGAAACTCAAACTTGAGGAGGAGTTAAAAGTTCTCCTAAGAAGAACAGAGACTTCGCATTTCTACATAAACAATTTGTGGAAGCTGAAAATGGATACTCCTGAACATTTAGCATCTCTACTATTATAATGAGATAAGTTGCTAGTGGAATATTCATTTTATACATGTTCTAAGATGTGGTCCGAATTCACTAAAGCTTACAAAAGTTAAGTTTAGCAATCGAATTGCCAACATGAGTATCATATAGCTTGTTGTTCATTGTTGAGAGGAGGACAATGTATTCATGGTTGCCCCTGAAAGGTTCCAGAGGGTGTATTTGATTTAGCTAGGTTTTGGCCATGTTGCGTGTGCTTCAAATAGTACACCAAAAAGGAAGTGTTAATCCGTCCCGCAAGTGAGGTCTCACCGCTGAGGGTTCAAAGAAGGACAATGGTGCCATTTGAAGATGCACAACACCTGCAAAGTCCTATAGGAGTACAAATAATTGTCATTTGATTGCAAAGCAGTAAATCCACCACCACCAAATTCAAGAAGTCAGCCCAAGAAGCTATAGAAGAAGTCAGAAACACAAAGACCAGCCAGGGAAAAACAACAGACCCGGTACACATAATAATCGAAGCACCTAAGGAAGTCGAGGGAGTAATTCCATCTGATGAGGGCAACTTGGCTGAATATTTGCGTAAAGGAAAGGGCGTAAGAACAAAGAGGGGTAAGCCGAGGATAGCAAAGTAGTTGTTCAGCTACAAGAAAGAGAACAAGAAGTAGCTATGCAAAAGATGCAGAAGCGCCTCAATCATGACACCACACATATCGGCGTGTGTTCAAGAAAATGCGTAATCGTGCCCTCAAGTTTCAGTGAGCCTGATCTTCAACAAGTGATTGCCGCCATTAATAACCCCGAAAGGGGGTATGGGCATTGTTGGGCAAGGCCACAACTTAGTGTTGATTAAAACATTGAATATTATTGATTTTCTTTGTTGCATTCACCGTGGGATTACCAGCTCATTCTCATAGGTCGAGAATCCTCGGCGAGATACAAAGGTTTCCACATTCAACCCATTTTTCATTTTCATCTTCATCTATTTATTCATGTAGTAATTCCTGCTTGTGTAGGTATTCGTGATGTTCCAACGCATTAAATATTGATTTGCCACCCAAAGATAAACTCATTGTCTTGGATTTAAATGGTGTGTTGGTAAAACATTTGGTGCAAATGAACACATACGCTTGGAAGCGTGATTGACAATGACATACACTAGCGTAAAGAAAGTGATATTCGCACTGTATGCAGTGTTCTTCTTGAAGACTTTGTTACGTATGTTGTGTTGGTATATGGTCATCAATGCAACTCTCCAATGTGGAAGATGTGTCGCAAGTACTATGTCCGCATTTGAGGGACAGATTTGAATTTGTATGGGGACAGAAAATGTGTGCGCACCAGTTTTCACCACACCCTAACAAACCCGGGTCTGTCCAAATGATGAAGCCACTTGGGAAAATATATGAGTCATACCCAAGATTCTCGGTAAGACTTTGCTTCTTGATGATTCATTGTACAAGTCTTACCTTAGCAAACCCCTCGAAATTTCTCATGGTACCGTGATTCAAGATGGATGTCCATGATGAAGTGCTACCAAGACTCACCCCAAAGATAGAAGAAATACTGCAGCCAAGACTGAGGAAGAAATGAAGTTACTGGTGAAGAATACACATAGATACAAGCCTTGGCCTAAGACAGATAGAAAGATTATGAAGCTATGCTTGGAAAGACTTTCTGGAAAACAATGGCAGCCTCAAGCAGGTTTGTGAAGGAGGAATTGGAGAAGGTTTATGGTGATGACGCTTGTCATTCTCCATGATTATTGGTCTGTTTGTCATTTATTTAGGCCAAGGAATCCTACACTTTTCATGTACCATCTTTATCTTAATTTAAGAATGTTTTTGCTATATTGTTTATGTAGTTCAATGCAGACTTGTCTATAAGTTTTTGCTATATTGTTTATATATACTTCAATGCTGACTGAAAGGGATGCTTAAAACTTATCAAGTGCTTAAAAAAAAAAATTGCCTGCAAGTGCTATGGTTTGAGTCTTAATGGCAGATACTGCTTATTGTCTTGCAGTGACAGATACTTTTATGTAGTTGCTTAATGTCATAATGTGCTTACTGTCATGCAGGTAAGGTGCAGTGCTTATTGTTAAGCCATATAACTGTTTAAAGGTAGCTGTTTATTGCATAAGTGCTCGTGTGTTCCAGTGCTTACTCACTGGCACTGCTGAAAGTGATTAAAATGCTTAGTGTTTGAAACTAATGAAAGAGCTAGAGCACTGTTACATTCAAGCAGAATCTGAATGGACTGCACAGGAATTCGAACTTCATAAATTTGATAGATAGACAAAAATAACATTTCATAGATGAAGAAGAAGAGATCTCAATGAAACAAGAAACAAAGTTACAACAAAGTTTGATGGTAAACAAGATTTTTTATAAAAAAAAGGCCATTAGGCCAATGTACAAAATTTTTACAAAATTGTTACAAAATTTTGGCCCTGAGGCCAGTGTCTTCTTCAAAGGGGGTGTCTTCTTCAAAGGGGGGTTGTCTTCTTCATCAAGGGGGTGTCTTCAAGGGGGTGTCTTCTTCAAGGGGTGTCTTCTTCATCTTCATCCGCTCCTCGCATTCATTCTCCATCCGCAACAAATGAAACAAACGAAAATTAAACAAACTAAGATTAAACAAACGAAAAAATTAAAACAGAAACAAATGAAAATTTGCATGTACCTTTAAGGAAAGCCTCCAAGCCTCCAAGTCAGCTTCCTCCCTCTTCCTCTTCCTCTTCCTTTCTCTTCCTCTTCCTCTTCTTCCTCTGGACTGCTCTCTCTTCTTGATTCCTATCCATCCCCTCGCGAGATGCTGTGATATATTCTCGCTGATTCATTTCGATTCTCATTTCTGATTCCCATAGGAATCATGATGAGGAATCTGAATCGCTCTCAAACCGGGAGGCGAGTGGGCGGGAGAGGAGGCGCAGAGTGGGAGGCGGCAAAGCACTTCCTGGGCAGAGGGGAAGAGTGGAGGGAACACCTCTTCGGGACGCTTAGTAAGCCGCCGGGTGACCTCCTCCTCGCTACGTGCTCGCTTCATGCCTGAGGATTGGGAGATTGGAGGATTGGGAGGATTGGCGAAAGTGCGAGAGGAATCAGTGCGCGATGAATTGGCGAGAGCTTGTAGGCGGAGCGTGAGCTTGTGGGCGCCCTCTTGCTAAGAATCCGGCTTAGGCGCCGCAATACGATAAACCTCACACGCCACAACAATTAATTGCAAACAGTCCGCAATATTTCGTATGACTACTACTCGAATTGACACATGTCACATCAAGGAAACGCCTTGACAATATAATTTTGCCAAGAATGTTGGGATAGTGATGGTACCAAAATAAATAATTGAACCTTATTCCAATGTCACAAATCTACATTCTTATAAACAACAATTCAATCTTCAATTCAAGTACACGTCCATGCACACCACCCTTGTGCATCCTCACTATTGTTAATATATATAAAAATATGTGCTTACATGCTTAGGTGCCGGAACAACAAATCACTTGAAAAGAATAACATCAATTTCATATGTCAAACAATTACATTGTTATTGGGAGATCGCCATAATTTTTTCATGGGTCTCCGTGGAAATTGCATATGTTCAGGCCTTCTACTTTTTCCATATCAATTTTAGGATATCTTACCACATGGTCAGTGCACCTGAGGCTTCTGTTGTTTAGTGAGCAACATATACTTGAAATTACCCAAGAATTGATAATACAATCCACTTAAGATAACCTCATGCACTCCAAATTTTTGCCCCATCCATCTTTTGTATGAATCTTCAAGTGTGCATTTGGGTTCAGGCACTTGAGGATGTAGAAGTCCACACCCTCCGAATTGTCTACCTCAAAGATTCACCGCAAAATTGTCACCTACCTCTACCAAATTACGATCCATTCATTGGCTTGTTCAAGAGTCTCCTTTTTCTTCTCAACTCCTAGTTTTAAGTCGCTACCTCCCACTTTCCAAATCTACCATTGATGCAGAGTCCCAATTATGATCCATGCAAAACGAAAGTAAACATGACAGCATCTATGAGCAAGCCTGCTTTGGTCTAGTCCTCGCTGATGTGTCCGATACGCTGAATCTTCTTTTGTGCCTTTGAGTGTTTCAATTTCATATTCTTCCATGTTTGCCACAACAAAGAAGTTCAATTTCCCAAAAATATCTTTTGATCTCATCTGCTTTCATCGACCGGTAGATCATCAAAATATGTACACGTAAATTTTACAATATCTTTAGCATGCCTCAGCTTGCACACCATTGGTTTGAGTTGTTCCTTACTTAGCAGCCTTTTGATAACAAAGACTGCACCATCATGTTCACCTTTACCATGAGCAAAGGGCAAAGTAGTTCCACACTATTTCCTTGTCATTGATTGTGAAGTACCCCGCCTAAGAAAAAAAAAAAGGTTTTCCCGACTTGAATTGTGATGAGCAGCCATCACTCCAAAACCAATGCTTCTCATACTCTATTTCCTGCTCCTTAAGCCATGCAACATGCTTTTTGTAGGCGTTGTTCCACAAATAATGAGTCATGCACTTTATCATCGAAATGTAAAAGTGAGTCTCTTTTATGATCTTCCTACCGCTGTTGAGTCTATTCCCCGATCCGCTCCAACCTTCGTTTCTTTTTCTTTCTTTGACGAGCTTCCTCGCGACAGAACAGAATATCAAAGCATCTTTTTGTCATGCCTATATGTTATGTGAACAAGTATAGAAACTTGGTCTGTATGCCGGCTGCATTGATCGAGGCTCATTCCCCGATCTTGATGTCGTAATTTTCTCAAAAAGTCAATAAATGTATACAATTGTATCTTCCGAAATGATGACACACACCGCTTAAACCGATTGGTCCGCCAATGTGCTATGTAATTGTGTGGAACAAAATCTGATATTACCTTCTTCACTTCCTCTTGAAATTTTTTGGGACTTCGTCTTCAGACTAATCTCAAGACAGTTTTGTACCTCAAAGCCTTTCTTGATCCCCTCAATTCTCGCCCTGGTCCACGTGTTGCTTTTCAAATGTCTTCCAATTAACTAGTAATCAACCCGCGCCATCCATTTCCTCGTGGACATTTTCTAATTCTATCCAACCCACATTTTTACACGCCAACATCAAGCGCTATGATCAAACCACTCTCATCATCACCTTTGTCGCACACACTTGTCTCCATAAATCACCGGGTACACTTGATTGTATGCTCCTTGGCTGCACATTCTCGGCCGGGGCCACAAATCTCACAAAGAAGCAGCTTGTAATTGTCATGAACTCCACCCATTTTCTCACTGCTCAATCCTTGCATGATGTATTCAAATTTCAAGTGGTAAATGCAACAAAGATGTATGCCTCTCACGATCCTCCTTACAAAACTAGGTTTCAACCTCTCAAAAAAGTCAAATGCAATTTTGATATGAGGATTCTCCTCTAAAACCCGAGGTAGAATTGCAACCCAGGGAAATCGTAGGAATGCCAAATAAATGCTACATATAATGAACCCTACAATATAGGATGAATACTTACTTGGCTGACTTCAAGAAGGTGAATTGATGTTCCATCTTTATTCCTACATACTTCCTCACGCCTTTTCTTGTATGGAGAAACTCTTGTATTTTCTCGGCCCGAACTTGATAAATGCCTTTCTATTGTGATCTAACATGCTATCCATCCGCTTCCTCCTCCCTAACATTGACCAAGGTCCTTCCCCTTTGTTAGCTTGCACCCTTCTTTGAAAAAGCATTTGAAATTGTTTTTCCGATGCCGAGCAATCTGGCCACTTCTTGATTCAATGGCTTGACACCATTTGTACCGCCGCCGCCATTATCGGGTGGACTTCCTTTGCACGGCATGTCATAATTCCTCTCAAACTTATGTTCTTGCATTGTTTCCTTCAAATTCTTCACCATTTGCTCGCCATAGTAACCTCGCTTAGATTTCTTTATAGAAGCAATTGGTAAATCCCTTTGCCCTCCAAAGAAGACTCCCAAGGATGCGGCCTTTGTCATTGTCATCAACATTTGTACTGATTTGGTTGAATACTTCATAAATTTCTCCTGAAATTTCTCTTATTCTCATGGCCACTCAGCCTCAATTTCTTATTCGCCTTTTGAAGGCTAATCTTTAGAAGAGAAATTCTTCTTCATTGCTACCTTCTTTGCATACAATCTCGCCTCCTCGATCTCTTTCCTTGCTGCATCAATGGCTCAGAAATTGAACGGGAGAGGAATTGGGTTTCATCTATCCCGATTTCGTATTGCTGAATTGGTGAGGGCAAATTGTTGAATTTCGTCTCGTGCAATTCTTGGAAACAATTAGTCCCTCCATTTTGCTTGAATTAAGATAGGTTAGCCCGCCATCCAGAATATGGCGGCTGCATTCATGTTTCCGCACCAAACATGTTCATGATTCTCTCAAATTTGTCATTTGATCTTCCGCCACCCTACATGTCAATACTTCAATCACGACGCCGTGGTTTAAAACACACCGCATTTTAAGCACTTGTAAGCGGGCGCCCGACGGTGATTTCTGCTACCCAAGACCGATTTTGCACCCAATGCACTTAGCTATGGAGTCCGAATTCATAGAAAGTAGCCTAACTCATGACTTGTCACAATTTACCTTGATTCTGCTCTCGACCGCGAGACTAAAGAGGCCTTCAAGAAGATTTTGATTGCACCAAGACAAACCACACAATGGGATAGCATTGACAACCATGCCCGGAATTGCTTGCCCTCTTACAAAGATGATATGCGGAGACAATGTTACAGGATGTCAAGATCCTCATTCGAAAAACTGATAGGTCTTTTGACCCCGTATTTTGTAAAACCAGGCAATAAAGTGAGGGCTCCCATTGAGCCAAGAAGGGCTGTAGCTATGGTTATTTATTTCCCTAGCTCATGGCGAATCAGCTCATGGTGAATCTCCTCTACATGTAGGAAGGAGATTTTATGCTAGTCAGTCCACAGTTCAGAAGTATACGAGGAAGATCACATTTGCTTTGGCTTCCAAGAGTATATTGTATAAAAGGTTTGTACCCATTCCATCAGGGCAGAGATTACTCGACATTGTAGCAGAATTTAAGGAAGCAACTGGTCTTCCTAATGTGTTTGCTGCAGTTGATGGCAGCCACATATACTTGTACAAAAAACCAAAGAAAAGGGATCATGCTAATGACTATTACAACCAAAATAAAAGACACCCATTCTCGCTTCAAGGTCAGGTAACTCATAGTAAATTGTTTGTCAATGTGTGTTGTATTAGGTAGGATCCGCATACGATTCCGACATTTCGTAAAAAGCACCATTTATAACAAAAGTTGGCCTCCAAAACAAATTGCTAGATTACAAGGGAAGAAGATCGAAAAGGAATGCCTACTAAGGACGATATAGTTGTAAACATACCTCCTCAATTACTTGGTGATCCCGCATATCCTAGCAGCGTTTTATTGAAGGTTTTTCCCCGATCCTAAGTGCAAGAAGAATCGATTCAATAAGTGAATCTGCAGCGTAGAGTTGTTATTGAGAATGGTTTTGGCACGCTTAAGGGTCACAGCTCAAGCATCACAAGCTAGCAAAATCGTGCATTTGTATTTTTTGAAGATAGGGAATGGAATTAACTATTGACTCTAGAATTTCTACACAGTCGAGAGTATTATGAGACTCAAGACATGATCATGAAATTGAAAAAGGAGGGAGATCAAATCAGCACATCCTCCTCTAGAATCTGGAGAAATAAATCTTAAGCAAGTTTTGTTCTTTCATTTAGCCTTCCTATTGTAATACATCGCTATATTTTTGAAGTGGTATTGAATAGAAATTTGAATTATGAACACTTTGTTTATATACTTTTATTTGTATTCACACTTTGTATTTTAACATTGTTATTATACACTTTGCTCATGGCAAAACTAAAAGAAACCCTCGAGACAACAATTGTCATATAAACCAAAGAAGAATTGTATTCATTAAAATCTGGTTTTACAAATTATGAATGCACTAAAATGTAGTGCTTTTGAATGGAATAACCTGCAAACAAAATACCAAGACCTGAAGACTAACTAAAGTCCACTACTTAAAGAGTAAGTGTTCTCAACAACCCTTTGCTTGCTTGAGGTCACAAACTCGTGATATCAACATCAAGCATACCTGCCCCTCATATGCATCGTTTAGTAACAAAGTAAAATAAAAAGAAGTCACAAAGTCTTGCAGGAACAGTCATAATCTTTGGCATTTCATATTGTCAAAATACATTTACATCAGCATGAATGCTGTTTTTTTACAAAAAAGTAGGTACAAAAAGACCGGCCATCCTCAAGAGCCGGAGATACGTAAGATACAAAAACAGAACCGAAAACTAAAGAAAACCAAGGAAAAAAAAAAGGCAGCTTCAAAGATGCAATACAAATTTTGTATCCGGGTTTTATTTCCATAAGAACCCAATGGCCCGAGATCTTGACAAAAGTAAACTCCACATTCTCAATAACAAGTGCGCTCATAGCCCAAAGGCTTAGACAAATTTCAAAGCTCGACTCGGGTACCCATATCCAAATATTGCACCAAAAGGCTGGACGCTTCCAAGATTATATATATACGGTCCTCAAGACGATACCGTATTATGTCACACGCGAGACATCGCCCAACCGACGTGTATGCCGACATGTACCTTAAGCAAGGACGCTCTAGGGGGCATTTGCAATGGTGCGACACTTAGCAATGCGCAAGACTTTAGACCTTTAACCCATTAAAGGTAGACCAAGGGTCATGGAAACCCTAAACCTAATCGATAGCCTTCATAAGGCACCAAACCCTAACATTCCCTTTTTTCGCCTACTGCACCTTCTAAGTCTCGACTCGCTACCGAGGAGTCAATTCCAACTCCCACGATCGCCTGCGGCGCAGCCTTGTCGATCGCCCTTCGACCGCATCCCTCGGGCGTAATCACGTACATGGACGCCTTCGGATCAAGAGGAGTGAACCAGGATCAGGTATTTGGTCGATTGAATAGCCTAAACCTTATTCCAGCCTTCAACCAAAGAGGGTTTAGCCTATTAAATCGCCCTTAGTAGCCAAGCAGATCCCGAGATTGACTCTAACTAAAGAACCTAACTCTATGTATTAGATTAGTTCTTATTATTTATGTTCATATGATGGACGGATGTATTCGTGGAATCATTGTATTGGGAAGGGGGTAGAGACTTAAAGCTTAGTAGATGATGCTCCTAGCTAGTCCCTCTTAGTGCATTACTAGAATTCGGCTGCGGTACGAGCCCACCTGGTTGTGGGTGAAGGGGCGACCGGGCTTAGAATGAGATTCGTGTTCTGACCCTTGACCCTCGGGTGTGTAAAGCCTACCGGGATCAGAGTGACTAGGTCTAATGGCTTGCCACCGAGTGTGGGTAAGGCATGGGCTCGACACCCGGGGGTGGTGTTCACCTTCCAAAGGTTAAGTCGGTAAGGGCAAAGTGGCCCTCTAGTCACCTTTGGGTCAATGTAGATCTCCTCGAGGGAGTTATCCCTACCGCCCCATCGACTTGGGAGATGTAACCCAGAATAGCCCCTTTGGCTATGCACCCGCTGGCTACGCCAGTCCCAACACTTTTCAACCTACTCGCAAAGTGTACTGTGGAGGGGCGGATGGAGTGGACAACCCTAAGCCATGTTCTTATGCCAGCCCAATCCATTGTCATGATTCTGTCTGCACTGAACTCTGGAGACCCAAGCTTGTCAGTCCCCCTGGAGTCTGAGCCTTGGGTAGGAACTTCCTTGTATTGTGCTGATCTTTGTCTATGCAGATGTTGATGTGCCACCCTTCGAGGTGGATATATGATGTTATGTTACCGACGTGTATGTTTACGCCGCAGCTAGGTAGGCCCCTCGAGGAGAGACGGTAAAATGACCCCTTCACTCTTCCCACTGTGGACTCTAGACGGTCCGCGCGATATGTGGAGGGCCCCCAGACGTTGTGGAGCTGCCGCGATGAACTCCCCGCTTGTATACGCGGCGGGCATCAGATAATGGTAGGGGACGCCACAATGGTATCGAGCCATGTTCTTGGAGACCAAGAGCAAAGCACTCCACCATGCTCCCAAAGAGTACTTGACTTGATAGGATCCCTCAAGCCTCCTAAAAGTGGGAAATTTTTTTCTCATTTTTGTAGTTTATGCTAAGCTAGTAAAAGTTAAGTGAATTGGAACTTAATAAGACTAAAAAGAATGAGCCAAAAACCCCTGTGCAAGGTGGTCTCCACCAACCGCCTAGTCAAAGAACCAAGACTTTAGTTTTTTAAAATGTATGCCACTGTGAGACATTGAGCCAAGGACACACTAAACTTGATGAATTTGAGAAAAGTCATAGGGTAAGGCTAGTTCCAAGGTAAGAGTTAGTTAGAATATCATCTTTAAATTACTTAAATTACTTAAAATGTGAAGATCTCACAGCTAGCCCTGGTCAAAAACTAAACTTTAGTTTTTGAACATGGCGCCACCGTGAGACCAATAAGTAGAAAAAAAGTCTGAAAATAAGTGTAAGTTTTAATTAAATAGGTGCCTTAGCATGTTAAATAGAGCAACTTGAATTTTGACCTAAAATTTGCCAAGTTATAAATAGAAGTAGACCCCCTCATTTGCATCGCTCCCCGCCTTAGAAATTAGCTCCAGCATTAAGGCATCTTTTGGCCGATATCCTATCATGTCGAATCACAAACATGGCACCTAACAAGCAAGATCAAGCGAGGGAAAGCCTCGGCCAAAGCGACCGACCACTTTGATTCCAAAGACGATTCGGGCGCATGCTTCAGTGATTTCTTCGACCCCAACGGCCACCTTCTTCAAGTGAGGAAGAACCTCGAATGAGCACAATAGTGAAGGATCCCAGCAGAGAGCAGCACAGAATGAGGAGGGAGACCTAAGCAGTCGACCGAGAAGAAGACGCGGCACTCGGGCGGTGAACGAGATAATTGAAGAAGAAGATGAGGAGCACATCGAACAAAGGACCAAGGCTCGTGGGAGGAGCAGAGACAACCGACCCCGAGCCCACCATTGAAGAGCAACTCAAGCATGGATTCGAGGAGAAAGAAGCTGAGGAGCAGCAGTGAGGTGAGCGAAGCCGAGGCTTGAGCCACGGAGGAAGCGCTCGGCCAAGGCGCTATCGTAAAGTATGAACGCCGAAAAGGAAAAGGGAACAAAAGAAGAGGAAGAGAGAAGAGGAGGAGGCGAAAAGCACCGAGGAACCGCTAAGAAGGGGAAATGGGTGGGAGCCCAAGGAAGCTCAAGGAAGTCCCCAAAAGTAAGGGAAGCCCAACCCCAAGGTTGTGATTACCGAACGCCCGATCAGCCACCGAACTCCTCGAGCGACTCTGACGAGGACTTCATCCCCAACACCGGGGTGGAAGTTCTTCCAAACCCCTATTGCCGAAAGCAGGTTACCATTGAGCGTAGCAGCCGAGGAGGAGCAAGAACCCGGTCACGTAAACCCCTCCTTATCCAAAAAATGGGACAGGAAGAAGCAACCCCTACCTGCCCGAGAGTCCTATGTCACTTAACCCCGTAAAAATCTACGAGTTTAAAGATGCGGAGCACGAGGCATATATGAAGGAGGGGAGGCATACAACTCCTACTACCAGAGAAATAGAGTCGAATCCATCGAGGGTGGCTATCCAACGAAGGGCCAGACCTTAAGGCCGCCACCACCAAAGCCCAAGGTCCCTAAAAGCCCGCCTGTAAGAAGCTCACCAGAAGGAGGCCGAGCAAAGAGCACTACGGGAGATTCGACACTTCCAGCGCAGCTACGGCCTCCTGATTTCCCGTGCCCCCTTTGCTCGGCTAGTTAGGGAAGTAATGCAGGAACCGATATGAGGGTCACAGATGAGATGCTGCTCGCACTGCAGGAAGCGGCTGAGCAAAAGATAGTGCAACATGTTGAAGACTCGACAGCTTGCACTGTTCATGCAAAGCGAGTAAACCTTATGAGGCAAGACATGTATCTTGCTAGTCGATTAAGGGGAACGCCTAAAAACATTTTGTGAATAATCGAAATTTTTGTAATATAAATCAATTTTGAGTATTTTAGATGCCTGAACTTGCTTAAGTAGGACAAATTAGAAGGTTTTAGTGTTTGTTTTAGTGAAATACGACATTTACAGACCGAAAGGTGTGATGTCTCACAGGTCGCGCCTGGTCAAGAAACTAAACTTTAGTTTTTGGACGAGGCGCTAGCTGTGAGACCTTGCCCAAACTTGCCCAAAACAGCTCCAAATTGACCAAATAAGGGGTCAATTCTACCTGATTTGATGAGCCCATTATCCTTACACCCTTATTTTACCTAAATTGGACATGTTTTGATCAAAATGGGACTGATGTCTCACACGTCGCGCCTGGTCAAGAAACTAAAGTTTAGTTTTTGGACGAGGCGCTAGCTGTGAGACCTCCTACCATTTCTTCACCAGAACTTGTCCAAATGATCTTCAACCTGTTGTGTTAGCATCTTTAGGTAATCTAGTCATGCTCAAACCCTTAAATTAGTCTTCAAATTCCCATTTTGACCTCAGTATAGGCTAGAATTGCCCAACCCCAAGAATTTTCCAAGTCACCCAAAAATTAGGGTTTTCCCCTTTTCTATAAATAGACCCTTATTTTACACATAGCACCCTACAAATTTGCTCCTGCCCCCTTAGCCGATTTTTCAGCTCCCTGAGGCGCTCTTGCAACCGTTTGCTACTCTCTTCCTCACTAAACTCATGGCAACCTCGATTTCAAAGAGATGGTACAGCCAAATACCATGCCGCCGAGGCCGACATCGATGAGATTTTCCGTGGTTCGGAAGGAGATAGATGTCCAAGCAACCTTGCACGCAACCCCGCCCTATAGCAGAAGTCCTCCCTGAATTTCAAGCTAGGGTAGGGGCCATCTCTAGTGCAGCTCCCCTTGCATAGGCTACTTTGTCCCCAAAGCAATCCTTCAAGCGGCTTTAGGTGATGTTCAACATTGCCAAGTACTCACAAACAAGGCCCAACAAGACGCCGTGAGCCCAATGGTCCCGGATCACCAACAGGACCAAGTACTTTCTTCAACATCTTTGCCTTAGCCATTTTCCTTACCCATCGTCTTGAGAACCCCATGGGAGAAACCTCCATTCCCCCATGGACGGGACCCATTAGCCACAAAGAAGATAACAAATGCCTCCTTACGCAAAGATTTAACAGAGAGCAAGAAGGAAAGAAGAAGACGGCGAATCAAAGAAGAGGATGAAGACTACGCCGAGCTCGACCCAAATGGAAGAGCAAATGGGCTAGCGGCAACAAGAGTTGCAAGATCTAAAGAAGCCGGCAAGCTCCGGTGGATTGCGCCACCCCTTGGGCTAGGTATCACAAGCCTAGCCCCCATCATCGCCGAGGGCTTAAGAATATTTGCTTCTAAGCGACATCCAAAACCTCCCGGAGTGCAGGGAAAGGGAGTATCGACCGACGAAAGTTGCCGCACTAACCCCGAGAATGCACCGGACGCACTTCATCGTTCGAGGGAACCCCGACTTCCCACTCCAAGTAAGGGAAGCCGACACTTATATCGAGAGTCGACCGATATCCAAGCCTACAAAGAACATCAAAGTGCGATTATGGAGGCGGTGGCAACTACCGACCGGAGGAAGAGTTCCTTGCTCTACAGAATAGATGGGGATCCGCCACGACCTCGAACATCTTAACGGGGAAGCTCTTTCCGCAACACCTCCCTGAGAGAAGAGGCAAGATTACCTCAAGAGAGCTTCCTTGAATGTACCGAGACTACTGGGGAGCTCACCACGGTGGAGGTTGGATGACTATCTTGCGCGCACACAGAAGCTGGAGGCCGAGCGGGGGCGGGGCCTGGCCATCGTGAACGGATGTCGTTATGGGTATTACCTTCCCCGGCGATGGATGGAAGAATAGCAAAGAATTCACCGCAAATTCACCCCGTGAGCAAGGGAAGGAGTATCGACTTAATTGCGCCTCGAGGGCTTTTGTCGGCATGCTTTCAAACTACCTCCCAATACCGAGTATGCCATCCCGGGTGAAGAGAGCGTAGCGCTGATATTTTTTACTTAATACCTTACAAAGCAGGTGAAGATCAGCAAGGATGCGAGCCTATACCTCCGAAAAGAGTGAAGATTTGGCGGAAGCTTTGCAGTGGTGGATCTTCCATAAACGTCCTTAGAACTTGGGTCATTCAAAGGGAACAGCCCAAGTGAAGAAGTTCCTAGAGGATAATCCATCCTACCTAAGATTATCAAGAATAGTTAGAAATCTTGATCCCTAAGTCTTTTTGTATTAAACATCTATATATAATAATAAAAGCAAAATGTAGTGTGTGCATAGCATCCGCCGCCCATTTCTTTTCCCACAACTTTCATTCGTCGGGCCGCTGAAATTTTTTAACTTATTGTCGCCCCTAGATTTTGGCAGCTTTTGGGCGAGGTTTCATAGAGTCTCGATTAGAAATCGCTCCCACCCACCCGTAGTTTTGTGTCTCTTTTTTCTTTCTATTCCGGCCCACCTTCTCGCTTGCCTTGTCTTCTCGCCCTTGATTTTGTTGCATTTTAAAACTTCCATTTTAGAACGTCTGATTTAAAAACAGGTTGGAAAGTTTTGTGCCGAATGAAGAGGCATGCTAGATTCTGCATTCTAACATCGACTTTCTTCCTCTCAAATGATGTTTCATAGTCGATTGGGGTCATTGCACTCGCTACCGAATTATATGATATATATCATGTCTTTTAATTTAGGGCAACACATTCGAAGCTTTTTCTAGATTGGAGCAAGCATTGCACCAGATTTTTTTCAATGGCATTCAGACCGACCAAGCTTTCAAGTATGGTCCTTTAACAATGTCGCATTCTCTTTATACGAGCGTAAGAATTTTTCCAAAGGTGTCTTTTAATGGACATAAGATGTTTTGATGCAATCGTAGAAATAGGTAGAAATGGGTTTTCTCGCCCTTGGATGGATCAGAGAACATTAATTTGCTATGATTTGTGATTTGAAATCTCATGGCTTTGGCTTATCCGGCTTGAAATTTTCATGGATCACATTTGGAATATCCGAAGGATTGGAGGTGCCAAGAGATTGTCTTTGGCGTTTATCATTTGTTTTCCTCGATTTCATCATCAGATGGGATCGAAAACTAACTTCAGCCAAGAATGAGGACAATAAAGAAGGTACCTAAAATTCTCCTTGTGGGCAAAATTAACTTTTAGCCCTTCATAACATGTAGTGTAACGCTACATGACCTTCATGTTGTAACCCTGGGTACTCTTCCTCGTAGGTTGGTGTTCGAAAGCAAGAGATTTGGAGAAAAATGGTCACAAAAATACCCATGGATCTTATGTAGAGCTATGGAGAGGAACTCGCGACAATGTCAGATCATTTTGCTCAGCATAAAAGTAACTTTCTTCTTATGCTCGGAGTATACATAATTATGAGCTAATTCACCATGACTCATGTAGGTACCTAAAAAGCCGTGGATAGGGTCATTACAAAATGTCCTCAAATTCTGGGTTCATCCTCGAGACACTTAATAAAGTAGTGTATAGATTGAATCAACTTGGTGTTAAAAAGCAAGAGGCTTGGAGAGGCATCGTGATTCAGCCCAAAAATTCGTGTAAGGTCGCTAAGTAGACTTTGACGCAGGTATTGTTCATCCGTGTTTTGAAATTTGCAAACATTTATTTTGATGACCTGAATGACAAGTCACTTTATATTTTTGAGCCTTATATGCCATATTATGTCATCAACATTATGTTGAGCCGATCATGGTTCAGCCGCTTGCTTGCAAAACGAAATAGGACACTCTTGGAAAAGCTGGAATTTACTACAGCCTTAGCTCGGGTTCATTAACGCTTGGGTCTAGCCCTTTATAGGTCAAATTGCTCAATGACCTTCATCGGGTTAGAAGGTGAACTAGCTAGGACCCACATCTAGCCCTCATCCATTTCATGAATTAGTGTTTTATATCCCTACTATATATCACATGTGAATCTTGATAAAAACAGAATCCTATGTGAAGGCAATCGTTTCAGCATTATGAAAGTCCAAAACCAACTTGGTACCACATTTTTTGTATGCGAAGCCTCGCTTTGGAACAAGAAGCGCACCCACATCGGTGGTATGCAAATTACAAATTTCCTAATTCAGATGGGTGCCCCATCTTATAGATTTTAAATCAAGTTTTTCTTGAAGATATCAAGCATGCCATTAAGGAGTGGAAAGCTTTCTTACACGACTTTTACTAAAGCAAAAGCACAGAAAACAGCTCATCCGGTAACACTTTGGATGATGTTTGGTCTAGAGAAAGTGTAACATCAAGTATCATGAATGTGGCGGATTTACTTGCCTCTAAAGGTGAAAAACAAAACAATTTGAGTTTTGGTATATTTCGTTTCTACTAATGTTGGTCTTCTACATCAATCAAGTAGCCGCAAGTGCAAAGGCTGGTCGCTCATATTGCATCAAGCACTAAAAACTAGGATACCGAGGATCAATACATATCTTTTTTGAAAGATGCAAGAGTTAGTCATGTACTATGCCACGTGCCATTTCCTAAGAGTTTTTCTTCATGTTCTTCCACAAGTTTGGGGCAAAATGCAAAGACTTGAGTTCTCGTATCACCATGCAGCAAAACTACCCGGCCATCTCCTTTAGAACCGTGAGTAGACCATCCTTACTTCTTTTTTGCCTTCAATCTTTTGATCCTATTTGAATTTGAAGTTTCTTTTAAGTGTTGCTCTGCTACTTGGGTTTTATGATGAATGTTTTAATGCAGGGGGGCGATTTGTGGTATGGACTGATCGTGTTAAATAATTGGGCCCCTTCTCTTCACAAACCCCTCATATTTGAAGGGCTTAGTTCCCTCGGTGACTATGGTTGGGACATCGCTGGTTTGTCCACTAGATCCGTAAGCCTTTGCTCGAATCGTGTTAGTCTCTCTACAAATAAGCAAGCACCATATCCATTTGATCTTAAGATTGAACAGACAGAAAATTTTCATTTTGTGACAATTTCATGCTTGAATTAACATTGGGTAAACGTATCCATGTTTGATTCTTTTTTTGTGCAGCTATGAGGTAGGTGGTCTGCCCTTCTTATAGATTTGTGCAAGAATTTATATATATCTTTCATGCCTTTTTATTTCCATCTTCATATTTATTACTCTCTTTATAATCTATATTATGCATATGCATATCCGCATGCATGATGCTTTTCAAAAGCTTTCTACTCATTATATTTGGCCTAAAGAGATGTGTGCCATTCTGCATGCCAGCATGTAAATGACAAGGTAAACTTTTTTTAATCTTATACATTGTCTGCCTTGAAGCCCAATGCAGTGACCAAGATGAAACTAATCATATTGTACTATGCAGCATGCATGAAATACTGTTATGAATGTTGTTATATCGTACTTTATTGTTTAAACGCCAAAATCATACTTACTAACTTGAGCTTTTATGGCTTTGTGGTGTAATGCAAAATTGTCTTGATATTTGCCAAGCATTTATTGAAGCCACTCACCTAGCCAACTATGCCTAAATCAATTGAGGAAAGAACTTTCGTGTGTTGTATGTGGGCAATGTATGTTGAGAAACAATAATGAGATCATGATGATTTTAAGCAAATATCATAATTTTGTTCACCAGATGTTTTGAGCCCTCCACAAAATGCAGGACACATGTATTGGCACTTTCTAAATACAAAGGCTTATGTTATGGCCAGCAGATGCCAATGAGCTTGTCTCTCGTTTTTACAGAAAAGGCTTAAAGCCTATGCTACGTAAATGTCGCTATGGTTATGGTAGATTGCTCAAGACGATCAATGTTGAGCTTGAAGCAACTTTGACATGCTTGCCCATAGCTTAAGAAATACCCTATTTCTATTTATTTTCTTACGAATCCATAGATAAGAATCCATAAATAAGGTTTGGGAATGATGGAGCAATATTAGTGCTCTTTGAGAATGAAAAGAAAATATTTTGTTTAACCTTTGGATCATTTAAAAATTTTCTTCTTTTTGGTGACAAGCTTTAAGGATATGTGGCACGTCAATCAAAAAGCAAAGCATCACATTCCACAAACTTGTAAAATAAGTCGGAGTTAATTTTGGGCCGTGAACGTTAACTACACGTAACAATATGTTTTGTAATGGTCGTGGTAAAACACAATAACGATGTGCCAAAAGACGACTAATTCCGCGCCGGAATTCCTTCTAGAAGAAGGAGAAAAGTACATCAAAACTTAAGAAACTTAAGAAGGGGCCCATTTATCGTATTTTGAACTCCATAAACATTGATATAATCTCCATGGAAGTTTGAGAAACAATGGAAATTCTCAACGCTAAGACATGGAATTGAATAATTCCTCATATACTATATAATGATTTTCAAGTTAAGCAAGTCCCATATGCCATCCACATATTATCTTATTCATCTCCCAAAAGTCATTCTTTGAGCTTCAATATACTAAAAATAGATTACATAATGATCATAAGTGAATTATTTATATTGATTTAGAACTATAGGCATTCATGGGATGCAGGAGACAACTTAAAGTGTCAAGGTAATGCATCACTTATATTATTTTTCAAAAGAAGTTGGTATTGCCGAGATCTTTGTTGTTGTTATTGTTGTTTATTTAATATGAGTTTTGGAATTATGCTCGATGAAAAGCCCGGCAAAGAACGCCAGCACTTTTCTAGTATTATATAATATGAATATAACTTCTTTTGCACTTTAAATGTTTGTTGATGTATCTTTGTTCCGGCAACTATACCAACAACACATATAAATGCAAGAGAACAAATAAAACTAACCGCGACAACCATGACCCATTGTGTATGCAGATAGGGAACAATGAACAGTTGAGCAAAATGTAAGGCCCAACAGGGATGAAGAGACCCCCGACGGTGCAACCCCTTCAAAGGAACCTCGTTCAAGGATATGGTCCGATGACCCTAAAGAGGAGATGTCGCAGATGTGCAACGAGTGGACCGATAAAGGCCCTACTAGCGCCCCAAGCATCATCCCGCCATTAAACGACACCTCAAAAGTCGGGGGAAAGACAAGAGAAGGAGTAAGAGAAGGGGGTCCCCTACCACAGACCCTCCGAATCAAGCTCCGACCCTGATTCCGAGTCCGGAGAAAGAGGCCGAGCAAGCGCCGGACCGTAGAGACGACAGTGCAAAAGGACACTAAGGCCCCGATTACCAGAAGAAGGTGGACTCAAAGATCAAGTAACGGTGGAAAGCCCAGAAACTCCTAACGCCTCTCGGGCGAACAACCGGGCCAGAGGCGAGGCATGGTCGGACTAAATGAGTGAGTACACGCAATGCCTATGGCATGAAGGACAAAGACAAAGGCGTGGTGGCAAACCACCAACTTGAAGGGAGCCGCATCTAACGGGGTGGAAGGGCTATGCCAAGGCCGCATGGCTTAAGCGATCTGCGCAGATTTAAGAAGTTCTCAAAAGCCTTCAAGAGCCACTATGTCCCTCGAGAACACAAGTCAAATATGATGCACCGCCTTCTACAGATTGGCAAATAGCATACAAGATCGCAGCGTATACAATCAAGAGTTTATGAGACTAAGGTCAGAGGTGCCGGCCGAGCGAGAAACACGCAGCTGGAAAGCTACATAGAAGGGCTGAACGAGGAACTCAGTGAAACTCAGACGCAATAGACCCCAAAACAAAGGTCCGCTGAGTCCAAGGCAATTAGTTTGCAAGGATCTGGCCTCGCATCAAAGACACGTATGTACCTTACTACCAGGATAGAGAGGCAAAGCAACAGGAGTTACAGCTCTAGGCGCCAAAAAAAGCCCAAAGAAAGTCCTCATATAATAGCAAACTGTGGAAAACAAAGAAAGAAAGAAAGTCCTTCAAGGACAAACAGAAGGGTCCAACTACCAAAGCAAGACGGCCCTTCTTACAGCGATGCCTAAGGAGAAAAGGCAGAATGCATAGAGAAGCAAAATTTCTCCGCTTTAGATGTTTCAGCCGGCCACCGAACCATGGATGCCCATTTGTTATGAGCTCAAAGATCGGCGACTGGGATGATGGGACACCGTCCGACGAGGGGATTCAGGAGGGGAGGTTCGCATTACATTCAAAGGTGAGTGCCACATCTTGTTGCCGCTATAGATACTGAATGCAGAGACCCAAAGATAAGGTAATCTCCACAATAGGGAAGGCAAAGGCCAAGTCTTTCATAGTCTTGATAGACTCCGGAAGTAGCCATAACTTCGCATCACCGAGGATGGTTGAAATGTTGAAATTGAAACCCCTAAAGTCCAAACCAAGACCCGTAATCTTGGCAAGCCGAGCAAAGACATACAAACCGAAAAGGATCAACTTCGGCATTGACTTGCCAGGGATTAATATCCAGATGGGGGCAGAAGTAATGGGCATTGGCAAATATGACTTGATCATTGGAATGGAGTACCTTGGACCCGCAGGGGCCATCATTGATTGTGGAAAGCGTAGGTGACCTTCCCAACTACTGACGGCAAAGCCATTGAGATCACGCGTGTAAAGAAGTTACTCCCCATCATGCGGTGTATATCATTAAGAAGCCGCTCAAGTCTATAAAGAGAGCAGTGTAGCATACATCTTCAAACTCGAGGTTGAGGAACCCGAGTCGGAGGGAAGCAAAGAAGACAAAGTGCTCAGCAAGTTGCCCAAGTAAATCGCCAACTTGATCACAGAGTACCACGATCTTTTTCCAGATGAGATCGAGAAGCTTCCTCCCATGGGAGTAGAGTGTGAGATAGCACTCGGGCGTAGACCAAGCCAACCAAAGAAGGCCCCATATAGAATGACCACACAGAACTAACTGAGCTAAAGAAGCGCTTGCAAGAATTGCTCGATCTAGGCTTCATCGTGCCTAGCGCCTCACCATTTGGGGCACCCATCCTCTTTGTCAAGAAGAAGGATGGAAGCTTGAGGATGTGCATAGATTACGCACAATTGAACAAGCACACCATCAAGAACAAGTAACGCACTCCCGCATCGCATCGCGACTTGATGGATCAGCCTAAGGGCAAAGGTCTTCTCCAAGATCGACCTAAGGTCGTTATCACCGGACGTAATAAAGGAAGAGGACATCCACAAAACGGCTTTAAACTGCCGTATGGGAATTACGAAGTTCACCGTAATGCCATTTGGGCTATCCAACGCCCAGCTACGCTCATGAGACTCATGAACGACATCTTCGTGAGAATACTTGGACACCTTTGTGATAGTATTCTTCGACGATATTCCGTGTACAAAGAAATGCTGAGGAGCATGTACAACACGTAAGAAAGGTGTTCGAAAGTTAAGAAGGCATCAAGTTATACGCCAAGTTGTCGGCGCCACCAAGAACAGAAAGGTGGAATACCTCGGCCATGTGATTTCAAAGAAGGAATCTCGGCCAGATCCCGCCAAGATTGAAGCAAGAATCCAATGGCCGCACCAAAGAACGCCCATGAGGTCAGAAGTTTCCTTGGCCTAGCGGGTATTACGTAAAGTTCGTGAAGAACTTCGCAAAGATAGCAGCCCCACCGACTTGACTTGACAAATGCGAGAAAGTGAAAAATTGGGCGCACCATTGGCTCAAGAAAGCCCAGCAAAGATTTGAATTGTTAAAGGAAGCTTTAACAACCGCCTCGCCTTAACCCCTCGCCACCAAAAGGACAAGTTAGTGGCAACGACGCTAAAGCAAGATAGCCACAGTGCAAAGGGTTCATGCAAGAAGAGCGGGTAATAGCGCATTTACCTCAAGAAGATGAACGACCAACGCTAAGCAATCCACGATGACCAAGAGCTGCTAGCGCTTGTCGTATGCTGAGAATCGGAGGCATTACCTCTTAGGGAGGAAGTTCCACCGGACACCGATCACCGTGAGTCTCCAAGACGTATTCACGCAACCACATCTCAACTGAAAGCGCAGAAGGTGGATGGAGTTTCTCGAGGAGTAATGACTTTTGAGATAGTTTACAAGCCCGAAGCTTAATGTGGTAGCAGATGCGCTTTCAAGGCATCCAACGACAACCAGGTGCAATCGCAACGCAATCTCACACTCTTTCAACATTTCAGAAAAGATAGAAGAAACCTTGCCAATGTGATGTGGACTTCAAGGAAGTATGGGCAAGCTTGTGCAAGGAAGCAAGAACGATAAGGAGAGGAAACCTTCAAAAATTTTAAGAAGGAAGGTAACCTCCCATACCGTAAGAACAAGTTGTGCGCCGTAATCATCCGAGTAAGGAAGTTGATCCTCCACGACACCCACAACAGCCCAATAGCTGCCACGCGGATTCATGAAGACATACTTTAAAGTGCGCGAGGCCGCTACTATTGGTCGGGAATAAAGAAGCGATAGTCCCGCATCAAGGAGTGTCGCTTATGTCAAGAACGGCGGCGTAACAACTTCAATACCAGGGCATTGGAACCATTAGCGTGCCAAACGCTAAGTGGGAGGTTGTCGGATGGACTTTATAACAGGACTACCGAGGATCGGTAAGAGGTAAGGATGCCTTGATGGTCGCCGTCAACAAGTTGTCGAAAATGGCACACTTTGTGCCTTGCAGGACCACGGACACAGCTATGGATACGGCAAAGCTCTTCACCAAAGAGATCTTCAGACTCCATGGCATGCCAAGGGAAATTATCTCCGACCGAGATCCGAAGTTCATCAACGCCCCCCGGGCAGGATCTCTTCACAACGATTGGAACGGTTATCCATGAGCACCAGCCATCATCCATGACGATGGGCAAACGGAGCGTGTCAACAGAATATTAGAAGACATGCTCCGAAACTACGCTGGAACAAGCAAGGTATGTGGGAGGAATTTATTCACTTGGTGGAGTTTGCATACAGGGTAAAAGCGTGTCAACAAATATTAGAAGACATGTTCAAACTACTACTGTTGAACAAGCAAGGTATGTGGGAGGAATTTATTCACTTGGTGGAGTTTGCATCACCAAACCAAGACACTATCTCCTTGATTCACATCCAATATATATACAATGAGTAGATCTCAATGCATATGCATGCTATACAAGTGTTGTGCATGCAATCACATGCGTGCATGCGCATGTGCATGTACATGCATGCAATCTAATGCATGTTTATCATATTTTACAAGTGCAATACTCAATAATCTAACACCTTCTGCTTATATAACCTTTGCTATTGTATTTCTATAGTTTTAAATGACACTACTAGCATAACCCATGGACGCATATCAACAAGGTCGTTAGATGCTCTACACTATCTTATACTGAGACAAAGTAAGCCACTTTCAGGTAACTTACGAACGTCATGCCCACAAGACCACTAGGTTCATTACATTCTTCCCTTGTAAAATTCAACTCATGTCCTCATGAGTTACTTGAGGTACACATGCTTCTCCAACCTTAATATGCGGCATAACTCTACTCCGTAAGGCACCGTCAATGCGCCTCTAACACTTCTTCTATTACTTTTAATATGGTTTTTACGCCTCTTATCCACATATGGCTTTTCACATTCTCACAGTAGCCTCATGCAAAGGTCCTCAATTGCAGATTTCTGCCACAATAGCAATAGGACATGGGTATTCCCAATACCCTTCCACATTATACAACAACTTCCTCATTAACCCGTATAGACTATTTCCGTTCAAATTGGTGCAGTCGCAACTTAATCTACCACATACTCAAAATACAACTAAGTGCATCAACCTTGCCACTAGCATATATAAAGTTCGGAACTAAATTTATAATGAAATTCGTATACATTATTTACTATACATGTCTAAGCTAACGTAGCAAACATTTGCATGGGGTTAATCTACTTTTTTCCTACTAAGATAAAATAGTGAAGCCCACTATGGAAAGAGAGATACTCAAATGGGCTAGATATGTATTCATATGACACACTCTCTCAGACGCATGTGGTTTTCACAAGGCTCGCCTTTAACTCATCCGACCGCCATCCGACCTGGATGCAATCATCCCAAATGTCGCTGCTCATGATCAACTGACGGCTACCAATGCCTAACCCCGCACTTTGGCACAATCCCGTCAAAAGTGGAAGTTTCACAAAGAAAATGTTGAGCTTACATGCGGCCCTTGTGGAAGAAGTTCGAGGGTACCTTCTAGCAAAGAAGGGAGTCGGCAGAAGAGCATTGGGTTTGACAAACATCTGACAAATGAGAATTCCAAGTTGAGAGGATGTATGGCTCAAGATCAAGGTAAAGCAAAGCAAACTCCTCGCGATCGAAATTGCAAAGAAGCTTGCTCCAAGGTGGGCTTTTGGACCTTTAGAATAGTCCAAAGAGTGGGTAACCAATCCTACAAGCTAGACTTGCCAAAGACACTTAAAGATCCACAAAGTCTTCCACGGAGTTTGGCCGGAAGCACACTTCCAACCCGCATGAAGTCCTCGACACTCCAACGATGTTGGAAATGACGTGTAAGAGCAAAGAAATAGTTCCGTGAGCTAATTTTGATAAAGCCTTGAAGAAAAAACAAGGAGATCTGAGTTCCTCCAATACTTGGTCAAGTGGAAACACTTTCCAAAGGGAAGACGACATGGGTACTTAAAAAGAGATCCGAAAAACAAGACCCACAGCTTTATGGAGCAAATGGGACTAAGGTCATCTCCTCAAGAAATCCCTAGCCAGCATGTCGATTTGTGTAGATTAATAGCTTGCCTAGTTAAGATAATCTACGCGATGCAACCTATGAGGTAAGGGTTGTATCGTTGTTACCGATGATGAGATTACTACGGTGATCTCTAGGACGGGTGTAATGTCAAGTAGGCATGACCGCTGTGCTTGCTTGGAAAGTCTACTGTCCCCACCTGAGTAGACGCGAACTCGAGAGATAAGAGGTCATTCATGAAATGCATCGATAGGGAAAGCATCTCTAGCCAATGCCACTGGGGAGGACTCTATCCTTCACGCCCATATATACGAAGGACCCCATCCTCCACCGGGCCACTAAAGGTGTAGGCATGAGCGCCATATAGGCATGATAGGGATCGCTGCCTCCTGCCACGATGGAAGAAACATCATCTTCCTACGCTGAGATTAGCCATGCATTCATGTAGATAGGTGGGTGGTCACCATATAACCAAAATTTTATTAATAATTATGGTACTAACGTAGTGTTGACCTCCGTGCCAATAGAGCCCCGAGGGCCACTTGGTCGAACTATTTAAGACTTGCAAATACAATTTTGTTATAATGTGTTGCAAGGAATAAAGAATACCGAGCAATAATTGTATATATAATAATAGACCAAAACATTACGAAGTTATTGTTATAATGACATAAGTGATAACTATTGAATTGAATAATAGTATAATAATGTTCTATAAATATTACCTTGAGGTAATCCTATGAAATATATAACTATAATAATAAGTATATGGTATGCATCGTTGATTGCGTGTTAAGAAGATTCCAAGGTGGAGACTCCAAGATGCCGGACAATCAATTCTGCTGTGGGAGAATGTGACGCTCCAAAGACGATATACGCCCCAAGACGATACCGCATCAGGCCGCCACGCTGCACACGCCGGCCCACCATCGGTAAAACATGTACCCAAGCAAGGACGCCTAGGGGGCACCCTGGGTGGTGCTAATACACTTAGCAATGTACCAAGACCTTTAGACCTTTTAACCCATTAAAGGTAGACCAAGGGTCATGGAAACCCTAAACCTAACTGATAGCCTTCATAAGGCACCAAACCCTAACATTCCCTTTTTCGCCACGCTGCATCTTCCGAGCCCGAGTCGGATTCGCTACCGAGGAGTCAATTCCAACTCCCACGACCGCCAGGCGCTTCCAAATTGTCGACGCTCTTCCGACCGCATCTCGGGCGTAACACAGACATGGATGCCTTCGATCAAGAGGAGTGAACCAGATCGTAATTGGTCGCATTGAATAGCCTAAACCTTATTCCAGCCTTCAACCAAAGAGGTTTAAGCCTAATAAATCGCCCTTAGTAGCTGCTGCATCCGAGATTGACTCTAACTAAAGAACCTAACCTATGTATTAGATTTCTAGTTCTTATTATTTATGTTCATATGATGGACTCGATGTATTCCCTGTGGAATCATTGTATTGGGAAGGGGGGTAGAGACTTAAAGCTAGTAGATGATGCTCCTAGCTTTGTGAATGATGAGCTTTTGCAGTTGTCAAAAAATATGGAAAATGGCAAGACCCCCGGTCCCCGATGGGACTTCCAAATAATTTTTTAAAAAACCTTGGGCCCTTGCTTGAGACAAAGATCACTGCATAGCCAATGAGTTCAAAGGAGACAAAGATATTTGGATGCAAGAATTAATACCGCTTTTATTGCATTGATTCCAAGATTGATTCTCCTAACACCTTCTGGACATGCACCTATTTCTCTTTCTAATGTTATATACAAGATTATTTCGTGAGCTATTGCCTCAAGATCTAAGACAATTTTAGATATCATTATTAGTAGTTCTCAATCTCCAAATTCTATCTTAAAGATAGGCTTATTTTTGGACAATGTGGTAATGTTCTTATATTGGGACTCCAATGGGCAAAAAGATTCTAACCAAGATGTGGCTCTTCTAAAACCTCACATCATCAAGGCATTTGATACAAAAGAAGTTGGAAATTTTTATTTAGATGTTGCAAGGCCTTGGTTTCAAAGAATGAGAGCATTCCAAATATTCCTCAGAGGCCATTTTGCATAACTCAAGATCACCGCTCTAATCAATGGTGAGTGCAAAATTCCATTCTTCACAAACTAAAGAGGCGGAAGCAAGGTTGCCCTCTCGCCCTTTCCTTTTTTTATTATAGAAGCTCTCCATTGCAAGATGGAGGTAGCAAAGAATACTAACCTTATTAAGGGTCTAAGGCTCCCCGAAAATCCTCGTGCATATCAAATTTAAACCGCATTTTGGTATTTATGACACCTTTTATTCTAATCTCAATGGATGAGAATTCATTACAAATACTCAAAGAATCCTTGCAGAATTTGGTGAAGCTTCGTAAGTGTAAAATCAACCCTCAAGAAAATCAGCAATCCAAGCTTAGGATCAAGAAAAGAGAGATGATGGCTTTAGCCATAGGGTGTAAGTATAACTCTCCCAAGATTAGTTCAAAAATCCTTGGTATCCTTTTTGCAATCGGCAATGCTTCGGGATCTTTGGGGAAATATTATTGAAAAATTCTACAAAAAGGTTGACATTTTGAACTCAAAAATATCTCTAAAAAATGGTAGGGCTTATTGCTAATTTTATGATTTCTTCTTTCCTCATGTGTATCAATCATCGCTTATTCTTGCTCCAAAAAAAAGATTTCTAACAAGTTGCGTGGTATTATTGGTAGATTCATTGTTTGGGCAAAATGTAAGATGCTGGCACCTCTGGCCTCAATGAAAAGAGTGTTGCAAATCAAAGAGTAATGGAGGATTGGGAATTATTAATATTGAAAGGCAAGGGATGGCCTTTGGTCACAAATACTTATACAAAAATTCCCGCTATGAAACCATCAAGCATCCTATTTCCATTCTAATAAGGCACTATATTGGTAAATGCCATCCATATGGGTGGAGATCTCTCGAGAATGGAGCTTCCCACCGATCTTCTTTCCTTCACAAATAACTCTACTCCGTGTATTATCAAAAACGGATCAAAGCTTGGGATCGATCAAGGGGATGTACACTTGGAAAGAAGGCCCGTCCATGGATCAAACTATTTTTTGAATCCAAATTGCTCGGCTAATAACCTCCATCTCTGCCTGGCTTGCCATTTTCCGTATCAAGCCAAAAGCTATGGAAGAGTAAAGGAATCATCTACATCGTGGATCTTTTGATGATAATGGCATTATCCCCTTTGATAACTCTACTTTGGCGAGGAAGGAATGCGCACTGTAACCCTTTTATGAAAACTTCCTTACTACCATCAAACAAAGCCATTGGACGAATGAAGAGAATTCCCCGGCTAAATGATGGAAAAGATGGTTATACAGTGAGAGCCTATAAATATCTTATGAAGGGAGAAAAGTCACTATCCATACAAAATGGAGGGTTCAATCGATAGATGCATCAAGAATATGAGGTTTATGGAAGAGCCCTATCAATCCAAGATCAAATCATTCATGTGGCAATTATGGCATAAAGCTTTAGCTACTAACTCAAAAAAGATACAAAAGTTATCCATGGTCAATTCGATATTTGTGAAAGATGCCTTGAGCAAAGGAAGATGAAAAATCATCTTTTAGAGGTCAGCCATGGTCCGAGTGGACTTTAGAGCTTGCCTCGTGAATCCTCGGCTATGATTTAATTAACCTCTGAGGAAGACTTCTTTATGCCGAAAACCCCAATGATTGAGAAATCTTTGTCCTCCTTTGGAGGATCCGAAGGGTGAACTCCTTCATTTTTAATCATGAAATTATTCCACCTAAGGAATAATTAAACAGTTTTAATATGATGTTAAGGGATTCAAGAGATTAATGCTTGATTCTATGATTGCAGGTTACTTTATTTCTACCGGTGCTAAAACTTAAATGGAGGAAGATGGATCTAAACACCTAACAACGCAATGGGTAAAAATTTTCGGGCAGCCAAAGTGTTGGAGCATATGGAACAGTGTCGCGTGGATGCCGGGTATGACCAGAATTACAACCGCCAGCAAAAAGATAGCAAAGCCTGGGCCTTCAACATGGCTAAAGCAAAATCATGTATGTGCATCTACCGACCTTTCATGAGACGAGGAAAGGCAAGGAAGACCAAGAATTTCAACCTGAAGTCTTACCACTGAATGCTCTCTCTTTCGAAAATACAGACTCTTTTTAATAAATTAGCAGGGCTATTTATCAGTATTTATCAGTTTTTTGTATGAACAAGTAAAGGTCGATCCGTGATATACAATCGGTTTTTTTCGATCACATATCTATTTTAGGGTTCCTCCTCCCTTGAAAAGGAGTTTCAGAAAAATTACTTATATATATATAGAAGCCTTCAATTAAAAAAAAAAAAAGAACCTCAGATGCGATACCCTTCTCAAATTTTCACGCCCGGGCGCCGAGGACCTCTTTACCATGGAGTCACAGAGTTGATCGCATAACCTCACCGAAAAGCTACTCGCGAGGAGGCCATCCCCGGTGTCACAGAGCAATAGCTACAAAGAACACAGATGACATTAGAATGCCGGAACTACCCAGGCCACCGAATCTGGAAGTCCGACCCCGGAGGATCCAATAGACATCAAGTTACCCAAACAACATGCAAAGACCATTACATGTGTGTTCATTAGACAATTATTAAACATGTGCCTAGACCTTGCTCTTGGTGAGGTCGGCCTTACAACCTTATCATGTCGGGCAGCCTTTTGCATAGAACAATGCTCCATGGGAAATACATTCAACCTCTTTGTTATCGCTTTTCCCCATATGTAATATACTCCTATCAATGTAAACCACTAGCTATATTAGCTCGATGAGGATTCTCTGCCACTGCCCCATCGAAGAAGCCCTCGTAAGCTTTTCGTTCAGATGACTCTCTTGACTCAATCCAATTTCACAATCTAGGTTCCATCTTAATATCCCAGGGTTATAATAATTCATCTAGCTATGGTTTTGTATTATAATATTAAAACCCCATTTCCTTAGCTAATGGATTTAATGGTACAAGTAATGCAAGAACAACAAAATCCAAAGACTTTCGCTTAAAATCTATAAGGTCACATGACCGCAATCGCTATACCTCTATCGATGATTCCGCACTCCAGCCCCATCTCCCCAAAATTCTTTGAGTTACCAATTTCCAAGAGTTCTTAAGTTATTACTTTTAATTACCTTCGCTCATTATTACATGTTCTTTTCCTCGGCAATCCGTGTTCTTACATACTTCTAGCCCCCCGTGTTTTTCAAATCTCTTGCAGCAGGACTCAAGCATTTCTTCGCATGGATAGTTCCGCCTCAATCCAAGCCCTTGAACTTCCTATTATTTTCCTTTGAACTACTAATGTACTTGTTTGCAATTAAATATGAGTTAATTAACAAGCAATGCAATGGACAAAAGTAACAATCACGACAAAACCGTGAATAATATGGAAGTTGGGTCATCACTGCATTCCCTGTACACCACACGGTTTCGCCAATAACGCTGAATGGAAGTTAGGGCATCCATTCCACCCAAAGAAAAACTGCGGCATGTTAGCGTGTCAACAAAATTTGGAAGATTTTAGGGTTAGGTTAGCTCACCTGGACGGCCCTCGCCGAAGCTTGCCGGATCTACCGCAGAGCTCCATCTACCGCTTGAAGCTTGCCGGAATCCTCGCCTCGAACCGCTTGAAGCTTGTCGGATCTTGCCGATCTACCGCCGCAGTAACATGATTTGTCGGCCAAGAACACGATTTGCCGCCAAGAACATGATTTGATGTCAAGAACACGATTTGATGCCGAAAAACATGATTCGATGTCAAGAACACGAAGCTTGCCGGAGAAGAACCTGATTCCCAACTTCCATAGCAGGGGAAGGGCTTCTTCAAAATCAAAGAGCACTGCTTCCCGGCCGCCGCCGGCCGCGGCCCCGGCCGATTTTATGAAGGGGAGCCCCCCGCTTCCCCCCTATACAACAAAAAGGCAAAGCAACGCTCCACATTCGCATTGTGGCGCTCCCAAAACGCATCGATTCTTCCTTTCCACATTGAAGACCCCACAAGGCAAATCGGCCTTTCCAAGCCCAAATCGCCCTTCCTGCATAGCCGCATGAGCCAACAGATTCCACATGGATTGATCCCTTCCGCCAGCTTCGACGCCCAAATCTGCATACTTTTAGCCCTTATTCACTCAATTCTAGATGTTAGAACCAAATTCGCCCCTTGCTAGGCCTAAATCAATGCCCTCCGAGCAATTTTGGCATGTTTCTTGATGAATTCAAGTCCGTTTTGGGCGCTTGGTCACCATCCTGTTGTTCTTTTGTCGGGATTCGACCTGCTTAGGCACATCCAAGGACTATCTAATGCCAAATCGGCAGCCTTTTAGAAGACCATATCTATCCTGCTCCAGCAAATTCCAGATGATTCCCATCATTTCTAATGGATTCGAATCCATCTCCAATGATTTTCGTTGCAGATAAAAACAGTTGTTGAAGCTCATAACTAGTAAATTTACTATCTTTTAGATCAATTTCCACTATTCCTTGTGGATTTACGAAGTTTCCAGAGTAACACATCTGGCTCAACGATTTTGGTGCAACCGTCTCTACTTTTAACACAGATCCCATTTCTCATATCAATCCAGAATTTTAGCATATACATATCAATTATGAACAGCTTATGCATAACATATGGCATCATAGTTTTGACTCCTAGGTTATAAGGAAGAGGAAGGAAGAAAGGCGTTTTGCACCCATTCCAAGCTCTCCCAAGCACTAGTACTAATGGCGCACCCCATAGTTCGTAACCATAAAGTAAAACAAGTTCTATCAAAGCCCGAAACAAGTGGGCTTTTCATGACCAATCATGAATCTCTGCTCGAAAACAATTGTTTTGCATTGCATAGAATGCTCTCCAGCCAGCAGCCACAAGCTTGGTAATACATTGTTCCCAAAGTATGTTCTTACAGAACTCTACACCAAGATACTGTAGCTATCTACAACTTCAACTTCATGGCTATCATAGTATGCCGAGAAGATTGAACTACCAATGGCAACGACATCCTTGACATCATTTTTTGATGGAAAAAAGACGAGATTTTTATTCGATTGATTTTCTTTTTATCGTTTTTATTATTGTTGCATCTCAATGCCCCATCAATTTCTACTACTTCTACTTCTATTCTATTCTATTCTACAAGGCATACTATAAAATATGATATACAATAGATTGAACTTTTCTAAATAGATGTATAGGGATAGCACTAGGGATCTTAGCAACCAAGGCAACTAAAAGAGTGAGGGGACCTGTCCCCTCTTACATCATGGGAGAGACTTCCTTGAAGCTCTTGGGAGAGATGTAACTGTTCATAATCAACCATATTCCATGTACTATGAGTGGAGAACCAAGATATATTGCATATTCCAAATAATTTGTTAGCATTCAAGGGCCTACAGAATTTTGTTGAAATGAGCAAACTTGTACCATTGAAAGGGGAGGTTCTATGGGAAGGGTTGTTGCATGCTTCTTATTATTTTATAATGAGACACAAATAGACTATTATAACTTAGGATTCATTGTGCATGAAATTAGTAACCTTGCCCAAATGCAATGTCTTCGTAGATTCATGCATATTTATGCAACAAGCAAGATACTGACTAAAAATAATTGAGGAAAAGACAAAAAATTTAATCTAGCAAATTCCAAGGTTCTAGGATGCCATTATCTTGGGCATCATTGTTGATGATTGCAAGTAAAGCAAGATAAAGACTAGGATAAGAATCTGGATACGAAATTTTTTAAGTAAGTTTCAAGATGTCTTATCCTCCTATATGTCAACGACTTATAAACATGTCAACATTTTATTCATCTTCCATGTCATTATCGATGATTGCATGTTAAGAATACTTACAAACATGTCAACATTTTATTCATCTTCCCTATCATTATCAATGATTGCATGTTAAGAATACTTACAAATACACCAATTACTTGTAGACAAACATGTTAAGAGTACTTTACAAAAATGTCAACTTTTTATTCATCTTACATGTCATTATCAATGATTGCATCTAAGAATACTTACAAGCAAATCAATATGTTACTTGCAATGTTGGTCAACAGAGGGAGAGGGAGATTGTGTAGCTGGTAAAAAAAAAAATGGAAGGCATTGAAGACAATAAAGTATATGCAAGTGTCAACCAAGTGCAATCGCTTTAACATGTACCGTCCCCGAGATTTTATTCTAGGAATGAATCTCAGATTCAAGCGGAAAGATGGCATGTATGGGTCGTAACAAATTGGCTAGAATTGTTATCACCATAACAGTCTCGTTGTCGGAATAAAAATCTCTGGCCAGGCTTTAAGGCGGATAATAGCCTCTACACAGGCCATTATGGGCCAGGAAACGGCTGAGGCCATTTGCACGTGCTGGGTATGGTCTCGACCATTTCTTGGCCCATAACGGCCTGTATACAGGCTATTATCCAGCCCATGTAACTAGGGTGAAATTTTTGCATGATATATATATTTTTTTTTTTGAAGAAACTACAGAGATTGTATTACTATATGGGAAAATTACATAGTCATACATATTAAAAACCATTGCGTGCATCACCCTTAAATGGAAAAAATGGTGATGGCTGAGTAAAACCATCACAATCCTTTTAAGGGAAGGATATCCACTCAAAAAGGATCACTTTTAAAATAGTTCGTAAAAGAAAACTTAGTCTAATATTCCGTCAACACTTCACGTAATATCGTACCCCCTCGAGAGTGATTATAGCAAAGGCCTCCTCTCAGGTGGATGAACATCGATCATCCAATTCATTCGCCCATAGCCCGCTGAATCCAAAAGGTACATGATCCAAAGGCCCCAGCATCTTCATGAATCTTCGCCTTTGGCTTGAAATAAGGTTTTATCTCCGGATTGAACCTCCAGAGATCTTCATCACCCAGCAGACGAGTGAAGGTAATGCAGCTGATGACCTCAGTTTTGAGCCAGAAAAGAGCATCTATGGTCTCCACAGCTGACAAACGGGCAAGAGAGGTGATCTACCTCACGCATGTCCTCCCGCATGGGTGCCTCCTCAAAGAAAAGCTCACAAACAAAGAATCCACATCATTAAAAAGCAGAGTGAAAAACTAAAAGAAACCATTGAAGGTTCCCAAGGAATCCCATTGTCTGTCATAATTCAAGCCCTATTTTGCCTTGTGAGCCATGGCAGCCTCAGTTAAGAGGACCTGAAAGGAAGCTTTAAGCTTATTCAAACTTGGGGCCGATCCAGAGATGGCCACCTCGTTCCTATGTTTCCATATGGCCCAGCAAGTTAGGGTCCGGATGGTCCCTTTGAAAGGGGAGTTCTGATTTAGATATTGTAGCAAGGATGCCTCATCGAGGGTGTTTGTTGTACCGCAGGTTGGATCCATTGCCGTAAAAGGGAGAGTTGTGGACAAAGGAAGACATGTGAACTTGTCTCCCTTAAGCCACGTACCCATTGGGCATAAATCAAACTTGATTGTTGAGTTGGGCCCTAAAACCATTTGTCTTTAGACTTTGTTCAACAATAACCAAATGAAGAGCCCAATTTTGTTAGCACATTGAAGTTTCCACCCCTGCCTTATAATTGTGATGGCTAGGTCCCGGCAAGTGCAGCCCCGTGCTCGCTTCACTTTTAATTGAGACCTATCCAAAAGCAGATCAGAATTTTTGAAACCTTATATGGTAGCCCGCCACACGCCCGCTTTGAGCACAATTTGCTTGCCCCAATCGGTTCCGAAGTTAGAGAAGCATAAATGCTTCTATTTGTATCGTTGTCGCAATATTGAGGTAAGGTCACACCCGCCTTTCCACTTATCATTATTCTTCATAGAATCAATGGTATGAAGGCCCTGCATGGCACCATTCCTTATATTTAAGAGGATCTTTGAGGGCCAAACATCCCTCCTCTTCTTCACCAAGTCCCCGATGCCAAAAGAAGCCAAAGTCATCATTGATAGAACTTAGAGGCCGAAAGCTCTAAAGGTGGTGATGCCCGGTTCCATGCGTAGAAAATTTTTCTCAAAATTTTGATGTGCCTGGAGCAGCTTTGAGCTGAAAGAAAGCTGAGTCAGGAAGATGATGAGGGAGAGAAGGAGAATCCACCAGAGATGTAACCTCCAACCAGTACTTTACTAATTTTAAGGCTGGAGAGGGGGCATTAGACATTAAAGATCTCCAGACTAGCTTTGCTGCCAAGACTTGTGCTTGGACAAATAAGTCTTTGCAGCCCAGGCCTCCTTCTCTCTTGGGCAGAGTCAAATTATCCCAGGATACCATTCTAGCACCTTGCCAAATGTAGTCCCTCATAGCTGACTCTAACTTTCTATAGGAGGATTTATCAAAGAATGATGGTCAAGAGAAGAAATTTTTGCATGATATTGACCCCAATATAGCGAAGATCATGCTAGTTTTATCATTATTCTACACTGCTGATGTTGACCCCAATATAGCAAAGATCATGCTAGTTTTATCATTATTCTACACTGCTCTTCAATTGTTAAATTCTATTTTTTGTACATGTAAATATGCAAATGATTGACCATGTATGTGTTGGTTGTCGATCATTTTCAATATTCCAAAGTGGGTGGCAGATGTGTAAGCACAATATTTGCTATGAGAAAAATTTTCCTGATTTTATCTGTAAATCTTCCTCTTTATTGTGCATGTCGTTGACTTGAGATACTTCTTAAGACGACTAAGAATTGGCTGCATTTATTCTATTATTTCAGTCACGCCATATGTCTTCTTGGTTGACCTAAGTTAACGCTTGTTCTTTCTTTGTTTCCCCTTTAAGCGTAGAATTATGCCGACTAGAGTCAATTAATCGCGCTCTTATCTGACTTTTGATTTTGAAGGCCGGATTAGATCGGGTTGTGTTTTCCTTTTTCGGAAGACGATGTTTGGTCTGTGCTCTTTAAACAACGAAATCAAGATAGACAATAATCTTAGTTTTTCAAGGATTCAGAGTAAGTAATCTTGGCGTCTTAGCAATGGATTGTGTGAGAGCTAACAATAGGAATTATTTGGATTCTCATGAAATGGGCTCCTCATCGATTTGGATTTGGCTTGTCAAGGATTTAGCTTCTCAAAGACGAAGCTAGCAATACGGCCAGCATAAAAACGATCTATTTGTAACTGCAATTCCGTTCTCCTTTCTCCCTTTTTATTTTCAACTTTATGAAAGCTTATTATTCTGCAATTCAGTTTTTTATTTTCAACCTTATGGAAGCTCAATATTGTGCAATTCACATTTTGACTAACGCTCCATGGACGATAGATACGATTCCTGTAAGTTGGCCTGGGCAAGCAGGGAAGCTGCTTTTGACGAGGCAAGCAGTGATATAAAAATGTATATCCTAGTTCTATAAGGTCATGTTAGCCTTCGAATCAAATGATAAAACATTTCTAAATCTGAATGGGTTAATTTTAAGTGAAATTTGAAAGGAGTTTCCCAACGTGGTAATTCTAAACCATTTAATGAGCACATTTTCGTGTATATGAGTTTCCCATTCTAGGGTTTCTGGAGCATGTCAGCACGTGATGGAATATTCATGCTCCAAAATCATGTTGCCAAGATCCTGGAAAACAGATCCCGATATCAGCGATCCCATCCGCAAGTCTTACAATGCGGATACCGGAGCAGTGTATCCAAATTAACACATAGAATGCGCGATGACAAAGAATGACTGAGACTAAAGTCAGGGGAGGGTCAGGTGTCAGGTACGAATAACAGTGGGTCGAGCTAATGGCACCCGTTAGGGGAAGGTGGGGCTCGTGGGGCGATAAAAATTTTGCTCCAGAGTCCATGAGTTAAGAGTAGAACAAGATAGATAGATAGATAGGGGTATAGTGTCAACCCTTGTGACAAGCCATAGGTCCAGTGACAACTTTGTGTCGAATGCTATTATCTTGACACAAAGTGTTTGTGTTGTGGCAAAATTGTGTCTAGTGCATACCGTCAAATATTTCGTCAAAAGAATGACCTCCTTTTTGTCAACTTTTTTAGCGCAACTTAAGTAGGTTATTGCAACAACTTTTGAACAATATTATAGCAAAGTTGTGGCAACCTTTTCTTAAGACTTATGACAAAATGTTATCCAAAATTTCATCTAATATTTTGACAGAATTTTGAGGAGCATTTGTCAATTTTATATTGCAATTTGAGGTGGTTGTTTCAAAATTTAAGCAATATTATAACTAAGTCACTACAACATTTGCCTAATACTTTTATACATCATTAGAGATATAGTATTGCACCAAGGGATATTACTCCGAAGAATCCAAGAATGATTTGGATACTCGAACAATAGTCAGTTGGAGAGGAAGATAATGGTGAAGGGTACTTGGCCACATGAAGGAGCAAAGTGATCAGGAAGATAATGCAATGCTCAACATCAAATGATCTATACCATAGTAGTTATAGCAATAAGATTGACAACGCTGATTAATCATATCACACATCAATTTGTTCACTTAGGTCATGCTCAATGTCCTCCACCTCAAAGATCATCTAGATATAGACGAAAGAGCCAAACCCCTAATTGCTTCCGTAATGATCATGTACATGTCCAACAATTTCTTCATCTTCAATATAATCCTCATCATGACCACGAATATGGATTGGCTTAATTGAATGGAGATCGGCACATAAGTTGCTTCTTTATCAACTTCCTCTCTTTTGTGAAAGTGCCAACGGTGATTCTAAAGGAACATGTTCATCAAGATCATCCTCAAGCAAATCTTCTCCCAAATATGCACTCTCCTCTTCAATGTTGATACCAATATCCGCCAGCCCCATCTTCGCTTCATGCAACAATGAGTCATCATCAACATCATTAGCGACACCCATAACACCCTCACCACCACCACCACCGCCACCATCACCACCAAAAATCATCATCAAGAAAGAATATCAACATGAATGCCGCCGCCGCCGCCATCAAAATCATCATCAGCCTCAGATGAATATCATGAGAGAGCTCTTCCATGTTATTTTCATCTACTTGATAAAGCAATTACGCCGAGCCCGCTGGTTGACAATGTACAACAATCCACCAGCTTTGTGTCATTAGGATTCTCATGGATAAATATCTGCTCAACCCGACTTGGAAAGACGAAAAGGTTCTTTCATCTCGTGCAATACCTTTGAAGAATCCACTTCGAAATCCCGATGGATGAGTCCTAACTGCCTTGCCACGACCTCTCAGATACAACTTTGAACCATCGCCTTTGAAGACATTTACATGAAAGCTACGATAATCCAACTCAATAATGTCCGGCCGATTCCCATGTAATTCAGGCTACTCTCCGTAAGATTGTGATCCCCGTTGCTAGATTGACTTTTTGTTCAAATTCGAAATGATACCTAAATCAAATGTAACTCTACGCTTTATCCACATTGTTTATAATAAAATGTCAGCCTCGTGATGCCCACATTGAAGTATAGAATCACGCCTAGAACAAAATAATGATGATGAGTAATATAATATAAAAAGAATGAAACTTTGGATCAAAGATTTCTCGATACCTTTCTACTACAACCAAGTGCAAGCTCATAATCATCATCCGAATAACTTGACCACAATCTTTAGCTTCGGCCCATACAAGCCAATAACCATGCATTATTCATAACATCCGAATAGATTGTCTTATTGATCGCCTCGTTGACCTTCTTCGCATCCTCCTTAGCAGCTTCATGCAACTCCCTCCATGGTTGTAAACTTGTAGTATTATTAAGAACAAATGTGCTTATCGCAAAAAGCATGTCATCACTGACTTCGCTCTACACCATTACCCTCAGAATACTTCCTCATGTAATTTCCTTGGTTCTTTCTTTTTCTCCCACAATTTTGGACCATCAGATGGCAAGATGTGGTGGCATCGCTTAGATAAAATAGTGTTTCTTGTATAAGATGACCTTCAGCCATGCAACCCTCCTCGGTTTTGCCATTTGATCTAACAAAATTTTTGAGCACCTTCATGTAGCCTAGAAAAAACATCCATCTACTAGGAGCGTGTCCCGCCAACCTTATCTCATTTGAATATGTATCAACAGATGTACCGCGGTGTATAAGCACATTATTTGAACTTATAGTCGATAGAAGTAACATAATTGCATAGAATTTGTTTAGTAGTACCGAATGTTTAGTTTGGTTGCAGCTCCTCAGAATTAATTTATGCTTTTTGGCACATATTTGATAGATTGCCACTTTTGTTAAGAAGAACATGTCTTTTGTTCAAGTTTGCAAGTACCATGTGATGCTAATATGGAGGCGTAACCACCTCAAACCGATCAACCAAGAGAAGAAACCTCCCTTATTGTCCGCTTGTTTTTACTGTGGGTCGCACAGAAAGCACTTTATCCTAATGATTCTAGGCTAGAGCCAAATAGAATAAATAAACCAATGCCATAGAAAGCGAGAATTTAAAGCGCATCCCGTAAAGAAATGAAATTTGAAGACGATCGCGGCCGCATTAACCGGGTGTGGCGATAGGTATTGAGGTGTTTCGGCCGGCAGGAGCCGGGTTGAGTGAGTTGTGGGCGGTGCTTTGACCGATGCTTGAATTTATCCGTGAGCTAAATCATGGCTAAATGAATTAAGTTGTAGATGCAAAGTAGTTTTTTCTTTAAACTAGCTTTATGTTCAAAGTATGCCGATGACCGATTGCCATTAGTGTCCAAGACTCTACCCCAGTAGTACGAACCCATGTCCGAATCAAGAATAAACATTGAAAATGGACGCTATTAGCCATGTTGAATAAATATCCAAAGGATTGGAAACCATGTGCAATCGAGTTGTGGCCAAGGGGCATTATGTTATAAACAAAATATGTGAATTTTCTGCCATCTATTGTATCAAATCGTTATGGTACAATACTAGCTAACAAAATTGAACAATCATAGCCTGATAAGGCCGTACCGAATATATCCAATGTGTTACGTATATGTCAACAGATTGGTTATTATGACATGGCCTCTAACCAAACTTTCAAGTGCTATGATTTGGAGATAGATGATGGCGGATACTAGCCAATTGTGCCCAATGACTACTTTAGTATGTGATTGGATTAGTTAAACTTGACAATGATTACCACATCATTATTATCATTCGATAATATCTTGATTAATGCTAAGATTAGTGTCAAAGATTCTACCTGTAGGATGAACCTATGTCTGATCAGTAATAAACGTTGAAAGTGGACGTTATTGGCCATGTTGAAACCAATGCATGCATGTTTTGCCAAACAGGCATAGGCTTAGAATGCATGTCTATTGGATTGTCTTGCATAATAAATGTTTGTTTAAGGTAGTATCTTGATGCTTTTTTATGATATAATTGCAGGTCATTGAAACGCCGCCAATCTACTAATTCTTCAAATAATTGCACTGAAACATCTGCACAAGGAGCCCGCAGAAATTCAAAGAAGCAATCATTATTACAAAACGTATTATCGGTGCTTAGTTGCTCATCTTCCTCTGATGATGAATGTGATGATATATCTGACCAAGATGATCCTAAGACTGACAATGACAAAGACGCCTTAAAGGAGATTGATCTTTCCTACAATGTCCAATTTAGGAAGTTATCAAGATCTCTGGTATGTGCAAAACTTAGTTTATGTTAGTCTTATCTTTATTATTTTGACACTTGTCATCTCTATTGTTGATCTTTATTATTTTGACACTTGTCATCTCTATTGTTGTCAAACTGCTGCAGGTTTGTTTTCATAGAGGAGAATTGCTAATGGATGAAGCAGTATGAGTTCAACCGTAAAGCATCGATGCATTGAAGACTTATTGTAGGGAGGTTGACAAGCTTTTTAGGGAGATTAAGCCACCTACACTTGCAAAGAACTTTGAAGTACATCCATGAGCAATTTGGTGATGGGCTATGCGAGGTGGACATCATCGATTCTTGAAGAAGCGCAGACATTGGAGGTTAGAGACTTCTATAAGCTTTTTAGGTTATATCAATTGCATCTTATAATTCTTTTGTCCGTAGTATATAGGTGCCCCTTTGGTTCTAAACTTCAAGCCCCCGAATTTGTGCTTATAGTGCATACCATCCTGCTCCTCCTCCAATCCCACCTTATAACAAATTTCATGCCATTGATGAAATTTGATTCTAATTTGCATTCAAATGCATTTGGCATCTCGTGCACCGCAGATTGGTCTAATGCGCAAATTGCCCTGCAAAAGAAATGTTCTTCACCGTAAATACATGAATATGAATAAGCACATGAATAAATACCTCCTCTGCTTCTAAGACAGTGTCTGCCCTAGCAGCCTTCTTCAAAGACATAAATTTATCTCGTATCTAACAGTATCAAAGTTAGCACATACCATACAAAACAGTTTACTTTTGAAATCATTATTATCAACACACCTGGTCATATTGCAGGTTGGGCTTATCAAAGTGCTTTCAGAGTTCCTGCACGTTTGTAATCCACGTAAAGAGACTTATTTCCAATCATAAATTACATCCCAATCAATGATTCATATCCTGTTGGCCACTTCTCGCATTTTCCGGGGGAAATTGAATTAGACAGACTTCAAGCATGTCTCCAAACACATCTACTTTCTGTCAACCTGCAGTATGATGATTGCAGCCTCTTTTTAGACTACAATACTCAGGCAAAGGTTAGAAGTTACCTAGTCACGAGTTAAATATACCACTGCGCAACAAAGAAGCCATAATACTGTGGGGCTAGTCTTCCTTATTCAGACCCCTTCAGCATGGGTTGACATCGGCAGGCACTCGGAGGCATGTTCTTTCATGCCCGTCATATCTGGTGGGCTCAGTTTCAGATGCACATACGTGTTAAACAAATACATTGCATACATTTTCAATTTATATGGAAACTGTACAGTTCAAATTTGCTCTGCAGACAATTAATATAGCAGTGAGGTTTGCAACTCTAACACAATGCTATAGATGCTAGAAAACGCATGTAGAAGTATTGGTATGTATGTTATGGGCTCAAAATCCTTGAGAGCCATAGCTATTCATGAGCATGGTAAGCTTTTTAAAATCATCACGTAGTTTTGCTTCCAGCAAACTCTTGGCAATGAGGTCAAGCTTATCAATTACAGAGGTACTTACATTAACGCCTAGCATTTGAGCTGCTAATGCAAAAGAGGTTACCATATTGTGTGCTGTACATCGTGGCCAGTTGCCAGAACCCAACACTAAATGAGATGCTCTTTTGAAATCTTTACCAACTTGTAAATGGGCAATGTTAAATCCCCGTGAACCATGTTCTTCATTGCAGGACCAAGCTCTTCCCAGCATTTCTGTGAATATAGATCAATCTGGTATTTGGGCAACACTAAGCTTTCTTCATGTAATATGCCCAAGATTTTCAAGATGGCATCCCACGAACTTAGAATGCCATCTTTCCAAAATAATTCACACTGCTCTTCCAGGTTATCCCTTTTTGCATGCCAAGGAAGTTTGCAGCATGGTGGAGATACAGAAAATGCTTTGGAATGTTGATTTTACATACCCAACACGACCAGATGTGCAAATATTCAGAAACTTCTCCTTGTCAATTCCCAGTGGTTTAACCGTTGCACTTGTGGGAGAGAGTGGTAGTGGAAAATCAACAGTCATCAGTTTAATTGAACGGTTTTATGATCCTCAAGCTGGTATGGTACGGACATAAGGTTGTTCCAGTTAAAATGGTGGAGATATCAAGTGGGTCTTGTGAGTCAGGAGCCTGTGCTTTTCGGTACCACTATCAGGGAAAACATTGCATATGGGAGAGATGGTGCAACAACGGAGGAAATAAACACAGCAGCTTACCTTGCCAATGCAACTAAATTTATTGGAAGAATGCCAGACGTAAGAAGGCATCTGATTTATCTATACGCCAGAGTTTGTAATGTAGTTTGATATTCTGCTGTTTCAATTTTAGGGCTTTGATACACAAGTTGGGGAGCGTGGAACCCAGTTATCTGGAGGTCAAAAACAGAGGATAGCAATTGCAAGGGCAATTTTAAAGAATCCTAAAATACTTCTGCTTGATGAAGCAACAAGTGCATTAGATGCTGAGTCTTTCCCACGAACTTAGAATGCCATCTTTCCAAAATAATTCACACTGCTCTTCCAGGTTATGCATCCCTTTCTGCATGCCAAGGAAGTTTGCAGCATGGTGGAGATACAGAAAATGCTTATCAGCTGCAACAGGGATTTTTTTTACCGTGCTTGTTGCATGCTTGTTGTTCTCCTAGACTTACATGCTTCGTTACACTTGCTGCATGCTTTTTGAGCTTAAGCTTACCTTGCTAACAAATTTCACAGGATCTAGTTTACTTTAACTATATTTGCTGCATTAGTACATAGTTGTAGTTCTTGCTCTTCGTTGAAAAATCACTGGCTGCTTTTTTTTTTCCTTAACTTTGTGCATTGAAGACTTTCTTGTATCCACTATAATCATGGCCAATATCTTATATTCGTTATTTGCTATCTTTATGGGTTTGCTTCCAAGTTTTATTGAGAGCCATTGATCTGTGGGATATTCCTGGTATTGTGCCAGATCAATGGCCATTAAGATTTTGACCCAAAAATAAAAAACCGCTTCCTATGGTGTCGATCGCACACATGGTTGAAGCACACAAGAAAAAAGCAAAATAGAATAGAAAACCCAATGGTCAGCATGAAGCCTGCACTGCTGAACCAAGTTTGCTGAACCAAAACTTGGCATCGCCCATCGCGAACTGCCCCAATGAACAATAACCATTCCGGCAGATTCGGCAGAGTTATGGGCTGGATCAGCTTCAGGTAAACCGTTGAAGAAAAGAATTGCCCTTAGGTAACTGGGTCGGGATGCTGGCTAGCCTAGACCTCGGAGGAAAAAGGGAGGCACAGATTCGCAGCAGGCGCAAATTCGCAGCAGGGCCTGGGGCAAACCAGTAAACGGGCTGGGTGACCGGGACCTGCTCTTATAGAAATCTGCGCGAAGGGGCCTTATGATTCGTGCCCAAACCTGGGCCTGGGCTGTGAAACCGATGCTATCTGGGCAGCCATGGTGATGCAGATCCTCTCGCTGTGGTCGATTGCGAGGGTGATGCAGCGGCAAAGTATTCTCTTCAATTCATCCCTGTATTTATGTCACCTACTCAACTAAGTTATCTTCCAGGATGTGACAATTCAGCCCAGAAGTTTTTCTTCCCCTGTTTTTGCCCATGCACTATCGCCGGCGCCGTACTTGAAGCCCCTTTACAACCCACTCTATTGCTTTCTACCAGTCTAATTTCTCCCGATCTGACCATTTCCAAGCTCTTTTGACATACCTGTAGCTTTTTTTCCTGCTTTTTTGTTCAATCCGGCGGTGATATGTCATGATTTGTGTTGCAGTCTATTCTGTGATTATTTACCCTGCAAAACCGGCATGTTCACAGCCACCTTGTACGCTCCTTCACATGCTTTCTAAATTGGAACCTACGACATAGACGACTAATTCCTATAAAAAAGGGGAGTTCCAAACCACCCAAAATAGCATTAAACAGTGAAGCTCCTCTCAGATGGCAAATTATACCCTTTTCAATACAATACTATACGGAAATCTTAGGCCAAACCACTGCCTGAAAACCCTCCCCAACCCCAAAACGAAAATAGCATACTATATCATGTTACATTATTTTATATTTCAGGGATAACCTTCGCAGAAAGGTCCGCACCAACAATGCACCCAAACCAATGCATGTAGATGAAGAGAGTTGGAAAAGGTTTGTCGAACTTTGTGGGAAGACATATCAGCGCCAAATAGATGCAGCATCCAAACGCAAGAAGCAACAACGAGCTGGTTCAGGAGGGATCATGTCAATAAAGTCAAAATTTGTAAGTGATTTCTTAATTAGAGAATGGGAATTACCATGTAGTTAATGAAATATTTCATTCAATTCAATTAATCATCAAAGACATGAAATCAATGTATTCATTTTTGTAATTAATGAAATATTATGCAGTTTCAAGATTGGGGGTCCATGCCTACAAATGATCTGATACAAGAAATCATTACAAAAGGGGGATATGAAGCCTTTAGGAAAAGGATGATTGCGAAGGGGTTTGTGCCAAAAAAGGTAAGTTTACCTTTTTATGGGTTTAAATATATCAAAATTTTAAGAGCTGCATTTATATTATAGCATAAGGCATTGGACTACATAAGAGGATCAAGCCCAGGGATAATTTTCAAGACGAGATCCAAGAAGGAGATAGAAGTTATGAACAAAGTAAGTGTATATAGATTGTTATTTTATAGTCAATTTGAATTTACATTAATCTCACAGATGTATCTTATAAATGTAGAACACATGCTACATTGATAGCGAATCTGATAAGGAAAAGGTATGAAGTGCCAAATTTGATTCATGTTATTCACCTTTGTTCAAATAGATCTAACTTCTGATTTGTTAAATTAGGAAGAGGACAATGATGAAGCCAACCAAAATGAGGTCGTAAGCGATAGAAATGATCTTGAGAATGGAGAGGATTGAAGTTTGTATTTTGCATTAATTTGAAAATTTAAGTTCTTTGTTTATGAAATTTAAAGTTCTTTATTGACTTTTGAGAAAGGAGGCATGAAACTTGTCATTGCATATGACTAGTATCTCCTTGATGTATGAACTCCATATTTAATGAGAAAAATTGCTTATGTTCACTTCAAGTTATCTCACTTTCATTCTGCAGCAAATGAGAAAGTTGCTTTGATATCCTAGTTGGAAGACGAAATGTTGTACATAAACTAGTTAGAAAAAGTGAATACAAACTGTTGCAAGTATTATAGAATTTTGCAAATACAGCCTTTAATTTGACGAAGATACTTTGGTACTGTTCTTGCCACCTTTATGACACAAAATCCCATATTGTTTTGTACACACAAATTAGTCCCCTTGGTTTTTAAATTGACAAAACGGGTGCATTATATTTATTACTATCTTGTCATAACGTTGACATTTGTTGTGATACAAAGGTCACTTCCTCATTGATATTATGTTGACTAAAAGTGTAGGAGGGCTTTGCTATAATCTTGCCATAGTTCCTGACACAAAGTACAATACAAAATTGACACAAAGGCCATTAAAATATCAACAATATTGGTGACAATATAACAACACTAAATTGCTATAATAGGTGATACTGCGTTGTTAATCTCAATGTTGTAAACTTGTTGAAAAGTCTATTTGTGTCAACATTTATGACCACATTCTATGTCATAATCTTGATGCAATGCTTGTCACCCAAGTGACAAATGATGACGACAAGTATAGTGTCAAGTTTGTCACAGCTATAGGAGTATTGGAAGTTCCTTTTGTGTCACATTTTTCGACGCTATATTGGACAATAATAGTACCCTCCTCTTGTAGTGATAGATAGATAGATAGATAGATAGATAGATCAATCTATCGATCGATAGGTAGATAGGTAGGTAGGTAGGTAGGTAGGTAGGTAGAAACAAGTTTTTTTAGGGCAGTTGTCTCTCGATCAAATGGTCTGATAGGTAGGCACAATGATCCACATCATGGCCTACAAAAAAATTCTCAGTTTTTTCCACAGCTTAGGGCATCCCTTATCATCGAAAATAAGCAGACCTAAAGCTAAGAGCTTAAATCGCCAGAAATACAAACGAGCAAGAATTGAGCTCTCCTTCTAGCAGGTTAAGTGTTGCTTGATGATTCATCCGCAGTCTTATTTCCTACAAAACAGAAATAAGAATTTAGTTACAACATTGCGAATATTACGGCCATAATGCATAACCTATGAGGGAGTGAACTACTTACATCTTGTTGTGCAACTACCATTTGGAATGATTGTTTGTTCTGGTTTAAATTCATGCTCATTGCCTCCATACTGGAGTGTGTCCTTGTTGAAAACACTGATTGCAAGTACGTGACACCTACGTATTAAGCATGCACAATGAAAAGCAAGTCTCCTAAATGTAGCAATATCTAGATCTCAAGGGTTTACCCCAGCTGATGAAAGAATGTTCTGGCAAGCCTCTTCCTGGTCTAGGTATTAAGCCATCTGTGCATCATCTCGGTCAGCTCTATATATATTGAAGGTGCATATTTATGTCCCAGAAGATTTGAGAACACCTACTGCCTGCTCTATATTCAAAATGAAAACATATTAACTTCCACTGTTGGGTGGACTCCATAGCAAGAGCCTAGAAAAATTCACTCGAAGATAATGTATCATGCAACCAGAACATAAGTCAATGCATTTGAAGGAATATAAGAGAGGGAATCCAGAACATGAACATGCTGAGAATGGCCAATTTCTAAAATGAAAGAAGCACCAGATGCACTATGGGTATACTTCCACTAAAACATGATAATAACAACGTCTATGCAACCGTAAAGATCCTAATATTAAGATGACTGCATTTATCAGCATTGTTGAAACAAAAATATAGGAATATAAGCATATTACATCGATACCTCTCACCGCGATAACCATGTTCTAAGAAATCCGACCAGAGTCGGAGGGCCAAACATGAGACCCCGACTAGTTAAACTCACAGTGCTCGACCAGGCATCGAAGACGTTGATGCTGCATTGCGCTAGTCGCTTGAAGGGGACATCGGTGTACTTAGACATGGATCTGACCCCCGGCTCAACAGAAGGAGAGGCAAGAGGAGTTTGCAAAGATTAGACAGGTCAGGCAGGCAGGGGGATCGACAGGCCTGGTTAATGGCAAGATGAAGGTATTTGTGCCTCCACGACCAACAGTGGCAGAAACGGCGACCAGGGGACCAAGCACTTCTAGATCCTCCATCTCCAGAATGGCAGATCACACACAGCAACCAGGACCAAGTACCCGGGCACCACCCACAGCAGCAGAGCCAGACATGAGAGCCCCGACACCTGCCAATGGCCCAACTCCTATAGCCTCCATAGGGACTGGGATAGGGCAGTCACCACAGACAGCATAGGAAGAGTGCCTTCGAATTGTATCATGGAACTGTAGGGGATTCCCCTGGAAGCGCGGTGAGGGCATTGCTCAATTTGCTACAGGCATGGACATCATCTTCTTGCAAGAGACATGGGAATATAGTGGTCATCTGAATGAGCGCCATGGCAAGCGAAGGTATGGAGGAGTCGTGTGCTACTTCAAAGATGCTATATCATCCACGCCTCGCTCCACAAGGTCGATAGACTCAACCGCCACCGTGGATACGAAAAGCCGCAGCCTCACCATCGCCCACTGTTTATTGCAGGATGTTATATACCCCATGAAACTTCTAAGTCCTACAGGGTTCATCAGGCAGATATAGATGTGCATATGCCCTATAGGGAACTGTATGATGACATAGAGCAGTATCGTTAGGAGGGTCATGTGTTTTTATTAGGAGATTTCAATGCACGTACGACACAGTGGGCAGTCGGTCATCTTTCAGGGAAATGCTGACTCCAACCCACTTTGGATAGAAACGGAGGCATCCCAAAGATGCAAGACGCCCCGCAGATACGCGAGCCTTTGGAATAGAGTTGGTCCAGCCCACGCCAGATCTTTGACATGGTGATCTCGCAATGCTATGTTCGGGATGGTCACATCGGGGGCTTCACTTGCGTAGTTTACGAGGGGCGATGGTGGAGCCAAATGGTGGGACTATCTCCTAGCTCCGGTGCGAACTTGATATCATTAGAGATTTCGGCGACAGCACGTGAACAAGCGATGAAGAGACTTTGTCGCACCATTATCCACATTATGTCACTTTGATTGAGGCACTCGGCGGCGTGGCCACAGACGCCCCGGGGGTTTGGGATACACCCCGAACTATCGGAAGCAAGCAAGATATGAGGTGGCGCTTGAACGTGAGCTACAGGGGATTGATGCCCTCTATACATTGCAGGATAAGTGTGAATAGTTGGTGAAGGCCTTACTCGCAGCAGCCAGTGAATGCTTTGCAGCAAGAAAGCCCCCGCGAAGGGACACTGCGCAATTCCCTCAGAACCCCTGGTTTGACGCCGAAGTAAGGCTCTAAAGAGTCAGCTACGCGCTATCTTAGATCCACAGCTCCGGCAACAGGCCATTAGGGACTATAAGGCATTCTTGAAATCCAAAAAGCATCGCTACATTGTAAAAAATCAGCAATGCATGTTTGATCTACTAATGATTGAGCCAAAAAGCCTTTTGGCGTAGAGTGCTGTATAAGAGGCATCAACCACCTAGCAATGTTACCTCAGACCAGTGGAGACAACGGTTGGAGGAGTTGTATGACCCCCCAGGAGCAATCGCTGAGGTACCAGAGCAGCGAGGAGAAACACTACAGCTTTCAGAGGAGGACATCCACCAGGGTCTTAGGCATCTTGCTAATGGTAAAGCAAAGGACTTGCAGGGACTTCAGGCCGAGCTGTTGAAATGGGGTGGGCCAGCTTTGCTCGGGCCTTTGACAGGGATAATCAATCAGGCCATCAGAGAGGGCCTCCTACAGGAATGGATGGTTAGCAAAGCCACCCCTATTCATAAGGCGGGAAGTAGGGATGACTCCACCAACTACCGTATGATCATGGTGAGCCCGTTACTCGCAAAACTTCTAGCAGGTATGCTGGAGAAGAAGTTAACGCAATGGGCTGAGGAAGCTGGAGTCCGTGCAGTTGGCCAGGCAGGTTTTCGCCTTGCCTACTCCACGAGTGATCATATTTTTACTCTCAGAATTCTTATGGAAGCTAGCCGCAATGCACGACGTGACTTGTATTGCTGTTTTGTGGACTTTAAGACGGCATATGATACGATCCCTCGGGACCTGTTGTGGCAACGCTTGCAGGAGCTACATGTCTACAGGATTTGCAGAATGCCATCTACCGGCTCTATGATGGAATATATGCCACGTTGCCGACGTCGGATCACCGGGTGAACAACACCATAGGTGTTAAACAGGGATGCCCGTTATCTCCAACGCTTTTTGGACTCTATATTGACAAGTTGGAGACCTTGATGCAAGAACATGGAGGTGGTGGCCCGCGGTTGCCAGAGGCATATACAGTAACACAGTTGCTCTATGCAGACGATCTGGGCTTATTGTCCCATACAGCTAGGAGTATGCAGGAACATTTGGATGTTCTCAGTCAATTCTGTAACATAGAAGGAATGACCGTCAACCAGCAGAAAACCAAGCTGTTGCCAATCCTGTCTGCGCAGCATGATATTCCAGACTTCTATTACAGAGGACAAAGGATGGAAGTTGTGAGGACCTTTAAGTATCTGGGAATCGATTTCTCTGCTAACATGCTATGGGATGACTGTGTAGAAAGAAGGGTCAGCGCGGGATGGAAAGCCCTGTATGCAATGCAGAATAGCTGTTACAGAATAGATCTCTGCGATTTGGCACGCAAAGCACACCTATTCCGAGCACTCGTTGAACCAGTATTGCTGTATGGGGTAGAGGTCTGGGGGCCAGCGATTAGCAAGGGCACTTGGGATAAGCTAGAGAGGGTACATAAGGCTTTCCTGACATACAGCCTAGGCGTCAAGGACACAGCGCCTTATCCGATTTTGCTGTATGAGACTGGCTTTTGGCCCCTGCAGCACTCTGCTATGCGAAGGCACCTTGCATATTTCCATAAGGTTGACAGAATGGATGCACAACGTCTTCCTCCCCGGGCTCTGTTATTGGCACAGGGGCCACAATGTCTGAAGAGAGTGTGGCAGGAGCATTGTAGGGGATGGTTCGCAAGATGGTCCATAGACTATCAACAGATTATGGATATGTCGGATATCGCGGAACATGAGCTGCATTTGAATGAGCGCTTTGCTACCTCTCTGCGGGATGCGCCCACTCTTGCAAAGCCCAAAACAGAGCACTACCACACGCAGGTTGATCCGTTGCTTGAACATGGCCCTCACCAGTATTTGAAGGCACACATCTCTACCAAGAAATGGAGAGCTATCGCTGCAATAAAGACAGGATCCTACCATCTCAGAATTGAGACAGGTCGTTGGAGTACGGATGGAGGGCAGGGAATCCCCCGGCATGAGAGATTATGCCAGTGCTGTCACATGCAGATAGTAGAAGATGAACACCATGCTCTACAGGAGTGCCCGGCATATGCACACATCCGAGCAGCTCATGCCGATCTCAGATGCTCTGAGATAGCAATTCATCAACTGCTGGCTTCGCCAATGGTTGCACGTCTCGCGTCGTACATTCTGCAAGTCTCCACCGTCAGAGAGTCCCTCACAGCACAGGAATTTGAGTGCCCAGATAGGGACTCTGAACGCCTACTACAAGGGTTTTTCCTCCCACATGGGGGGTTTTTTCGTCCCAGTGGTAGCGACAACAGGGTTTCTGTGGGTTTCTTTTGTGTTTGGATACTTTCCGATATATTATATGTCTATAACCATCTCATAGGCCAGTTGGCCTCCGTGGACGTTAAAATATACTTCCTTCCTTCCTTCTATCTTGAAGAAGAATGCAGCACCATTGTGCAGTATATACGCATGGCAACATGTGTCTTATCCAGCCTCTTAAATATATCTAATGTAGCATATGTCTTCTTAATCCGAGTCCCACCTTCACCAAAGTCTGCAATCCGTTGGGGTTGCATAATATTGAGTAATGTCTTGATGGACACTCAAACAACCAAATATGATTGGCATAGCAATATATATAAAACATAGATAAAACAAAGAGTATGGCATTTGTGTTCTATCAACACTCAAGTGACAATGATTTTCATTTAGATCAAACTTCACCTTAAGCCTATGACAAAGGTAATAACAACTAAACCTTAATGCTTGATATCTAGTGCCTAACACTATTCTGCAACTTGATGAATGAGGCTAATACTATGTCTGCAAGGCTGGAACTTGATGAATGAGACGAATAGTTTGTGTACATGAATTCGCAATTTTGGTTTCTATGTAGTTAATGTAAAACTACTTCAAAGTTTACCGTTTCATGTCTATGTCCTCAAAGCCCAGTTGATAAAGTTTGAGCACAAACCTTGTAGCATAAACAGAAGCAATTTGGTGCAAGCAAGTAAATGACAGTTTCAGTTCCAGATGCCTTACATATTCCCATCATAGTGGGCAATTAATAAATGACAGTGTTTTAGATCTAGATTGACAAATGAATTTGAAAATAGAGCATGTGAAAGAGGAACAGTACTTACGTGAAATGCCAATATAGATGTCCTCACATGAATAAAAACCATCAAATGAGAACAGAGCATTTTCACCTTTTACTTGCAGCACTGTGAAGAATGTGGCTTAAGATCTGTCTAAGTGGTACTACTTTATTGGACAGAGTTGATAAGAAGAATTACTATATTTAGATATCATATATCACCCAAATTAACATACTATATTTCTGATTGTAACTAAGAAAGAAGCATTTTATCATGAAACAAATAATGCTGGCGTTCTATCATTCATCTCTGTACAAAGCATGACAAATAATCAGCGACCTAGACTACCCATGGACCCTAGCAAAAGTGACGATGGTTCCAGACATATCTAGCATCATGGATAATAATGGGAAATATTGGCATGTCCACCATACAACAATCTATTTAACCCTTCAGAAAAAAATGAGACCCTAGATACTTTCAATATCCTCACCTCTAACCAAACTTGATGCATAGATCCTTGCCTTGCAGACTGCCGACCCAACTTTGGACTTAACTCTTCGAACATATGAGTGCATGTTGCTTGTAGTTAGTTAGAGTGCCAAATGAGCTACTCGAACCTCGTGGCTTCAAAAATACTTGGAGAATGAATGATGAAATATGGTGCAAAGTCTGCTCAAACAACTGAAAAGGCAGTTCCTGAAGCATATAAAGCAGGCAAAGAAAAGAGGCAAGCAGCTGTAAGAAAAAATCAGCGACAAACGGCCAATTTGCCTGCACATTAAAAGAAAAATGTAAAGGAAACAAAATATAACATTATGGTATTTGCACTAATCATATTGTAGAGACCTACCTTTAAATCATTGCTAATCTTTCTGGCCTCTACCATAGCTAGTTTGGTCTTGGTCTCTAGTATTGTAGCCCTGGGCCAAAATTCAATCCTGGTAAAGAAAGGAATGAGAATCTTTGTACATGCATTGAAAAAGCAGAATCCATGTTATATTCGGTTAACAATGCAAGCATATCTGCTATGGAAACTCCTAAAGAATAAGGAGAGCAATTTTAAAGATTAAGGAAAGCAGAAAAAAATAAAATCATGTTCTTGTGTGTCTACCGAACCATAAAAGAAAAGACATCTCCTTCAGCATCTCTGAAGCTAGCAAAAGGTTGTGCTCAACGACATATGCCCTTCTCGACACGATTCTGCATAAGACAGCATCTCAGGGATGATCTAGTGTATGAAATGAAGATGAATGGATTTTAAAATTGAGAATAAATATGCCATGCAATCAATACTATATGCACTTTTCATCAAATCTTGAAGCATCTGTGAAGCTAACAAAAGTTTTGGAGAAGTCCTTGTGCTTGGAGATGGCCTACTCGACATGAAACTTTGGCAATTATCCAATACCTGTTCATAAAGAGCACAAAAAACAGTATGCAGCCGTGTATGAAAGTAACTGCTCATATTTGGAGTTGATCCATGAATCGGCTTTGCAAGAACTAATAATGCCTAACCCAACATGCATCCCAATCGTTATCAGAACAAAATCATATAAAGTATTTCAAGTCCACGTTGTAACCTTTATCTGCTTCGAGTTTAGAATAGAAGGCGTAGCTAGTCATCAATGGGCCACACATATTTTGAAAAACACGTATTCTGGATTATTCAATAAGCATGAATTGAGCTGTGTCCCTAATGGCCTGTAGCATCAATCATACCTGTAGTGGCCGATTTAGGGCAAATAGAAACCAATTTTAAACTTGATGCATCCTTGCACCTGCTTGTTGGAAGGAGAAGCAGGCACGCCTAGAAGAAGATACGCTTGCCGGAATAGGAGAACGTAGCAATCCATGCTGACAAACTTTTAGAATGAAACCCGCTTTTGACCCACATGGTAACCGAGAATATAGCTGAAGCTGCAACTCAAAAATACGAATTTCCAAATCATAGGAAAATGCATACACCAATTTTTGGAATACCGGAAGTTCTTTCTGGCAGTTAAAAGCTTCAAAACCTTAGGATATCAACCTGAAAAAAGAAATCTAAAAAGTTTTCCACTTATCAAAAAAACCAAATTTAAACAATAGGATAAAAACATCTGATAAGGCAGATAATAGCTTCTACACATGCCATTATGGGCCAGGAAACGGCCGAGGCCATTTGCACGTGCTGGGTATGGTCTCGACCGTTTCTTGGCCCATAACGGCCTGTATACAGGCTACTATCCAGCCCATGTAACTAGGGTGAAATTTTTGCATGATATATATTTTTTTTTTTTGAAGAAACGGCAGAGATTGTATTACTATATGGGAAAATTACATAGTCATACATACAAAAAAACCATTGCAGGCATCAGCCTTACAATGGAAAAATGGTGATGGCTGGAGTAAAACCATCACAATCCTTTAAGGGAAGGATACCCACTCAAAAAAGGATCACTTTTAAAATAGTTCAGAAAAGAAAAAACTTAGTCTAATATTCTGGTCAACACTTCACAGAATATCAGGTACCCCCTCGAGAGTGATTATAGCAAAGGCCTCCTCTGTGTGGATGAACATCAGATCATCCAATTCATTCGGCCCATAGCCTGTTGAATCCAAAAGGTACATGATCCAGGCGTCCCGAGCGTCTTCATGAATCTTCAGCTTGGCTTGGAAATAAGGTTTTATCTCCGGATTGAACCTCCAGAGATCTTCATCACCCAGCAGCCGAGTGAAGGTAACGCAGCTGATGACCTTAGTTTTGAGCCAGAAAAGAGCATCTATGGTCTCCACAGCTGACAAACGGGCAGTAGCAGGATCTACCTCACGTGCATGTCCTCCCGCATGGTGCCTCCTCAGCAAAAGCTCTGTCAAACAAAGAATCCACATCATTAAAAAGCAGAGTGAAAAACTGAAAGAAACCATTGAAGGTTCCCAAGGAATCCCATTGTCTGTCATAATTCAAGCCCTGTTTTGCCTTGTGAGCCATGGCAGCCTCGGTTAAGAGGACCTGAAAGGAAGCTTTAAGCTTATTTAAACTGGGGGCCGATCCAGAGATGGCCACCTCGTTCCTATGTTTCCATATGGCCCAGCAAGTTAGGGTCCGGATGGTCCCTTTGAAAGGGGAGTTCTGATTTAGATATTGTAGCAAGGATGCCTCATCAGAGGGTGTTTGTTGTACCAGAGGTTGGATCCATTGCCAGAAAAGGGAGAGCCAGGGACAAAGGAAGACATGTGAACTTGTCTCCCTTAAGCCACAGCCCATTGGGCATAAATCTGAAACTTTATTGTTGAGTTGGGCCCTGAAACCATTTGTCTTTAGACTTTTGTTCAACAATAACCAGCTGAAGAGCCCAATTTTGTTAGCACATTGAAGTTTCCACCCCTGTCTTATAATTGTGATGGCTAGGTCCTGCTGGCAGCCCCAGGCTCTGTTCACTTTTAATTGAGACCTATCCAAAAGCAGACTGTAAATTTTTGAAACCTTATATGGTAGCCCGCCACACGTCCAGTTTTGAGCACAATTTGCTTGCCCCACTGGGTTCCGAGTTAGAGCAGCATAAATGCTTCTATTTGTATCAGTGTCAGGCAATATTGAGGTAAGGTCCAGTCTTTCCACTTATCATTATTCTTCATAGAACCAATGGTATGAAGGCCTGCATGGCACCATCTTTATATTATAATGTTATTGTGTAAGTGTTGGACCCCGCCCTAATTTGGGCGGCCCAGATTTGATGAAATCAATGGAGGAGATGATGCCACGTCATTACAGAGTTTGGGTTTTTTTTTTGCCAGGGTTCGTGAGGGCGGCAGTAGCACTTTCGAGCTGCTGGCTCCTCCTCCAGAACGCACCTTCTAGGGCAGATTGATCCGAATGCTGAAGTTTGTCTGTAAGTTTCGTTCACTCTTAGTTTAGGTCGTCGTCAAATTTTTCTCATGTTCTTAAGCAGCTATGGCGGAGCTTTGTAATGGGCTTGAAAAAAATGCTGGCGGCCATTCTTGCAGGTCTCCTGAAGCTATCTATGGCTGGAAGAGCATCATATGATGCTGCTGGCATCGCTTCAGTCTGTGGCCTAACTTCCTCGGACACCAAGGAATACATGCACTGAGCCCGGATGCAATGGTGGTTCTGTGGAGCTTCAGCCAGCAATCTCGAACAGTTATTAGGTAAGTGTAGGTCTCTCTTGGAGAAATTAGAAACAACGAATTTGTGACTTGCTTTGTATAGGAGGCATCCGTTTCTACCATTGTAAGGCTGTGATTTGCTACGGTGACAAAGAGATCTGTTTCCAAAGCATTGTTGATTACTTTCAGAAGGTACTTTTTGTTCTGCACACATGTATTATCTCGATATCTGCAAATAAAGAAGCACCCAGCTACTTTAGAAGGCATATTAAAAATAGAAGCAATGAATGTATCTGCACATTTTAAGTTTTGCTCAGTAAACTGTGTGAATAGAAGCAACGTCTTTTTACATGACTGACCATTGGCAGAGCAGTTGAAGAGCGGATTGTGGCAAGACTGACCATTGGCAGAGCAGTTGAAGAGCGGATTGTGGCAAGCTGTGGAGGCATTACTAAAAAAGCTGTGGAGGCAATTGTAAGATAATGTAGAAAAATATACATCTGCCAAGTTTTGGTGCTTGCAGCTGCTAGGTAGCCACTCTATTCCTTTCTTTTCCATTGTTATCTCCTTTGCATCTCGCAAGATATAAGTTATGTCTACTTACGAAATACCTTGCTAAGCCAGTGCTTTCTTGACTTAAAGATAGAATTTTCTTCTTATGGCGGTTTTCCTTAAACGTTAAGGTGGATTATTTAGGTTTGATCATGCTAATTCAAGGTGGAAGCACTCATATTGCAACTAAGTGTAATGCCTTATTTTCAGTAGCCACACTATGATATCAAACATGGCTCAACTTCTTTGGCTGCAAACATGATAGTTCACTTTTTCAAAGCATCATCATAAGCATGCCTCTGTATTATGACCAGTTTGCCCTCTAAAAGATTACATGTAGAAATGTATGACGTATGCAATCAATCATGTCTCCTTGAAGTAGCATAGTGCCTTGGTCTTTATGTATTCTAGGAAATACCTTCACCATTAGAAGGGAAAAAAATAGGTGCAATTTAACTGCTCATCTAAAACGTGTGTATGGTTTTCATTTGAGTTCGTTTGTTGTTGGCTCAAACATTGTGAGCCTTGAAAATGTTTATGTTTCCTATCTAGCAGGATATAAGTTATGGCTACGTGCAAAATACCTTGCTGAGCCAATGCTTTCATAAGGCATATTTGAGTGCTGGCATATTTAAGTCTATTTAATATATCTGCTGTATGGTTATAGCATTCAACAATGTCACGTCCCTTGAATGAAGGAGTTGGAAATACATGTTGTGCATATAAGCTTTAAAATGGATACCCCAAAGGCAGATGAAATACAAAACCTGCAGTATTTTCGAGATTCCTTTGGGTCGCCTATCACAGCTTTTGATGTTCTGAGATCAATCTCAAGGACTATAAAATCTTTTGTCAGGTGTCATGAATTATGGCATTAAAACTGAAATCACAAAATATTTTTATTCTACAAAGTAGACGAGTTTACTTGCATATGATTTTATATACACTGCTCCAAGTACAAGGCTAGCAATGGACCTAACAGATGTTGAACTCTTGGTTGATGATGAGGTAACTACCAAAGAGAAAATTAAGAGCATAGAAAGGAAAGAGTTACTTCTAAAGAATGGCTTGGCTGGTGAAAACTACTTATATCTATTGTCTTAGTATGAATGAGGGATTGTGCATAGAGATTTGAAGTCACATGATTTGGTATTACGTGATGAATTTATAAAGATTATAGATCTTTTGTTGTAGCATAACAACAAAAGTTGATTTTCTTTGTTTATCCGTGTAAAATCAATTTTCTTTGTATCATATTCTGGAACATTTTCTAATGCATCTACCTTCATGGTGCACATGGCTTTCATTTTTGGTCTATACTTACACGAGAATAAGATGCTACGTGGTCATGTGGACAACCATGATTACTTTTGATGTTCAAAGTGAAAGGCAACCCAATATTTTAGCAAATCAATCACCAAACCATATAGATTCCTCAAATATGTTATGTCCTCGAAGGCTAGAATAATCCATGCATTGGAGATGCATATTATCATGACCTATAGGTCGGATAGTCCATTTTTCCTATGGGACAGTGTTTAGTACCAAAAAACAAATCTTATAAGTGCATGGTGAAAGTCATTAATTGTTTACAATCATCATATCTTTGCATGTCATTTCTCTCGAGTCTTTTTTATGCTACATTCACAACAAGTTCCCAACGTTTATAAGTTCTCCGATTACGCCCAGCAACGCTGGGCACCATTACTAGTTCAAAATGAAAACATATTAACTTCCACTGTTGGGTGGACTCCATAGCAAGAGCCTAGAAAAATTCACTCGAAGATAATGTATCATGCAACCAGAACATAAGTCAATGCATTTGAAGGAATATAAGAGAGGGAATCCAGAACATGAACATGCTGAGAATGGCCAATTTCTAAAATGAAAGAAGCACCAGATGCACTATGGGTATACTTCCACTAAAACATGATAATAACAACGTCTATGCAACCGTAAAGATCCTAATATTAAGACGACTGCATTTATCAGCATTGTTGAAAAAAAATATAGAAATATAAGCACATTACATCGATACCTCTCACCGCGATAACCATGTTCTAAGAAATCCGACCAGAGTCGGAGGGCCAAACATGAGATCCCGACTAGTTAAACTCACAGTGCTGGACCAGGCATCGAAGACGTTGATGCTGCATTGCGCTAGTCGTTTGAAGGGGACATCGGTGTACTTAGACATGGATCAGACCCCCGGCTCAATAGAAGGAGAGGCAAGAGGAGTTTGCAAAGATTAGACAGGTCAAGCAGGCAGGGGGATCGGCAGGCCTGGTTAATGGCAAGATGAAGGTATTTGTGCCTCCACGACCAACAGTGGCAGAAACGGCGACCAGGGGACCAAGCACTTCTGGATCCTCCATCTCCAGAATGGCAGATCACACACAGCAACCAGGACCAAGTACCCGGGCACCACCCACAGCAGCAGAGCCGGACATGAGAGCCCCGACACCTGCCAATGGCCCAACTCCTACAGCCTCCATAGGGACTGGGATAGGGCAGTCACCACAGACAGCATAGGAAGAGTGCCTTCGAATTGTATCATGGAACTGTAGGGGATTCCCCTGGAAGCGCGGTGAGGGCATTGCTCAATTTGCTACAGGCATGGACATCATCTTCTTGCAAGAGACATGGGAATATAGTGGTCATCTGAATGAGCGCCATGGCAAGCGAAGGTATGGAGGAGTCGTGTGCTACTTCAAAGATGCTATATCATCCACAGTCTCGCTCCACAAGGCTGATAGACTCAACCGCTACCTGTGGATACGAGTGCTGCAGCCTCACCATCGCCCACTGTTTATTGCAGGATGTTATATACCCCATGAAACTTCTAAGTCCTACAGGGTTCATCAGGCAGATATAGATGTGCATATGCCCTATAGGGAACTGTATGATGACATAGAGCAGTATCGTTAGGAGGGTCATGTGTTTTTATTAGGAGATTTCAATGCACGTACGACACAGTGGGCAGTCGGTCATCTTTCAGGGAAATGCTGACTCCAACCCACTTTGGATAGAAACGGAGGCATCCCAGCATGCAAGACGCTCCCAGGATACAGTCTCTGGAGCCTTTGGAAGAGAGTTGGTCCAGCTATGCCAGATCTTTGACATGGTGATCTGCAATGCTATGTTCAGATGGCCGCGATCAGGGGGCTTCACTTGCAGAAGCGACGGGGGCGATGGTGGAGCCAGCGTGGTGGACTATCTCCTAGCTCCAGTGCCAGAACTTGATATCATTAGAGATTTCGCGACAGGCACAGGAACAAGCGATGAAGAGACTTTGTCAGACCATTATCCACATTATGTCACTTTGGATTGGAGGCACTCAGTGGCGTGGCCACAGGACAGGCGCCCTCGGGGTTTGGGATACACCCCGAACTATCGGAAGCAAGCAGGATATGAGGTGGCGCTTGAACGTGAGCTACAGGGGATTGATGCCCTCTATGCATTGCATGATAAGTGTGAATAGTTGGTGAAGGCCTTACTCGCAGCAGCCAGTGAATGCTTTGCAGCAAGAAAGCCCCCACGAAGGGACACTGCGCAATTCCCTCAGAACCCCTGGTTAGACGCCGAAGTAAGGCTCTAAAGAGTCAGCTACGCGCTATCTTAGATCCACAGCTCCGGCAACAGGCCATTAGGGACTATAAGGCATTATTGAAATCCAAAAAGCATCGCTACATTGCAAAAAATCAGCAATGCATGTTTGATCTACTAATGATTGAGCCAAAAGCCTTTTGGCGTACAGTGCTGTATAAGAGGCATCAACCACCTGGCAATGTTACCTCAGACCAGTGGAGACAACGGTTGGAGGAGTTGTATGACCCCCCAGGAGCAATCGCTGAGGTACCAGAGCAGCGAGGAGAAACACTACAGCTTTCAGAGGAGGACATCCACCAGGGTCTTAGGCATCTTGCTAATGGTAAAGCAAAGGACTTGCAGGGACTTCAGGCCGAGCTGTTGAAATGGGGTGGGCCAGCTTTGCTCGGGCCTTTGACAGGGATAATCAATCAGGCCATCAGAGAGGGCCTCCTACAGGAATGGATGGTTAGCAAAGTCACCCCTATGGATAAGGCGGGAAGTAGGGATGACTCCACCAACTACCGTATGATCATGGTGAGTCCGTTACTCGCAAAACTTCTAGCAGGTGTGCTGGAGAAGAAGTTAACGCAATGGGCTGAGGAAGCTGGAGTCCGTGCAGTTGGCCAGGCAGGTTTTCGCCTTGCCTACTCCACGAGTGATCATATTTTTACTCTCAGAATTCTTATGGAAGCTAGCCGCAATGCACGACGTGACTTGTATTGCTGTTTTGTGGACTTTAAGACGGCATATGATACGATCCCTCGGGACCTGTTGTGGCAACGCTTGCAGGAGCTACATGTCTACAGGATTTGCAAATTGCCATCTACCGGCTCTATGATGGAATATATGCCACGTTGCCTACGTCTGATCACCGGGTGAACAACACCATAGGTGTTAGACAGGGATGCCCGTTATCTCCAACGCGTTTTGGACTCTATATTGACAAGTTGGAGACCTGGATGCAAGAACATGGAGGTGGTGGCCCGCGGTTTCCAGAGGCATATACAGTAACACAGTTGCTCTATGCAGACGATCTGGGCTTATTGTCCCATACATCTAGGAGTATGCAGGAACATTTGGATGTTCTCAGTCAATTCTGTGACATAGAAGGAATGACCGTCAACCAGCAAAAAACCAAGCTGTTGCCAATCCTGTCTGCGCAGCATGATATCCCAGACTTCTATTACAGAGGACAAAGGATGGAAGTTGTGAGGACCTTTAAGTATCTGGGAATCGATTTCTCTGCTAACATGCTATGGGATGACTGTGTAGAAAGAAGGGTCAGCGCGGGATGGAAAGCCCTGTATGCAATGCAGAATAGCTGTTACAGAATAGATCTCTGCGATTTGGCACGCAAAGCACACCTATTCCGAGCACTCGTTGAACCAGTATTGCTGTATGGGGTAGAGGTCTGGGGGCCAGCGATTAGCAAGGGCACTTGGGATAAGCTAGAGAAGGTACATAAGGCTTTCCTGACATACAGCCTAGGCGTCAAGGACACGGTGCCTTATCCGATTTTGCTGTATGAGACTCTTTTGGCCCCTTCAACACTCTGCTATGCGAAGGCACCTTGCATATTTCCATAAGGTTGACAGAATGGATGCACAACGTCTTCCTCCCCGGGCTCTGTTATTGGCACAGGGGCCACAATGTCTGAAGAGAGTGTGGCAGGAGCATTGTAGGGGATGGTTCGCAAGATGGTCCATAGACTATCAACAGATTATGGATATGTCGGATATCGCGGAACATGAGCTGCATTTGAAATCTAGGGGTGGTTAGCATGAAGATGCCAAGGCAAGCAAATTTTGACGATGTTGAAGGTAAGGTCTTTCTTGTGGCATGTTCAGTAAGATGATAGCAATTGTAAGATGGTGCTGGTAAGATTGGAATATGATTGTGGTAGAGTAAGTTGCTACACGAGCTGAAGTTTTGAGTTGAGTTGAGCTATGCTTGATCTGACATTTGAATCAAGAAATTCTTCAGTAAATCTATCACGACCCATGAGGACATGGGTTAATTTTTAGAAGGGGAGACTGTAACGGTCCTGGCCACCTAATGGGTCAATATACCTATTTATGTATGTATATACATATTCATGGCATATATGCAGCATGAGATTAGGGTTTTGTCTCTTTGGAGAAAGGATTGTTGCAGAGCATGAAGGTAGGGAGCAATTCTGGGCAGTTTTGGAGCCCGAAGTTTGAAGCATCATATCTCGGCAACCCGAGATCCTTTTCAGGTGATTTTTCTTTTGTTGGAAAGGTCTTTAAGTAAGCTTTCCGGAATGGGTCTGATCAAGCCAAAACTCATCCGTATGCAAAAGTTATGACAGAAATAGTGATGCTGAGTCAGAATTGACTGCACTATGCCTATTCTTCTGCAGTTTGCTTCTTGGAGCTAGAAGACGATCTTTGGAGGCGCAATCAATTACAAGGGGTCCAGAGGTCTATGTGGAAAGAAATTATCAGGTGGGGTTTTGCTTTTGATCAATTGAGGTGTGCTATGAGCTGCCATGACTAGTCTGCACATGATTTTTGCATGCAAATATGATAGATTATGAATTTGTTGGAGACTCATAAGGCTAGAGAAGAAAATCAATGATTGGAAACATCCCTGTAAGGCTGATTTTAAGTCAAGAATGGCTGAATATTACATGAAGAGCACCGATTCAACATGGAAACTTTAAAAAAAGGCGTAATTAGATTGATCCGGCTCAAGACCGAGCTCTCCAACGCCATTTTGTGTTCATGTTATGTTTTTGTCATTTTGGTTTTGTGCTTTATTTTGTTGGTCTTGTATTTGCTGCCTTTCTCAATTTATTTGCATGTCCTAGTATGAAGCTAAGTCCTCATAGATGGAATTGGGCTGCATTCGAGCTTAGCAGCAGAGGAGATCGAGCATGAAGAGTCGAAGCGTAATAATCATAATAGTAAGAATATGCATTGTTTGATAATTGTCTAACTATGGTAAAATTCTAAGGTTTGGGATAAAGTATCTTTCTTAGCTCATGGAGATGGGGCTAATGCTGAAAAGTAGTCTAGCACGATGTAGAGCGTCAACGACCCCAAGATCAAGGATTTCAGCATCAAGTTCGCATGTGGATCTTGAAATAGGAATAAGCGGTCATCTGACATCAAGGATTATTGAGATTGAGACGGGTCCACATTGGTACAAGGAGAGCCATGTGAAGCTTGGGGGTTTCTGAATGTGACTATAGCATGAAGTACATCTAGTCCGAAAAGCGTGAATCGTAAGTTTTCAAGTTGTTGCATTGTATTTTATCAAGAGCATCATAGCTAATGGATTCAAAGTATAAACGTTATGGAACGTTGTATTCCTCATGGGAAGATGGTTTCGAGGTAAGTTTTGCATTATAGAAGATGTTAGTATCTTTCCTTGATCAGTAACGTATATAGGTATTGAAGCTACATCAATGACAGTCAGGCTCGTAACTTCCTCCACATGTTTGTATTGTGATCATGATCTTCACCAATGAGTTAGCTACTTCGGCATGGTGAGGTTGTATGGGCAACCTCGACAAGGGCTAAGAGTATGATCTAGGCACATGTTTAATAAATATTGTAATGAACCTCACATGTCATGGTCTTTGCATTGCTCTGCCTTGTTGTCTCGGTATTTGATTATGTCTATTGGAACCTCCGGGGTCGGACTTCTAGGTTCGGTGGCCTAGGTTGCTCTGGCATGCTCATGTTCATCTGTGATTCTCTGTGGTTCTTGTGCTCTATGACACCGGGCGTAGTTTCCCTGATCAGGAGGCTACGTCAACTCTTGTGACTCCATGGTAAGAGGTCCTCCAGTGCCAGACGTGGGCTGAGAGGGTATGCGCATATGAGGTTCACCCCCACCACCGCTCACGAGGGCTTGGAATGTGTCGGCCGGGCAACATGTCGCTAATCTGGCCTGTATGTAGGTCGGCCGAGCTACCCATTGTCCCGGAGTTTGTTTATGATGGTTTGCTACTCTGGTTATGTTCTTTGCTCTTGATGTTCATGATGTTTTCTTTATTGTCATAGTCTAGCGTTGCACCATAGGTTCTTATGTCTTTGAATTGTTATGTTTGCTATCCAAGATTCCAGAGTATTTTCATGCATGCAGAGGCAGCCAGGGATCCCCACTTAGTCACGAGGACTAACCCCAGTGAGTGCATGTGCAGTGAAAGAGCAAGGCGATGGCACCAGCGCTGTTGTGGCTCATGGATGGGCGAGAAGCTTCTAGGATTGAGTTGCTAACATGGATGCTGTAACCATTGAGAATATGGATTCTTTGGATGTTAATGTTATCTGATTATATTGAGATATCAAGTATTCGCTCATTGAGTTTTGAGTGTGCAATTTAGCTGTGCAAGAGGAAGATTCAATTCTTCACCATATTCAATTGTTTGTCTTACCAACCTAGAATTAGCGTAGTATTGACAAGATCCCGAGTTGCCTAGAGGGTCAACTCGGCAGGCTCGTCACAGCTCACCAGTATTTGAAGGCACACATCTCTACCAAGAAATGGAGAGCTATCGCTGCAATAAGGACAGGATCCCACCATCTCAGAATTGAGACAGGCCGTTGGAGTACGGATGGAGGGCAGGGAATCCCCCGGCATGAGAGATTATGCCAGTGCTGTCACATGCAGATAGTAGAAGATGAACACCATGCTCTACAGGAGTGCCCGGCATATGCACACATCCGAGCAGCTCATGCCGATCTCAGATGCTCTGAGATAGCAATTCATCAACTGCTGGCTTCGCCAATGGTTGCACGTCTCGCGTCGTACATTCTGCAAGTCTCCACCGTCAGAGAGTCCCTCACAGCACAGGAATTTGAGCGCCCAGATAGGGACTCTGAACGCCTACTACAAGGGTTTTTCCTCCCACATGGGGGGTTTTTTCATCCCAGTGGTAGCGACAAATTGTATAGGGTTTCTGTGGGTTTCTTTTGTGTTTGGATACTTTCCGATATATTATATGTCTATAACCATCTCATAGGCCAGTTGGCCTTGGTGGACGTTAAAATATACTTCCTTCCTTCCTTCCTTCTATCTTGAAGAAGAATGCAGCACCATTGTGCAGTATATACGCATGGCAACATGTGTCTTATCCAGCCTCTTAAATATATCTAATGTAGCATATGTCTTCTTAATCCGAGTCCCACCTTCACCAAAGTCTGCAATCCGTTGGGGTTGCATAATATTGAGTAATGTCTTGATGGACACTCAAACAACCAAATATGATTGGCATAGCAATATATATAAAACATAGATAAAACAAAGAGTATGGCATTTGTGTTCTATCAACACTCAAGTGACAATGATTTTCATTTAGATCAAACCTCACCTTAAGCCTACAACAAAGATAATAACAACTAAACCTTAATGCTTGATATCTAGTGCCTAACACTATTTAGCAACTTGATGAATGAGGCTAATACTATGTCTGCAAGACTGGAACTTGATGAATGAGACGAATAGTTTGTGTACATGAATTCGCAATTTTGGTTTCTATGTAGTTAATGTAAAACTACTTCAAAGTTTACCGTTTCATGTCTATGTCCTCAAAGCCCAGAGCAATTTTAAAGCTCAGAGCAATTTTAAAGATTAAGGAAAGCAGAAAAAAATAAAATCATGTTCTTGTGTGTCTACCGAACCATAAAAGAAAAGACATCTCCTTCAGCATCTCTGAAGCTAGCAAAAGGTTGTGCTCAACGGCATATGCCCTTCTCGACACGATTCTGCATAAGACAACATCTCAGAGATGATCTAGTGTATGAAATGAAGATGAATGGATTTTAAAATTGAGAATAAATATGCCATGCAATCAATACTATATGCACTTTTCATCAAACCTTGAAGCATCTGTGAAGCTAACAAAAGTTTTGGAGAAGTCCTTGTGCTTGGAGTTGGCCTACTCGACATGAAACTTTGGCAATTATCCAATACCTGTTCATAAAGAGCACAAAAAACAGTATGCAGCCGTGTATGAAAGTAACTGCTCATATTTGGAGTTGATCCATGAATCGGCTTTGCAAGAACTAATAATGCCTAACCCAACATGCATCCCAATCGTTATCAGAACAAAATCATATAAAGTATTTCAAGTCCACGTTGTAACCTTTATCTGCTTCGAGTTTAGAATAGAAGGCATAGCTAGTCATCGATGGGCCACACATATTTTGAAAAACACGTATTCTGGATTATTCAATAAGCATGAATTGGCATGTAGCATCAATCATACATGTAGTGGCCGATTTAGGGCAAACAGAAACCAATTTTAAACTTGATGCATCCTTGCACCTGCTTGTTGGAAGGAGAAGCAGGCACACCTAGAAGAAGATACGCTTGCCGGAATAGGAGAACGTAGCATCCATGCTGACAAACTTTTAGAATGAAACCCGCTTTTGACCCACATGGTAACCGAGAATATAGCTGAAGCTGCAACTCAAAAATACAAATTTCCAAATCATAGGAAAATGCATACACCAATTTTTGGAATACCGGAAGTTCTTTCTGGCAGTTAAAAGCTTCAAAACCTTAGGATATCAACCTGAAAAAAAAAATCTAAAAAGTTTTCCACTTATCAAAAAAACCAAATTTAAACAATAGGATAAAAACATCTGAGATCATCATTGGATTGACAGAATTATCAAAAAATTATCAGTACAATCAAACAATAAAGTTAAAGCCTTGTAATATCAGCTTTTGAATTCGCTCAAGCATTTCATTGCTATTTCGGTCACTTGGAACCTCTATAAGCTGACAAATTATATAACTAGGGAAACAAAGCACTGTAAATGGTGTACGTAAACAAACCCCTTTGTGCGGGCTTTACTTTACAACAGATATCTTTTGTGACCTACAGAATGACCAATATGATGTTGGGGTTCATATCAAATTTGATATATGCAAATGTGGAAGAACATATTTGATCACTAGCAGTGTTGCACAGTTGAAGACCACAGTAACAATATTGTGAAAGGAACAATACAGAGGAGCTGCCTAATTTAACTACTGTGAAAACATGCAGATGGAGCTGAACTTAGGTTGAAGTTTAACCTAGGTAAATAGGTGTGTTATCAATATGGAATTCTTGACCTAAGTTATTAGGTCGAAAGTGAGTTATGAAACAATGGTTATGCACCATTGATAAATTATGGGGCAAGGCTTATAAACCATTGAATGCTTGTGAAAGAATATTCGACTTAATGTCGAGATACCTGGAGCCATTTATAGTTTGAAATGGCTCGGTCCAATGCTGGATTGCCAAAGCAGAGCTGATCTGGAAGCGAGCAAACGGTCTGGCATAACCGCCGGATCATGTGAATAAAATAAGAAGGATGTTAGATTATAGTGGATCAGAGAAAAGGAGATCGAACGGAGGTCGAATAATCCATCTGAAGTTCGAACTTGTATGGTTTAAATTTATTGAATATACAGTGCAAGGTATTAAAGAGTGGCTAAAATTCGCCAAATGGCTATTTTTTAGACCTTTAGTCAAATTTTATGGCTAAAGTTAATAAAGATCATTCTTTGAAGAAAAAAATAATTTAGCCATTCCAAAAGGGGAAAAAATTTGGACACCTAGAGTTTAGCCGGGATTGGCTACGTCATGGCATACTAAATCGCCTTCTTTGAAGCTGATTATATGCACCCTTATCAATTCAAATAGCCATGTTGAATCCATTCAGGGACCTCTTTAATCTAGGAATCATCATTAGCTATATCAATCATGCTTTGATGGATATTGAATTTGAATCTATAACTCGTTAAGGTTAAAGATTATGAAGAATGTTATTTAGTGAGCATTTTAAGCTCTAAATAATAGTGTTTTATTCTTGCAATTGTTAATCTTAAAGGACTCTATGCAATAAGGTAGTCATATAGATGCATTTGACCCTGAATAAATACGTGTGTTCCCTCAAATGGTATTATTTGCTCCTTATGAATTGTACTTTGAATCTTTGTTATTGTTTTGTAATGGAAGCATATTGAATCAGTTGTCATTCATGTGATAAGGAGTGCTCAGAATTTGAAGTTAAATAGTTGCACTTTAGCCACCAACCAAGAAAAATTCGCCAATATAAGAATTTCATATCATATAAATTTTACATTTTAGCCAAGTGAGAAGATAACTAAAGGGTTTTATATTATCAAATTTCGCCGAATAAAAATTTATCAACTTTTATTTTCAAAGGCTTAGCCAACCTTAATTTGAATAGAAAAACATTTAGGACCCTTAAAATTTACCCTGCTACAGTGCATTAGTATGATTTCATATAATGGTTGAGAGTTGGTTCAAAAAATAAGTAATGAACCATATTGAATCATATTATTTGAAAATGGTTGATGGTGAATTGTTGAGCTAGATATAAGTTCTCATTGTGAGATTTTAAATGAAGTATAGGTGTAACACCTTGAATATATATGATATGTACTAATGTTCATTTGGAATCAAATATTGTTTTTGATAACCATATGTGCTAAGTGGCTCTTGTTCTTGAAAGTTCTTACATTGGTATCAGAGCAGGTTAAGACCAAATGGCAAGCAGATTTGGGGCAGGTTTGCTAAATGCAATTGATGTCTTCAAAGGAGATTCTGGCTTCCAAGTGTGGAAGGAGAAGATCAAGCATGTATTGCAGGTTGAAGGCTTCTGGAAAATTATAGAGTCTGGTGATAAAAGAGTGAGAACAAGCAGAACATCTGGAGTTGCTGCTGAGGGAAGTTCAAGCTCTGTAAATGAAGGGGATGCTGTTGAGGGAGCAGAAGTTACATCTGCAAGAGGAGAGGGAACTGATGAAGTAGCCAAAATCAGAGAAGCTCAAGGAATAATTATGAGCGAGGTTAGTTCGAGTATTGTGTTGAAAATTAGAGGCATGCATCCCAGTGAAATGTGGAGCTATATGCTCATAAATTTTGAGGAAAAGACATCCTTTTATAGATGTTTTGGAGAATGAATTGAGGAGGTTAAGGTTTCATGTCAAAGACAATGTTCATGATTTCTTTCAAACCTTTGACAATATCATAGCTGATTTGGAAGGAGCAGGAGTTTTCTACACCCAACAACAGCAAGTTCTTGCCATTTCAAGGGCTGTAACCAGCATGGGAAATATAGCTATTTTCATCAGAACTTTGGCAAAGACTAGAGTAGAAGCTGAAAGAATGTTAAAAACAGAGATTGAGCAAAACAGGGTAATGGAAGATGAAGAAACTTCTCAAGTTTTGTTCACAAAAGGTAAGGCAAAGGATGACTATAAGAAATTAAGGGGAAACTTGGCCCTTGTTACAATTGTAACCAATATGGACACTTGAAAGTGGATTGTCCATCAATGACAAGGGAAATAAATTGTTACAATTGTGGAGGTGGAGGACATTTTGCATCAAACTGCTCTTCTCCAAAGGCATTCTCAAGAGGAAAAGATAAAGGGTCTAGAGGAAGTTTTGTTGCAAGGGGAAGAGGACGGGGCAGATTTAGGAGGAATACCAATTCTGAAGCAAATGTGGCAGAGGAAGTAATTCTTGAAGAAGATCCAAATGCTGAAGATGATGAGGTAAGACAGCAAAAGGCTTTTGTTGCTACTAATGATAACATTGTTGATAATGATTTCATGATTTTAGATAGTGGAGCAGAAAGATCCATTGCCTGCAACTCGAAAATCTTAAAAGAAAAGAAAGGGAGTCTAGGTGGACACATACAGGTTGGAAATGGGGATCTACAAAAAAATGAAGATGTTGGAATGTTGGAGCTTTTTGATCTAAGTGGCAGAATAGTCAATTTACAAAATGTATTGTGTGTTCCTACTTTGGTTAGGAATTTAATTTCTATTTCTCATCTAGTAGACATGGGTTTGAAAGTAGTGTTTGAAAGAATACATTGTAAGATCTTTGATGGTAATGAATTGAAGTTTCTTGGAAGAAGGGTTGGTAATCTCTTTGGTTTAAATATTCGACACATAGAAAGTATAAATCTGACACAATCTCCAAGCATGACAACTTGGCATGAAAGGCTTGGACATACCAACATGAAAAATCTTGAATTTATGATAAAACAAGGTTTGATTGAAGCTGCTGACAAGGAAATAGAAAATTATATGTGCAGGGGTTGCATGCTTGGAAAACACTCAAGGTTACCTTTTTCAAAGGCAAAGGGGAAAGCAAATGAAATTTTGGGATTGATTCATACGGATCTTTGTGGTCCATTGAACATAGCAGGAATAACTGGAAAGAGGTATTTTATAACCTTTGTTGATGACTTTAGCAAGAAAACAAAATTATACTGTCTAAGAACTAAAGATCAGGCATTTGAGGCATTTAAATTATTTGCAGCAGAAGTTGAATGTGAGACAGGGAAGAAAATTAAATGTGGTCTGACAGAGAAGGGGAGTACATGTCAGGAAAGTTCGTGAGATATTGCATGGAAAAAGGGATCAAAAGACAATATACTTGCAGTCATACACCCCAACAGAATGGGATAGCAGAAAGGAAAAACAAGACAATATTAAATGCAACAAGATCCATGTTAAAACATGCTGGTTTGCCAAGTTACTGTGACGACCATACGGATATTCGTATCATACGAACATTATACTCCTATGTACAAAAGATGGTCGTCACACGGATGCAAAAGGGTAGTTGCACAAAACAGGGTTTGAACTCGCAACCTTCCAGTTGCGAGTCACACACCCTTGCCAAGTGCGCTACCAATAGTTGTGACATTCCTTCACGTCTTCCTCATATGTGGGATCTCCAGAAGGTTCTAGAATGTTCTAGAACCTAAATGCATGCGCGACACTTGGCGCGATCTCATCCATTGGAGTGGCGCGATCCTGACCGTTGGTCTAGATATATAAGGAGGCACCTCCTTCTTGTCAAACCATTCCGGTTCAACGCCAGTCTTGAGCCTTCTAGGCATCTGTCTCGTATTCCTGCTTGCCTTCGGGCTATTGTATTCTTGATTCCTGTTCATATATCAGATTCTTTGCCGATCTTGGCGTATTTCTTCCGTATTTCTTGCGTATTTTCCACGTATTTTCCTTGTTTTCGAGTAGGTTCATGACAGTTTGAACCGGAATCCCTTACCGGTTCTTATGCGCTTCCGATCCTAAATATTTTTTGCTCATAGTTGGTGATTTTATATCTATGGAGGAGGTTTCGACTTTATTACAACAGTCCAAAGCTTGTTCAAGTATGCCGCCATTGCGATTGGATAATAAAGAGCTTAAGGAACGTATTGCTTCACATGAATCTGCTTCTAGCTCGGGATTGAGGCTATCAGAGTCTAAGATCAGCCTGCCAGAGAAGTTTGACTGCACTCGGTCCAAGCTCCGCGGTTTTTTGAATCAGATCAGGCTTGTGATTCAGCTCCATCCTCATAGATATCCCACAGCTCAAGAACAAGTGGGGCTGATTGGTTCTCTCTCTTCTCCACGGGGCTAGCTCTAAGTTGGTTTGCTCCTTTATTGGAGAAAGGAGCCCCGAGTTGCAAGATTTTGCCGCTTTCACCTGCGTAACTTCGAAGCATGCTTTGGAGACACCGATCGTCAAGCACACCAGCCAAAAAACTTTGTAACTTAAGGCAAGGCTCTCGCCCAGCTTCAGTATATGCATCAGAATTTCGTCAAATTGCAGTAGATACTGCCTGGGATGATATTGCACTTCGAGATTGTTTCCGAAGGGGGTTACGAGAGGATGTCAAAGATATGTTGTTGATGGAGGATCCCCGAGTTTGGAAGAAGCCATCGACGGCGGTTCGATGTGATAATCGGCTCTTGAACGTAGGCAAGAGAGACGTGGTCGTCTCTTTCCAATTACACAAGCGCCTATAGCTCGCCTTCCCCGCCTTATCTCGTAGAATCTAGCGGATCCGGACTGAGCCTATCTCGGTTGATCGGGCGATTCGAGGACCCTTATCTGCCGTAGAAGCGGCGTCGGAGAGAGGCTAGTCTTTGCCTCTACTGTGGAGGAGCTGGCCATATCGCTCGTGGATGCCTTGTGAAGCGCCTAAATCAGTCGGAAAACTTCAGGGGCCGGTCCGAGTAGTAGGAGTCTCTCGTTGGCTGGCTGCCTTTTCTCAGACTCCTTCCACATTTCCTGACATGTTTATTCCATCAGATAAGGTCAGCAAGGCATTCTTCATCCCTATATCATTGAAATCAGAAGTTGGAGAATTGCAAGTGTTGGCGCAACTTGATTGTGGTGCAAATGCTTGCTTTATGGATAGTGCATTTGCCAGTAAGCACGCCATCCCTAGAAGCAAGGTTGAGCATCCTGCTTCTGTCGAAGTGATTGATGGACGGGAGATCTCCTCGGTGCGATCCACGAGAATGTACTGCGCCTCTTCAGGTTTTGTTCGAGGGAGTTTCTTGTCGTATTTCCTTCAATCTCATTGCTAGCCCTCATGCGCCAATAGTCTTGGGTCTGCCCTGGCTCGAGCTACATAACCCGCAGATTGATTGGCATACTAGATCATTTCAATTTGCTGGTTCTAGCTCTAGTTCCAGTTCATCTCGGTCGAGTCTCTACACCAATATCGACTTGATCCGTGCGATGTCGTGGGCCCCGACTCCGTCCCTTGCTGTTCCATGTTACGATCCGCCTCTTGCCTGCTCTCCAGTTCATGCCCCGATTTCGATCATGTTCTTGATGATGTCCCAGCTCCAGCTCTAGTTCCCCGCTCTTGCTCCCAGTTCGGTTTACTGCTCCTGCTCCAGTTCTTGCTCCAGTCCCTGTTCCTGCTCCAGTTCTTACTCCAGTCCCTGTTTCTGCTCCAGTTCTTGATCCAGTTCCTGTTCCAGTTGCTCCTGCTCATGTTCTTGCTCATGCATTTGTGGAGGTTTCTTCATGCCCTCAGTTTCGTATCTCGAAGATTTCTCTTCGCGAATTTGATAAATCTAGAAGGCAAGATCCAAGTTCAGTGTTTGCAATCCAGGCTCACCCATCGGCTAGCTCGGCATCAGCGAAGTCTGCTCCAATGCTCCCAGATAAATATGGCGACTTCTCTGATGTTTTTGACAAAGTCAAGGCCAGCAAACTCCCAGAGCATCGTCCATATGATTGTCCTATTGATTTGCAGCCGGGGACCACGCCGCTGAGTTGAAGGTTTTGCGGGATTATATTGAAGAGAATTTAACCACTGGCTTCATTCGACATTCTCAGTCCCCTGCTGGAGCGCCTATCTTCTTCGTCAAAAAGAAGGATGGTTCGCTGCGTCTGGTCGTTGATTATCGTGGCCTCAATAAAATCACAGTGCCAAATCGGTATCCGCTTCCTCTGATCCCAGAGTTGTTGGAACGACTCCAAGGTTCGCACTATTTTACGAAGATTGATCTTCGGGGTGCCTATAATCTTATTCGGATCCAGGAGGGTGATGAGTAGAAAACAGCCTTTCGTACTCGGTATGGCCATTTTGAGTACACAGTTATGCCATTTGGACTTACCAATGCTCCCGCAGTATTCCAGCATATGGCCAATGATGTTTTTCGAGAGTTCTTAGACACTTTTGTTATCATCTATTTGGATGATATCCTTATTTATTCTAAGACTCTCGAAGAACATGAAACACATGTTCGACAGGTCCTTCAAAAGCTTCGTAAGCAGGATTATATGCCAAACTTGAGAAGTGCCAGTTCGAATAGGATAATGTGGAGTTCCTTGGCTATCGCATCACACCACATGGAGTCTCTATGGATCCTGAAAAGGTCAACACTGTTCTGGAGTGGCAAACACCTTCATCCGTTCAAGATGTTCAGTGTTTTCTTGGGTTTGCCAATTTCTATCGGCGTTTCATCCGGGATTATTCGGAGATTGCTCTTCCTTTGACACGCCTCACTGTCAAGGACATGCCATTCGAACGGACTGTGGAAGCGGAATCTGCTTTTGTTACTCTGAAGCATGCTTTCACCACGGCGCCAGTTCTTGCTCATGCAGATCCTTTGCGCCCATATGTTGTTGAAGCAGATGCTTCTGATTTTGCGCTTGGTGGGATCCTGTCACAGGAGGGGGATGACCATGAATTGCATCCAATCGCCTATCATTCATGAAAGTTTCAGGCTGCTGAAATCAACTATCCCATTTATGACAAGGAGTTGTTGGCGATAGTGGATTCTTTCGAGGAGTGGAGACGTTTCCTGGAGGGATCTCCTTATAAGGTCACGATCTACCACGGATCACCGAAATCTCGAATATTTTCGATCCGCTTTCGAGTGCTCAACCGTCGCCAGGCCGGTGGCATATTCAAGTATTATCCCTAATTGATTTCGTGATCAAGTACCGTCCCCGATCCCTCCAAGGAAAGCCTGATGCCTTGTCTCGACGCCCTACCTTGAGCCCAAACTAGGTGATCCCCGCATATGATCAAGAATCACAGGGTTATTTTAGGGCCTGATCGGTTCCAGACTTATGGCTCTCACTTTGTTCGAGAGGCCTCATGATACTGACCTTGTTGGAGTCCGCTCGAGCATCTACGCCCTCCCATCCATTGGCTCAAGATGTATTCTCACACCTTGGCGCATGCATCATCCTCTCGGCAGATGGGATCAGACTATGATCGTTTGAGGTTCGAGATGGACTCCCCGCCTGTGATGGGCTTCTATATGTGCGGATGGTGCTTCTAGGCTTCAGGTTCTTCAGGCTTGCCATGATTCACCTCTGGCCGGACACTTTGGAGTAGCCAAGACTCTTGAACTTATTAGTCGAGAGTATTGGTGGCCAGGTCTTCGTCGCTCTGTCGAAGCTTTTATTCGATCCTGTGACATCTGCTGTCGAGCCAAGGTTCCAAGGCATCTTCCTCATGGCCTACTTCAGCCTTTACCGCCCAAACCGGTCCTTGGAAGAGTATTTCAGTGGATTTTATTGTCGAGCTTCCATCCTCCCAGGGCCATGACGCCATCCTTGTTGTTGTTGACCGTTTTTCCAAGATGGCACATTTCGTTCCTTGCAGCACTTCTATCTCTAGTGAAGCCACAGCGGTTCTCTTGCTTCGAGAGGTGGTTCGACTCCATGGCTTACCAGATAACATTGTCAGTGACCGCGGCCCTTAATTTGTTGCCAGTTTTTGGAAGCGTCTATTGCAACTCTTGCATGTGGAACGCTCTCTTCTGGACATCATCCAGAGACCAATGGACAGGTGGAGCGCACTGATCAAACCCTTGAGCAGTATTTGCGATGCTTCATCAATTATCAGCAGGATGACTGGGTTGATTGTCTACCGCTGGCAGAATTTGCTTATAATAATTCTGTCCATGCCTCCACAGGCCAGACTCCGTTCTTTATTAATTTCGGCATGCATCCCCGGTGGTCTTTGATTGCTCCCGGATATGACTTCGGTCAATCCCGTCTGAGGGGCGAGGCTCGAAAGCTCGCATGCTTCCGGGATGATCTTCGACACCATCTTCTCCGGGCCCAAGCACGTTATCGTCATCATGCGGTCGGCATCGCCGGGGCGCTCCTCATTTTGCAGTTGGTGATCTTGTTTGGCTCTTGCGTCGGGATTTGCCGACAGCTCGCCCTTGTAACAAGCTCGACTACCGGCGCTTAGGTCCCTATCGGATCATTGAACGAGTTGGTGATGCGGCTTTCCGTCTGGAGCTTCCGCCATCAGTCCGGCTTCACCCGCCATGTGTCTTTGTTAGAACCCTATATGGCGAATCCATTTCCGGATCGAGTACCTCCACCTCCATCACCAGTCGAGATTGATGATCATGAGGAGTTCGAGGTTCGAGAGATTCTGGACTCCAAGTTTCTTCGTCGACGATTGTATTACTTCGTCGATTGGGAAGGTTACTCGCCAAGTGACAGAACCTGGGAGCCTGCCGAGAATCTGACTAATGCACCTGACAAAATTGCGGAGTTTCACCGACGTTACCCGCATAAGCCAAGTCTGAGTACTCCGGCCCCAGCTTCGAGGACTCGTCGCCATCGTAGGAGGGGGATGGTGTGACGACCATACGGATATTCGTATCATACGAACATTATACTCCTATGTACAAAAGATGGTCGTCACACGGATGCAAAAGGGTAGTTGCACAAGACAGGGTTTGAACTCGCAACCTTCCAGTTGCGAGTCACACACCCTTGCCAAGTGCGCTACCAATAGTTGTTGAAGACATTCCTTCACGTCTTCCTCATATGTGGGACTATCTCCAGAAGGTTCTAGAATGTTCTAGAACCTAAATGCATGCGCGACACTTGGCGCGATCTCATCCATTGGAGTGGCGCGATCCTGACCGTTGGTCTAGATATATAAGGAGGCACCTCCTTCTTGTCAAACCATTCCGGTTCAACGCCAGTCTTGAGCCTTCTAGGCATCTGTCTCGTATTCCTGCTTGCCTTCGGGCTATTGTATTCTTGATTCCTGTTCATATATCAGATTCTTTGCCGATCTTGGCGTATTTCTTCCGTATTTCTTGCGTATTTTCCACGTATTTTCCTTGTTTTCGAGTAGGTTCATGACAGTTACCTTTGGGAAGAAACAATCGAAACTGCAGTACTTATACAAAATGCATTGCCTTCAAAAAGCCTACAAGGAAAATGTCCAGAACTAGTGTGGTCAGGGAGAAATCCAAACTTTGAAATGTTCAAAGTATATGGATGTCTTGGATATACGCATGTGCCTCAACAATTAAGGCAGAAGTTGGATGATAGATCCATCATAACTTATTTAGTAGGTTATAATAATCATTCAAAAGGTTATAGGATGTATGATCCTCTCAAAAGAAGAATTTTAGTGAGCAGGGATGTGATTTTTGAAGAAAAGATTTTATATAGACCTTTGATGGAAGAACAAAGCACAAGAAAAGAGGAGAAGTCTGCAAAATTGAAAACCACAGTAAAAGAGCACATGAGAATGGAAGAAGACAAGTTTCTGGAAAAACAAGAAGAAATAGATTCTGATACAGAAAGTATTGAAGACATTGAAAATGGAAAAGAGATAGAAACAGGGTAAGATAATGAGATCGAGTCTGAAGAAAATACAGAATTAAATAAACAAGCTAGAAAAAAGAAAATGTGAAGGAGAAAGGTTGCAACAAGAAGTAAACATTGACACACAAAGATATGGCAGGAGAGAGGATGGGAAAAGCTATTAATTCACATGACTGTGAAAACTGGAAAAATGCAATGACAGAAGAAATGAATTCGTTTGAGAGAACTTCTACTTATGATTTAGTAGAATTGCCAAAGGAAAAAACAGCCATAGGAAACAAATGGGTGTTCAAACTGAAAGTAAATGCAGATGGGAGTCCTAAGTACAAGGCAAGACTAGTGGCTCAAGGCTATTCACAAAGAAAGGGAGTAGATTTTGATGAAACTTACTCACCTGTAGTTAAATAACAAGTATTAGAATGATTATTGCTATCTCTAATGCTTTAAATCTGAATTTACACCATATGGATGTATGCACTGCTTTTCTCAATGCAGATTTGGAAGAACAAAGCCTACATGAAACAAGCTTTGAGCTTTGAAGTTGGAAAAGAAAAGGTGTGGAGGTTAAAGAAGGCGGTTTATGGATTGAAACAATCTCCAAGGCAATGGTGTTTTTGCATTGATGGATTCTTAAAGGAACAAAATTTCATAAAGTTGGCCAATGATGGAAATGTATATGTGTTAAGAGAAGGGAAGGTTTTTTGTATAATAGCAGTATATGTGGATGACTGCATTTTGGCAGCTAACAATATGGCTTTTTTGAATGAATGCAAGGAAAAGCTCAAAACCAGGTACAAGATGATAGATCTGGGAGAATTATCAAAATTCCTGTGAGAATTTCCTTAAATCAAAGTAAGTACATTGATTCTGTTTTGGAGAAGTTCAATATGCAAGAGTGTAATTCAGTTAAAATTCCTATCATGGATGGAACCAAATTATCAAAGGACTTATGTCCCAAGAATGAGAAGGAAAAGGAGAAAATGAGCAAAGTGCCATATAGGCAACTTGTGGGAAGCTTGCTGTTTATTGCCAACAATACAAGGCCTGACATAGCATATATTGTAAATGTATTGAGTAGATACAATCACAATCCAGGGTATGAACATTGGTTGGCAGCTAAAAAGGTGTTGAGATTCTTGAAGGGAACAAAGAATTCAGGGATCATTTATTGTTCAAAAGATTTAAGGTTGAAAGGATATAGTGATGCAGACTGGTGTGGGGATCTAGATGAGAGAAAATCCACATCAGGGTACATTTTAATGCTAGGAGGAGCTCCAGTAAGCTGGAGGAGCAAAAAGCAATCTTCCATTACTTTCTACAGCTGAATCTGAGTATGCATCGACTACATATGGACTAGAAGATTGTTGGAAGAATTAGAAATAAAACAGGAAGATAGTACTGAATTGTTTTGTGACAATCAAAGTTGCATAGCTATGGCAAAAAATCCTGTTTTGCATGAAAGGACAAAGCATATTGAGATGGAAATGCATTATATTAGGGATATGGTGAATAAAGGTCTTATTCAGTTGAAATATATTAGATCAAAAAACCAGCTTGCAGACATAATGACTAAAGGTTTAACTTGGAGGAGATTTCAGAAGCTGTCATCAGATTTAAATTGTAGAGATGTTAAGTTATAATATGCTTAGAAAGTTGAAGTTCATAAATTGTATAAGCTGGAGAAGATATCAGAAACTGTTATCAAAATTAATTTGCAGAGATGTTAAACTGTGATATGTTCAGAGAATTTGAAGTTCACAAATATTGATAGAAAGGGGAAATGTTGGGGTTCATATCAAATTTGATATATGCAAATGTGGAAGAACATATTTGATCACTAGCAGTGTTGCACAGTTGAAGACCACAGTAACAATATTGTGAAAGGAACAATACAGAGGAGCTGCCTAATTTAACTACTGTGAAAACATGCAGATGGAGCTGAACTTAGGTTGAAGTTTAACCTAGGTAAATAGGTGTGTTATCAATATGGAATTCTTGACCTAAGTTACTAGGTCGAAAGTGAGTTATGAAACAATGGTTATGCACCATTGATAAATTATGGGGCAAGGCTTATAAACCATTGAATGCTTGTGAAAGAATATTCAACTTAATGTCGAGATACCTGGAGCCATTTATAGTTTGAAATGGCTCGGTCCAATGCTGGATTGCCAAAGAACCAGAGCTGATCCGGAAGCGAGCAAACGGTCTGGCATAACCGCCGGATCATGTGAATAAAATAAGAAGGATGTTAGATTATAGTGGATACAGAGAAAAGGAGATCGAACGGAGGTCGAATAATCCATCTGAGGTTCGAACTTGTATGGTTTAAATTTATTGACTATTTGATTGCTACAGTGCATTAGTATGATTTCATATAATAGTTGAGAGTTGGTTCAAAAAACAAGTAATGAACCTTATTGAATCATATTATTTGAAAATGGTTGATGGTGAATTGTTGAGCTAGATATAAGTTCTCATTGTGAGATTTTAAATGAAGTATAGGTGTAACTCCTTGAATATATATGATATGTACTAATGTTCATTTGGAATCAAATATTGTGATTGATAACCATATGTGCTAAGTGGCTCTTGTTCTTGAAATTTCTTACATACGAGTACATAACATATCAAAATTTACTAATAAATAAGAAGCTAACAGCAATATACTGAGCTATAGAAATGTGTAAGTCCTGTTATACTTACTGAGTACTTGTGATTCTTTCCGTTACTCCAGCTAACAAGTCCCCATCCGGAAACACAACATAAGTCGTATCTGAAAACATAGCAACCATTTAATAATGTGATAATGTAACTTAGATTGAAAAAATGGATCTGATTTAAAATACCTTGTTTCAAGGCATGATTGATATTCCCACCAAATTTCTCAATTTGTTCATTTAAGAATCCAAATTCACCGCTTTGCAATCTGTGGAACTCAGACTATGGCGCATGTTTACTGCACAATCATGCCTCCATCTCTTATAAAAGATGGTAAGATGGTAGTGAATATGTAAGATGCAAGAAGCAGCTTTTTCCATGTAAACAACTAATCCAAAGTGACACTTTTGTCAACATGAGAAACGTCTCTATGTAAACAACTAATCCCGTGAGCAAGCTTGCAACAATAGACCATCTTTGTCGAACCTTATATAAACCCTTTGTAGTTTCATACAAATGATTGATCCAGAGCCATCTTGTCTTGCAAGCATTGAAGAAAAATGGTGGAAAAACCTCTGGCATATATCCTAAATCATGAAGAAAGGCAGAAATACAACTCCATCAAGAAGAAAATCAAAGCTTATAACTACTGCAAGGAAAAGGAATGATTTTCCACAACTCCACCAGAATGCTTAGTTCCCCATGATCCATTCTTTTTTCTGCTGCAAGCATATGGACGGAATACAGAAGGAAGCACTTGCTCATGTACAAACAGAATTAGAGAATTGCCAAAGCAGGATGTTCGCTGAGCTTGAGCAATTTAAGCAAGGGCTTACATCCAAATTTGAAAAGTTTAAACAAGAGCTCATAAACAGTGACAGTGATAGCGAAATTGATGACACAGAAACAGGACCCATGAACACGGATGTTGCCATAATTCAAAATCAATTGGCATCCTTTATGGAAGAACAAGAAAGAAAAGAGAAAGCACTGAACATTCGCTTGATTGGCATACCCGAACAAGCAAGGGAGAGAACCGGAGACGTTGTCCAGGTTTTTTGTGCGAACGAGCTTTAGCTGATAGATACCAATATTGTAGATGCATTTCGGATTGGAAAGCAAAGTGACAGAGACAGGCACATCATTGTTAAATTGGGCTCCAGAGAGGACAAGACATATTGAAAAAGAAAACCATGCTCAAGGGGAAAAAAATTTGGATCAATGACGGCCTTACCAAAAAACAACTTCAAGAACACAAGGAACAATTGCAGATCTTCAAGGAAGCAAAGCAAGCAGGGAAAAAGGCATTTTGGAGACGCGGCAGGGTGGTAGTGGAGAATCAAGATGAAACATAGGTAAGCGAGACCACCAGCATAATGTGTTGGAATATTAACTCTATTAGTTAGTATAAAATAAAGGTAGTAGATGATTTATTTGCAAACGTAGATATCTTGTTTTTTCTGGAAACCTGCGAAAATGAAGAGAAAAGTTTATCCGACATACAGGGATTCATTTTGTTACACTCAGTCTGGTATAATAAAGGTTGGCGCCTAAAGGGCCATGGCGGGATAGCATGCTATGTAAGATCTCATTTGAAAAAAATGGTCAAAATAGTTGAAGGAGTGGGTTCAAAGCAACATATCTGGGTTGAAATACCTGGTCAAAAAGGTAAGATTTTTATGGCAGGATGTTATTTTCCTCCAAGGGAATCGCCAGTGTATAATACAGGACACTTAGACAGAGACGACCCCTTCTTTAGTTTGGAACAAGATGCTCTTTCTTTGATGTCGCTAGGTGACGTTCTCTTACTAGGTGACTTTAATGGGCGTATTGCTAATAAGCAAGCAGCTTTAGCCAGCTTGGAAGGGGAACCCATGTGGGTTGAAATGCTTGATGACACAGAGATGTACCAAAAGGGTTGGAATAGAACTACTGCAGACAGAATCAGATGGCCTACGCCTCAAGGCAAACTCAATATGTGTAGCGGGCTAGACTTATTGATATATAATGGTACACGGATATTTCCTGGCACAGATAAATGCACATGCAGAAGTGCTAGTGTTGTTGATCTTGTTCTTGCTAAAGCTCAGTTTGTGGATCAGGTGGGGCATATATCTATAGGGGAAGAGATGGAGAAGATCTCAGATCACGTTCCACTAGCAATCGTGTTAAACACAAAGAAAATTGAATACAATCAAGACCGCAATGTCTTCAAGCCCAGGATACGCATGAACTATCATAAGGCGGAAAAGTACATGGAGAAATGTGAAGCAAAAGCATCGGAGATAAGCTGGCCCACGGATATTGAGGCACTAAGTGAGAAACTGGCAGATATGGTATTGGGTGTGGCTAGTGACCATTTTGTCTCACGTAGAAAACTGAAAGGGCTACCGTGCAATAGTTGGTTTGATGCATCATGCAAAGAAAAAAGGGAAGCATACAAAAAAGCAAAAGGGGCAGCTAGACAAAGGCTCAAAAAATAATACATGGCATTGATCAAGTCAAAAAAGAAAAAGTATGTTTATCAGAGACAACAAGATTTGATCAAGGACACCATAGCAAATCCCAAACGATTCTGGAATGAGCTTAAACCTAAAATGCAACAAGAGGCACATTTGGACCCAGAGACATTGATCGACCAAGTACGCAAACTCTATATGTCGGATGTTAATGAAAACAGTAATATTGATCATTTGCAAAACACGACTTGGGGCTTCACATTGGAAGATTTAGGAGAGGGGTTGAGTAATCTTGCCAATGGGAAAGCGGCTGAGGCAATAGGGCTGGTTGCAGAAATGTTTAAATGGGCAGGCAAATCAGTACATGTAGCGTTGTTGTCTCTGTTTAACTCTGTCTTGAATGGAGGATTCCCAAGAACATGGCAATTAAATAGAGTCATTCCCCTTTACAAAAACGGGGATGAGGGTGACCCAGGAAATTATCGAATGATTCTGGTAAGCAGCCTATATGCCAAATTGTTTGTTGCCATTTTAAACAATAAGTTGAGCGCTTGGTCAGAAGCACATAATATTAGAGCCACTGGGCAAGCAGGCTTTAGGCCTAAAAAATCCACAGTAGACCATTTGGTCACTTTACGCGCTATGATTGATTCAGCTAAAGGGAAGAGAAAACCACTTTATGCCTTTTTGTGGACTATGCCAAGGCATTCGACACAGTATCCCGCGTTCATCTATGGGAGAGAATGGAAAAATTGGGGGTACCGATTGAGCTCAGGCAGGCAGTAAAACTACTCTATGAGAAAGTTTTAGTGCAATTATCATCTCCTTACATTGAAAAGTGCACGGAATTAGTAGAGAGCAATATCGGGGTGAAGCAAGGTTGCCCCTTATCGTCAGTTCTATTTGGTTTATTCATAGACCAACTGGAGGCCTGGATAATGGAGTATGGCGGGGACGGGACTCCACTGTCAAACTATGTGGTCTTGTTGCTCTTATATGCTGATGATGTGGTTCTTCTCTCTCGCACAGTTGCAGGCATGCAGAAGCATTTAGATGCATTGGCTCACTTTTGTGACCAGAAAAGTATGAGGGTAAATATGACGAAGACTAAGATGATGGTTTTTGGAACCAATAAAGTCGATCATTTGAATTTTTACTAACGAGGGGAGAAGGTGGAAATTGTATCCTCGTATAAATACTTAGGGATACATGTAGACAAAATGCATAGTTGGAACCTTGCTGTTGAGCACAGGGTGAATGGAGGCTTGAAAGCCCTATATAGCATGCAAAGTAAAAGTGGGAAAGCAGAGATATGGGATTTTGGCTTGAAACGCACCTTATTCCGTGTGCTTGTGCAGACAGTTTTGTTGTATGGATGTGAAGTATGGGGTCCAGGCCTATCAGCAGATTCTTGGAAGAACATTGAGAAGGTGCAAAAAAAATTCTTGAGAACGGAACTAGGCACTAAGGCTCAGACCCCATATGATATGTTGCTGGCGGAATGTGGTATGATAGCACTAGAGGCTGAGTCGTTGTGCAAAACTCTTACATACCTTTGTAAGATATGTTTTGATATGACGGAAGAGACCTTGCCAAGATTAGCTTTGGAAGAAACAAGAAATAAAGGATGGTATGCGGATCTTATGGAATGGATTAGGAAGTGGGGTTTAGACATTCTACATCTATAAGAGAATCGATCGAACATTAGAGGATGGGTGTGTGACCATCTCATTAGAAGGAATTGGAGGGTCCCGGAAACGAAAAAAGAGTTTTACAGAAAATACATAAACCCTATACTCCAAGAAGCCAAACACCTTCAGGAGAATCTGTCCCGAAGCACGAGACACAGGATAGGCAGGATGAGGCTTAGCTCTCATAGACTTGGGGTGGAAGTAGGACGTTGGAGTAATATTCCTCATGAATTGAGGTTTTGCATGTTATGCAATATGCAAGAAGTTGAGGATGAGCTACATGCCCTCATAAGATGCCCTTCATATGAGGGGATTCGACATAAGTATAGCATACATTCAAACCCATTACAGGAATTCTTTGAATGGCCTGGGCATCAGATTGGAAAGTACCTAAAGGAGTTGTTGACCCATAGAGAACACCTGTTAAACAACAAGGGCAATAGTGCTATAACGGAAGAGAGTTGGGAGGAGTCTAATGCATTTTTGTCAGAGGATGCATTAGAGGATATCTTTTACAATGTTGAGTGTACATACTGATCGTCTCATAGACCTAGTGGTCTGCAGATGTAATAAATACAACATTTCGTTTCATCTCATCTCATCTCTCTCTCTCTCTCTCTCTCTCTCTCTCTCTCTCTCTCTCTCTCTCTCTCTCTCTCTCTCTCTCTCTACAACCCTAGGCGGTAGTTTTCTCGCTTGGTCTGGCAATGAGAGGTGATTTGGCAAGGCAAGGAGGCAAGGAGAGGTCTGAATCAAATCTGTGGCAAAGGGGTCTTGTGGATTCGAGTCTTCTCTTCCCAAGATCCGAGCCGTGTAGATTTGGCTTGCTGCGGGCTATCACTGATTAGTTTATTTCGGAACTCTGTTATCTGCTGGAATAGGGCAAGCATTTGCACAGGGTCGGGAGCATCTGCTGTCGGGCAAGCTCCACTTGCACAGAAGTTTCGGGAGCAGAGCATTTGGTCGTGCAAGCACTTTCGGGAGCATTTGGTCCCACTTGCACAGAAACAGGTTTCGGAAACAGGTTTCGGGAGCAGAACAAACAGAGCAGGTTTTGGGGAGGTTAAATCAGGGAAGCAGGAATCGGAGGTGCATCTGGGTTCAGAGAGCAGGTCAGAGACAGCTATTGTTCTGATTTCGGCATCTCTGACATCATAATAATTCTGTAATGGCTATACCAAAAGGACCCAAACGTCCAAAAAACCACTAAAGACAGCAGATATGGATTCGGAAGGGGAGATGTCAGAACAGCCAAAAACAGAGGTCTCGTTGCTGACAATATGGAAGGAACTTTTGGCCTTTAGACAGGAGGTTGCATTGCGTGAAGAGAAATTTATGGCAGAAATCCGGAGTTTGAGGGCTGAGAATGAGGCACTAAAAGGAGATTTTATGCAAATGAAAGAGGAGGTTGAGTTCGTCAAGTCTGAAATCATGAAGGTACAAGAGGCAAGGGTAGAAGATCCTGAGCAAATAACTGTGGAAATAGCAGATCTGAGGCAGTCTTTTGAAGAATATGTGGAGACACAAGAGAGAAAACAAAGAGCCCTTAATCTTCGTATTGTAGGATTGGCGGAAAAGGAGAAGGAAGACACTAAAGAAGTAGCCCAGAGATTCTTTGAGGAAGATATGCATGTAAAAGATCTTGTTCTTGCAGATGCCTTTAGGATTGGGAAGAAGGGACAGGGAACAAGACATATTCTGGTTAAATTTGCAAATAGAGAGGATCGTTTTCATGTGCTTAAACAAAGGAACACGCTGAAAGGCAGATTCATTTGGGTGAATGATGATCTTACCAATAAGCAATTGCAGGAGAAGAAGCAGGAAATAACAAAATTCAAAGAAGCCAAGACAAATAACTTGAATGTGAGGTGGAATAAAAACAAGGCGATCATTGAATAGGTATATGCGGGAGACCTTAGAATAGCAATCTGGAACATCAATGGATTGACTATTGATAAGGTGTTAAGTATGCAGAAAATTTTAGATCATACTGATGTAATTTATTTTGTAGAGACTAAGGAACATGATTTGTTTGCTCTACCTGAAATTGTAGGCTTTGAATTGATATTTTCCGTTAAAAATAAAAAGTTCAGAGATAAGGATGTTGGCAATGGCGGTATTGCTTGTTTTGTAAGACCACAGTTTAGAGATTTAATCCAAGGAGTGAGAAAAGAAATTAATTGTCAATATGTATGGTTAGCGATAAAAGGTTGTCACAAAATGTACCATGTGGCTGTCAGCTACTTTGCGCCCAGACATAAGCAAACATATGTTGAGACGGAGGCTTGTAGTGAAGATGTCTTTTTTGCGTTAGAACAGGATATTATGAAATATCAAGAAAAGGGAAATGTGATATTAACAGGGGACTTTAATGCAAGAACAGGGAAGTCACAGGCAGTTACTTTCACAGGAGATAAAGACCCACTTTGGCTGGAATCCATGAATGATAATGAGCAGCAAGTTTGGGGCAGAAAAAGAGAGTCCATGGACAAGATCGTGACCAAAACGGGTAGGCAATTTTTGAGCCTGTGTGGAAGTGCTAATCTCTTGATCTGCAATGGGATGAATATGTTTCCAGGTACGGTAAAGAATACTTGCAGAATGAGAAGTACCGTGGATTATTTAGTAATGTCAGAAGAAGGATTAGAAGATATTACAAGTTTTGAAGTTGGGAAAGTCGAGATAGAATCTGATCACAGTCCTTTATTCTTCAATTTACGGTTTAACAGGCTGGATGAGCTACCAAAATCCAAACAAATAATGTATTCCCTGAAATCACATTTGTAGACTCAGTATCGCAGTTGTGTGGAGCAGAAAATAGCAATCTGATCCTGGGAAAACGATTTAGATACATTGAATCAGCATATAATGGATGTTTTGGAGGAAGCGGCACAGGAGATATTCTCCTCACACAGGGCAAAAAAGGGGCTACCATGTAAGGCTTGGTTTGACCGAGATTGTAGAAATGCCAAAGAAAAGTGGAAAAGAGCAAACCCGAATCACAAAAAGTCCTGTAAACAGCAATATAAGAATTTAGTGCGCAATAAGAAGAGGTTGTTTATAAAAAATCGTCAACAACTTCTCTGCCAACGCTATCTGGATGAGCCCAAATTATTTTGGTGTGGTCTCAGGAACCACAAGCAGGAGGAGATTCCATTATGTGCGCAGGAGTTATGGAGATATGTGGTCGGCTTGTACCACGGGGAAGGCATAGCCAAGGAGGGAGAAGGATGGAAATCAGACTTATCAATTTCCGTAGAGGAGATTGCGGATGGCATTGCTTCTCTTGCAAATGGTAAGGCTCAAGATATTCATGGCTTAAAGGCTGAACATTTAAAGTGGGTAGGGCCCTTAATACATCCTCTGGTGGCAAATATGTTCAATATGGCGATGAAGAAGGGATTTCCCTCTGACTGGTGTCGGAATAGAGTAGTCCCAGTGTATAAAGGTGGGCCAAGAAATGAGGTGAACAACTGTCGAACAATCATGGTAAGTAGTTTACTCTCTAAATTATTTTCCACAATTCTAGAAAAGAGGATAAGTTCGTGGGCAGAACTTAATAAAAAAAGGGTAGAATCACAGGCTGGTTTTCGACCAGGGAGATCCACTTTAGACTATATACTTGTGTTGAAAACTATATTTGATATTGTGAAGGGTTCAAAGAAACCAGTGTTTGTGGCATTTATGGATTTTAAGAAAGCCTTTGACAAAGTGCCAAGAAACCAATTGTGGAGCAGATTAGAAAAACTAAATGTACCTTGCGAGCTTAGGGGCGCGGTACGAGTACTTTATGATAAGGTGCTGGTACAACTATCTCACCCTTTCTCTTTGGAAGTAAAAGATTGCATAGACAGTAATGTAGGGGTTAAGCAAGGGCGTCCGCTATCCCCTACATTATTTGGCATATTTATTGACAGTTTGGAGGAGTGGCTCCATGTTAATTGCCCAGGAGGTACAGAGGTGCATGGTTATGTGATTCAGTTGCTGTTGTATGCAGACGATGTGGTCGCTTTTGCACGATCCAAAGAGCACATGCAGAGACATTTAGATGGCTTGGCAGCTTTTTGTGACCAAATGGGTATGCAGGCGAACTTAGAAAAAACAAATATTATGACAGTTGGTGTTCTAAGACAAGAAGCCATTTTCAGATATAAGGGAAGTCAGGTAACTATGTGTGATTCTTACAAATAACTGGGCCTTATTTTCAGCGGAAATCACAGATGGAATGCTTGTATATCGCAACGGCTAGAGGGAGGCCAAAAAGCATTATATGCGCTACAAAGTATATGTAGAAGATCACACTTATAGTCGTGGCACCTTAAGGTACGACTTTTCCAGTCACTAGTTCAAAGTGTAGTCTTATACGGTTGTGAGGTGTGGGGGGCTAACCTCCCACAATGTTTGTGGGATGACATAGAGCAAGTTTAGAAAAAAAATTTAAGGCTTGAATTAGCGGTAAAAGCTCAGACACCATACCCCTTGATGTTGACTGAAAGTGGGCTCCTGCCTCTAGAAGGTGAAGCAATGATAAGATGCATCTCATATCTTAAAAAGGTACTACGCATGGGGGTAAGGCCCTAATGTCTAGCAAGGAGAAGGGGATTCTGTTGGATGTTAAACAATGGTTGGTAAAGTGGGGTATATCTTGGGATGAAGTGGTATTGGTAGACTCAGATCTGCGAAGGTGGGTATCGGAAAAGATACATAAGAAGATATGGTCACAACCTAAGACAAAGATGATCTTGTACAGGATGAATATCAATCCCAATTTGGAACCAATAGGTCACTTGAACGATGATCTTTCCATTCAAAAAAGACATGCCATATGCCAAATTCGATTAAGCTCACATCATCTTGGAGTCGAAGTGGGGAGATGGGGTCATATCTTACCGAGAGACAAAAGGTACTGCAAGTTATGTGACTCGTGCCAAGTAGAAGATGAATATCACACGTTACTCCAATGTGAAGCGTATGGTAAGTTGAGGAAGGAGTACGGAATACACTATAATGATCTCCCATCACTATTTACATTAAAAGATGACATTTTGGGGAAATATATAATTGAACTACTCAAATATAGGGATTCCTGCTTGGATACCCAACTTGATGTAAATATAGAGGACAAGATACTTAGAGTGAGAGTGATGAGCTAGATGAGGACTCAGAGACTCATCTATTGTTTTACAATGATGTGTGAATAATTATTGTCTAATAGGCCCTTTGAGGCCTCCCAATGGACATAATAAACTTTCTTTCTTTCCTTCTTTCTCTCTCTCATAGACGTAATAAACTTCACTTCACTTCACTTCACTCCCTCCCTCCCTCCCTCCCTCCCTCTCTCTACCTCCCTCTCTCAGGTTTCCCACATGCTCGCGATTTTTTTATCTCTCGTCATATATGGCGAGAGATAATTTTTGTACGTATAGCTCCTCTCATGCTCGAGAGGAGCTTGTCTCTCGGGCCTTAACAGTGGCCGTTTTGCTGAGGAACTGGAAATAGAGAGCGCCAAAATCTTTCAGCCTGCTGGAATTCAATGTTTGTTGGCGCGAAGCAATCTTTGAATCATCAATTGGCTTTGTTTCTTTCATTTCTCCCAAATCTCTGCTACAGTCTGGCTTTAAGAAAATTTTAGTATGGATCCAGTGATTTTGGGGATGATTGCCATGGTCTTGCGCACTATTATGCTCGGCATTGCATTGCAGCAGTTTTGCCTAAACCTCATAGCTGCAGATGACAATGGGGTGTAAAATCGCTAGTGGGGTACAACTTTTGGCGAAGCGTTTAAGCACTTTAAGTGCTGAAACTCGCGGACGTCGAAGCCCGTCACGCCCTTCTCCCTCCTTTTCCCCTGGGCGCGAAAACTCAGATCAGTGTTTCACTGTTGACGATGGAGGCATGGAGCGCGGATGATTTTCACACCATCAGAGGTCTGTGCAATTCGGGGGTGAAGCCCCACGAGGAAGAAGCTTGGTTGGAAAATAATGTCACGGATCGAGATTGGGATTCTGTTTGGACAAAGAAGTTGAACAAGGGAAAGATAAAATGGCACTGTGCAAAGGAGCATCTTCAAGAGAAGTTGGAAACACTACTGCAAAAAATCTACAAGAATTGTCACAACAAAGAAGTAAGAAAGCAACCGCCCTTGCTTTTGCGTTTGAAAATTGCACTAGATCAATACTTGCACCCGAGGAACACAAAGTAAATCTGGGCTGCATTTGTTTGTGCAATGTCAAAGATACCACAACAATAGACAAGTAAAAACAGAGGCAGATGTTGTAGCACATGTTAGGAAAACTGAAATGAAGGCAAAGCCAAAGGTGGCAGCTGGATCAAATGAGGTCAGTGCATGTGATGAAAACATAAAAACCTTAGAGAATGCAGTACAGGAGATTGGAAAATCAGTTTTACTTATCACAAAGAATCTGGAAGCAGTAGGAAGTGAGCTGAAAGGCAATGAGAAGGCCTCTGAATTACAGAAAATGATGTTGGAAGAGGCTGAAAACAGGTTTAAGACAGGCCACAAATGATTTTGGCTACAAAAAGCGAGGGAGGAGTTCAAGCTTAATCCAACATGTGAGTTGGAGGCGAAATTAAAGATTTGGAGCGGTCATCCGGATGGAAACTTGGCACGTGAACAAGGTACAAAAAGCAATGAACCCTACATCTGTTAATGAGCAGGTCAAACGTAAACTCAAACTTGAGGAGGAGTTAAAAGTTCTCGAAGAAGAACAGAGACTTCTGCATTTCTACATAAACAATTTGTGGAAGCTGAAAATGGATACTCCTGCAACATTTAGCATCTCTACTATTATACGAGATAAGTTGCTAGTGGAAGATTCATTTTATACATGTTAAGCATGTGGTGCGGAATTCACTAAAACTTACAGGTTAAGTTTAGCACTGAATTGCCAACATGAGTATCATATAGCTTGTTGTTCATTGTTGAGAGGAGGACAATGTATTCATGGTTGCCCTGGAAAGGTTCCAGAGGGTGTATTTGACGAGCTAGGTTTTGGCCATGTTGCGGCGGTGCTTCAAATAGTACACCAAAAAGGAAGTGTTAATCCGATCCCGCAAGTGAGGTCTCACCGTTGAGGGTTCAAAGAAGGACAATGGTGCCATTTGAAGATGCACAACACCGCAAAGTCCTATAGGAGTACAGTCAATTGTGGTGATTTGATTGCAGCAGCAGAACCCACCACCACCAGTCCAAGAAGCTGTCCAAGAAGCTATAGAAGAAGCTGTAAACACAGCACCAGTTGTGGAAAAAACAACAGACCCGATTGTACACACTGAAGCACCTAAGGAAGTCGAGGGAGTAATTCCATCGGATGAGGGCAACTTGGCTGAATATTTGCAGAAAGGAAAGGGCAGAAGAACAAAGAGGGGTAAGCTGGAGGATAGCAAAGTAGTTGTTCAGGCTACAAGAAAGAGAACAAGAAGTAGCTATGCAAAAGATGCAGGAAGCAGTCTCAATCATGACACCACACATATCGAAGTGTGTTCTGAAGAAAATGCAGAATCAGGCCCTTCAAGTTTAGGTGAGCCTGATCTTCAACAAGTGATTGCTGCCATTAATAACCCTGGAAAGGGGGTATGGGCATTGTTGGGCAAGGCCACAACTTAGTGTTGATTAAAACATTGAATATTATTGATTTTCTTTTGTTGCATTCACTGTAGGATTACCAGTTCATTCTGTTAGGTCAGAGAATCCTGCTGTTGATACAGAAAGGTTTCCACATTCAACCCATTTTTCATTTTCATCTTCATCTATTTATTCATGTAGTAATTCCTGTTGTGTAGGTATTCAGGATGTTCCAACGTACTAAATATTGATTTGCCAGCCAAAGATAAACTCATTGTCTTGGATTTAAATGGTGTGTTGGTAAAAATATTTGGTGCAAATGAACACATACGCTTGGAAGCAGGATTGACAATGACATACACTAGAAAGAAAGTGATATTCAGACCAGAAGCAGTGTTCTTCTTGAAGACTTTGTTACAGAAGTGTTGTGTTGGTATATGGTCATCAATGCAACTCTCAATGTGGAAGATGTCTTTGCCAAGTACTATGTCAGTTTGAGGGACAGATTTGAATTTGTATGGGGACAGGGGAAAATGTGTGCGCACCAGTTTTCACCACCCTAACAAACCTGGCTGTCGATCATGATGAAGCCACTTGGGAAAATATATGAGTCATACCCAAGATTCTCGGGGTAAGACTTTGCTTCTTGATGATTCATTGTACAAGTCTTACCTTAGCAAACCCTGGAAATTTCTGCGGGTACCTGCATTCAAGATGGATGTCCATGATGAAGTGCTACCAGTACTCACCCCAAAGATAGAAGAAATACTGCAGGCCAAGGCCGAGGAAGAAATGAAGTTCTTGGTGAAGAATACACATAGATACAAGCCTTGGCCTAAGACAGATAGAAAGATTATGAAGCTATGCTTGGAAAGACTTTCGGAAAACGATTCTGCGATTCTGCAGGTTTGTGAAGGAGGAATTGGAGAAGGTTTATGGTGATGGCGCTTGTCATTCTCCATGATTATTGGTCTGTTTGTCATTTATTTAGGCCAAGGAATCCTACACTTTTCATGTACCATCTTTATCTTAATTTAAGAATGTTTTGCTATATTGTTTATGTAGTTCAATGCGGACTTGTCTATAAGTTTTGCTATATTGTTTATATATACTTCAATCTTGTTGAAAGGGATGCTTAAAACTTATCAAGTGCTTAAAAAAAAATTACTGCAAGTGCTATGGTTTGAGTCTTAATGGCGATCTTCGCTTATTGTCTTCGGTGGATGTGGATACTTTTATGTAGTTGCTTAATGTCATAATGTGCTTCTTGTCATGCGGGTAAGGTCGGTGCTTATTGTTAAGCCATATAAGCTTGTTTAAAGGTAGCTGTTTTATTGCATAAGTGCTTTCGTGTGTTCGGTGCTTACTCAGCGGCGCTTCGCTGAAAGTGATTAAAATGCTTAGTGTTTGAAACTAATGAAAGCGCTAGAAACCTTTATTATTCAAGCGAGAATCTGAATGGATTTGCCGCGAAATTGAACTTCATAAATTTGATAGGTAGACAAAATAACATTTCATAGATGAAGAAGAAGAGATCTCAATGAAACAAGAAACAAAGTTACAACAAAGTTTGATGGTAAACAAGATTTTTTATAAAAAAAAGGCCATTAGGCCAATGTACAAAATTTTTACAAAATTGTTACAAAATTTTGGCCCTGAGGCCAGTGTCTTCTTCAAAGGGGTGTCTTCTTCAAAGGGGGTTGTCTTCTTCATCAAGGGGGTGTCTTCTTCAAGGGGGTGTCTTCTTCAAGGGGGTGTCTTCTTCAAGGGGTGTCTTCTTCATCTTCATCTGCTCCCACTGCATTCATTCTCCATCCATCAACAAATGAAACAAAACGAAAAAATTAAACAAACGAAGATTAAACAAACGAAAAAATTAAAACAGGAAACAAATGAAAATTTGCATGTACCTTTAAGGAAAGCCCTGAGCTCCTCCAAGTCGCCTTCCTCGTCTTCCTCTTCCTCTTCCTCTTCCTCTTCCTCTTCCTCTTCTTCCTCGGACTCGTCCTCTTCTTCTGATTCGCCTATCCATCCCTGCATTACAGCGGTGATATATTCCTGCGAATTCATTTCCGATTCCTCATTTTCTGATTCCTCATAGGAATCAGAAGATGATGAGAATCGAATCGACTCCTCAAACCGGGAGGCGATGGGGAGTGGGGCGGGAGAGGAGGCAGCAGAGTGGGAGGCAGCAAGCACTTCCGGCAGAGGCGGGAAGAGTGGAGGGAACACCTCTTCGACGCTTAGTAAGCGCCGCTTCGAGGTGACCTCCGGCTCCTCGCTACGTGCTCGCTTCATGCCGGAGGATTGGGAGGATTGGGAGGATTGGGAGGATTGGCGGAGTGCAGAGGAGGAATTGGCGGGCGGATGAATTGGCGGAGAGCTTGTAGGCGGAGCGTGAGCTTGTGGGCGCCTACTGCTTAAGTCCTGTGCTTAGGCGCGTCAGTGTACGATAAACCTCACACGCGCCGGAACAATTAATTCGTAACCAGGCTGCAATATTTCGTATGACTACTCGAATTGACACATGTCACATCAAGGAAACGCCTTGACAATATAATTTTGCCAAGAATGTTGGGATAGTGATGGTACCAAAATAAATAATTGAACCTTATTCCAATGTCACAAATCTACATTCTTATAAACAACAATTCAATCTTCAATTCGAAGTACGTGTCCATGCACACCACCCTTGTGCATCCTCACTATTGTTAATATATATAAAAATATGTGCTTACATGCTTAGGTGCTGGAACAACAAATCACTTGAAAAGAATAACATCAATTTCGTTAAGTGTCAAACAATTACATTGTTATTGGGAGACTGGCCATAATTTTTTCATGGGTCTCCCCGTGAAATTACATACATGTCTCATGCCTTCTACTTTTTCCATATCAATTTTAGGATATCTTACCACATGGTCATGCACGGAGGCTTGGGTTGTTTAGTGAGCAACATATACTTGAAATTACCCAAGAATTGATAATACAATCCACTTAAGATAACCTCATGCACTCCAAATTTTTGCCCCCATCCATCTTTGTATGAATCTTCAAGTGTGCATTTGGGTTACTGCACTTGAGGATGTAGAAGTCCACACCCTCCAATTGTCTACCTCGGCATTCAACGCAAAATTGTCACCTACCTCTACCAAATTACTGATCCATTCATTGGCTTGTTCAAGAGTCTCCTTTTTCTTCTCAACTCCTAGGTTTTAAGTCGGTTACCTCCCACTTTCCAAATCTACCAGTATTGATGCGGGAGTCCCAATTATGATCCATGCAAAACGAAAGGAAAACATGATTGGGCATCTATGAGCAAGCTGTTTGGTCTAGTCCTGGCGGCAGTGTCCGATCTGATGAATCTTCTTTGTGCCTTTGAGTGTTTCAATTTCATATTCTTCCATGTTTGCCACAACAGCAGGTTCAATTTCCCAAAAATATCTTTTGATCTCATCTGTTTCATCGACTTGTAGACTACTGAAATATGTACACGAGAATTTTTACAATATCTTTAGCATGCCTCAGTTGCACACCATTGGGTTTGAGTTGTTCCTTACTTAGCAGCCTTTTGATAACAGCACCTGCACCATCATGTTCACCTTTACCATGAGCAGTGGCAAAGTAGTTCCACACTATTTCCTTGTCATTGATTGTGAAGTACCTGCCTAAGAAAAAAAAAGGTTTTCCTGACTTGAATTGTGATGAGCAGCCATCACTCCAAAACCAATGCTTCTCATACTCTATTTCCTGTTCCTTAAGCCATGCAACATGCTTTTGTAGGCAGTGTTCCACAAATAATGAGTCATGCACTTTATCATCAGAAATGTAAAAGTGAGTCTCTTTTATGATCTTCCTACCGTTGTTGAGTCTATTCCTGATCTGCTCCAACCTTCTATTCTTTTTTCTCTTCTTTGGACAGTCTTCTTCTGTCTGCACAGGAACAGGAATATCAGCACTTTTGTCATGCCTATATGTTATGTGAACAAGTATAGAAACTTGGTCTCAGTATGCGGTCATTGACCGAGGGGCTCATTCGGATCTTGATGCTTTGTAATTTTTCTGCAAAGTCAATAATTGGATACAATTGTATCTTAAAATGATGACACACACCGTTTAAAACCGATTGGCACGCCAATGTGCTATGTAATTGTGTGGAACAAAATCTGATATTACCTTCTTCACTTCCTCTTGAAATTCTTTGGGACTTCGTCATACATACTAATCTCAAGACAGTTTGTACCTCAAAGCCTTTCTTGGATCCCTGAATTCTCTCATCTGGTCCACGGGTTGCTTTTCAAATGTCTTCCAATTAACTAGTCTTGAACCCGTGCCATCCATTTCCCCGTGGACATTTTCTAATTCTATCCAACCCACATTTTTTACACGCCAACATCAAGCGGTTATGATCAAACCACTCCTCATCATCACCTTTCTTGCGCAGACCACTTGTCTCCATAAATCACTGGTACACTTGATTGTATGCTCCTTGGCTGCACATTCTGGGCCAGGGCCACAAATCTCACAGTGGCAGTTGCAATTGTCATGAACTCCACCCGATTTTCTCGGCTGTTCAATCCTTGCATGATGTATTCAAATTTCAAGTGGTAAATGCAACAAAGATGTATGCCTCTCACGCATCCTCCTTACAAAACTAGGTTTCAACCTCTCAAAAGTCTGCAATGCAATTTTGATATGAGGATTCTCCTCTCTAAAAACTGAGGTAGAATTGCAACTATAGGGGAAATCGTGTGAATGCCAAATAAATGCTACATATAATGAACCCTACAATATAGGATGAATACTTACTTGGCTGACTTCAAGAAGGTGAATTGGATGTTCCATCTTTATTCCTGTCTCTGATACATACTTCCTCACGTCTTTCTTGTATGGAGAAACTCTTGTATTTTCATCCAGAACTTGATAACAGCTTCTCTATTGTGATCTAACATGCTATCCATCCGCTTCCTCCTCCTGAACATTGACCAAGGTCCTTCCCCTTTGTTAGCTTGCACCCTTCTTTGAAAAGCATTTGAAATTGTTTTTCTGGGGATGCTGAGCAATCTGGCCACTTACCTTGATTCAATGGCTTGACACCATTTGTACCTGCTTTCTTTGCCATTATCGGGGTGGACTTCCTTGCCTGAAGCATGTCATAATTCCTCTCAAACTTATGTTCTTGCATTGTTTCCTTCAAATTCTTCACCATTTGCTCGGCCATAGTAACACCTTAGATTTCTTTATAGAAGCAATTGGTAAATCCCTTTGCCCTCCAAAGAAAGACCGTCAAGGATCGCGGCCTTTGTCATTGTCATCAACATTTGTACTTGATTTGGTTGAATACTTCATAAATTTCTCCTGAAATTTCTCTTATTCTCATGGTCACTTTCCTCTCAATTTCTTATTCGTCTTTGAAGGCGAATCTTTAGAAGAGAAATTCTTCTTCATTGCTACCTTCTTTGCATACAATCTCTGCCTCTGATCTCTCTTCCTTGCTGCATCAATGGCTCTGTAAATTGAACGGGGAGAGGAATTGGGTTTCATCTATCCCGGATTTCTGTGTATTGCTGAATTGGTGAGGGCAAATTGTTGAATTTCGGTTCAGGCAATTCTTGGAAACAATTAGTCCCTCCATTTTGCTTGAATTCAAGATGGGTTAGCCCGCCATCCAGGAATATGGCGGGCTACAGGCATTCATGTTTCCGGCACCAAACATGTTCATGATTCTCTCAGCCTGTCATTTGACGGGCGCGCACCCTACATGTCAATACTTCAATCACGCACGTCGTGTTTAAAACACACCGATTTTAAGCACTTGTAAGCGGCGTCCGGACGGTGATTTCTGCTACCCAGTACCGATTTTGCACCCAATGCACTTAGCTATGGAGTCCGAATTCATAGAAAGTAGCCGACTCATGACTTGCTGTCAATTTACCTTGATTCTGTTCGGGACCGCGAGACTAAAGAGGCCTTCAAGAAGATTTTGGATTGCACCAAGACAAACCACACAATGGGATAGCATTGACAACCATGCCTGGAATTGCTTGCCCTCTTACAAAGATGATATGCGGAGACAATGTTACAGGATGTCAAGATCCTCATTCGAAAAACTGATAGGTCTTTTGACCCCGTATTTTGTAAAACCAGGCAATAAAGTGAGGGCTCCCATTGAGCCAAGAAGGGCTGTAGCTATGGTTATTTATTTCCTAGCTCATGGCGAATCAGCTCATGGTGAATCTCCTCTACATGTAGGAAGGAGATTTTATGCTAGTCAGTCCACAGTTCAGAAGTATACGAGGAAGATCACATTTGCTTTGGCTTCCAAGAGTATATTGTATAAAAGGTTTGTACCCATTCCATCAGGGCAGAGATTACTCGACATTGTAGCAGAATTTAAGGAAGCAACTGGTCTTCCTAATGTGTTTGCTGCAGTTGATGGCAGCCACATATACTTGTACAAAAAACCAAAGAAAAGGGATCATGCTAATGACTATTACAACCAAAATAAAAGACACTCCATTCTGTTTCAAGGCTGTGTAACTCATAGTAAATTGTTTGTCAATGTGTGTTGTATTAGGGTAGGATCTGTACATGATTCTGGACATTTCAGAAAAAGCACCATTTATAACAGGTTGGCCTCCAGCCAGTTGCTAGATTACAAGGGAAGAAGATCAGAAAGGAATGCCTACTAAGGACGATATAGTTGTAAACATACCTCCTCAATTACTTGGTGATCCTGCATATCCTAGCAGGCGTTTCTTATTGAAGGTTTTTCCTGATCCTAAGTGCAAGAAGAATCGATTCAATAAGTGAATCTGCAAAGGTAGAGTTGTTATTGAGAATGGTTTTGGCACAGTTAAGGGTCACAGTTCAAGCATCACAAGCTAGCAAAATCGTGCATTTGTATTTTTGAAGATAGGGAATGGAATTAACTATTGACTCTAGAATTTCCACAGGTCGAGTATTATGAGACTCAAGACATGATCATGAAATTGAAAAAGGAGGGAGATCAAATCAGGCACATCCTCCTCTAGAATCTGGAGAAATGAATCTTAAGCAAGTTTTGTTCTTTCATTTAGCCTTCCTATTGTAATACATCGCTATATTTTTGAAGTGGTATTGAATAGAAATTTGAATTATGAACACTTTGTTTATATACTTTATTTGTATTCACACTTTGTATTTTAACATTGTTATTATACACTTTGCTCATGGCAAAACTAAAAGAAACCTCGAGACAACAATTGTCATATAAACCAAAGAAGAATTGTATTCATTAAAATCTGGTTTTACAAATTATGAATGCACTAAAATGTAGTGCTTTTGAATGGAATAACCTGCAAACAAAATACCAAGACCTGAAGACTAACTAAAGTCCACTACTTAAAGAGTAAGTGTTCTCAACAACCCTTTGCTTGCTTGAGGTCACAAACTCGTGATATCAACATCAAGCATACCTGTCCCTGTTGCAGACTGTGTTAGTAACAAAGTAAAATAAAAAGAAGTCACAAAGTCTTGCAGGAACAGTCATAATCTTTGGCATTTCATATTGTCAAAATACATTTACATCAGCATGAATGCTGTTTTTTTACAAAAAAGTAGGTACAAAAAGACCGTCATCCTCAAGAGCTGGAGATACAGAAGATACAAAAACAGGAACTGTAAAACTAAAGAAAACCAAGGAAAAAAAAAAGAGGCAGCTTCAGCATGCAATACAGCTTGTATCCGGGGTTTTTATTTCCATAAGAACCCAATGGCCTGAGATCTTGACAAAAGTAAACTCCACATTCTGCTGAACAAGTGCGTTCATAGCCCAGTTAGACAGCTCAGGCTCGACTCGAAGTACCCATATCCAAATATTGCACCAAGGCTGTGACGTTCCAGTACGATATACGATCTCAAGACGTATACCGTACTATGTCGTCACGCGTACACGCCGTCCAGTCGACGTGTATGCCGACATGTACCCAAGCAAGGACGCCCTAGGGGGCAACTTGCAATGGTGCGCACACTTAGCAATGCGCGCACCTTTAGACCTTTAACCCATTAAAGGTAGACCAAGGGTCATGGAAACCCTAAACCTAACTGATAGCCTTCATAAGGCACCAAACCCTAACATTCCCTTTTTCGCCCACAGACCTTCTAAGCTCCGATTCGCGCGCCTGAGGAGTCAATTCCAACTCCCACGATCTGCCCGTGCGCCCCAGCTTGTCAGATCGCCCTTCCGACCGCATCTCGAAGCAGAACACAGACATGGACGCCTTCGGATCAAGAGGAGTGAACCAGGGATCAGGTATTTGGTCGATTGAATAGCCTAAACCTTATTCCAGCCTTCGAACCAGTAGGTTTAGCCTATTAAATCGCCCTTAGTAGCCAAGCAGATCCTGAGATTGACTCTAACTAAAGAACCTAACTCTATGTATTAGATTAGTTCTTATTATTTATGTTCATATGATGGACGGATGTATTCTGTGGAATCATTGTATTGGGAAGGGGGGTAGAGACTTAAAGCTTAGTAGATGATGCTCCTAGCTAGTCCCTCTTAGTGCATTACTAGAATTCGCCTGTGTCAGAGCCCACCCCAGTTGTGGGTGAAGGGGCCGACCGCTTAGAATGAGGTTCGTGTTCTGACCCTTGACCGATCCCTCTGGCGTGTAAAGTCTACCGGGGATCAGAGTGACTAGGTCTAATGGCTTGCCACTGAGTGTGGGTAAGGCATGGGCTCGACACCCGTGGGGTGGTGTTCACCTTCCAGTGGGTTAAGTCGAATAAGGGCAGTGGCCCTCTAGTCACCTTGGGTCAGCATGTAGATCTCTGGAGGGAGTTATCCCTACCTGCCCCATCGGGACTGGGGAGATGTAACCCAGGAATAGCCCCTTTGGCTATGCACCCGGCGGGCTACAGTCAGGTCCCAACACTTTTCAACCTACTCTGCAAAGTGTGCACAGGAGGGGCGGATGGAGTGGACAACCCTAAGCCATGTTCTTATGCCAGCCCAATCCATTGTCATGATTCTGTCTGCACTGAACTCTGGAGACCCAAGCTTGTCAGTCGTCCCCCTGGAGTCTGAGCCTTGGGTAGGAACTTCCTTGTATTGTACTGATCTTTGTCTATGCAGATGTTGATGTGCCACCCTTCGAGGTGGATATATGATGTTATGTTACTGACGTATGTTTACGCTTCAAGCGGCTAGGTAGGCCCCGAGGGAGACGGGGTAAAATGACCCCTTCACTCTTCCCACCGTGGACTCTAGACGGTCCGCGATATATGTGGAGGGCCCCAGTATCGCTGTGGAGCTGCCGGGGATGAACTCCCGCTTGTATACGCTATGGGCATCGATAATGAGTAGGGGACGTCACAATGGTATCAGAGCCATGTTCTTGGAGACCAAGAGCAAAGCACTGACCATGCTCCCAGTAGTACTGACTTGATAGGATCCTCAAGCCTCGAAAAGTGGGAAAATTTTTTCTCATTTTTGTAGTTTATGCTAAGCTAGTAAAAGTTAAGTGAATTGGAACTTAATAAGACTAAAAAGAATGAGCCAAAAACCCCCTAGGCAAGGTGGTCTCACAGCTCGCGCCTGGTCAAAGAACTGCACTTTAGTTTTTAAACAGGGCGCTACCTGTGAGACATTGAGCCAAGGACACACTAAACTTGATGAATTTGAGAAAAGTCATAGGGTAAGGCTAGTTCCAAGGTAAGAGTTAGTTAGAATATCATCTTTAAATTACTTAAATTACTTAAAAATGTGTAAGATCTCACAGCTAGCGCCTGGTCAAAAAACTAAACTTTAGTTTTTGAACATGGCGCTACCTGTGAGACCAATAAGTAGAAAAAGTCTGAAATAAGTGTAAGTTTTAATTAAATAGGTGCCTTAGCATGTTAAATAGAGCAACTTGAATTTTGACCTAAAATTTGCCAAGTTATAAATAGAAGTAGACCCCCCCTCATTTGCACGTTCCCGCCTTAGAAATTAGCTCCCGCTCACTAAGGCGATCTTTGGCGCCCGATATCCGATTGTCGAACCGTCAAACATGGCACGGACCAAGCAGACTGCGAGGAAAGCCCGCCCAGGCGAATCGACCAGCGCCCTTGATTCCAGCACGATTCGGCGCATGCTTCAGGAGCGCCTTCTTGACCCCAACAGTCAATCTTCTTCAAGTGAGGAAGAACCCTCGAATGAGCACAATAGTGAAGGATCCCAGCAGAGAGCAGCACAGAAGGAGGAGGGAGACCGGCAGGTCGACCGAGAAGAAGACGTGCACTCAGAAGCAGGAACGAAGATAATTGAAGAAGAAGATGAGGGAGCACAGCGAGAACAAAGGACCAAGGCTCGTGAGGAGCAGAGACAACCGACTCCCGAGCCCACCATTGAAGAGCAACTCGAAGCCTGGATTCGAGAGAAAGAAGCGGAGGAGCAGCAGGAGCAGAGCGAGCCGAGGCTTGAGCCGGCGGAGGAAGCAGACCTCGCTGCGTTTATCAGAAAGTATGAACGCCGAGAAAGGAAAAGGGAACAAAAGAAGAGGAAGAGAGAAGAGGAGGAGGCGAAAGCAGCCGAGGAACTCAAGCAGAAGAAGGGGAAATGGGTGGGGAGCCCAAGGAAGCTCAAGGAAGTCCCCAAGGTAAGGAAGCCCAACCCCAAGGTTGTGATTACTGAACGCCCCCCTGATCAGCCACCGAACTCCTCTGGCGACTCCTCTGACGAGGATTTCATCCCCAACACCGAGGGTGGAAGTTCTTCCAAACCCCCGGTTGCTGAGCAGGTTACCATTGAGCAGGTAGCAGCCGAACAGGAGCAGCAGGACCCAGTGCAGAAGCCCCCTCCTTACCCGAAATGGGACAGGAAGAAGCAACCCCGGCCTGCCCGAGAGTCCTATGTCACGAACCCCGTTAAAATCTACGAGCGAAAGATGCGGGAGCACGAGGCATATATGAAGGAGTGGGAGGCATACAACTCCTACTACCAGGAGAATAGAGTCAGAACCATCGAGGGTGGCCATCCAACGAAGGGCCAGACCTTAAGGCCGCCACCACCAAAGCCCAAGGTCCCGAAAAAGCCTGCCCAGAAGAAGCTCACCAGGAAGCAGATCGAGCAAAGAGCACTACGGGAGATTCGACACTTCCAGCGCAGCTACGGCCTCCTGATTTCCCGTGCCCCCTTTGCTCGGCTAGTTAGGGAAGTAATGCAGGAACCGATATGAGGGTCACAGATGAGATGCTGCTCGCACTGCAGGAAGCGGCTGAGCAAAAGATAGTGCAACATGTTGAAGACTCGACAGCTTGCACTGTTCATGCAAAGCGAGTAAACCTTATGAGGCAAGACATGTATCTTGCTAGTCGCATTAAGGGGGAACGCCCTTAAACATTTTGTGAATAATCGAAATTTTTGTAATATAAATCAATTTTGAGTATTTTAGATGCCTGAACTTGCTTAAGTAGGACAAATTAGAAGGTTTTAGTGTTTGTTTTAGTGAAATACGACATTTACAGACCGAAAGGTGTGATGTCTCACAGGTCGCGCCTGGTCAAGAAACTAAACTTTAGTTTTTGGACGAGGCGCTAGCTGTGAGACCTTGCCCAAACTTGCCCAAAACAGCTCCAAATTGACCAAATAAGGGGTCAATTCTACCTGATTTGATGAGCCCATTATCCTTACACCCTTATTTTACCTAAATTGGACATGTTTTGATCAAAATGGGACTGATGTCTCACACGTCGCGCCTGGTCAAGAAACTAAAGTTTAGTTTTTGGACGAGGCGCTAGCTGTGAGACCTCCTACCATTTCTTCACCAGAACTTGTCCAAATGATCTTCAACCTGTTGTGTTAGCATCTTTAGGTAATCTAGTCATGCTCAAACCCTTAAATTAGTCTTCAAATTCCCATTTTGACCTCAGTATAGGCTAGAATTGCCCAACCCCAAGAATTTTCCAAGTCACCCAAAAATTAGGGTTTTCCCCTTTTCTATAAATAGACCCTTATTTTACACATAGCACCCTACAAATTTGCTCCTGCCCCCTTAGCCGATTTTTCAGCTCCCTGAGGCGCTCTTGCAACCGTTTGCTACTCTCTTCCTCACTAAACTCATGGCAACCTCTGATTTCAGCAGATGGTACAGCGCCAGCGCTCATGCTGCCGAGGCTGACATCGATGAGATTTTCCGTGTCTTCTGGAAGGAGATAGATGTCCAAGCAACCTTGCACGCAACCCCAGCCTATAGCAGAGTCCTGTCTGAATTTCAAGCTAGGGTAGGGCCATCTCTAGTGCAGCTCCCCCCTTGCATAGGCTACTTTGTCCCCAGGCAATCCCTTCAAGCAGCCTTAGGTGATGTTCCGAACATTGCCAAGTACCTCACAAACAAGGCCCAGCGCACGCCCGAGCCAATGGTCCTGACTGTCAACAGGACCAAGTACTTCTCTTTCAACACTGCCTTAGCCATTTTCCTTACCCATCGTGCCGAGAACCCCATGGGAGAAACCTCCATTCCCCCCATGGACGTGGACCCATTAGCCACAGCAGCACAACAACAGCTCCTTACGCAGTACGAACAGGAGCAAGAAGGAAAAGAAGAAGACGATGAATCAGAAGAAGAGGATGAAGACTACGTCGAGCTCGACCCAGCGGAAGAGCAGCGGCTAGCAGAACAAGAGTTGCAAGACTTCGAAAGAAGCCGGCAAGCTCTGAGGATTGCGCCACCCCTTGGGCTAGGTATCACAAGCCTAGCCCCCATCATCGTCGAGGGCGAAGAATATTTGCTTCTAAGCGACATCCAAAACCTCCGGGAGTGCAGGGAAAGGGAGTATCGACCTGACGAGTTGCTGCACCAACTCCGGAGAACAGACCTGGACGACTTCATCGTCCGAGGAACCTCCGACTTCCCACTCCAAGTAAGGGAAGCCGACACTTATACGGGAGAGTCGACCTCCGATATCCAAGCCTACAGCAACATCAGGCAGATTATGGAGGCAGGGCAACTACCGACGGAGGAAGAGTTCCTTGCTCTACAGGAATAGATGGGGATCCGCCACGCGACCTCGAACATCTTAACGGCAAGCTCTTCGGCAACACCTCCCCGGGAGAGAAGAGGCAAGTTCGACCTCAAGAGAGCTTCAGCAACAGTCAGAGACTACAGGGAGCTCACCACGGTGGAGGTTGATGACTATGCGGGCAGACACAGAGCTGGAGGCCGAGCGGGCGAGGACCCGTCACGCAACGACAGGTCGTTGCGGTATTACCTTCCCCTGCTGATGGATGGAAGAATAGCGGTAATTCACCGCAAATTCACCCCCAGGAGCAAGGAAGGAGTATCGATGCTAATTGCGCTCTCAGGCTTTGGCCGGCATGCTCGGCTACCTCCCAATACCGAGTATGCCATCCTGGTAAAGAGAGCGGTAGCGCTTGATATTTTTGACTTCGCCATACCTTACAGGCGGCAGGGAAGACTGGCAGTGACTGCAGCCTATACCTCCGAGTGCAGAGTGGAAGATTTGGCGAGAGCTTTGCAGGGTGGATCTTCCATAAACGTCCTTAGGAACTTGGGTCATTCAGTGGGAACAGCCCAAGTGAAGAAGTTCCTAGAGGATAATCCATCCTACCGGCATTATCAAGAATAGTTAGAAATCTTGATCCCGGAAGTCTTTTTGTATTAAACATATTATATAATATGAATATAACTTCTTTTGCACTTTAAATGTTTGTTGATGTATCTTTGTTCCGCAACTATACCAACAACACATATAATGCAAGAGAACAAATAAAACTAACCGTACAACCATGACCGATTGTGTATGCAGATAGGGAACAATGAACGGTTGAGCAAAACAGAAGGCCCAACAGGGATGAAGAGACCCCTGACAGGCAACCCCTTCAAAGGAACCTGTTCGAAGGATATGGTCCGATGACCCCAGAAGAGGAGATGTCGCAGATGCGAACAGAGCTGGACCAGATAAAGGCCCTACTAGCAGCCCAAGCATCATCCGGGCCACAAACGACACCCCGAAAGTCGGGGAAAGACAAGAGAAGGAGTAAGAGAAGGGGGTCCCCTACCACAGAGACCTCCGAATCAAGCTCGACCTCGGATTCTGAGTCCGAGAAAGAGGCCGAGCAAGCGTCGGACCGTAGAGACGACAGGCAAAAGGACACTAAGGCCCTGGATTACCAGAAGAAGGTGGACTCAGCACTGGGCAACGTGTGGAAAGCCCAGAAACTCGAACAGTTCTCGGGCGAGAACAAATCCGGCTTAGAGGCAGAGGCATGGCTGGACGAAATGAGTGAGTACGGCAATGCCTATGGCATGAAGGACAAAGACAAAGGCAGGGTGGCAACCGCCAACTTGAAGGGAGCCGCACGAATCTGGTGGAAGGGCTATGCCAAGGCGCATGGCTTAAGCAGAGATCGGTGCAGATTTAAGAAGTTCTCAAAAGCCTTCAAGAGCCACTATGTCCCTCGAGAACACAAGTCAAATATGATGCAGCAGTTCTACAGATTGCAGCAAGGCTACAAGACGGTGCAGAAGTACACCGAAGAGTTTATGAGACTAAGGCTGTATGTGCCGAAGCTGAGCGAGAAACACGCAGTGGAAAGCTACATAGAAGGGCTGAACGAGGAACTCAGGAAACTCGTACGGGCAATAGACCCCAAAACAGTGTCTGAAGCGGAGTCCAAGGCAATTAGTTTGCAAGGATCGGGGCCTCAGAACAGCACACAGAAGCAGCCTTACTACCAGGATAGAGGCAAAGCAACAGGGAGTTACAGCCCTAGGGCAGCCAGCCCAAGCCCAGCAAAGTCCTCATATAATAGCAACCAGGGAAAACAGCAGGAAAGAAAGCAGGTGTCCTTCAAGGACAAACAGGAAGGGTCCAACTACTCGAAAGCAGTACGGTCCTTCTTACAGGCGATGCCCAAGGAGAAAAGGCAGGAATGCATAGAGAAGCAGCTCTGCTTTAGATGTTTCCAGCCGGGCCACCGAACGGCGGACTGCCCATTTGTTATGAGCTCAGCACTGGCAGAATTGGGCGGATGGGACACTCCGTCAGACGAGGACGGCGAGGAGGCTCGCGATTACATTCAGGGTGAGTGCCACATCTTCGCTGCTATAGATACAGAACAGGCAGAGACCCAGTATAAGGTAATCTCCACAATAGGGAAGGCAAAGGCCAAGTCTTTCATAGTCTTGATAGACTCCGGAAGTAGCCATAACTTCGCATCACCGAGGATGGTTGAAATGTTGAAATTGAAACCCCTAAAGTCCAAACCAAGACCCGTAATCTTGGCAAGCGGAGCAGTAAGACATACAGCTGGAAAAAGGATCAACATCGGCATTGACTTGCCAGGGATTAATATCCAGATGGGGGCAGAAGTAATGGGCATTGGCAAATATGACTTGATCATTGGAATGGAGTACCTTGGACCCGCAGGGGCCATCATTGATTGTGGAAAGCAGAAGGTGACCTTCCCAACGGCCGACGGCAAAGCCATTGAGATCACAGGTAAAGAAGTTACTCCCATCATGCAGTGTATGTCTGTTAAGAAGCTGCTCAAGTCTATAAAGAGAGAGCAGGTAGCATACATCTTCAAACTCGAGGTTGAGGAACCCGAGTCGGAGGGAAGCAAAGAAGACAAAGTGCTCAGCAAGTTGCCCAAGTAAATCGCCAACTTGATCACAGAGTACCACGATCTTTTTCCAGATGAGATCGAGAAGCTTCCTCCTTACATGGGAGTAGAGTGTGAGATAGCACTCGAACCAGAGACCAAGCCAACCAGCAAGGCCCCATATAGAATGACCACACAGGAACTAACGGAGCTAAAGAAGCAGTTGCAAGAATTGCTCGATCTAGGCTTCATCAGGCCTAGCGTCTCACCATTTGGGGCACCCATCCTCTTTGTCAAGAAGAAGGATGGAAGCTTGAGGATGTGCATAGATTACAGACAATTGAACAAGCACACCATCAAGAACAAGTACGCACTCCCCAGATCAGACGACTTGATGGATCAGCTCCAAGGGGCAAAGGTCTTCTCCAAGATCGACCTAAGGTCAGGTTATCACCAGATCAGAATAAAGGAAGAGGACATCCACAAAACGGCTTTCAGAACCAGGTATGGGAATTACGAGTTCACCGTAATGCCATTTGGGCTATCCAACGCCCCAGCTACGTTCATGAGACTCATGAACGACATCTTCAGAGAATACTTGGACACCTTTGTGATAGTATTCTTCGACGATATTCTGGTGTACAGCAAATCTGTTGAGGAGCATGTACAACACGTAAGAAAGGTGTTCGAGAAGTTAAGAAGGCATCAATTATACGCCAAGTTGTCGAAGTGCCACTTCGCAACAGGAAAGGTGGAATACCTCGGTCATGTGATTTCAGCAGAAGGAATCTCGGCTGCATCCCCGCCAAGATTGAAGCAAGAATCCAATGGCCGCACCAAAGAACGCCCATGAGGTCAAAGTTTCCCTTGGCCTAGCAGGGTATTACGTAAAGTTCGTGAAGAACTTCGCAAAGATAGCAGCCCCAATCGGCCGCATTTGACAAATGCGAGAAAGTGAAAATTGGGCGCACCATTGGCTCAAGAAAGCCCAGCAAAGATTTGAATTGTTAAAGGAAGCTTTAACAACCGCCCCGCCTTAACCCCGCCGCACCACTTAAAAGGACAAGTTAGTGGCAACGACGCAAGCAAGATAGCCACAGTGCAAAGGTCATGCAAGAAGAGCGGGTAATAGCGCATTTACTCAAGGAAGATGAACGACGCCAAACGCTACATCGGACGATGACCAAGAGCTGCTAGCGCTTGTCGTATGCTGAGAATCTGGAGGCATTACCTCTTAGGGAGGAAGTTCCACCGACACCGATCACCGTGAGTCTCCAGTACGTATTCACGCAACCACATCTCAATCTGAGGCAGAGAAGGTGGATGGAGTTTCTCGAGGAGTACGACTTTGAGATAGTTTACAAGCCCGGGAAGCTTAATGTGGTAGCAGATGCGCTTTCAAGGCATCCACTGACAACCAGGGTGCACTGCAACGCAATCTCGACACTCTTCAGCGATTTCAGGAAAAAGATAGAAGAAACCTTGCCAACAGATGTGGACTTCAAGGAAGTATGGGCAAGCTTGTGCAAGGAAGCAAGAACAGATAAGGAGAGGGAAACCTTCAAAAATTTTAAGAAGGAAGGTAACCTCCTATACCGTAAGAACAAGTTGTGCGTGCCAGAATCATCTGGAGTAAGGAAGTTGATCCTCCACGACACCCACAACAGCCCAATAGCTGGCCACGCGGGATTCATGAAGACATACTTTAAAGTGCGTAGCCGCTACTATTGGCCGGGAATAAAGAAGCAGATAGCCCGCTACATCAAGGAGTGTCAGCTATGTCAGCAAACGAAGGCAGAACAACTTCGAATACCAGGGGCATTGGAACCATTAGCGGTGCCAAACGCTAAGTGGGAGGTTGTCAGCATGGACTTTATAACAGGACTGCCGAGGACGGTAAGAGGTAAGGATGCCTTGATGGTCGTCGTCAACAAGTTGTCGAAAATGGCACACTTTGTGCCTTGCAGGACCACGGACACAGCTATGGATACGGCAAAGCTCTTCACCAAAGAGATCTTCAGACTCCATGGCATGCCAAGGGAAATTATCTCCGACCGAGATCCGAAGTTCATCAACGCCTTCTGGCAGGATCTCTTCACAACGATTGGAACGAAGCTATCCATGAGCACCGCCTATCATCCACAGACGGATGGGCAAACGGAGCGTGTCAACAGAATATTAGAAGACATGCTCCGAAACTACGCTGGAACAAGCAAGGTATGTGGGAGGAATTTATTCACTTGGTGGAGTTTGCATCACCAAACCAAGACACCATCTCCTTTATTCACATCCAATATATATACAATGAGTAATATGCATACTAGACAAGTGTTGTGCATGCAATCACATGTGTGCATGCGCATGTGCATGTACATGCATGCAATCTAATGCATGTTTATCATATTTTACAAGTCCAATACTCAATAATCTAACACCTTCTGCTTATATAACCTTTGTTAATGTATTTCTATAGTTTTAAATGCCACTACTAGCATAACCCATGGACGTGTATCAACAAGGTCGTTAGATGATCTACACCATCTTATACTGAGACAAAGTAAGCCACTTTCAGGTAACTTATGAACGTTATGCCCACAAGACCACTAGGTTCATTACATTCTCCCCTTGTAAAATTCAACTCATGTCCTCATGAGTTACTTGAGGTACACATGCTTCTTCAACCTTAATATGTGGCGTAACTCTACTCCATAAGGCACTGCTTCAATGCGCTCTAACACTTCTTCTATTACTTTTAATATGGTTTTACGTCTCTTATCCACATATGGCTTTTCGCGATTCTGCTGTGTTCTGATGCAGTGCCCTCAATTGCACATTTCTGCCACAATAGCAATAGGACATGGGTATTCCCAATACCCTTCCACATTATACAACAACTTCCTTATTAACCCATATAGGCGTAAGCTCTACTATTTCTGTCCAAATTGGTGCAGTCCCAACTTCATCTACCACATACTCAAAATACAACTAAGTGCATCAACCTTGCCACTAGCATATATAAAGTTCGGAACTAAATTTATAATGAAATTCGTATACATTATTTACTATACATGTCTAAGCTAACGTAGCAAACATTTGCATGGGGTTAATCTACTTTTTCCTACTAAGGATAAAATAGTGAAGCCCACTATGGAAAGAGAGATACTCAGCTCGGGCTAGATATGTATTCATATGACACACTCTCTCTGTACGTACAGGGTTTTCACAAGGCTCTGCCCTTAACTCATCCGACTGGCCATCTGGACCGGATGCAATCATCCCAAATGTCGCCGTTCATGATCAACTACGGCTACCAATGCCTAACCCCAGACACTTGGCACAATCCCGTGTCAAAAGTGGAAGTTTCACAGCAAATGTTGAGCGACATGCAGCAGCTTGTGGAAGAAGTTCGAGGGTACCTTCTAGCAGCAAGGAGTCGGCAGAAGAGCATTGCCGACAAACATCGGACAGTCAGAGAATTCCAAGTTGGAGAGGATGTATGGCTCAAGATCAAGGTAAAGCAGGCGAAACTCCGCATCAGAAATTGCAAGAAGCTTGCTCCAAGGTGGGCTGGACCCTTTAGAATAGTCCAAAGAGTGGGTAACCAATCCTACAAGCTAGACTTGCCAGCACACTTAAAGATCCACAAAGTCTTCCACGTGAGTTTGCTGAAGAAGCACACTTCCAACCCAGATGAAGTCCTGGACACTCCAACGATGTTGGAAATGACAGAAGAGCAGTTAGAAATAGTTCCAGAGCTAATTCTTGATAAAGCCTTGAAGAAAACAAGGAGATCGGAGTTCCTCCAATACTTGGTCAAGTGGAAACACTTTCCAGTGGAAGACGCGACATGGGTACTTAAAAGAGATCTGGAAAAACAGTACCCACAGTTTATGGAGCAATGGGACGGCAAGGTCATCTCCGAAGAAATCGGCTCAGGCATGTCGATTTGTGTAGATTAATAGCTTGCCTAGTTAAGTATAATCTACGCATGCAACCTATGAGGTAAGGGTTGCATGCGTTGTTACCGATGATGAGATTACTACGGTGATCTCTAGGACGTGGTGTAATGTCAGTGTAGGCATGACCGCGGTGCTGCTTGGAAAGTCTACTTCTGTCCCACGGGAGTAGACGAACTCGAGAGATAAGAGGTCATTCATGAAATGCATCGATAGGGAAAGCATCTCTAGCCAATGCCTACGGGGAGGACTCTATCCTTCACGCTCCATATACGAGAAGGACCCTATCCTCCACGCTGGGCCACTAAAGGTGTAGGCATGAGCGCCATATAGGCATGATAGGACGCTGTCTCCTCGGCCACGATGGAAGAAACATCATCTTCCTACGCCGGGAGATTAGCCATGCATTCATGTAGATAGGTGGGGTGGTCACCATATAACCAAAATTTTATTAATAATTATGGTACTAACGTAGTGTTGACCTGCAGGCCAATAGAGCGCTCCGGAGGGCCAAGGGGTCGAACTACGAAGACTTGCAACACAATTTTGTTATAATGTGTTGCAAGGAATAAAGAATACCTCGAGCAATAATTGTATATATAATAATAGACCGAAACATTACGAGTTATTGTTATAATGACATAAGTGATAACTATTGAATTGAATAATAGTATAATAATGTTCTATAAATATTACCTTGAGGTAATCCTATGAAATATATAACTATAATAATAAGTATATGGTATGCATCAGGTTGATTGCAGGTTAAGAAGATTCCAAGGTGGGGAGACCCAAGATGCTGCGGACAGCATCAATTCAAGGTGGGGAGAATGTGACGTTCCAGTACGATATACGGTCTCAAGACGTATACCGTACTGTGCCGTCACGCGTACACGCCGTCCAGTCGACGTGTACGCCGACATGTACCCAAGCAAGGACGCCCTAGGGGGCAACTTGCAATGGTGCGCACACTTAGCAATGCGCGCACCTTTAGACCTTTAACCCATTAAAGGTAGACCAAGGGTCATGGAAACCCTAAACCTAACTGATAGCCTTCATAAGGCACCAAACCCTAACATTCCCTTTTTCGCCCACAGACCTTCTGAGCTCCGATTCGCGCGCCTGAGGAGTCAATTCCAACTCCCACGATCTGCTCGTGCGCCCCAGCTTGTCAGATCGCCCTTCCGACCGCATCTCGAAGCAGAACACAGACATGGATGCCTTCGGATCAAGAGGAGTGAACCAGGGATCAGGTAATTGGTCGATTGAATAGCCTAAACCTTATTCCAGCCTTCGAACCAGTAGGTTTAGCCTAATAAATCGCCCTTAGTAGCCAAGCAGATCCTGAGATTGACTCTAACTAAAGAACCTAACTCTATGTATTAGATTAGTTCTTATTATTTATGTTCATATGATGGACGGATGTATTCTGTGGAATCATTGTATTGGGAAGGGGGTAGAGACTTAAAGCTTAGTAGATGATGCTCCTAGCTAGTCCCTCTTAGTGCATTACTAGAATTCGGCCTGTGTACAAGAGCCCACCTGGTTGTGGGTGAAGGGGCCAGACTGGCTTAGAATGAGATTCGTGTTCTGACCCTTGACCGATCCCTCTGGCGTGTAAAGTCTACCGGGGATCAGAGTGACTAGATCTAATGGCTTGCCACTGAGTGTGGGTAAGGCATGGGCTCGACACCCGTGGGGTGGTGTTCACCTTCCAGTGGGTTAAGTCGAATAAGGGCAGTGGCCCTCTAGTCACCTTGGGTCAGCATGTAGATCTCTGGAGGGAGTGATCCCTACCTGCCCCATCGGGACTGGGGAGATGTAACCCAGGAATAGCCCCTTTGGCTATGCACCCTACATTCTGATCGAGTCCCAACACTTTTCAACCTACTCGCAAAGTGTGCAACGTGAGGGGCGGATGGAGTGGACAACCCTAAGCCATGTTCTTATGCCGGCCAATCCATTGTCATGATTCTCGCTCAGACCGAACTCGAGACCCAAGCTTGTCAGTCGTCCCCCTGGAGTCTGAGCCTTGGGTAGGAACTTCCTTGTATTGTGCTGATCTTTGTCTATGCAGATGTTGATGTGCCACCCTTCGAGGTGGATATATGATGTTATGTTACTGACGTGTATGTTTACGCTTCCGCAGCTAGGTAGGCCCTGAGGGAGACGGGGTAAAATGACCCCTTCACTCTTCCCACTGTGGACTCTAGACGGTCACAGTGATATGTGGAGGGCCCTGTATCAGTGTGGAGCTGGTGCGGGGGATGAACTCCTGTTTGTATACGGTGCGGGCATCGTATACGAGTAGGGGACGTCACAAAGGCCTGTGCAGTGATGGAGTTGTGAGTCTTCCTGTGTCTAAGAACAGAAAGATCATTCTGTTCTACTGTGCATGAAGAGTTAACATTCCCCTCCGACATGTCTGAATCTGAAGAAGAAGAAGAAGAAGAAGAAGAAGAAGAAGAAGAAGAAGAAGGAGAAGGAGATGTGTTGCGCCAGAACCTGAAGCATCTTCTAACTAGCACCTTCGGTCTGACCATCTTATGAAACACAGAAATAGAGAATTGATGCTGACACATAAATCGAGGGCTTTATTTATGAGAGACCGATGTCTAATGGTATAGGAAAATTATGAAATTATGGAATGACATCTAAAATCTAAAGGTCCTGTCATCAAAATCTAATGGTTTCGAAATCTTATGACCTTATGGCAAATTCTAGTTTATAAGTGGCCGTGAACTTATTGGCAGTATGTTCTGTCAGACTACAAAAATCTGCCAATAACAGTTAAGAATAGAATGTTTTCCATCCCAATGGGATTTGCATGACAAACACATTACATCATGTGACAATAAAAAACAAAGATACAAATCCTTACTTAAAATACAAAAAGTACCTTCAATTTCCCTATTTTGAAGCAGAAAGTTTTGCAACTTCAAGCAGTGTATCCTTGGTCATTTAACAAATACTTTGAGCCATGATAGCCATGGATTCTGCAATTTTAGACTATGAGAAGATCTCATTTCTTCCAGTTCCTTTACAAGTTGAATTTTTCACATGGATTCATCTTTCATGAACTCCAATTTCTTGTCTTCTGCTGCCCCAAAATGTGATGCCATTTTCACTAATTCCTGATGCTATGTCTTCATCAATAGCCAATCTGGATCTCTTCTTTGAGACTGGCTTACCTGCAACTCCCGGCTACATACAAGTAGCTGATCTAGGATTGATCTCATGCACACCGTCTTTATCAGTAGAAGTGGGAGTGCTATTTGAATTTCCACCATTGGTGTTTGGGCTTGAAGGTGTTTGAGGGGGTTCTGTGTTATTTGTTGGAAGTTCACTACTTGGAATTGCAAATTGTTCTTCCTGGAATGCAGAATTGGTTTCAAATATTTCATAGTATGAATATGTCATAAAAGTATCATAGTATGATGAGTGCATCTCTGCAGCATGGAAAGCTTCTTCCCCAAATGAGCCATCATCTCCAGCTCTAGGGAGATCTTGTGATTCGTGCAATCTGTTCTCAATCTTCCATTCTCTCATACCATTGCCAGGAAGACGTCTCTGCTCCTACTCTGTCTTCGGCATATTTTTCGTCCTTGAATTTAGCCTAAAGCTTATCCCATTTGTTCTATTCAACTAAACCTGGCACTATGGGAGACAGTCTCTCTAAAATTTCTTTCCATTGGGAATTGGAAAGATTGATGTTACCATTGTTATGTGCCTTGAATTCTATGAGATGGCTCAATAATGCACTAATGGCATTATCCGACCATTCTAGTGGTGATTTTCGCTTTGCTTTTGGCACCACCGAGTCGGAATTCGGATCCATAACTACTAATGCTTGGGATTTTCCACAAGAAATAGAGTTTTGACTTACTTGCCCTGCTTCAAAGTTTGTCCTTCTAGCACAAATTGCTGGAAAATCTGATCTGTTTCTTGTTCTCTTTGGCTCATTTTCAGCAGCAAGTGCTTGAATTACAGGGGCAAATACTGATCCGATCATTTTCTTTGGTTTTTCTTGGCTGAAATTCCTTTTCATTCCTTGGAGGAACAAAGGCCTTCGAATGATCTGAAGCCCTTGTCATTATCAAGTTTAGGATCTACAAGACTGTCAATACTGAAGATAATCAGTTTCTGCCATGAAATTCCCTTTTCAAATGCCGATATCAGAAATTGAATTATGCAAAAATGGGATGCAAGAAAGCCAAATTCTGAAGCAATAATGCTTACCTCGTTCTCAATCGGCCTTCATCCGGTCGGAATTATGCCAAGAAGATCAGCAACACCGCCAAAATACAAGAGATTTGTGGGAAGGCCAAAATAGGAGGCGAAAAACATTCCGGCAAGGGGTTAAGCTTAACTGGTATAACCCGATGGGAAACGGCCCATCCGCTGCATCTCGGACCATAAAAGGTGAGAGTGGGTTTTCCCCACTCTCACCTCCCTCTCGCACCTCTCATCATCAGCGCTCTCTCTCTCCCTCCCTCCCTCCCTCCCTCCCTCCCTCCCTCCCTCCCACACACACACACACACACACACACACACACACACACACACACACACACACACACACACACACACACACACACACACACACACACACACACACACACACACACACACACACACACACACACACACGAGGCGAGAAAGTCTAGCCTCCTGTATTAGAGTAAGTACATAGTGCTTAAGGAGTTGTGCTTACACAACGAGATGACATATGATTGCTTCTCTTGATGAATATATTTTTTTTGTTCTTCAAAGAAAAGGAAAAAAAAAATCCTTATCTCCCATAGGCAATGATTTTCAAACTGCTCACGAGTCAAACTCATACCTACAAATACCTTGATTTTTAAGTATCATGAATGGATTCGATGAACATTCATGCATGGGTACCTTTTGGAGTCTCTAGCATGTTATCAATCCTGCATTCTAGTCAGCACATGTCCAATATCAATTTGCCCTGCTATGTATATTATATTAGTCCAACAGTTAGGTCCCTTTCCTGCTCTATATACTACTTCTCCACAAAGATAGATTTAAGAATGATTAAAAGCCCTAAGCTGAACAACCTATTGATTAATGGACTTGGGATAAAATCAACTATGAAAGTATTGGCACATGGCTCCACGTTCTTTTGTTCCATCTTATGGTTTATGTGCTCTAGTATGTTAACAAAGGGTCCTCCTTGCAAACAAGCTCTTCTAGACTAATCTAGACTAGTAACCACGGCTTATCTGTTGCTCCCAAGGAGGACCTTATGATCTATTCCACTAATAAAGCCTCAAGAAGTTGGTTTCTTGGAAATAATAGAGGGCTTGTAGGCAACTAGAAGATGGCATAGTGCTTCACTTATAAAGTAGAAGACCACACTAGTGGATTTACCTGCAGATTTGAAAGGTTGTCGAAGAAGCTCCAAAAAACCAAGAGTCAACATAGAGGATAGATTAGGGACTTGCATCTAGCAAGTGTCACCGAACTAGCATCCAAGAATCACATGAAGAACTTTGGATGCTTGCTACAATGCCAAAATGGAGGCAGTCCCTTGCCTCCAAGTCCCTTGCCTCCAAGCCGCAGTTGCTGCCTTCATCACCCCTCTTATCTTAATCTTAAGTGCATTTATGTAGCTTAATTTTTAGAAAAGAAACCACACCTTCCTCCTCAGTCTTATAAAAAATAATAAAGCTCAGTTTAAGCTTCTCTATCTCATAAGAGATAATGTAGCTCAGTTCATTTCTCTATATCATAAGAGATAATGTAGCTTAGTTCATTTTGCTTGCTTTTGACCAAATGAGGACCATATGTGCTTATTTTTCTTATGTTCAATTTAAGTATTGAGAATATTTGAAACTGGGCAATCAGATGATATAAAATTGGGGCCTAACCATCATGGCTCTTTAGCCCTCACTTTTTCCCAAACCCCTTCACTACTCCATCTTCCATGTCAACATCCTGACTAGTGTGTTCAGGTGGTCACTTGCCCTCTTGGTTTATATAATATAAGGAGAATAGAATACTGTGGTGTTTTAACATCCACTGGAGACTAACACATATCACAATGATATTTCTCTGTACGAGTCCTGCCCCTCGATCACTTTTCAATGCATGGATTAACTTTATAAGTGATAATCGTGTTTCCAGGCAGGGGAGGGGCTTCTTCCTGCCTGGTTTAGCCAATTTGGCGTTTCTTTCATGCTATCCTTTTCCGGCCTTTGGCCTCGTCCTGTGACCTTCGTCCTCGATCCTAGTTTGTAAGGAAGTTCTCTGGTAGTCGGGCGCTTTGTTGGTTTCTGCGAGTCCCATTCTAGAATCGCATCGATCCGAGACATCGGATCGCCATTCTAGAATGGGACGAGCATGCATGATGTGCATGCATGCGGGCGGCGCATGCCCGTTTGGGTTGGGAGTTCGCTATTTCAGGCGCGTTTCTGCATCCTCGTCTCATCGGCGCTTCCTCTTCTCTCAGCAGTACCTTATTCTCTTTGAATTGTTTCCAGGCAGGGGAGGGGCTTCTTCCTGCCTGGTTTAGCCAATTTGGCGTTTCTTTCATGCTATCCTTTTCCGGCCTTTGGCCTCGTCCTGTGACCTTCGTCCTCGATCCTAGTTTGTAAGGAAGTTCTCTGGTAGTCGGGCGGTTTGTTGGTTTCTTGCGAGTCCCATTCTAGAATCGCATCGATCCGAGACATCGGATCGCCATTCTAGAATGGGACAAGCATGCATGTCGTGCATGCATGCGGGCGGCGCATGCCTGTTTTGGTTGGGAGTTCGCTATTTCAGGCGCCAAGCGTTTGCAGATCCACGCCTCATCGGCGCTTCCTCTTCTCTCCGGCATGCCTTATTCTCTTTGAACCCACCCTCCCCCCTTCTTTGTTTATTATATTTTGTACAAGTTTTGTTTATCATGTTTTTCCACCCGCTGGGTGATGCTTTTTTTTCCACCCCCTGGGTGATGCTTTTTTTTCCACCCCCTGGGTGATGCTATTCTCTGGTATGTTTTCTCGGTTGTTGTGTTGGTGATGTGCAGGTACAGGTTGGCGAGCGGCATCTGTTTCGACTTCTCTATGCGGGGGTTTTTGGGAGCGATTCTATGCCTTACGTTTGTCTAAGCCCCTTGCCGAAGGCTTATCACTAGGGCTTTTCCTCGAAAACCCGAAAGGGCGGGGTTTTTTAATCCCGGTGATAAGCTTTCGGCAGGTACATCAGCCACTCATCGATATAATTGGATTTTCCTTTATTTTTCGTGGGTAGTTCGCATGTGTGCGGCTACCCACTGTCCACCATTGTAGAAAATCTGCTGAGATGAATGAGAAGCCTATCTATGGGCGGTTTGTTGGTTTCTTGCGAGTCCCATTCTAGAACGGTTATTCATTTAGAAAGCATACAGAACCTTAGAAAAAAGACACGTCCACAAATGGCGAGCCGTCATCTTAACATTGATCAAGACCAATTCATGACCCACACACTAATGGTGGTTAGGAAGATTGCCATGGCCCATACACTTATGACGATAATATCTAGAGGATTGAATCACCAGCAGCACTGGAGATATATTCTAGTATTAGTTGGAGATATAATTTCCTAAAGGCATTAGTTCTGCGGGGACGAGGAACATGCGTAATTGAAATGAATGTAGCAATGGTTGTTGAAGACATTAGTTTACTCTTTGGGGTATACTTGTGAAAGGCATAAGTTGTGCAAGCAGGACGAGGAAGTACATGAACTACATCATGTATGAACTTGTAGGGCAAGCAGGGAGTCCAGTGTGTGCATGTGAGGCGGGGGGGTATCCAACATTGTGTACAAGTTGTCCATGTGCGTGAGTTCATATGTGAGGTGGGGGATGCATTAGTGCGAAGGAAGGAGTTTCGAAGTCTTGAAGAAGGTTGGAAATGGGGACAATTGGCCGACAAGGTGGAAGGAAAAAAACTGGGGAAAAGGGGCGGGGACCAAAGGGGAAGAGGGCTGCTCTGCTGCTGGCAATGGTGCTGGAAAAAGGGTGTAGATGCGAAAGGGAGGTTAGTTAGATGCCAAACGGGCGAAGGCGGGCTATGGCGGCACCTGTACGCCCTTTTTCCTGCGCTGGACAGGGCAGCCAAATCCGAACGGCCGTCTGCCAGGTTTGACGCAATGTCTTCGGCTCCTCGACGGCGCCGTTCCAGCACCACACTCCCCCCATGTGCAGAAATATCCCCCTTCCCACTTTGTGGACCCCTTTTAAGATTCTCAATATATGGCCCGGGTGCCCTTACCATTCGCTATCTTCGCTTCCTTAGTCAGCCCCTGCTTTATCCATCCTTTTCCATCATATCCTAGTTCGATTCCTCTCCCCCATTTGTCACATGGTTATCCTAGTGTATTTCCACATGGGTATCTGCCTCCCCCCTCTAACCATGTGCCAACTTCGCATCCCGCTTCAGTGGTCCATCCTCATTCTGTTGACAGAATTGGATACAGAGCTTTCTGCATCGTCCTGCAATATTGTCAACCCCAGTGGACAAGTACAACTGCACTTTGCTATCACCAACGCAAACTTAGCTATCTCACTGTCTCATCTCTGCTAATTTCTCTACTTCTTGACATCTGATACATACAGGGAGAGTAGTTAAGATGTACCCATGAAAGACATCATGCACAATCTCCTTCTGATGAACTACATCATAAAATAAACAATTATACAAAGCCAATTGCTCTAGAAAGAGGGCTCTATAAGAACATCTATGATATATTTTGAATAAAGCTTATTACGAATAATATAATGATATCGAGTCGAGCAATTGGATCGCCATTTTAGGGCAAGGCGAGCATGCAATGCATATATTTTTGGGGCCGCCAAATGATTTCAAAGAATGATACTTGGAGGTTGTTATATCAAATTCTCAATGGGTTCTCCTCTCTTCACAATTTCTTCCTTTGATCTCATATAAGAGAGGGGCTTCTTCGTGCATGGGTTACCATTGTTGGCATTTCATTTTTGTTTTCTAGCCTCTTCTGTCTCAACCTTGTATGACCTAATTTGATCATCCTTTGACCTTCTCATTGGACCTAGCTTATCAATCAAATTAGATCTGAGTTTTTCACATTCATGTGTCAAAATGGCATCGTACATGTTCTGAAAGCAAGACGAGAATGCATCACATGCAGCCATCACATGGCACACATTTTGGGGCTATTCGATCATTCCAAAGGAAGCTATTTATTGGGATTTTTGCATAAGCTTCTCGTTGGTGTTTCAAGATTTCTGTATGCTTGTGTTTTATCCCAACCTCCTCCCTTAATTCATGTATTTATGTTGTTCTATATTTATCGTATGGTACACATAATCCCTCTCTTTGGAAGAGGTCTTGTGCCATTTGAAGCTTGTGACACAGTGCATGTTAGAGGGATCTGGTATCAGGCTTCGGAGCTGATAATGAGCCCCATAAAACTCATTTTCGTTTTGGATCTTTTTCTTTTAATTTTTCTTTTATCTAAGTAAATAGGAAGAAGGGGTTCACCTCCCCTACGAGCCCATTACGTCTGATAAATGGGCGAGCCCGGAGGGGCGAGCCCATTTATCTGGCGTAATGGGAGAGCAGGGGAGGTGAACCCCTTTAACCGGCAGGCTACCGAAGCTGAACACCAAGCCTAGATTATTGAAGACCCATTGCAGGATTATCAGACCCACAGCAACGGTTATCAGCAGCCATAGCACGATTATCAGACCCAGGGCAAGATTATCAGCAGCTGGACCAAGATATCGGCATCCAAACCTGGATCCGAAGCTACAATCAGCTGGTTTCGGCATATCACAGGTCTGCAACGGACGTTCAAGACTGCTTTTATCCAAAAGCCTGCTGGTTAAGGGTTAATAATGGACGATACTAATGACCAACAACGTAAGGAGGAAGTTATGGTGGAAGGCAACCATTTTTTTCTAACACCTCCCTATTGAAGGAAACCCATCCTTATCAGACTCTTGTGTTTAAAGCGAGTCCTTGTCTTTTGGTTATCACTATTATTGGTGCACCATTGATAATTAGTTATCAGTACTGGAGCAGTACTGATAATTAATTATCAGTAATGGAGGAGTAATGGCAACTAATTATGCATTATTCCAGCCATATAAATCCAATAAGGTGGTTGTCGGTCTTTGCCTCGACTGATAACCAAAGATGCGTGGCCTTGATTGTACGTGCTCGGCCAGATATTTGGCGCCATTAAAGTTTTGCAAGATACTTAAAAGTTCACGATGCTTCTATGGTTTAAAGAATGGTAGGCCTCCCCTAGGAAGGCCTTGGGACCCGGGCATGAAACCAGTAGCAGTAGACCTTTCATACTGTACGAGTCTAGATAATTTTATCCTGGCTAAAATGGGCATAAAATTGCTACTAGGTAGCAGAAATCACCGCCCGGGCGACACTTAAAAGTGCTAAAAAGCGACGATTTTTTAGCACATAATATTTCTTGCTTATTTAGACAAGCAGTTCATGGGGTAACGTTTTGGATGATTCACAATAATTGTTCACAAAACTGACTCAAACTTGATCTCCTATTCATTTTTGCATCCCCAATCTAATGGAATAAACGACATTACATTTTATGAAGCCGTTTGTGAGATATATGCTTTTTCCTTCTTTTTTTTTAGCTTTTTTCACTATCAATTCTCTACGGAATGATCTGATTCTTGACCTCCAAGGATGATTTTGCATCACATACCCAATGGAGCAGACGCATCAAATTCTATGGTGTATTTGTAAGATATTAGCTTCTTTTGCTAAAATATCAGAAATCATTTTTTTGTCTCTTGCAGTGAAAATACTCAATGAATTTACTTGAGGTTTGGTGTTCTAGAACATTTTTCTACTATGAATCCGATGGAACTAACAACGATCAATTTCGTGAAGTATTTTATGACATATTGGCTTCTATTCTATGATAACCTTGGTATATTTTTCATAATTGTACTCAAAATATCACAGGTAGAAGCTGCAATTTCATAAGCATTCTTAGTTTTATATGCCGATTCCAATGAGTCATAGCTTGCTTTATTTGTTGAAGTAGATCAAATGCAACAAATGAAGTGCCACTACTATTATGAAGCATTGGGCTCATATCAAGGAATTTTAGCCGTACCCAAAACACATCTGCAAGCTTCATAAGTTGGATGGGAAAGAGGGGATTTAGCAATAAGAGGAATTTCATATAATATTAGTGGTAAACCATCAAAGTGCATGCAAATGGGGTGGTCTTTTATTGCCTATTGTAGGTAAACAATAAGGGGTATCCACCATTTGGCTACACTAACAACACTGATACTATACATACATGTATAGGCGAATCCCTTGGTTTAGCAAGGTTGGATGTTATAAGTATCTTGGCAAGCCTAGACTCAACTGGCCTGGTGGCTCAACTCATCGGAAGGTCATCATAAGGGAATTAGCCCATGGCACTACCAGTTCTAACTTTTAGCAGGGAAAATGGGTACTCCTCATGGGTCATTTTCGAGGGCAGGTGGATTAAAATAATTGCTTCAAGAAAACCTAGTGCTCATCCAACTCAGGCGAGGGCTAGCAAGGGAATCAAACAATAGGTATTTGGGGGATGTACATAGGCTTTGTGATGCCTTACTCCACCAACTCATGTTTGTTCTTATCTATAAAAGAGAATGGGAGTCACCCTTATTTTGGCATAAGTTAGCTGCTATGGAATGCATTCTGGTCTATCAAGTTTTTAATATCGACTAGTTTCTCTACCAGTTTAAGTATTTGTTTTCTTTTGCTTATGTCTTTTCGTGTATATGTTTGCGATTGTAGAACTCTTTGACACGAAAATAAAAGTTAGTGCACAAACAATAATTCTATCATCCAACAAAACAACACATAATCATACATAAAATTCTCAAACCAGCCCTTATGGCCAAAGCTCACCACCCAATGGGGCTTGTAAAATAGAATAGAATAGAATAGTTTTTTTAACGTCCACAGAGACCAATAGGTCATGGGACCCATACAATGGGCTAGTAAAAGTAAGAATCTCCAAGATAGTCCATGCAAACTTTAGTCTAGGAAAACAAGAATGGATTTGGAAAGATCAATAGAGAATCCTCTCTAAGAAACACAATATTTCAATAAGGCTAGAAAGGTTGGAAGGAACGAGAATGAGAATAACAGAGTGGCAAGGATGTGAAAAAGCAGAAGGAGGAATATTTGAATCACTATAATAAGTGCATCTCTTTCGTTTATATAGAGATCAATGAGCCTTTGCCAAAAAGTAAATTTAGAGATAAAGATAAAGGTAAAGATATCTCAACCTTTTAATGTTCAAGTCTTAATTTTCGTGCGGCTATTTCGTTCCTGCTTTTCGAACCAGTCCCCCAAGCACCAACTGATCAATCCCTTGCCTTCCCGCGATTGATCGTCCTCAATCAAGGAACTACATAGCAACTTAACATAACCAAATTCATTTTACAACTCTAGTTGAGTCCACAGGTAGAAATCCTCAAGTCAAACCCTTAAGGCTAATTTTTTCATGAAAATGATATGATTATGAAGACCAATTATGTTGCAGCCATAATAGTTGTCTCAAAATATGGGGGTCCGAATCAAAATAAATACATTACAATTCTTGAAGAATCAAAGGTTCTTGACAGGTATGAGAAAGGATAATGCTTTTACCATGATATGACCTCCAACTGTAACCGTAGCTTCAATATAATAAGGCCTTCAACGACAACTTCAGCCAAATGTATCTTTATCGCGCCTGGGTAGTGGATTGGCTTCCATCTGATATGTAGAAGAAAGTGATTTAGAATGTACTCATGATGTGATGGTGAATAGAATGACATCCTTCAATATAAAAAAATAATAATAAAAAAAAAAAAAGTAACTGTTACAACTTAGCCTGTTTCATATGTTAAATTATAATATGAATAAAATTTTCGAGAAGTGTACAAATTTTTAGGCTCTTAGTGGGGCAAAACTCAAATCAAGGTGGGGTCAAAATAAAGTCAATTGTCTGCAAAAAAAAGTTTTGAATTCTCAGAAGAAGATAATTTTAGAATTTTGGCAAACTAAAATAATGCTCAGAAAAATCAAGGTAGAGGCATTAATGATGAATATTGATAAATATTGATAAAGGTAGAGGCATTAATGATGAATATTGAAAAATCAAGGTAGAGGCATTAATGATGAATATTGAACCCTTCGGGGCGGGGGTTTTTTAATCCTGGTAGTAATACGCCTGCTGCTCTCTCTTTGTACTTGGGTCCCATAGGCCAGAGGTATTAATGATGAATATTGAAAAATCAAGGTAGAGGCATTAATGATGAATATTGATCAAGGTGGGGGGGGGATAAAAAAGAAGAAGCATTAAAAGGAAATTTTGATTTGGATCCATATTTTGAGTTGGGACGACTTCTTTATAGAATCAAACTTTTTTTTTTAAAGAATAGGAATTTCAAATTTTATTGGGATCAATTATCATTTTATTTAAGAACATGAAATTTCAAGAGGAATCAGTCATTATGAGTCATTTATATGAAGGTAGTACATGTTGAACATAGGTTCTCAACAGTAAATCACATGGGTATAAAGTCAAATTCTCACCGTGCTTGAGCATTTTCTCAAAAATTCTTCAAAAAGGCAAGTAATTTGATTAAAAAAATGTATTTCAAAGATAATGAGAGATTATAAGAGGATGCACGAACTTGATTTTGATCACTAAAAAGGTGTCAATAATCTATCATGAAGACATAGGAATCTTTGAGTGTCAAAGGTTTCATCTATTCCTGTTTATAACGCACTTTTAGAGCAAACTTGTGATCAATTTTGCTGTAGTTTATTGTAATTACGTCGATTTGGTTATAGTTCTTCTCAGTTGGGGAGAATTCGAGTGTGGTTTCAACAGAAAAAAGGCCAAAAATATGTGTTACGGCTCTTTTTTGGCATGAATCCTAAGAAATTTTTGTGCGAGCTAAATACCGCCAAAAAGTAACCAAGATGTATAGGACTAAAACTTCAATAACTGCTCAAGACCTTGAGGGTGGAGGCAAACTATGCAAAATGTAGAGGAAAATAGAAGGGAGACAATGTAAAAAAAAAAATACATGGCTGGACAGGAAAAAATAATAATTTGGGTGCTTGAAAGAATTAATGTCTATTTTTAGTAACCTCAATTTCATTCGACGCTACTATTTTTCTTTTCTCTTTATCTTCCTCCCCCCAAAAAAAAAAAAAAAAAAAACCCCTCCTTTTTTTTTTTTTTTTTTTTTTTGAAAAAAAAAAAAGAATGACTAGGCAGGTGAGGTGGCCAATAGAGTGAAGAGGAAACAAATAAAATGGAAAATCTTTGACCTTTAGGAAAACTTAGAAGTTGAACTTTTAGGTCCAGTATGAACGAGGTGGCTCTTTTGATGACTAGAATGGTGGTGGCTTCACTTTGGCGATGTGGCATTGACTCCAATGTAAATCTTTAATTTCCAAGGCTTTTTGGTCCAACTATCTTGATAACATGGTAAAATAGATCATGATGGCATCAATATTTGGCTTCCCTTTCCACATGCAGAAAGCAACTTTTATCACACCCACTCGGATGTGGATAGGTTGGACCTCTATGTCGATCTATATGATGACATACAGCAGCATAAGCAGTTGGGCAGTGTCATACTCCTTGGAGACTTCAATGCGCGCACCGGGTAGAACAACCCATGAGATTTGATCCCTTGATTGATGATATATTGCAGTTGCGTCCTGCAGAAGGAGCTTGGCCATGGACATCAGATGATAATCAGGTCACGCGCTATCGTCGACAGTTGCTTTTGCTCTGCAGTATCTTTGACCTGGTAATCTGCAATGGACTGGCACAGTGGCCTTCCACCCGCAAGAGCACTTGTAGGCATGAAAACCAGGGGGGGCGGATCTAGTGTGGTGGACTATGTGTTGGTGCCTGAGCAGGATATGCATATCTTCAAACACTTTCAGGTGGGAACAACTAATAGGGATGAAGAGATCGACTCAGACCACTTACCACTTTACTTGAAGTTGGCTTGGCAGGTTGTGCGAACCCCCGGTGCAACCCTCAGCTGCGATTGGATTATGAACATGCAGGGGCTTATGCCCAGATGCTTATAGATGACCTGGCAGAAATTTTGCAATATCCTACACTAGAGCAAATGACAGCCTACCGACCGATGTGCTTAGGATCAAGCGCGAGAGGTGCTTTGGGATAAGCTGCCAGCCGGCATGACCTCCGTGAACACAACCTTCCCACGTAATCAATGGTTTGATGCGAGTGCAAGGAACACAAACGCCGGGTCCGCCAAGTCACGTGACCGCTTTTACACATGCGGTCGACAAGACCGCGCATCTTCCTTAAAGCTAAGAAAGCCGGTACATTGCAAAAAGCATCAAAGGGAAATGTTTTACCTCCGAACGGAACGTCACCCCGGGACCTTCGGCGAAGGGTACTTAGAAAGCCATCATGACCCACGTGGAATATCACTCCCGAAGCAATGGAGGCAATACTTGCAACACCTATAATGCCCTCGTGGTGCACATGCAAAGATTACCCTTGCAAGAAGGCCCAAAGTCTTTGAAATCACAGATTCGGACGTGGAACAAGGCTTATAGCGTCTTGCCAATGGGAAAGCCCCGTGACTTGGAGGGTATGCGTGCGAGAATTGCTTAAGTGGGCGGGCCGTCCATAATACAGGGGATCTTGACCGCCTTGTTCAACAAGGCATTACAGGAAGGCTTCCCGCTGCAGTGGACCAATAGCAGAGTTGTTCCCATCTATAAGGTAGGTGACTCACACTGCCCAGCCAATTACCGAACAATCATGGTCAGTTCAGTGTTTGCAAAACTGCTTGTTGGGAGACAGCAGGAACCGCCGGCAGGATCTATATTGTTGCTTTGTGGATTTTGCGAAGGCGTTTGACACTGTGCCTCGGGAAAAACTATGGGCGACAGAAATGTACCGGGGTTCTTGTAGATTTGCGAATCGCGATTAATGCTAGCTATATGAAAGATGCTCGGTCGGTTGCGCGTGATACAAGCCAACCATTTGATAGTAGTATCGGGGTTCATCAGGGATGCCCCCTCTCCCCAACATTGTTTGGGCTTTACATTGATCAATTGGAGAGCTGGCTTGCTGATAATGGGGGCGATGGAGCTCACCTTATCTATCAGATCATCAGACAGTTAATATATGCTGATGATGTGGACCTCCTAGCTTACACACCAGCGCAGACATGCAAATACATCTCGATGCCCTGGACACATTCGATACCAAGCGGCCGATATGCGCGTCAACCCGCCAAGACTAAGGTGGTTTCATATCATCTTCACGTCGGTAGAGGGTCCCCTCCTTCAGTTACCAAGGCCAGAATGTGGAAGTTGCATCCACATACAAGTATTTGGGAGTGGAGTTTCCTTCTACTATGCACTGGGACACATCCATACGGCTATGAGTGACGGCAGGCTGGAAGGCACTATATGCAATGCAAAACAATAGTCATAGAGCGGAGTTATATGATTGGGCCCATCAGTCACACCTGTTCAAGGTCTTAGTAGAGCCTGTCCTTTTATACGGGGTGGAAGTATGGGGCCCAGTAGTATCACTTGCTACTTGGAATGACTTGGAGCAGGTCCAGAAAGCCTTCTTAGTACGAGCACTAGGGGTGAAGTTCACAGTCCCATATCAAATTCTACTGCAAGAGACAAGATTCTTGCCTCTTCAGAGGGCGGCCCTTGATCGCCACATTGTCTATTTTCAGAAGGTGGTCAATATGGACGATGCTCGTCTCCCTAAACTAGCTTATGTCATGGCAATAGGGTCGCAGCACCTCAAGGCCTGCTGGAGGGAAAAGAGAGCTCAATGGTTGGCTAGATGGAATGTGCAGGAGCATAGGTGCATACATATGCAAACAGAGGCAGATCGCCATAGCTTGAGGCAATATCTTGACGCTTGCTTCCTCAGCAAGCTTTGGGATGCCAATGCCCTTGAACATGTCAAGACAGCACACTATCAACGCCACATAAATCCCACATTGGAACGAAGCCCGCAATGCTACCTGCGTACCCACTTGCCCATGAAAAGGCGCAGACTCATTACCTCCATTCGCACAGGGGGCACATCATCTTCGAATTGAGACGGGCAGATGGATTGGTGAGCCACGCCAGGACAGGCTCTGTCAATGCTGCCAAATGGGAGTCATTGAGGATGAATCTCATACCCTTCAAAGTTGCCCAGCATATGATCAAATTCGGGCGCGCTATGCTGAGTTGGTCAGGCCTGGCCAGCCATTACATGTGACATTGAGCACATCATCCGTACGGGTGCTGGGATCATACCTTCAGGAGGTTATGGACATGCGAGATCAGCTATGTCCTCGGGCACACACTTGACATGTATATATACATTGGTGTATACTTGTACAGTTTGACAGCATTCTTATTACTGCCACGATTTTTCCCTCGAAAACCCTTCGGGGCGGGGGGTTTTTAACCCGGACAGTAATAAGTTTGCTGCGCTCCTTGTGGGTCCCATAGGCCGATTGGCCTCAGTGGACGATAAAAAAATCATTCTCATTCTCATTCTTATAAACATATCTTGGTTTTGGAATTTTTTTTTTCAACTAATTTGATCTAAACTCAATGGTTTTTGGTGCAAATGGAGGCTAAAAAATGAATTCAAAGACAATATAGAAAAATCATCGATGGGGAATGGAATAGTAGGCTCATTAAAGCAAAATCTCCATACTGGCATAGGTTTAGTATTGCCAATCTTGTGATTCTTTCAAACTTCAAATGATCTGGAAAAAATTGGGCTTGTAATATCTTCTTCTCGATCTTTTGTGAATGTGCTACAAAATCCAATATGATTCATGATTAATTTAATTTAATTTAATTTAATTTATATAATGATCCTATAAATGCACAAACTTTTAAATGTTGCCAAATTCTTTGATTTTAGCGTTTAGATATCAGCCCTTAGCAATTCTTACTCGTTTCTTCCAATTTGAACCTTAAGATCCTGCCGATCAAGGGAGTTTGAAAGCACCCTTTGGTTGTGAGCTAGAACAAATTCTTATTCTATAAGATCACCAAACAATTTAATTCTTCAGATATTCTTTAACCCTCTTGTTGTCTTTTAAGCCACTATTATGTGCCGTATGATATAACAGTCTATGTTCCAAGGTTACAGATGGGGATCCACATTTTTCTATGTCTTTTAACCGGCATATCATTGGGGGTTATGATTTAACATCGTCATAGTCCTTTGAATTGTTAGTCATCAAGCTGTTCTATGATGACATAGTGGCATTACAAATGATTTGGCCTGCTTATATAAGCCATAGTCATGTCCTATTTTAGAGAGTGAGCCTTCTTGAGAATTATAAGTTAGCTATAGGGCACCTGCCTTACATTTTGTAATTCTTCCTAAATATCTACGTCTGATATAACATGAGCAGTTCTTTTCCTACTATCCCGACTTTTATTGACGTTCTGGCCCTATGTGTTATAAATTAAGACTTACTTCTATAACCCATTCGGTCCAACTATATATGATCTAAGGGCGGGTCATGCTTGATGTCTAACCTTTGGTATTTTATGCGAGACACATTTGAGCTTCTACCAGGTAACTATTATTCGGCACCCAACCAGGGACTATATTGTATTACCATTCCACTCCATCACTTTGAGTTTTATTCTGTTGTCTGTTGCCATTTCTTTTAAATGAAAACTACAACATCCTACCTTGGTATTCAGCAAATTGTATGTTGTTTGCACATTACAGATAAACTCCAAACCCTTCACTGGTAAGTTCTTGGGTCAGTTGTATTTTTTTTCTCTATGTCGCTGCATAGTGTATATCATGCATACACATGATATGTACATTGTAAGCATGTGTCCATATCACACAAAACTGCTGGAACTTTGATTTAACTTAGTTAAAATGTAAGCCTTGATAGTTCCCTAGAATATTCCAAAGGTTAGTACCCTCCTTCAGCTAAATATTCTTTGGATTCTCAATATCAACCATGCCTTTTTACAATCAAATGTTGTTTTGTCTTTGAACATTGTCATAATGATGTGGGGGCAACAGATCATCTAGATCCCATAATAGTAAACCCTTATATTCGAACATTCTTTTCTCATTTGCCATAGGGTTATCCATTATTGTTGGCCTCGTACAACTCAAATAATATCTCTCTCTTCATCTGTTTATTAAACATCTTGGATGGTCTTGCCATATTGAACCTTTCCTATTTTCTAGCGAACACCCATTATTTCACCTCAATTCTTCGTAACCGAGTACCTAGGTTCTTCAAGCCCTAATCAATAAGAGGTTCATTCCTCACATCAATGCATCCTCGTGCCTCGATTTAGGAATTCAACATTGATCCCCCGTGACTAAGGTAATTCTAAGAATATATGGACTGCTTATCTATATAATCTCACCTTCCACTCTATACACCTCGTCTTGATTCACATTGAGACTTGAATTTGGTATGTATTACCCTCGTGATCGTTATACCTAACGGTATAATTAGCAAAGTTATCGTCATTCTCTTCCTCCATTATTGGAAGGGGAATTTCATACGTCGTGTTATTCTCAAACCAATTGATACTCTCAGCTTATAATGCTGATTTAATTCATTATTATCCACGAACTATGGGATTGTTAACCTTTCCCAACCCAATTGGGTTCCGCGGACATTAAAACTTTCTTCCTTCCTTCCTTCCTTCCAACCATTCTTAAATGTGACATCAACGCATATGCTAGAGGTACTCTAGCTATTTTCCTGATTTAAATTCTTTTCATGTAACATAATAAGTTGTACCTACTGCGAATAGTCAACTCCAAACAATTGAGATAACTTGAATGCTTATCTCTCGTAGATTATACCTAAGCAAACATCTTCATGTACATGCATATCAGTAGGCTCGTCCTTTAAACCTTGTCAGGTAATATTCTACTCGTCTTGCACGAATATCCTAGTATCTTTATCACCCTAAATTGAATCGTATACCTCTTTAGGAATTGGTGGCTTTAGCCATAACCAACATGACAATGTATTTGGTAAAAGTTAAACGAATTGTCGTATTTATTATAAGTGTGCCTTCTTATTTCATGCAACCTTTGGGCACTCAATGTTAATCACATATATCATGATAGCAACTCTCTTCTGTATGGACTTAAATTAATCTCACTTTTATAAAAGTGCAATTTAGTCAATTCAATTCAAAATGTCCTTCCTAATGACAGACAGACGGATGGACGGACAAACAGACGGACGAATGGACAGACAGACATTATTTTAACGTCCATGGATACCCGACAGCGGCCATGGGATGGGTCTATATATAGTGCGACTCTCAGAGGTCTCAAACTCGAGATAGACATGTTCTAGGACTAGTGTGTCACCACTGGAGCAAAAACCCAGGCACATTATTACGATGACATAGAGAAAAAGCAAGGTACTGTTTTTAAAAGGGGCATTCATTTAGAAAAAAAAAAGTTTGTACCTATTATTTTTGCTATTGATAATTTCAATTTACAAAAAAAAAAAAGCCGGTCTGAACTATTTAATCATAGCACGAACATCCACCTCAGTCAATCCTTTGGTAGTATTACCATCCTATATCTGGACTGAGCGAATCCAGTATAGTATCTTAGGACCCACCAAACTCTGCAGAATACATTTAATTTTTTTCAAAAAATTAGGCCATATAATCCAATATAAGGCTATTACCATGTCTCCTTCAACATTAATTTACTCATTTACATATTTTATGTCTCTTATTCATGTATATACAGCAATATGTTAAACTGTAGCATCTAAGTCATAGAATATTGAAGCTAGATCTTATGTACACTTCAAGCTTTGGACCCATTCAACCAGTTTTAGCTTGTATTCAAGCTTTACATTCATTTGTAAATTTAACCACATGCCATTGAAATCTACTGTTTCTTATGATATATTTAAAGGACAGCCACCATCTCAAGATAGAATTCCATAGTCTAAACCACGGATTATTGATCAATAATCAGAGAGGTATAACCAGCCCCGGGTTTATACTTATAACTCAAGACACATAAGTTCATTGATCAGCCTAAATTCATAGACAGTAACAAAATACATGTATCAGTTTCTTAAAAGATGATTTCTATTAGTCATAGTTACCCGGAACGGGAACTTTTTGGGAACTTTGACCCAAAATTTGAATCGAGAACGGGAACGAATGGGAACGGGAACGACCAACATTCAAATTTTTCAATTTTGAAAATGGATTTGAAGTTCTCTTTGCTTAAAGAACATCTTAGAACACTTAGAATTAAAAAATGTTTCAAGGGGAGAGAGTTGCAAGCCTAAACATGTATAGCTACTCCGTAGCAATAATATTAGAACTTCAATATCAGACCACTTCCCACAGATCATGGAAGTAGGCAACTCAGTTAAAGGGGGAGCTAACACCCCCTTTAAAGTGAACACCAGCCTTCTCAACAATGAAGTCTTCTGTCGAGAATTCCAGGACTTCTACAAATCCCTACCCCCATTGCAGCAGAGTGGATCAATGAAGGGGTTTGTAAACAAAATGAGGAAGATAAAGGACTGGCTGAAACTATGGGGTAAAAGGTGGAATGGAAATATGAAAAAGGAAAAAACAGACATCTATCTTCAGGTCAAAGAAATTAGGCAAAGGATTTTTGATGACCCATACAATATGGATTTGCATAAGGAGGAGGAACACCTGGAAAGAAAGGTCAAAAACATTGAGGAGACAGAAGCTAAGGGTCTTATCATCAAGAGTAAATGCATCAATGTTAATTGCATGGATAGATGTAGCTCTAAGCTCTTCTTCAGGACAGCAAAAGGGCGAATCATGAACAATGGCATCATCTCGGTTACAGAAGAAGGCCAAAAGATCTCAGGGCAGGAAAATCTATTGGACTTCTTCCATGCTAAATACAAGGACCTGTTTGCTGACTCACAGGTGAATGAGGCCAATCTTAAGCACTTCTTTCATAAGCTTGGTCCAGTGACCAAGAAATTGATGATGGCGCTCACATTCTGACAACCTTCTACGAGGAAATTGGGAAAACTCTTACAGGAATGGCTCACGGAAGAGCCACGCCCCGATGGAATCCCCCGAATTCTATGTGGCTTTCTGGAACATCATGAAGCAGGACCTAACCACATTCATCCAGGGGAGCTTGGGCTGCCCCAAAAGGTACACCCAGCCATAAATGCTGGCCTGATTGCCCTAATTCCCAAAGTTGATGCTCTTGTTGCCTTCTCCGATTGGAGGCCAATATCACTCACAAACTCTTCATATAAAATCTTGGCCAAGATTCTGGCTAATAGAATCAAGGGGGTTCTCCAAAAGGTAATAAATCCAGTGCAATCAGCCTTCCTGCCAGAAAGGAGCATCTTGGATAACTTCATAGGGGCTCATGAGGGTTTACACTGGAACCTTCACTCCAAGCAGAACTGCATGCTAGTTAAGCTGGATTTCAGACGGGCCTATGATACAATTAATTGGAAGTTCCTCTATATGGCAATGGCACAGCTTGGCTTCTCTGATGGAGTGATAGGGAAAGTGCATAGTCTTAATGATGCTGGTTGCTCTGCAGTCATGGTCAATGGATCCCCTACCAAGTTCTTTGAATGCAAAAAAGGGGTAAGACAGGGATGCCCTCTGGCTCCCTATCTGTTCTTAATTGTTGCAGAAATGGTAACCAGGGCCACACTCAATATGGTAGCTACAAAAGAGATCCAGGGCCTCCAACTTCCACAAGGTATGGGAGACTTTGTCATCATGCAATATGCTGATGACACATTTGCATTTCTGCAGAATGATGGATCAAGTCTTCCTAATTTCCTAAATATGCTACAACTCTTTGGGAGTGCTTCTGGTGTCCTTCTGAATAAGAATAAGAGCACCATTGTCATGCAAACTGATCAGGATGAGCTGCATGGCATCAAAGTTACTGGACACAAATCTGCCACAAAACTTCTAGGGTTGCCTCTGGCTGTCAATATGAATTTACCTGGACTATGGGACTCAATTGTAAACAGGATGAAGAGGAAGATACAGATGTACTCTAAATCTCTCTCTTTAGCAGGGCGTGTGGGTATAATTAACAGTGTGATTGCCAGCACACACATCTACTTTTCCTCGGTAATCATAGCTGATAAGGCATCATATAGGAAACTGGAAACTGCTATGAGGGAATACATCTGGCAGGGAGCAAGAATGGTCTCCTGGGATAATTTGACCTTGCCAAAGAAGGAAGGAGGATTAGGATGTAAAGACCTATTTTCCCAAGCTCAGGCTCTGGCTGCTAAAATAGTCTGGAGATCCCTGACTTCTGAAAGTCCATCACCTGCTCTCAAACTTGTGAAATACTGGTTAGGGACCACAACCATAGTAGGTGCCCCTTCTCTTCCTCATCAACTCCCGGACTCAGCATTTTACCAGATTAAACCCTCCCCTGGCACATCCAAAATTCTGAGACGTATTCTCTCAGCCTGGAATTTGGTCTCTCCATGCTTCCGAGCAAGGGAGTTGGACTCGGTCAATGACAGTCATGGTTTCTTCTGGCATCAGGATTTGGTAAATGAGGATGAAGGTTGTTCAAGCACCCCCTCAAATACAAGGAGTGGTGCCTGGCTGGGCTACACACCATAGGCTCCCTCAGGAATAATGAGACTTGGAGAGAATGGGGGGAGCTAACTACTCGGTTGTCTGATACAGAGACCAACAGAAAAATCTATTCCTTAGTCACCAGGCACCCCAGGGGTAATGATAACTGTCTTCATAATTGGATCTCTAATGGTAAGGGATATAAGGTCTCTGTGATTTATAGTTTGTTACTTGACAAGAGTCAACTCAAAGTTTGCAGAACATGGAATTGTCAACATGATACAGCTGTACAGATTATCAGACAGGGGTGGAAGCTTCAGTGTGCGAATAAGGTCATCTTCTTTAGATGGCTGCGACTTAATCAAAGCCTCAAAACCAATAGCTATAGGGCCCAATTTGACACTAACATATCTGGCATGTGCCCCTTAGGCTGTGGTCAGGTTGAAACGAGCCCCCACGTCTTCACCTGCCCTTGGTTAGCTCCATTCTGGCAATGGATTAGACCCCTGTTACAACAAGTTCCCACTGATGATGCCTCCTTGCTGCAGTTTCTCAACAATACATCATCCTTCAAGGGCACTCTCAAAACTCTAGCCTGTTGGGCTATTTGAAAACATAGGAACACAGTGGCCATTGAAGGACTGGCCCCGAGCCTATCTAAACTTAAAGCCTCTTTTCAGATCCTCCTAGCTGAGGCAGCCATGGCACATAGGGCAAACAAGGGTCTAAAATATGATCGCAAATGGGATTCCCTGGGAACCTTCAATAGTTTCTTTCAATTTTTTGCAATTCTATTTAATGATTTGGATATTGTTCTTGACAGAATTTCTGCTGAAACGACACTATGCGGGGGGACATGAGCGCTTAGTGGATCCTGCCACAGCTCCACTTTCCAACCAAGAAGTCATTGATGCTCTGTTTTGGGTCAAGACTGAAGTTATCAGCTGTATAACCTTTGAGAGGCTGCTGGCAGACGAAGACATCTGGAGGTTTAATCAGGAAATCAAACCATACTTTCAGGCCAAAAAGAAAATCCATGAAGAGGCCCGTGACTCCTGGATTATGCACCTACTGGATTCCACTGGTTATGGTCCAAATGAGCTAGATGACATGATGTTCATCTACACAGATGAGGCCTTTGCAATTATATCACTGGAGGGACTGTAAACAGTCGATGGAACAGTAGTCTCTGTTTTGAGTAGATATGCTTCTAAACTTTAAGTTTAAAGTGCTTTCTATTTTGAACTCTGTTTAGTGCCCTCCATGAAGGGTCTATGATAGCGAATAGCTATCCACTTTTTCCCAGGAGTAGTACTTCCTACTCAGGGTTTTTTGTATGATCATGTAATTTTCCTATACAGTAATACAATCTCTGCCGTTTCCTCAAAAAAAAAATAATAATAATAATAATATTAGAACTTTAAACAACATTTTCCCATTTAGAACATATTTTTTTAAGTTAATATATTGTCATTTATCAAAACATACAAGTTGAAATATTTATATAAAGAACATAAGTCACACAATATAACAAGTTCTTATACTTTCAAATCTTACCTTCGATTGATGAGAGTCGGCAGGTAGAAGGCAGAAGAGTCGGCACTGGCAGAAGGTAGAAGGCAGCTTCTGTGCAAGATGAATGCAGCAAATAAAAACAGGCTATCGATTAAGAAAGAGATATGAAATGCAAATGCAAATGAAATGCAAATCAAATGAAATGCACATGCAAACCTTACCTTCGATTGATGAGAGTCGGCAGGTAGAAGGTAGAAGAGTCGGCACTGGCAGAAGGTAGAAGGCAGCAAGGCAGAAGAGTTGGCACTGCAGAAGCCTTCGATTCGATTCCTTTGACGGCACAGCAAACTGGCGCAGAGGTTTTCTTGGGCGCAGAGGTTTTCTCTTTCACAGGCAGCAGACTGGCAGAGGCGGGAAGAACAACCACAACGTAGAAAAAAAGAAATTTCGATCTCGACTTTCTTCAAAACCATTGAAAAAAAATTTCTTTACCGGGAACTAGTTCCGAAACTTAGTTCCCGGTAACAGGCCATATGGGAACATCCCCAAGAGTTCCCGGAACGTCCGACCCTCGGGAACTAGTTCCGGAACGGGAACGAAGTTCCGAACTTAGTTCCCGGTAACTATGCTATTAGTTTTCAACGAAATGAGGCCGCATTAAGACCAATTACACAAACTAGCAATCATGCTTAAGCCAAAATTATAGAGTCAAATCTATATGATCTCGTAGATACTGTTTTTGGTCATCAAATTCTAACTAGAGAACTTCATAGTAGCATATCTGAGCCATATGTCAAACATTCTAAACCTGTTATTGCCAAATTTACTTTATAAGCAATGACAATGTACTACTGCTGGCATAAATATTATAAATCAGCATATTTAGAGGTATATAATATGTGACCAGAACTGGTATCCCTCATGTTTTCCTTTTATGTGTAACCTGAGATCCGAGACCAAGTTATACTATGGCATCTTCAAGTGACAATCTTACCCATCCATCCAGAAAAAACCTATAGAACAAAAAGTGGACAATGGGAGGAAAACCCCGTACCTGCAGCCAATCAATACTCTGTTAGCAATAGGGCAAGGGCCAAAAGGTACAATGGGGTTTTCAGCTCTTCGCTGGTCACCCATTGTCCTCTTTTGCCCCTTGGGTTAATAAAAGATGTATGAATAAGACTATACCAGATTAGAGATTTTAATCATAAACATATGCTCTTTTAAACATGACAGATCCTGATATACTCATTAATATGAGCCAAGGGTATAATCACATGAGGCTTTTCGATGGCTTTAAGAATCATAACTTAGCATGCAAAATACTAAAATAGATGTCGCAGGTTACTATCAGATAAATAACAATGGATTGCTAGATATCTATTTATGTTAAACCCATAAGGTTCTATTTATACAATCAGTTTTAGAGTTAAGAAGACAGAATAGATCGATAAACCTGATTCAGTTCTAGATCATCATCCATATCTTGTGTTTCATCCACAGTTTGAGCGGTATTAAAATCTCCTTGTCTCTTTCTTCCAGAAGCTCTAGGTCCCTTTTGAAAGCTATCCCTGTCTTCCTTGTTATAAGGGTTCCTATTCAGCCCGAAGCCTCCCCTGGAGCCTCTAGCTTCCATATCCCTGTCTTCGTTATCACTGTATAACCCACAATCTTCAAAATCACGTCTAAGTGCTTCGGCGTTAAGCCATTCACTATCAGAGTCGGATGACTCTTCTCCGTCTGTACCAAAACTCATAACCCCGCCGCATGCATCTTTAGGTTAGGATGCTGGATATGGTCAACCCTAATCGGGATAGGTTAGATAACCTAAATAGTTAACATAGGTCCCTTATACCCATAGAGAAGTAGTACCAGTATCATTAATGGGTATTTCCACCATGGTTTCTTATTAGTGTAAGCTCGATCTTAAGCTGCCAGTATTTTATTGTTAAATATAAGCCTTCTATTGCAATATCCAAACACATATCATTCATGGGTGTATCTTACCTTCAATATGTAAATTCCGATACAATCATTTAACTGTCAAATATTAACACATCCCCTTGTCTATATTGTAGATAGACTAAAGCCACTAAAATGTTATTACTACTGGACCATCCGTTATCTATATAAACATTACCCTGATACTACAGGGGTTTATCTTAAAAAAAAAAAAAAAAAAAAAAAAACTAGGGGGCATCTTTGGACAAAGATTACCGGGGCATGAGTTGGGAGGGATGGAAGGGGCAGGTAGAAGGCAGTTAAAGAAAACGAAATTAGGAACAAGCAATAAAATATACCATGGAATTGTTTCATGAGGTGTTTTGATAGGTGATGTTTTGGGAGCCATACAATACTAGTTGCCACAATTATATTTAATAGAGAGTATATTCTATTTTAACGTATTAAACAAACAATCAACTAAGATAATATGTTCCCCATATTAAAAACATTTGAACAAATGGTTTTTCTGGTTTGGTGGAAAAGTTTTTAGTTTTTTTTTTAAAGGTGGATTTCCGAAGGTTTTAATGGTTTTGGTATCCGGAAAAAAAATTCCGGTATCCAAAAGAAGTTTTTTTACGGTCTAATTTTCCCGTCTTCTTATGATTTTGTGTTCCCTATTTTTTAGTCTATTTCCTCTTTGGGCTCGATTGCGGCTGGCAAAGAGGGCAGGTGCATGCCATGCCACGGTTGCTAAGCTCAGAATATCGGTTGCTAATTAACACAACCATTGGGTCCAACACATTTAAATTAAAACCCCCCTTAAACCCCCTTTGGTTTGGGTGCATATTCACACGGGGGGTGACTCCGGGCAACGAGAGCTGTTGGATAGGCATATTCACCCCTTATTCCTTAATCTACACCGTACGTAAAGTTCCTCGTTTGTGGGATATACAAATACAAAATTTGCTATACTGTATAACAAGATTCGCAAAATACTATAAGATTTCAAGCGGAACTATATTTCGTGTTTAGAGCATATCAATCTTGCATCTTTTCCTGCATGCTGCTTATGAATCATGAGATATAGAGGATCTTGATAACGTCTTTCAATTCATGCTAGATAACATCTGCTTTATTTTTGTTCCGGCACATGCTATGCTTTTAAACCTAGGTTTCAAAAATGCATACGATAGTATTGCACATGTTTAATTAGGTGAAGACTTGAAGACTACAGATTGGAGCAAAGAAGATAGATAGATAGATTTTTTAGCGTCCACGGAGACCAATTGGCCTATGGGGCCCAAATAGAAAAGAGAGCAGGAAGCGTATTACTGACAGGATTAAAAAACCCCCGCCCTGGAGGGTTTTCGAGGGAAAAACCTTACCAGTAATAAGTATGCTGGCACGCTGTACAATTGTATAGGACAGTTCAATACCATCCCGGAGGACACAACTGCGTCCGTGCATCCATAACCTCCTGGAGGTATGACCCCAACAAACCCACTGACGCCGTAGCCAATAACTGATGCAACGGCTGGCCAGACACTAGTAATCGAACATATCGCTCTCAGATATGGGCAAACGCGGGGCAGATCTGGAGGGCATGACATTCATCCTCAATGGCGCCCTATTGGCAACACTGGCAAAGCCTTTGCTCTCGTGCTTCCCGAGCCCAACGTCATGTTTCAATGCAGAGGCGATGTGCACCCGTGCGAATGGAAGCTCTAAGTCTGCGCTTCTTCATGGGCACCTAGGTGTACAAGTACTGGTGTGGGCCTCTCGTGAGCCTAGGATTGACTTGCTGCTGATAGTGTGCCAGCTTAGCGTGCGTCAGAGCATCTGCATCCCAGAGCTTGCGAAGGAAAGTAGCATCTAGGTACAGCTTAAGTGCCTTGTGATCTTTCTTTGTCCTTACATGTATGCATCTGTTTGCCTGTACACCCCAGCGTGAGAACCACTGAGTTTGCTTGTCCTTCCAGCAGGATTTCAGGCGTTGGGGACCCATCGCCATGGCCAAAGCAAGGTTGGGCAAACGTGTATCAGCCATAGCGACCACCTTCTGGAAGTAAATGATATGGCGTTCCAATGCAGCCCGTTGAAGGGGTAGAAAGCCTGTCTCCTGGAGTAGGATCTGGTATGGAACTGTGGACTTCACCCCAAGGGCTCGTGCCAAGAAGGCCTTCTGCACCTGATCGAGGTCATTCCAGGTGTTGAGGGATATCACTGGACCCCACACTTCTGCCCCATACAAAAGGACCGGCTAGACCAAGTCCCGAAACAAGTGTGACTGGTGGCCCCAAGCATACAACTCTGCCTTGTGGTTGTTGTTCTGCATGGCATGTGCTTTCCAACCCGCCGTGACCCGCAACCTGATGGCAGCATCCCAATGGGTGGTAGTTGAGAACTCGATCCCCAAGTACTTGTAGGTTGGAGCCACTTCTATATCTTGTCCCTGGTAAGTGAATGAGGGAAGCCTTGGCTGACGGGATGATGAAACTAGCAGCACCCTAGTTTTGGCCAAGTAAATTCGCATGCCAGTGAATCGGCAAAAAGTGTCAAGAGCATCCAGGTGACGTTGCATGTCCTCTGGAGTATAGGCCAGGAGGTTGACATTATCAGCATATATGAGTTGCCGGATTGTGTGATGCATGAGATGGGTGCCCGGACCTCCATGCTCAGAGAGCCAATCTTCCAGTTGGTCAATGTATAGGCCAAAGAGTGTGGGGGAGAGGGGGCAACCCTGACGCACTCCAATACTACTGATTACCGGCTGTCCTGACGATGTGATACGGCCTGAGCATGCCTCGTATAGCCTATATACTGCATTCTACAAGTTGGTCCCCAGCTGCCGCAGTCTATCCCATAGCCTGTCGCGGGGCACTGTGTCAAAAGCTTTTGCAAAATCCACGAAACAACGGTACAAGTTTTGCCGGCGATTCCTGCTATCCTCAATCAATGTGCGTAGAATGAAGATATGATCAATGGTGGAATGCCTGAGCCAGAAACATGCCTGTGTAAGAGCTCGCACATCTGCCTCCTCTGCCCATATTATCAGCCGCTGCTCAAGGATGCCAACCAATAGTTTTGCAAAGAGAGAGTTGACCATAATAGTACGGTAGTTGGCCGGGCATTGAGGGTCCCCTGCCTTGTATATGGGCACAACTCTACTAGTGGTCCACTGCGGAGGGAAGAGACTGACCTAGTTAGTATCAAGTCCCTTTTTGTGCGCAGTTTGTGCTCTTTGTTGTAAATTGATCACCTGCCATTGAGCAATCTTACACTCGCCAGGTCCAATTGACAACTCATACCTGATTCTCTCATAAGGTGCAGATCATTATGTTAATCAATCGCCATGGCTTTTCACAATTGGTTACTCCCTTTTTTTGGCCTATGCTTGAGGTAACAAATGAGAATGCTTTATTCCTTGCTACTATTATAGTAGCAAAATGATAAGAGAGCATATAAAGTCAAGGACAGGCCTGGCAGTAGCATCGCACATAATCCAATAGATGTACGTGCATTTTTTAAGAGATCCTCTATTTGAAGATGTTGACCGTTCCTAAGCAAGTGTGTTGTGCACAAAAGCACAAATGTGTCATAAAATGGTTATTTTCTTTCTTGCAGTTCTTATTTGATTACCCTATCAACATGCAGCTTAGAAGTTTCAAGTTGCAGATGCTTAATATGCATTAGATATATTATCCTTATTGAAGATTGCTGATACTTTGCTCTATGGCACCAATGATTATTGGAGGAAAGTTGGCCCTTTGGTGGAACGCCCTAGCTGCTGCTTTTGTGCTTAGATCTGGACTGGCTTCCAAGTTGAAATGTGTAGATGGAGCATTTATTGAAGCAATGGCATTTCTGCAGCAGTTTGGACTATGCAATTTGCAGGCAACCAATTATTCATCTAGCTGTTCTTAGGTAACTGTGTCGTTCATAATTACATACCTTCTACATGATTGCGAATAGTTCTTTGGCTAAAAATGATTATTTTCCTTCTTGCATTTCTTATTTGATTACCAGTCCAAGCGGCTCTTTGTTGGATGTGGTGATGGTGGGATTGTTGTGGATGTATAATGGTGGTGTTGCTATGTGTGGTGGTTGCGCGGTGATGGGTGTCAAATGAAGTAGCAAGCAATTCTTTGCATATCATCATATTGGCCCTCAGTCTCTACTAGGTACAAATGTAAACTTTGTATTTTTCACTTCCATTTAGCATATGCTTAGGTTAGACATTTTATCTTTCATCCAAATTAAATGTCTTTGAGTCAAACTGCGAACATTCTTAGGATGTTTGGGATTGTTTGGAGCTCATGTCGGGGTTCATGGTTTGCTCAATCTAATTCTCACTATTCTTTGCAATGTGCCACATTAGAGATTTTTATGTCTGTTATTTTAAGTTGGCAGCTTCCCGTTTGTTCATAGAAAGATCCTATTATGAATTTAAACTTTGTGTTGTTCACTTCATTTTTGCATATATTTAGGTTGTACATTTATCCATGGTTTAAATTAATGCCTCTGGGTATTGCAAACATCCTTAGGATGTTTGGATTGTGCAGGGGTCACGTCCGAGGCTCATGGTTCCTCAATTTAATTCTAACTATTATTTGCAATGTGCCACATTGAAAAATTTTTATGTCTGTTATTTCAAGTTCGCAATTTCCTGTTTGTTAATAGATAAGATAAGATAAGATAAGAATTTTTACGTCCACGGGAACCCAACGGGTTAGATAGAAAGATCATTTAGGATTCAGAAGGAACGACAGATAGGGAATAGCATGGATAGCTGTCACAAGCTATGTTGTGAATGAATAAAAGACAATTACCGCAACTGTACTTTCAAAGCCATTTTGCAGAGGCTGATGAGTGTAAAGAAAGGCTGACATGCCTATGACCCTGCTTGCAAAAAGTTGTGGCAATAGATGTAGTGGCTGATATCCTATACTCTGAATGGAGTTGCAAATATGTAGGTAGTTAATATATTATATGTATGATTGAGCTCTTTGAGACAGGAATGTGCGGAAGGATTATTCACCAAAAAAGTTGATTTATATGGATCTAGCTATTCTAGAAGATTGACGCCTTCACTTTGTTTCTCGTGGTTCCTACGGGAATCTTATTTTATACAAGGAAATCAACATTTTTGAACATCATCCTTTCTTAACTAGTTTTGCAAACAATACCTATTATCCTGACAATGATCTTGATATTGTGGAAGTTTATGGTATTTCTATTTAATAAAGAAAGCAAGATGCCATTGCAATTTTAAGGTTAGCACACCTGGCTTTCTTTGGTAATAATTTTAGGCCGATGGAACGTTTTCTTTGTTAATTCTATTTGAATATTTCTAAATAAACCTAAGTTTAGGAGATTGACACACTTCCTTTGTGCAACTTCACAATCTGCACAACACTCATGCAAATGTTCATAGTCCCCTCAACAAATGTTCCTAATGTACACAAACACCCCGAAACAAATGTTGCAACTTGGACAAAAATAAAAAAATTTGTAGATTACACACCCGAGAACAAATATACTCAACTTGAAAAAACAATGTTAACAACACTAAAAAGAATTGTACATTATAGTGAAAGCTCCTCATTGGCCAAAGCCCCATCTCCACAACAATGAGGCTTGACATTCGTTAGAAAATTTGTATCGATATGCATACGTGTCCCTTTAATGCCCCTCCTTAAATGTTGCACCATAAATGGCATAACTATAAAGACTCCCACCACAAAAAATAACCACACGCTAAAACAATGGTTTATTTTAGCTCATTAGATACCTACTTTCCACCTTTCTTAAGGTAGTGCAACAAACTTTATGATAATTGTCTTGCTTTATTTTTTTAGAAACACGTTTTCCTTGGAGGTTTCTCCTCTCTATAGTGTAAGAGTATACTATTTGTGGTGAGATGTGGTAGTGCATGAGTATGCTATTTATGGCGAGATATCATGCTAACACTAGCTTTGCTCATTGCTTATTGTACACCCATCCAAAACAAGTTCATGAAAAACTTTTAGGGAATATGCCATATTGTTTCTATAAAAATCAATGCATCTTTTTGTGCTACATGAGAATGCCCCTTAGCAATCCTTGATGAATATACCATTGCCAATACGTGTGTCCTCACTAGAAAAACACGTAGAAATTGACCATGATGTGAACAATTATTTATACACTTCAGCCATTACGTATCTAAAAAGGCAGTCCTCGAACCATCCAAACTTTCAAATTCACACATCTACATCTACAACAACATCTACATGGCACCATGCCATCCCATAGAGCCTCAACTTAGAAGTTACAATTCGATGCACATAGCCAAATCTTATCTTTCCATATATAACAGATAATAGCTAATATCATCTTCATAGTATGTTCGAACTTGAACATTATACCTTTCAATATCTAATTTGCTGATTCTATCTGACATCAACTATTCAATCCAACCAAATGTCATGCGTTAACTTATATTTGTATTTATGCCCGGCAACGCCGGGCAATCGTTACTAGTATAATTGTATTTTGACAAACTAAAGCTATTGGGCTCACACACATATGTTTGATAACCCCACTTGTACTTGTTTGTGTGGAAGACACTGCATGTTTTTCTTTTTTTTTTTTTGGAGGACACAAGCTTTATTCACACTGCATCTAAATGAAGCGCATGGTGTTCTATATTTGTGTTACCATATTCAAATTTCTCAAGTTATTATTTTCCTATTCGAACAGATCTCCTTCTTAGGAACTCGTATAGGATCATTCGCAAACAATTTTGATTTATAGCAAGGTGTTCTACCAACTTCTGGTATCATAAATTATGTTACAAACAGATGACTTGAGAAGAGGAGAGTGGCATTCTAGTTTGTATAGCAAACAGATGACTTGAAAAGAGGAGAGTGGCATTCACATGACATTGGAGAAAACTGAATTGGCCATCATTTGAAAATACAACATCCAAAGGCATTATTAATAGACGTAAATGCAAGGTAATGACGATTCTGCGGCAAGTGCAAATGGCATAGTGCCATGTGGCAAGATTTCTTTTAAGGAATGCGTAACACAGTTTTGTCTTCTTGCGACATAATTTTTTACCACGACATTCTTCTCTTTACCTTTGATTTTGCCTGTTCTACCCGCCATTCTGGCTGTTCTACCTGCCATTCTTTCTGATTTCACCCAATAGAATAATTTTTACCTTGCATTCACATTGCAAGAATGACCTGCTGTTGCAAATTTCGCGGAGGCACTGCTGACATCCCAGAATTTGTAGCAGCATGTCATTTCTGTATATGTAATACAAGCCTAGAAATGTAAAAAGGCAAGCATTCTATTTATAATAGATACAACAAAAATGTCTATTGAAATTTATGCAAGCAAGCTATTATAACTAGCCATGTCACAAAGTAATGTGAAAGGACGGGTATGCAAAGAAGTGGCTTGAAAAGTGGGATTCAATAATGGATGATGTTAAAGTCAATGTGCAATATAAATTGTGGTAAAACACTTGGACAAGATGAGTTTCAATAACAATGAAGTTTACCCCAACATATACAAGGCACAAAAAAGATAAATATTGGAGTAGAGGTTGGGAGATGGAAAACTATTCTAGGACATTGATACATATTCAGAATATGTTGAGGATGAAGACCATTTTGATATTATAGTGGCATGCTTACAAAAATGTATAAGATAAATAAGATATCTTGGGGAACTTTTCTTGCATAGCTTTCTTGGCAGAAACTTGCACTATCTCTGTTATAAGATTATAAGACAAATGTCAGATCCTGAGGGGCTTTTCTTGTACAGGTTTTTTTGGCAAAAAACTTGCACTATCCCCGTTATATGACAGCCTGCCTATAAACAAGGCACTACATTAGAGTCAGGTTTGCCCTTAAGGGTAAATTTGCATGGGTGTAACTTAGATTTTTCAGCGAATTATACCTTTTCAGGGATAGTTGTATTTGCGAATATTTTACGAACTTCAACTCTAGCTAAAGAGACCTTGGCAAATTTTAGCTGGCCTCACTCTGCTCTTTTTTTTTGTTCCTTTTCCTTCAAGTATATTTTTTGCCCTACCGAATTCAGCAAATTTACTTAACATTTGAATGAAATGATCTACACAATGATATTAAATTGAATCAAAGTTTGAGAGATTGCTAAATTTTCTAAGGTTATATGTCTATGGCCATACATGATAATAGGAGCCATCAAAGAACTATAGGAATGATCAATAACTAGGAAAATGACACGTGTTGTGATGCATAGTCCTGAGACGAGACTAGAGACAATATTGGCATTAGAACAAGGCACAAGCACATGGCAAAAATAAAGGCAAAAATAGACTAGGAGATAAGCATGGAAACTAAAGCCTAAGACAATCCTAGAATAAGATTGAATGAATTGAATAATAGTTACATGCGATCGAGTAGAACTATATAAATTCTGCAAGTTCCGATGGGCATGTTGAAATAATAATATTCCCGGTAAGCCTGGACACTCAACCTCCGACACTCAATTGAATACCAAAATGGAGATGTATGCCAAATCGGAGAAGCCAACAACATGTGCTTGGTTGTTTTCACAAATTCAACTTTTACATCAAATCCATGATCATTGAAAGAAACAACAAAGTTTTCAAATACATTGACAAAGTTCTGACACGTTTTAACATAGAAAATATAGAAAATGGCAACAACACGCACAACACTTGCTTCACTTATCTCCTGGAAATCTGACATTAGAACAAAATATGGTGCGGATGGACAAAACTCAACTATTGGACAAAAAGTACAGACAACATACCATGCGTTATTTTCTACAGCTACATCATAGAATCAGTATCACAAGTGTCACATATTTCTTCCTAGCTATTCCCAAGATACACATGTTGTATAGTCACAACCCTTTGCTTGTACAAGAAGGAGAAAATTGTTTCCAGATAGTCATATGGGCGCAACCATGGAATTAGAAAATCAAGTATGGTCTAATTGATAATGGAATTCACAAAGCTCTGCATTTTTCAATATGCAAATTACAATACATTTATCTCACTAGTTTTGCATTCTTCTCTTGTATATGAATGAATTGACCAATCATAGCACTAAAACTAGCCATGTTTTCCAAATCTCACCTTACAACTTTTGGCCAATGTTTTATAGAGTTCTTGAGGCATGACAGGCACGGAAGCTTTCAGCAAATATATCCTGGCCATTGAGATTGCATGTCATTGATTGTTTCTTCAGTGCAAGCTTATTAAGAAGTTCATATACCCAAATATAAAAAGCATGCCTGCAACCCTGCTCAAAGTCCCTAGACCTATCCACATTAGCATCCATCTTAAATAATGCAAAATATACCTTAAATTTTTTTGTGGCGGTCTGTGCATCAAGTGGGGCCGTGCTTACAAACATTTGTTGTAGAGAGAGGCACTCGGAAGTGTGGCGTTTGTAGCAATAATAGAATAGTAGACAATCAAGGTTGCATATTACTGTTAATCCCACATTTTAAAAGAAGAATCAGTATTGGAGTGATTTGCACCAAGAAACAACAGTGTTAGGGTAGAAGTTTCACTATATTCTCCAGTTGGCCTCCGTGGACGTTAAAATATACTTCCACGCTGAAAATAAATAGAAAACATATAATAGAATGTGAGTATTCACCATGCCTGCAAAATTACTAAAAAATTGAATGCCACTTTTCTAGTTGGAAGCATTGTAACAAGAGTAATAAATAACCATGCCATACTTTGCATATTGGCCCTATCTCCAAGTAGAGCCAATGCGCTTGGGATAAAAGCCAGCTAGAATCATCCAAAACATACACGAACTCACAATAGCCTTATAAGAGTTCCTATATCCTCTGGACACGAATGGCCCTCTTTTTTATACAAGAAATGGTTGGCCATGTTTTTGCTGAGTAGTACATAAAGAATGCTAAAACGTATATGCAGATGGGTAACAAAAGTGGATTGAAGTAGCAAATGGGAAAAATTAATGTTAATGCCTTAGCCTGTGTATGATCTTAACAAATTCCATAACATATTAAAAATTAGAATGGTATTAGAAACACAGGGCCAGATATAAAACCAAAGCATGCCCATGTTTAAAGCTACCTATTTTACTGTTAAGACAGTGAAGTAGTCCTGAGACGGAAAAAAAAAAAAATTGTTGGAAATTATACTCTTCATTTTCCTCTATATTGTGAATTCCTAGAAGATCGCTTTGGAAATCTCAAACATATGACTGCCTTCCAATCATCTCAGCAATCCAGCCTGTAAGAAACTAGTAAAACCATGAAAGTTTTGAAGTTTATTTCATTGAAAAGTCTGTTGTTCTATAGAACAACCCTAAAAAGTCATGCAGGGAAGGGATTTGTACTCACCGTGTTAGAAGATAAAGAGCGAGGAAAAGAAGAAAGGACAAGATGTCAAAGGCAGATAGTCAATTTTCAAGGATTTTCTAATTTCCTACACTGTCGACTATAAAATTTCAAGATTCAAAGGCTAAAGTCTCATTTGGTTTATGTGGCATGCTAGATGGATAGGTTAAAATTGCTGCAATTGTTGTAGGGGAGGTTAGGCAAGCATACTAAAAATCTTACTAAAAGCAAAAAGACGCCACATAGAATCATTATTCAAAATATGGAGGAAGCCTTCATTTGAATGCAAATGCAATAAATACAACATTCCATATTTACATTAAACTCAAATTTGCCTTGAAACGCCGATTTGCATTCATTCCAAATTTACACTAAACTCAAATTTGCCTTGAAACACAACCTTACATCTTTGTTACTGAAAGATAACCAACAATATTCGTTTTATAACCAAATAAAGGAGAATCTTAGCGAAGGAATTTCGTGCAGCTCGTGGATTTACTCCCTTCTTGTATCAAGCATTAGCACCAGCCTCGTACAGCTCAAAATGCTTCCCAACCCTGAAATTGAATTGCTATAAATGTTAATGAACATGGTAGTACAAGATTTTTGGTTGTTAAATCGAATGCGGGTATCAAAGATAGGTCTGAAGTTGAATATGTAAAATATGAAAAGAATATAAAATGTATGAACTTCCCTTTTTTTTACAATAATATGTATCTTATACATCTAAAAAGACCAGTCAATAGAACTGGTTGAGTGGCCGTGAAGACTCCAAGGTGCGTACACATATATTACACGGCGTTCGCGTTCTGCCGACCTTGCGGCATCAGTAAGTCATGAATGTGCGGCCACACTTACTACGCCATGAAGACACCATAAAGGTATGGCCTCCACTGTATCATTGACATGTGGCCACATGCAGATGGTAGCCGCTTGCTCATTTGTGCATGGATGCCACACAACTGTTGCGGACGATACAAGAAGACCATGTGGACACAACCAGACCCGACAATTTTGGTGCTCCTTGCTATGGTCGCAAGTTGTCCAAATCGTAGACACTGGTTGTACATCATTTGTTTTGAGCGGAGGCATGACGTGCACATTGTGGCCACATTGGAATTGTTGCTACAACGCTTATGCAGCAATGCTGCAACATATAATTTACTATATAATAAGTTTATTCAGGTGGATATCCTTCTTCAAAACGTTAACTACCAAGTGCAGTTCATAACTCCTTAGAAATGGTCTTCTTTTGATGCTGTAATTGTCTATGAACCTAATGCCAGATTTGACAAAGTGAGTTTACTCCTTTGCTAGTTATAGCGGCCCAGGGATCACTAGTCCTAATTTAATAGCTTCGACTAGAGGTAGTGTGACATATGCAAGTGAAATGCCCCTAGTGGACTAATATCTTATTAACTCCACCTCAAAGGTCGATTGGACAGGAGTTCTACAATGTGTAGTGCAAGTGGAGCTTCTAATTCTCATGTAGTAGGAGTAATTGGAGCTAGCAGCAATCGTGCGAAAGCCAAGAGGGCCATTGTGGAGGTAGAAAATTATGGATTGAGTGGGAGTATGTGGATAGGTTGGCTGATGGAGAGTGGTCATGTAAGTTGTGTGGATATACCTCAAGGAATAGAAGTGCTACTTGAATTTGTGCCCAGGAAGGAGCAGAGAAAGGTGACAAAACTGATGGAATAGCACAATGTTAGGCTCTAAAGAAACTTTAAGGATGCATTGAGAAGATTGGGACGTCTTCAAGCCATTCGATGACAGAAGAACACAAGTAGAAGAAGGGTGCATAGTGGATATGGAAGGGACACGGGGGCCACTATAGAGGAGAAGCAAGCACAGGATGAATGCATTGAGAATATGACAATGCCTCGGCCTCCAGTATTTTTATCTGAGAATGGGCTTGGTACAATCATATTGATACTTTGTACTACAAGGCAACAACAGATGGCTGAAACAGTGGAGTTGGTTCCCAGTCAAAGCAAGCAGGAGAGAGTTAACCAATTTCTCGCTACAAAGCAGCTTCGTTAAGCTCAAAAAAAGTTGTCAAATGTTTTTCGTATGCTGGGTTGTCCCCACATCTATTTAGAGCATAAAGCAATAAAGGAGGCATTTCAAGAGCTTGCTAAAATGGGATCTTTATTTGGGTTGTCTTCTTACAAGCATGTAAATAATAAAATGACCAAGGACATACACAAAAAGATGGTTGAGAAGGTGAATATCAAGTTGGCTCGTGTGTCCGAATCAAGACTAGCAATGTTGGTGACTTATGAGTGGAGCAATATAAACAAAGATCACCTTAGCTGCAAGATTGCCTATATTGGAGATGAGGCATTTTAACTATTGAGATATATGATATCGAGATCACCGTCTTACCGCTAGACGTGATGTATCAGCACTTACAATAATAAGCAAATAGGTAGTAGGTGATAACTAAGCACTTTATCAGAGTCTAGCAATGACCCACCACTTGACATAATTAGCTATGCATAATTAGGAGTGCTTAACAACGGGAGCAATTAATATTGACTGCCATTTGTATATCTTATATTCTCATATCCATTTCAATAAAATTCATTTTTGCCTTTGTTTTGGGAGCTTGCGCTCTCGGATATCGGTGTAGCATACCCTTCTTTTTCTTTCTTGGTGCAACCTTGACATGGTATCAGAGCTTTAGGTAAGATTAATTCAAGATCGACGCAACAATGGAGAAGGATGCAAGCTGCAACCAGAATACCGTTCCTAAGGGTCATGTGATTCAAATCTTTGACGCCACAGGTTTTCAGCAATGGAAGAGAAGAATGACTCTCATTCTTAAGGCTGAAGGAGTTTGGAGATTTGTTAGTGGCCAAGAACTTGCACCCGAGCTTGCATCAAATGGCAAGAACAAATCAATTCTTGATGCTTCGCAGCACCAGGATGACAAGGCTATGGCTACGTTTGAAATTTCTATTGTTGAATCTCTTTTTGATGAGGTTCAAAAGGAGAATAACCATGATTTATGGGAGCCTCTTGTCCAAGAGCATGAAAAGAAGACCCATACACAAATTGGAGTGTCAAATGCGATGGGAAGAGACCGATTGTTTTAATAGATTCAGAAACGCTAGAGAAGAGAATAAAATAAAAATTGCCGACATGAACCTTAATCATGCAATTGACTCTATGAAGGAGGAGATTATGATGAGGAAGGATGCTGGGATTATCAAAGATGATCACAATGCTTTTTCTGCAGGCCATTCTGAGCCTAAATCCTATGCAAAAGGGAATGAGGAATCTAAGAAAAAGAAGAATAACAGTAGCAACAACACCTTTCAAGCTGCTGATAGCAAAGGCACATCACACAAGCAACATACCTGTGACTGTTGCAAGAAAGGCAATCATACTGCAACAGTGTAGGAAGAGGATGATGGATCTTGAGCACAAACTAAAAGCTTTGAAGACAAAAAAAAAACTTCATCAATGTGGCCCAAATTGTTGAAGAAGTAAGCATCGGCAATGTGGTTCCTTGAAGCCCGGATTATGTGTATCTCTGTAAACAAGTGGCAGCCCCTTGCTCTATTCATCATGGATTCTGGTGCTACAGCTCATATTGTTAGCACAAATATTGGCTTGAATACTTCAGATCTACCTCTTTCAATCACATTGTTCAGATTGTCGACAATAGTGAGCATCAGATATGCAGAATGGGTAGCATTCAAGTACGCAGTAACCTTGGTATCTTCACTCTAGAAGGGGTAATGGATGCTTACTTTGCATAAAGATCTAATTTCTATGGCACGTCTTACTGATATGGGCACTATAATTTCTTTTGATAGTGAACACTGCATTGTTTGCAACAAAGTTATAGGAAAGAGCCTTGCTCGTTCTATTTGTACGGGCAATCTCTACCATTTGGGCCAAGATATGTTGACCAAGTTGTTCTTGTAGCTAATGGTACTTGTGATTTGCGGCATGAAAGGCTTGGACACATCAGACTTAAAGTGCTCAACCAACTGCCCCAATTTATAGAAGGTTTTGATCTTCATCAACATCTTACTCTTGCAAGTTATGAGGCTTGTTCATTGGAAAACAACACTGCAGATCTTTTATTCTCATTGGGTCTCGTGCGGCTACTCTTCTTGAACTAGTACACATGGATCTTTGTGGTCCAAAATGTTTTGTGATGCTCCAATCTGCCTATGGCTAGAGTAGTCCACTCCATCCGCCCCTTCTGTGCACACTTTGCAGACAAGCTGAAACATGCTATGCTGTCATTGTAGCCTTCCAGAAATATAATCTCATGGAGCACCCTATGAAACTACTCCAAGTTGCATGGACGAATCCCTTCTTGGAGCACAATGTTTCCATGGGTGGCTAGAAGACCGTGGTAACACATGCATCCATACCCGACTTAATCCCCTAAATCCATAGGCCGAGATCACCTGCACCTATCGAGTCCCCAAGACGTCCTGTCGGACGACACCTATGATCCAAGGGGTGTCGAACCCATATCCGTCCCACACGCAGTGACAGACTATAAGCCTAGCATATTATAGGAGCTCCAATAGCCACGTTCAGCAAGGCTCCACCTCCACTTCAATAGGATTCTAGCTAGAAACATCTATAATCCTACTAGCTTTTAGGTCTCTACCCTCCATTACAACTGGAGTAATTTAGCAAAAGGATTGACAATTTGCTAAGAGATCGGGGAATAGACAAAATGAGGAGAGAATACATGAACAAGCATGCACCCTGGACTACTACAGTCGTCAAATTCGTTGATCCTACGACCCAAATCGTATGTTAGGGCCCCTGGGTACCTCTCGTTTCGCTTATAGTCGGAGGCGCCTATGATTTTTAAATATGAAATACGATTTCGCCTAAGGTTTTGAGGGAATATCGAACCTCTATACGACTTTGCCTAAGATTTTAGAATATGAAATATGGGAGCTCGAACCTCTACCAAAATAATTCAATATCCTAACTAAATCAATATACCCAGTGAGCTGACGCCATTTTTTTTTTTATCTTGAATCTTTTTTTTTTTTAAACAACATATTCGATTGTTTTAGGGATATATGGTCTATAGTTTCAGGAATTGTTATTTTTACATCCATATCAAATCCCCCTGGAACCCCCTGTTTTTTTGCTACATATTGGATATATAAAAATGCAGGCACACATACAGATAGGCAAATAGACCGACGGACAGACAACATGCAGGAAGGCAGGCAAATAGACATGAACAAATAAACTAGCAATAGGGCAGGCTTGGGCTAAGGGGTAGGGTGGCGTGGGGTTGGCATGGGTTGGGAAGGAGGTTGAAAGTTTTTTATTGTATCAATTCCTACTCTAATGTTATTGTGTGTTTGCAATGGCTAAATTCATATGACTTCCCTTATGAGAGAGAGAGAGATGTATTTTTTATGTCGTAGCGCAAGCCAGCATCCTTTAGGACATACGACGCTCCCTCTTCAAGGAGCAGCACCCCCTACAAAGATACCAGGGGCCAAAGGTCCTAGGATGCCAAGATCCTAGTGAGGTTCGAACACGAGACCTCAATGTGCTAGACGAGTGGACTAACCACACGACCAACACGACCAACATGCTAGGTGGAACATGACAGAAACATGCTAGGTGGAACATGACAGAAACATGCTAGGTGAATTACAGTTCAAATCCATAAAGGTATAATCTAAATTGGATAGCTAGAACTAGTTTCTAAGCAACCGTTGATAAAATTAATTTTTAGCATCCCCCAAGTTGCATTTTGATCATCACAAAATACACTAGGGCTCCAGTGAGATGTCTTGTACACTTTTTTTCCACTAATGATATCGCTATCACAAGCACTGTAACGTCTCTAACATTTGAATGCTTAGATAGGGCCTACATGAATCCAAATATGTGTTGTGTTTATTAGTCTTTGTATTGTTTACATGAGTAGACCTTTTCTTTGTTTTTTAATCACAAACCTTGGGGTTGAAAATTGCCATTATAGTGGTCATGATAATGCCAAGTGACTTTATTGACATTGTGTTAATGTCCAACAATTACGATGATACTAATACTATAGCTTAGACATGACAGATCCGAATGGCACTACTGCATCTACAGTGAGGATAGTGTAGCATGGGCTTTATCTTGATTTCTTGAAATTTTACAAAACAAACTCTAAAACTCATTAAGGATGTATTTATTAAATAAGTCGTGGATACTTATATGAGAAAGTAAAGTTAGAGGAAGTTGAAGATGGTATTTATCTGCTCAAATACTCAGACTTCTATGAGTAGCTGAAGGTGCCCAACATTCTAAACAACTATTGAAACAATACTTGTTTCTAACCAGCAGGTGCTTCTCGCCATTTATCCTTCCACTTGGAACAGCTTGAAGCAACAGGCTTTCCACTTAGCTTCAGGCTGGTTGTTGTGGTCTATTTGGAAAAGGAGGCGAATGTGTATCTTTAAAGGCTTATCAATTAGTGTCGACCAACTTCTTCACGAGGCGCAAGACAGATTGGTGAAGGCATACCTATGTTCTCAGCTTGCTCCTGAGAAAAAACGTTTGATTTTTGAGGAATATTTGGGTATCTTATCTTATGCATAGACAGGTGGCTGCACTCAGTGGATTATCTTTGTCTGCTGAGATTTTATTCCTGTCTCTGCATCTATGTGTGTACTTTTTCTGGAATATTGAATAACAGTTTATCGTCCTTCAAAAAAAAAAAAAAAAAAAAACTTGTTTTTAACCATCTCAGAAATATCATTTCAAACTTCCTGGTAGAACTTCCCAACAACAGATAAGCTCCACAACAATGCAGAAAATTTGGCTTGTTAGAAGCTTTCAGATGCGAGACATATTTCAAATTCACTACCAACAATACTAGTATGGATCCATACCTTTCGTTAAGGTTCCATTTGTGATCAATATTTGTTTGCAGATTGCCTTACATATATTAACTGAATTGACTTGCTTTTTATCATCCACGGAGATCGAGAAACCTATGGGACCCTTAACATAATCGTCTTGTACATAGGCTCTCATCATGGCATTTCCATGAAACTATGGCTTCGTTTAACATGTTATGCACAGAAGACATTATGAATCTTCCGAAGCACCACATTTGCCTAGTGGCCTGATGTTAAAATACTATCTATCTATCCATCATATAAATTTACGAGGACATTCATTACATCGTTATGATCTGAATGAATTCGAAAAATCTTTTTTTTTTTGCAAATTCTAAACAACCACATCGGGTATACATGTTGCTCAAACTCAACCACTAAGGATGCTACTAAAATGTAGCTTCCTCTCTACTTTATTCCTCCAAATTGTATCTCTTTGGACTGTTAACAAATTGCTTGATTCCGATGTTTGACATATAGTTTCCATGAACTTATGTTGTGATAAAGCATTTGGTCAAATAAGTGCTTTGAAAATACCACACTTTCAATAGAATTGTTCTAGCAACAGTGTCATGTTCTAGCCAATGCTAGCAACATATTGATGCGTGTTTACCTTTATCTACTGCCATATTATTGGCTCATACCTAAAGAATGCTAATAAAACATCTTATTCAGCTTTAATTCATGTAACTACTTCTATTAAAATAGCATCAAAATTTGTTTAAATAGTCATGTTGGGCATAAGAGACAATCATAGCATTCCAAGTCATGACTATTTCCACAGGTATTTTCTCAAACACATCCCTTATTCCTATAAGACTTCCACACTATAACGGGTTGTTTCATGCTTCCATATTCTATTAACATGATTGTTCAAGAGAATACATTACTTATTTGCCAGAAAATGTTGTTTCATCAAGCTTACAAATCTTCGACATTAGGACTAAAGATTTCACAAAGAAGCGCTAGGACATGCAAAAATAAAATTACTAGCTAAAGTCTGAGAAACAAATGATGCTAGTTCCTATACGACTATTTTTGAGTTGGACGAGATCAGAAATAAAAATGGTAGAGTCCTCTCCTTCCTTCTATTAGCTTTCCCGACGCAATCAAAATAGCTTAGACATCATAGCTTAGACATCATAGCTTAGACATCATAGCCGAATCCTTTTCCTTCAACAATTTAACTTTCGTTGATGAAGTCATTCACGATCACGATTGTTAGAGCGTATCTCCAAAGTTTACAAGAAGGATAAAAACCCAATGGTCAAGCCTCAAACTACTAGATCTACACAATGCACAATACTCGAAAAACATTTACTCCATAGCTAGATCAAGAAGATAATCCCTCTCCAATACACCCAACCACCCACCCTCCCTCCCTCCCTCCTGTAACGGGCCCATGGTAGACCGCTCGAGTATTCGAACCTTGAATGTGCCTGTGGGGCGTTCCCGAGACACCGGCATAAATGGGTAGAAGCGACTACTCATAAACGTCTAGACGGTTACGCCCAGTTGGTTAAGGGCATGTCGGTTAGGAACGTTACAGTTGGTATCAGAGCAAGTCTCGAGTTCGAGTCTCCATGGGTGCCTATATGCATGGGTAATTTGTAAAGACTTGGTAATCATTGTGACATGGTATGACATAGACATGGTATATCCTTGGATGCTCGAGGACGAGCATAGTTCTAGTGGGAGAGACTGTAATGGGCCCATGGTAGACCGCTCGAGTATTCGAACCTTGAATGTGCCTGTGGGGCGTTCCCGAGACACCGGCATAAATGGGTAGAAGCGACTACTCATAAACGTCTAGACGGTTACGCCCAGTTGGTTAAGGGCATGTCGGTTAGGAACGTTACACCTCCCTCCCTCCCTCCCTCCCTCTCTTTGCTCTGATAGCACCGTGATGGATAGCACATGCCACCATATCTCCTCCATGCGTGCATGTGTGTATATCACTCCATATATGGTATATGGTCTCCTATATCACCCCAACAGTGGCAACCACAGTGGAAAAATGTGCCGCTCCATGCGTGCATGTGCGTATATCACTCCATATATGGTATATGGTCTCCTATATCACCCCAACAGTGGCAACCACAGTGGAAAAATGTGCCGCTCCATGGCGGAGAACCCACAACAAAATATACTAGTATGGTCCTTGGGGCATGTCCCCAAATGACACCTTTATATAAATGCTTAGAAAAGAAATTTTACCTCCTAAAAAAACCCAAATAACTAGTACAAAGCAAACTACTCCAAAATGACTGTGACGAAACATAGCCTATGTAACTGTGTTAAACTTTGAAAGCTAATATCTTGAGTTCCAGACCTCTGTTTGACCTGCACCATAGCTCATTGGATCGTCTGAAACACATCTTTTGATGTAGGATAGACCATGTATTATTAAACTATCACCCTTTGTTTTTACAACAAAATGACTTGGCGAAACCCCAAAACTTTTTACCGATTTTATAAGTGGAGCTATGTGAAAGCTGAATTCCTTAGAATAACACTTCTCTTTCAAAATAAGGCATGTGGTCCTTTCCATTCCTGGGATTAGGCAACAATTTCTCTTCTAGAGTCATCAACTAACTCCAACCCTATTAAATAAGCATTTTTGAAATAGGAGAATGTTAAAAACATGTAATATACATGTCCCCAAATGACATCTTAATATGTATGCTTAGAAAAGAAATATAATCTCCTAAAAAATCATAAATAACTGGTACAAAGCAAACTACTCCAAAATGATTGTGACGAAACATAGCCTCTGTAACCGTGTTAAAGTTTGAAAGCTAATATCTTGAGTTCCAGACCTCTGTTTGACCTGCACCATAGCTCATTGGATTTGTATCGCCGAAACACATCTTTTGATGTAGAATAGATCATGTATTATTGAACTATCGCCCTTTGTTTTTACAACAAAATGACCTGCCAAAACCCCAAAATTCTCTACCAATTTCTTGTAAGTGGAGCTATGTCAAAGCTGAATTCCTTAGAATAGCACTTCTCTTTCAAAATAAGGCATGTAGTCCTTTCCATTCCTGGGATTAGGCAACAATTTCCCTTCTAGAGTCATCAACTAACTCCAACCATATTAAATAAGCATTTTTGAAATAGGAGAATGTTAAAAACATGTAATTCCCCAAATGACATCTTTATATGTATGCTTAGAAATGAAATATAACCTAAAAAAACCCCAAATAACTGGTACAAAGCAAACTACTCCAAAATGACTGTGACAAAACATAGCCTCTATAACTGTGTTAAACTTTGAAAGCTAAGATCTTGAGTTCCAGACCTCTGCACCATAGCTCATTGGATTCGTATCGCCGAAACACATCTTTTGATGTAAGATAGATCACGTATTATTGAACTATAACCCTCTGTTTTTACAACAAAATGACCTGCTGAAACTCCAAAATTTTCTACCAATCCTTGTAAGTGGAGCTATGCCAAAGCTGAATTCCTGAGAATAGCACTTCTCTTTCAAAATAAGACTTGAGGTCCTTTCCATTCCTGGAATTAGGCAACAATTTCCCTTCTGGAGTCATCAACTAACTCCAACCCTGTTAAATAAGCATTTTTGAAATAAGAGAATGTTAAAAACATGTAACAACAAACAAAAAGAGTGGCCAAACAATAAGCCACAATCTAGTAACCTGCTTAAATATTACTGCACTAGCATACCAATGTGGCAAATCTGATGTGATGTAATAGAGCTTGCTAAAATGACATATTCCAACTAACTTTTTAGTCTCCAATAGTGCAAATAAACCTTTATGAGCATCTTTGGCTGCTGTAGCACACTGAGATAAATTGTTGTTCATGTCCAATTTTCCATCCTTTTTATCACATAGTCATGCTCAAATTTACTCAACTCTTCCACACTTCCACGCTCAAACATACAAGGAAATAATTGTCCTTCATTCTTAAACTTCTTTGGACTGCTATAAAACTCAGATCTGAACCCATCTATGCACACTTCATTCATCAAAACATGAAAACTTAGCAATTCTAGCTCACAATTAGTGCCAAATCATCACAATTAGCAAATTTCTCCATTTAAGGCATGTAAAGTCTTGCTCAGCTGGTATACATGTCTGAAATATGAAAGCCTCATAAAGAGGACTGTTGTCATGAATGTCACTAAATTCGAGAGCATGTAACATATCTTTCAGAGTGGTCAAATGCTAAAATATCAATGGTTTCCACCTCTATCTCACGTAATAATGGTTCGTCATCATCCAAAAATGTTTCACATGTTTGAAAAGTCTCAAACTCAAGGCTTCTCAAGCATCTATCACTTTCTTTCTCATGACAATGCTCAAACTTATCAATTGCACACAAAAGAACATGCTCATACTCTTTAACCATGTGAGATGTGATTAGATTTACCTGATTTCTGTTTATCCCATCTATGCTTGATTTCAGGGGATGATCTATAGTAACCTTGTATCCCCTTAAAAGATGTTCTTTGCACGCTCTTCCTCTTGAGCAAGACCTTCTCCAGTAGTAACCAATTCTTCTTGATCTCCTGAGAAATATAGATGTTCTTGACTGAATGATGTGATTGTAATGAATGTGGTGAATATGATGAAGTGGTGATTGTGATGAATGTAGTGACTATGATGAATGTGATGAATGCAGTAACTGTGGTGAATGTGGTGACTGTGATGAATGTGGTGATGTGACAAATGTGGTGAATGAGATGCCCATGAGATGAAGGTAGTGAATGTGGTGATTGTAATGAATGTCATGAACATGGATTGATCTAATTTATCTCATCCTCCAGAATTTGTGCATTAAACAATGCGTATTCTACGCAATAAATACGTTTTAGAATATGCGTACGTATTTAAAACGTATTCTACGTTTTTGAATGGCCAAAATTTTTTAACCCCCCAAACGTTTTTTATTTTTAACTTTTCTAATTACTATTGGAATAGGGTTTCGATAATCTGTAACAAAAAAACAGTGCTAGGGTTTAGGTATGCGCCGTGACCTTCCATCCGATCGATTCTTGTTTCTAACCTGTTCTAACCTGATTTTTTCTAAGCATAAGGCATGGCTAGACTGATTTCGGCCATGGCTAGACTGATTTCGACCTCAAGCAACTGAGTGGCGGTTCTCCAGTTCAATGCTCTGAAATTTCGACCTCTGTGGATCAAATGGGCCGCATTCTGGTTGGGCAAATGCTCTGTCATTCCATTGCAGTTAAAGATTAGTAGGTCTGAAGAGCAATTTTTGGAAGCAGACCAGGTAATTTGTTTGATTTCTTTCTCATTCGATGGAGTTTTCTTATCCACGATTTTCCACCACAACAAACTGAACATGCACTGTTCGTTCTTAATGTTATATGCACAGTAATAATGCACTGTTTTTTCTTACTGTTAAATGCACTGTTTTTTCTCATTGTTAAATGCACAGTTTTTTCTTAGAGTTAGTTTTTTAAGGTAATAATTATTCCTAGCAAGCTTGATGCTGGCAGTTTTGTATTATTGTTTTATGTTGATATTATTAAATGAACATGCTTGCAGGTATTCTCAATCAAACAACCATGCTTGAAGAAAAACTAAGTTTAAATTGTGTTTAATTTTTTGCTGGATAATATGTGATACCTGCATGAATTATACAGAGATTAAATCTGCTAACTACAATACAAATATCAGAAGTATTCTACGTATTCTATGTATTCTACGTGTTCAACGTATGTCATGTATGCTACGTATTTTATCTTTAAAATACGTATTCTAAGTATTTTTTAACAAAATATAGAGTACTTTAAAAATACGTAGAATACATATTGTACGCGTACGGTATGCTACGTATGTTACAACACTGCACCAGGCTGCTTGTACCATTGTCGATTATGCTAAAGCATCTGCTACACTATTTTGTTCTCTTGGAACATGTACCACAACATTTTTGCGTGGCTTGTTGACAGCATGGGAGACAGTCAAACATCTTTTTTGGCCATGCCCCTTTATCCACATTGGAGACTCCATGGTGGTGGGCACCACTGCCTCCAGACCCCTCAGCACCTCCACTGGCAGCATCAGTTATCCCCTTACACAGAGACGATGGATTCTGGTAGGCATTGTCTCTACTCAAGCATGGTATGAAGCGGGTCGCCTACTATCCTGGCCTGAATTTTAGGCAAAGTTCCTGCTCTCTCGGTGGGATGTGTCTCTATGGGAGAAGGTCGTAGAAAATTTGCCTCTTGTAGTGCAAGTTGGTGTTGCTGAAAGAGTGCCATGGGACTGTCATGAAAATATTCACAAAGGCACGCACTTTGTCAGATCAGTATATAGCCTTCTTTTAGCACCACAGCCCCTCCAGTTGCCAGATGGATGGCACCTACAGCTTCCACAGCACGTTGTGTCGTATATGGCGATGCTTCAGGATAGGTTGCTCCACTCTAAAGTCTATGTACCATGGTGGCAGGTTATCCACAGGTGCCTGCGCGTTAATGCCTTCCGACATTGCTATGATCCTCGCATATCTGCAGTATGCCCGCTCTGCCTTTCAGCCGTTGAGACTCTTGAGCACTGTCTCTTTGATTGTCCAGAGGTTCAACCAGCGTGGTCCTGGGTACAAGGCTTGTTTAACAGTACTTTGGACTGCCGATGCATCCTCCTGGCATCCTATCTTAATGCATGGCCCTCAGCTAAACAGAGGGCATTCCATCTTGGTTCTGGTTGGCTCGCAGATACTACATCTTCCAAGGCATTTATTCATCTGCACATGGTGTTATTACGGTGGCCCAAAAAAAGATACTGATAGCCTATAAGTGCTCCTCTCTTGATTCAGAACTGATGGAACGCGTCTGGATTCCGTATCTTCGAATTGATTCTTATCGTTAGTCTCCCTTTCTGGAGTAACCACATTGTGCTCCACGCTCGTGCTCCTGTGGCATCTTCTTTGTGCTTACACAGTTAGATGAGACATATAAATTTTGTACTTTTTATCTGATTAATATCTACCATTATAACAGGGGGTTGCTTTTGTATTTTTGTGCGTTTTTCCCTAAGGTTCTTATATGATTTCGTGGTGTATTGTCGTGGATGTACTAATGCATACATCTAGAGTGCGCATAAGCATTTCAGATTTTTTATGGCAGTTGCCAATGGTTTAACCCCTTTAAAAAAAGAAAACCCAATTCATGGCATGCAAATCTCGAGAGGTTTTGCTTTAGGGTTCCACTCTTCCAGTGGGGTATTTTAGGGTGCCCTTGATTTTTCGGCCAGAATAGCATGATGATCAATCAAAACGGCGGGCCTCTGGCAGATGAACAAAATTGGAAGCCCCGAAATATGGTTTCTATCAGATTTCGAAGGAGTTTTTGCCAATGGAGAAGGCGGTCCAGCAAATATCCTTTGGCCCTTAAAAAACTTTTTGTCTACGTTTCTGTTTGGCGACAACGAGAAGCCAAAGATTTTATCTATGTTTCTGTTTCTGCATCTCAGCATCTCAACATCAGACTCACCATTTCGGCGTCTCAGCATCAAACTCACCATTTCGGCAAGAGATTCAGCGTTTCGGCAACAGAAATAGCTCTCAGACTAATCTCAGCATTTCGCCAAACAGATTCAGCCTCAACTTTCTTGTGCCCCTGTTCTGGTATAGCTCGGTACAGTGCCCCCTTCTATAGCTCCGACAGGTATATTTGTTCTCATTCTGCATCTCATTTCTGCATCCCCTCTTTGGCATTTCTGCATTTCTTGGCTTGACATTGTTTCTTTTGCCCGATCTTTCTGATCTTTCTTTATGGGTTAGTTCGGCACCGAGCCCCCCCTTTTTTTGACCAAGCATAACCGCATGCTATCTGTGGCATCTTTAGAGGGCAGTTTGGCACTGAGCCCCCCTCTACTAGAAGACCTTGTTTTGAAAAATCATAACGGCATGCTGTCTATAGCAAACCTCCGATTTTTGTTTGCAGGGGCATAAAACCAGATTTACGTAACCAAGACACTAATATTTAGGGCTTTAGCCATGGCTGACAGAGATGGATATATCCCAAGATAGATCACATGTTCTGCAGGCAAGTAAATAGAACACAACTCCTTCAGGCCAGACGCTATTTGTTCTACCATAATGCCAGACATCTTGGGTTCTTCGGGGAGTTTAAAACAAGAACAGACACAACGACTGAAGATTTAGAAGCAGCAGGATCTGCAACCAATTGGGCATCGAATATCAAACATTACTTTTGCTCAACACGATTACAATAGGTTATATGATCACCATGTCATTGGTTTTATTGTTACAGAGATGTATTTGCAAGCATCTTCTAATTGTCTCAATCTGTAAAGGAAAAATAATGTATGTTCTTTATTGTTTGCAGGTGCTGCTATTAAATGACAGCATGGTTCTTCTGCGCACAAATATTCTCTCCTTTAATATTCCTAGGTAATACCATGTTTCTGCCTTGTCTCTCCGGCATCATCTTGTTCCTTCGTTACTGCTCTAATGGAAAGGCAAAGTTAGCCTGTGAGTTATCTTGCAATATTTTAGTAAATGATTCACTCATCTTTTCCTTGCAAACTGACCACATGGCTTTCCATCACAATCTTAGAATTTAATGCTATTCAAATTTCTTTCTTTCTTGTCTTACAGTGGAAATGTAAGACATTGAGTGACATGTGCTAATACTAAACATGCAGGAGCTAATGTGGTCACTTTCAACCAACTCACACCTCCAATTTTAGTCTTCTTCATTGGCATGATGTGGGTTCCAACGGTGGCCAAATGTTAGTTGATGGTATTTGCAGAAGGAGCATTACATCCAGATTCATCCAGATACAACTATCTTCTTTAGTGCACTCAAATGCATGCAACAATACCTAGTCTATGTCTAAATGGTATGAATTGTTTTCTGTTTTTAGCATGAATGACCATGAAGGACCATGTACATATATGTTTCAAATTAGCTTTTGGAGTACTTTGGATTCGACGTTGCATATACATGTAAATATAACACATAAATGTAAATATATGCTATTTTTTCAATGTAAATGTTTTTATTATTGTCAATTAGGGTTTTTTTGAGATTAAAAAGGGGCCTTCAAAACATGCCAACTAAGCCAAATGAAGATAAATGAACTACCAATCAGAAATCAGAGCCTGACGGGTCCAGTCAGCAAAACTGTTATAACTAACTCACTGGATCACATTTTCTAGCATAACTATTGATAGAAAAGTCCAAATGAGCTCTCGTTTAGTGCAATAGATAGATCTCATTCAGATCTTTCCAATCTTGGGTGCTTTGCACATATTTTAACCACTTATGATTGTCAAAACTCCAAAAAATATAGTTTTTACCATTTTTTTACTATCCTACGGGGCTAAAAGATATGCAAACTACCCAAGGTTGGAAAGATCTCAATGAGATCTATCTATTGCACCAAACAAGAGCTCATTTGGACTTTTCTATCAACACTTATGCTAGAAAACGTGATCCAGTGAGTTAGTTATAACTGTTTTGCTGACTGGATTACCAGTTCTGTTTTCTGATTGGTAGTTCATATAGCTTAGTCAGCAGTTCTTAGAAGGCCCTTTTATGATCTCAAAAAATCCCTAATTGTTTGTTCATATTGTTCATCTATTAGCATTCGCAATGGTTCACCATCCGCTATAATTGACCATGTGTTATGGTGTTGTCAATATCATCCTTTATTGTTTTTGTCTTGATGTTATTGTGTTTTTTAGTAATTAATATTTAGGTCCATAGAGTTTACCTATGCTTGCTTTAGTTAGGGCCCGAAGGGCCCAAAATTTTTTTTAATATAACAATCAACACACAATTACCATTAACAAACCTTATAGTATTTTGCAAACTTTAATATACAGTATACAAAAACTTGTACATGCATACCCCACAAACGAGGATCGCTATGTACGGTCCAGATCTTGGAATAAAGGGAAAATATGCCCATCCGACAGCTCTCGTTGCCCGGAGTAACCCCCCGTGTGAATATGCACCTAAACCAAAGGGGTTTAAGGGGGATTTGATTAATAAACTTTTTGGCTTTCGTCCGTAACAAAAAAAAAATTGGTTAAATCAATCCAAAGGTAAATAATAGGTTTATACGCCGCGATTTTGGAATAGACATAAACCCAATTTAATTGAATGATGGTTATACCAATAACAGCCTAGACAATGTCACTTGTATGTGTCTCCACATATATGCTCTTCCAATTATTATTATAGGAATGCTTCTTTCAACCTGGCCTTATTGTAAATAATCATTATACCATGAATAGTCAATAATACCTGCCAGATATTTGCAGTATAGTAATAGGCCTTACTAAGAAATGCCCCTAGAAATTTGTGGACAGATGCAATGTAATAAGCTCCCCTACTTCTTTTTCGCAAAGGTATACAACTTGTGCACTGTGTATTCACTTGATTCCCAGTATAGAGACATTAGAGTAACGAACATGGAAGTTGATTTGGAATGTTACATTTTGTAAAGACCTGCAGTAGAAAATGAGGCTCATTATCTTTGCATAAGCGTTAAATCACATTCTAATATGCTAATTATATTTGCATGATTTCATGTCAGAGCTGTGGATTCTTTTTCACTAAGATAGACAAGCAAATGTAGAGAACAATAACGATTGACATACTTACAATATCAAGTTAGTTCCGCAGTTTGCTAGCCTATTATAATCTTTATATGCATGGCCCCATCTTGGTCTCATGCATCTGCATATAATCTTTTGCTAATTTTAATAAGTTGCTCTTCTGCTAACTTGATGGGTTGCTTCTTCCCGCAAATCAATAATAGAACAAAATGTCTTAAGTACTAAGGTCAGCAAGCATAGGTTCTCTGTGTTGGTGGATTCCTCTGGATAACCACATGCCTCTGTGTGCTACTGTACATCCATTGGCTCAACGACGTTGGAGGCGTGCTGGTATTCTCACAGTTGGTGCTTGGTATGAGGCAGGACACTTGTTGACTTGGGATGCTTTTGAGACTAAGTTTATGCTATCTCGATGGGACAGAACTCTGTGGCAAAAGCTGGCTGGCATCCTGCCAGACGCTCAGTTGATGTGCCTATTTGGACTGGTCCCCAAATTGTTAATGCACAACGTCTTGTGCATTCGTTATATCAAAAGCTGGTTGATGTTGACATTGTCCCCCCTCGGGCTGGTTGGCAGCTCCGCATTCCCCCTCCTCAGTGGAAGCGTATGTGGTCCTGGGTCTGGAATAAATTGCTGCATCCCAAAGTTTCTACCTTATGCTGGCAACTCCTTCACAGATGTCTGCGGGTTAATGTGCTGGTTCATAAGTTTTATCCCCGCATTTCAGAACTCTGCCCACTGTATAAGCGGCAAGTTGAGAGTATCGAGCACTGCGTTTTTCTATGTGACCAAGTTCGGCCAGTTTGATCATGGTTACTATCTCTCTAATCATGGAATAAATTACTACTCCCTATATTTTAGTGTAGCCATAATAGGTTTAGCTAAACTACCTTCAAATTGGGGCTAGAAATTTCTAACACTTGGCTAAACTAAATGGTTTTTCTTCATCACAGCTTATTGCTTTTGGCTAAACTTTCACAAAATGTAGAAGCAAATATTAGCCATCATGCTATAATAATTTAAAAAAATCCAAGCAATATGGCAAAGACATTCAATTTATTGTAATTACATAAATCAAAACACAAAATACATGAAATGTTCAACTAGCAAAAAGCACACCAGAAGGCTTTAGCAAGGTAAGATTTAGCTTTGGTCTGGTGTCATTAGACTGCCATTGAATTTTAAAACTGAAAATCTTGCAGCTTATACTATACCACCTCGGATTTTGCTGAGGTGTTGCATCTCAGATTTCGGTGAGGTGGAGGTGTAACGTGGATATGCTTTAATTGCAAGAAAGGCTGTAGGTTAGGCATTTATAGACGTAGTGTCATTCAATTGTGGTTATTTGGAAGGAGATTCGATTTTGTCGGGTTTGGAATTTGATGTTTTTATTTCAAACTAAATGTATTTTTAATCATATGCAGTAGGATGGCTCACATGAATACCTAAGTTCGACGATTATTTCTAGCACATTACAAGCATATTCATGCAAAAAGATATAATGTTCTCATAGTTGCGAAAGGACAGCAAAAGATATGAATAATATGGCATGCAGAATTCGTTTCACAATATGAGCCACTACATCATTGACAGGTTTCATATCAGCTACTGCAGCTCCAGCCTCACTATTGGATTTTGCTTGTGAAGTATCCAATTTTGATGGGAGGAGCTTTAGAAAGTTAATCCGCATTTCTTCGAGAACAACTTTTGAGCGTTTAAGAATTAATTTGTTAATAAAATTCTTGTCAAGGTTTAAAATTGTAGGTAACAACTTTTTATGATTTATGTTCTTTGTTCTATATAATTTTCTTTGTGTTGTTTCAGTCGATCATGGCTTTTCAAAGGGTTGAATATAAGCACGATCTTCCTTGTGCTGCAATATTTGAGTACTGATTGCACTTGGCTACCTTTGTTTTACAAAGCTTCTAAAGCAATGTTCAATGTCTTTCATGGAATAAGAAACATTAGAATAGAACATATGCTCACCCCCTTGTGTAATTCAAGGATGTTTTTCATGGTGCTGGCAAAAGTGATGGATTAGTTGCAAGCATTTCAGCGCCCTAATATGGTTGTTCTTTGTTCATAAACAATTTAAGTTAGCTGCATTGTGAGCTCAAGTTGTTTCACCTCTTAGCTTGGTTGAAGTGATTCGACTGAGTTGATAAATTTTTATCTTATGCCCATAGTTGTGTTCAAAGATAAAAAAGGCATAAGACAGTGTATATTGGTGGCAATTGTATGTCCATATAGCACTGACGGCATGTAGTATTGGCAATTGTATGTCCATATAGCACTGACGGCATGTAGTATTAACGGAAAACTTTAGTACCTCATGCAACTTGATGATCTGGGTCTCCATGAGGAACACGCTAAAACCACGCCACAACTACATTAAAAAATTTTGATCGGCAAAATAAGATACAGAATAAGATACATATATCCAATGATAACTCGACAATGCCATCACACAATGTTCCAAGATGAAGCTAAGAAAAAAGGCATAATGCTAGACCTAGTATTAAACCCATTACATTATGTGTCATATTTTTGAATTTTCCTCTCCGTGAAATAACATGCTTTTGCTATTTTAAGCATGAACATAAGGTGTGCCATTTTTGTGATTCAGGTGCTGCTGCAGTAATTGGCCAACTGCATTTAGCAACACAAGATGCCATACACAAGAAGAGCTTCACAAGAAGGCTTCAATGTAGAGACACGATTGAAGCTTGGGAAAGTATATCAAAGTATCGTGGATATGGAGTCTATATAGAAAGAGGATTGCATTGCAAAACTTGTTTATAAGCATTGAAGCAAAGTTGTTACATGCATAGAAATTCCTTTCCTGACATGATAAATACAAGAAAGAATTCACAAGAAATACAGAGTCCATTTTGAGTTTCATCCAGCTCCATAGACAAGAAAGAATTAACATGAAATACATGAACTAGAATCCTACGTTTAGCTCCAGAGCATACAGACATCTAGTTCCAGAGCACACAGTTGATGCTCATGCAAGCACGATTTGCTTAGCAGGAAAGAACTCTCATTTGCCAGTTCTGCAAATGCCCAACCACTCCTGTTTATCATCTGCCTAATGATGACAGGATTTTGTGTCGGATTCTGGCAGATGGCACAAGAGAATGTTGAATGGCTCCCATGACCCCGTGACTCCTCCTAGGGATTTATATGAACCAAGAAGAGAGATAAATGGAGCTGGACTGCTGAATAATGGAACCTCTTTCCCTATAAAAAAAAAGCTTATGCTGGTGAGTGCCAGATTTAGGCCAGCTATTGTAAAACATGATTGTGATTGGTGAGGATAAATAGAACCAAGATCCACACTGCTTGAAGCCATATATTTCAGGAGATAAGTGAAACAATGGTTTGCAAAAAACAATTGTATGTGTGAAAATCAAAGGGGACTTGGCCCACCACCAGAAGACTTGTATGAGGATTGATCAGAACTCATGTATCAAAACTGAAACATTCAGCTATAGCGGTTGCCATAGCAATGTCAACCAACATTTCAACTATAAGACAGAGAATCACATTAAGAAAATAGAAACTTATAGCATGTTTGGGTAGAAGCACGAGCAGCTCAGAGCAACAGTAGAGACAACAATTCAAGAAAGAAATATTTGATTCTGGAATGCTCGTCATCCTCTGCTAGACTTACTTCTATAGCTCGAAGCCAACCTGATGCAATACGGATTAGAAGGCAGAGCAGAATAATCAAGGGCTAGCAACAAATGAAGAGGAAAATGCTTCTCTAGATTGTAACTTCAAAACAGAATTCTATAAAAACAATCACGGTTTTCAAACAAAGAAAACATTTGAATAATTTCTTGTTGCTTTGGATTATCATAGTGACTAAGCTTCAGTTTGCAAATTGACTCTCCTGGCCTTCTAAGGTTCAGTAATGTTTAGAGTATCACAGCAGGAGGATTCAAAGCATAGTGGTTATGTATCTATCAAATCTTTTAGGCTTACTAAAAACTGAGTTCTCAATTGCTGAGAATGATGACAAAAAGCTTTTTGGAAAAAAATGCAATGCCAAACAATTTTGCAGCTACAAAAGCTAATGATGATGAATCCAATGATTTGGGTAGAAATAGGGAGTTGGTCGTTGGTCAGATAAAATTCATTCGTTGCATTTGAGATATGAATAAAACTTATCTAGAAACTCTGTGAATCTATACCAGTTGAAATTGATCAGCACATTGTATGCTACAGGAATACAAAAGAATCCAACAGCCAGTTCCAATGGATGCACTTTTCCATGGATTATCTAGACACAATAGTAAGAAAGGCAAAGATGTTAGCATATAAAACACAAAAATTAGGTTCGATCATGCAAATATGAGTTTAGAGATGTGCCCTAAACCATAAATTTTATTTTACTGTCGTCCATCACTGCACTGGTTTTTGAAACTGCAGATCTAAGCCTGATGGTTTGTGGCACACATATAGATCTAGCTAGGAGCATTGTTGAGGCCGATCTGCAAGAAACGACAATAAAAAGTAGGCACCTGTGAACTGGAAGCCGTTGGATGCGTGCAGTTACCTTGGAGCAGGGATTGCCGCAATAATCCAAGAAACGGGAGCCCACAAAGAGGAAAACAATGGCAAAATGGCAAAAGAAAGAGATACTGAACTCGAAGAAATAGCATAAACGAGGAACTAAAATGAGAAAGAAAAAAAAAACACAAAGGAAAACAATGGCAAAAGAAAGAGACAACAAACTGGAAGAAATAGCATGTCGAAGCCGAGGAAATAAAATAAGAAAGAGATCCGGAAGGAGACTGTTTTTCCTCCACATGAATGCTAGGGTTTGAGGGAGGGGGCAACACATGATCAAGCAGCGGAATGCAAAAAGAAAGGGAGGGGAACCTACGAAGAAAGAAAGAAAGAAAGAAAGAAAGAAAGAAAGAAAGAAAGAGGTTGCCTGATGGTATCTCCGTCTCAAGTTTAGCCCTGAATGAAAGAGATTTTGGTAGAGAGAATGAAGAACATAAGCTTTGCTTTCTCAAACGCCGCCTCGCATAGCGTTTAGGCAAGGGCAAGCAACAACAATGGAGATGGAGAGGACCAAAGCCAAAAGCAGAGAAAGAGAGGCTTTTTACCGCATCGATCTCTCGATCTGACAAAGCATGAAAGCAAGAGGCTCGACGCAAGTAGTTAGACATGACCTTCTCCATCTCCGTGGCTTATTTTTGCTTTTTTTCTAATTTCTATGGCCGTAGATCTTAAAGAAACAAAATCTAACGGAAAAAATAATGCCACATTAGTTTTCGATGAGGTGGAGGTGCTACATGGATAGGCTAGAATTGCAAGAAAGACTGCAGGCTTGGTTAGGCTGGTGTGCTAAAAATCTAAAAAAAAAAGAGAGAGTACATTGTTCCTTTTCCTTTGATGCTTCAACTTTGTACCTGGAACAAGAAAAAAAGTGGAAAACAAAGAAAAATATAAATCCTATTTGAAATTTCTTACAGTTGGTACATATATTGGTGTTGGATTCTGAGCTAATCTATCCATTTTTCCAAGCCCATTCTATCTTAGGTTTAGCTAATTGATGCCCTGTTGGATACGTCTGAAGGTAAAGGTTTGGCTATTCAACCTAAAAGCTCACTTGGGTGGCAAAAAAATTGGGCCAAGATTTTTTTTTTGGGGGGCATTTTTTCCATTTACTTTAGCCATTTTTCTTGGCAAAACAGCTACAAAATAGCCATTTGGCTAACCTTAGCCATTATTTTATTCCATGTCTCTCTTCCATGTGGTCTTGACTAGCCAGCAGGTGCTTCTCGCCATTTATCCTTCCACTTGGAATAGCTTGCAGCAACAGGCTTTCCACTTAGCTTCAAGCTGATTGTTGTGGTCTATTTGGAAAAGAAGGCGAATGTACATCTTCAAGGGCTTATCAATTACTGTCAACCAACTTCTTCACGAGGCGCAAGATAGATTGGTGAAGGCATACTTATGTTCTCAGCTTGCTCCTGAGAAAAAACGTTTGATTTTTTAGGAATATTTGGGTATCTTATCTTATGCATAGGCAGGTGGCTGCACTCAGTGGATTATCTTTGTCTGCTGAGATTTTATTCCTGTCTCTGCATCTATGTGTGTACTTCTTCTGGAATTTTGAATAAGAGTTTGTCGTCCTTCAAAAAAAAAAAAAAAACTGAGAGTATAGTTAGTTTCTTCTAGAGAATGTTTTATTTTAGGTGCATCTTCTACCCATGCGCATATGCTTCACAACCGCTTTTTTTTTGTAATAATTACTAATAGTGATAACAAACATGGGGCCTATTCTAGTGTACCTGACGTTGGTGCCTTCTCTTCTAGCTTTTTCCAAGAAGTTCTGTGAAAGTATAACTTGCTTCCATGGGCACCTAGAAATTAGGTTTTTAGCAGTAGAAAATAACAGAAATACAAGAATGATGATAAGAATGCATAAGAAAAGTTTCATCATCAAGATGCACAAATTGCGTCTCTGAGAACTTATAGGTAACATGGAAGTTGGCTTGTCTACACAACAAGAATCAATTTCTCGAATGAAAATGTTTCATGGAGCTTAGAGCTTTTAAGAAAGTCGAATTCATAACTTTGCATAATAAGTAGAATTTACAACTTTGCATAATAAGTAGAAAATGCAAAAAAACAAAAAGGCTTATTAGAATACACATGCAGTTAACAGAAATACCCTTGCTCTAGATCCATAAAAACAACATGAGAAGCATATCTACCACTACTGTCTTCATTCCACAACGACTCAAGAATTGTTGGAAGGATAAAAGAGTGCAGTGGCTAACTAGATGGAATGTCCAGGAGCACATGTGCATCCAGGTAGAAACAGAGGCAGATCGTGACAGCCTGAGATGTTACCTTGATGCTTGTTTCTCCAGCAAGCTTTGGGATTCCGGGGCTCTGGAGCAAGTCAAAACAGCACTTTACAAGCAGCACATAAATCCCACATTAGAACGAGGCCCACAGCGCTACCTACGTTCACATCTGCCCATGAAAAAGCGCAGGCATATCGCCTCCATTCGCACAGGTGCCCACCATCTCCGGATTGAGACAGGTCGATGGATTGGGGAGCCACGTCAGGATAGGGTTTGTCAGTGCTGCCAGATGGGAGCTGTTGAGGATGAGTGTCACACTTTCCAGAGCTGCCCAGCATATGATCAGATTCGGACACGCTATGCTCAGTTGATTAGACCTGATGAGCCGCTACACATGATACTGGGCACGACTTCGGTGCGCTCACTCGGATCACACATTCAGGAAGTATTGCACTTGAGGGCTCAGATATGCCCCCAGTCAACCATTTAATTGATGTCAGCAGTCTTATTGCTGCCACGGTTTTTCCCTCGAAAATCCTTCAGGGCGGGGGTTTTTTAATCCGGGCAGTAATGTGACTGCTGCGCTTTTTGTATTGGGTCCCATAGGCCGATTGGTCTCCGTGGACGATAAAAACAATTCTATTCTATTATATTCTATTGTAATATCCTCTCAAGCTGAAAATCAAGGATTTACCACACTGGCCGCCCAAGTCAGAGTTTTCATAAGCAATTTTCATGAGTTTTTCTATTTTTCCTAACAGTCAAATGTAAACAAGGTGCTGAGCACGGAGGATTGCCCTCCATGGCCGGAGGGTGGAGTGGCTTAAAGTATACTTCCAAGTCATGTTTCCACAGCCAATCAAAATTGCTACTTCAAAACAATAGAATACTTGATACCATGACTTTATGAGAATTGGCCTAAAGGAATCTTTGGTGCTCGTAATGGAACAAGGATTACGAAACAATGTATGAAGGACGAATTTCTGTGTTTGAAAGGAAGGAAGGAAGGAAGGAAGGACACATGTCACGTGTCTATTGGATAGGAGGGCTGAATGTGGGACAACCGTCCTTTACGTTATAATAGTAAGTTTAAATATTAACTTGTATAACTTATTAACTTGTATAATAATCCTAAGATTATAAAGTCTAAAGTATAAAAAATCCTTACAAATGCCTAGTTCCCCAGGGTAAATAAACCTTGTTGTTTTCTAGTGGACTTACAATGTAGAGCTTTTTATGTTGGTGTGTCATCAGGACAAGGTGGTTTCCCTATAGAACAATGTTGCAGCTTCTAAGGAAGCTTATATTGCCTGGAAGAACAAATGGATATTCAAGAGCAGCAACCTTGGGTAGTAGCCCATGCATTGATATAGAGGCCTAGTCTTTACAGGTACTGGGAACCTTTACAAGGTTCTACCCGAAATTCAAGCAAGCGGGGATGTCATTGCGAACATGAGTACCAACTACTCTAGATCTATGCTTTATAACTTTCATCTGGACTCAATTCTGCACTCTATCTTGATGTGGGAAAAATAAAATCATCGAAAAGGTTAGGGGTACATGATATATGGTCTATATTTAAATATGTAGTCATTTTTCTCGAGTTAAATTTCACTTAAGAGATAAAACAGTTTCCACTTTCTAGACTAAATAATAATGATCAAAATTCGCCTAGCTTTCTATAACCAAAAATTCAAGTCGCAATAAATTCGCCAACATAACTAATCTCGAATATCTAAGATTCTCCTACCATTCTAAATTACACCTATGCAAATTTGGCCTTAAGGGCAACCCTGATCTATTTTCTGACGTCACATAGTCATACTCATGGATGCCACAGTTGAAGATCACATGTCGGTGAGTATCTAGAAGGGAGTTGCCAAGAAAATTGCTACGTCCTATGCATGAGGTCGAAGGGATTTGATTGCCAAGATGAGTTTCATTATCAATATGTAGCATAATAACAGGGGGTTCCTGTTGTATTTTTATACTCTTTTTTATATGGTTTTGCTATGATTTCATGATGTATTCGTGTGGATGTACTAATGCGTACATCTAGAGTGTGCATACGCTTTCCTTATTTTTTATGGCACTTAGCCAATGGTTTAACCCATTAAAAATAAGATGAAATCTGATTTGTGGCATGCAAAGCTCGAGAGCTAATGCTTTAGGGTTCTTATGCTCTTCCATCAAGGGTGTTTTAGGGTGATTTTTTAGCCGGAATAGCCTGATTGGGTTGGATTTGTGTGCAGTGAATCGAAATAGCAACAAGTGGGTGCCTCTGGCAGATGGACGGAAGCCGGAACAATGGGTTATTTAGATCCAGGTTATGTTACTCCTAGTTATGTTACTCCTGCTTGAGATTGTGAGTGGAAGAAATGCTATTGACGTACAGTATCATCCTCCAAATATTGTAGATTGGGCTATTCCGTTGGTAAAACAAGGTAAAGCTATGGCGGTCTGTGATCCAAAAGTAAAAAAGCCTGCGAATATGGATGCTTTAAATGATATGGCAGTAATTGCTGCAAGATGTGTAAGGCTTTCAAGTTCAAGGAGACCAACTATGGCAGAAGTGGTAAAAGGATTGAGAGAAATCAGAAAACGAATTCAACAGCCCATTTGGAATAGTTTGGGCAGATCTCTGAGACCGATTGGAATTGAAGATCTAAGAAGAAAAGAGAGAGTATGCGATGAAGAAATTGCTGTGATGAGAAGCGGAGGCGTGGCTTTAGAAAAATGCAGAGCAAGAGCTAAATCCCCGCTCCATGGAGCAACAGGGTTAATAAATCGCCCGAAGTAGGGCATTACTTCGGTGGATATGGATTGTGGTCTTCCTTTTCTTATAATGACGACCGATTGCATAGTGCGGTCCATTCTTTGAATCGGTGTGAAGGAAAATTAAATAATGTGTATCTTTGAAACTAATTTTATCATTAGACATTGTGAACCGTGGAGAGATGCTATGATATGTAGGTGTGGATGGAATAAACCTAACAAGTTAGAAAAGAGATAGGATTCGTAATGCTAGTATTATTGGCTTGAAATGCTAATGTTCTTGTCACAAGGAAAAAGCTCGACCACAAGTCCGTAACACAAGCTCTCTCTTCATATATTGCCATATGAAACACCGTGGAACATGTCTATGCTTGGGTAAATAAGCTACGAGAAAATGGGAAGCAAATTAAGTTAATTGTGGTAAAAAATCTACTGTTGTGATATAATGTTTTAGAAATGAGGATTACATGTTTTCGGGTTTAAGCCTACATTTTGAAGGTGCTCATCTGTATTCAACAACACATTGAGAAATCAATGTCACCATGCTCAGCCAAAGTTACATGGTGTGCTTTTTTTAGTTGTGCCTATTTGCAAATTGTGATACATGCCAGCCAAGATTTTTCAATGTGCTTTAATCCATCATTATCTACCAAGACATACTTATTCTCGTAAAGTTTTTTGTGCCACATATCCATATGCAATCAAAGGGCAGTGGTAGAGGTTTCATGATGCAGGGGATGAAGCTCAGCTATGGAAGCAGCAGTTTAGGTAAGCTCTCCTCTTCTGCAACTTACTGAACATTAAATATAATTGTTTTTGTTATTGTTATGTGTAACTTATTTTGCTAGGTCAATTTGTTTTTTCCTTCCCTTGTATTCACTTGCTCTACTTACTGAAGCCAAAGAATGATGTCATTTTATGCACTTCTGCTCTATTAACTCTTACAAGGAAAACCATGAGGTGTATGCATATTCGAGATGATGTATTCAAAAGCTTTATAAATGCACTAATCAGGCTGCCGTATATTGGCAATACATGTATCTACAAATTTACATTTCATAACAACATGTTGGCCTATGGTCCTTACTTGTTATACCCTAAATAATGACATTGGCGCACATTTCTTTCTTTCTGTTGTTATCGATTGTGGTTGCTTAGTTGGTATTGTTGTGACTTGACTTGGTTCAATTTAGTGATTTAAGCAAATGTGAGATTCTTCATGGGTCCATTTCCTAAACAGATGTTTAGCATATGATGTTTAGCATATGAAATGCTACTATATAGGGACGTTCCAAGTATAAATGCATTTTTCTTGGCATTTTGCTTATTGTAAATTTTATCATAGAAATGCCTGTTTAAACATATCTACGACATCATTACAATTTGGGCCCAAATATTACACATATGATACGATACGATATAAATGTTTTGTAGTTCGTTCGTCAATTTTTAAGGCCCTGAAGGGGCCAAAAATTTTTTGGGTTAACACACAAACCATTATATTCAACACCCTAAAATTAAATCCCCCTTGAAACCCCCTTTGGTTTGGGTGCATATTCACACGGGGGGTGACGTAGGGCAGCGAGAGCCCTCATAATTGTATTTTGCACGTACGAAATCAATACCATATAGTATTCCGCTTGAAATCTTATAGTATTTTGCGAATCTTATTATACAGTATAGCAAATTTTGTACTTGCATACCCCACAAACGAGGAACTTTATGTATGGTGTAGATTAAGGAATAAGGGGTGAATATGCCTATCCAACAGCTCTCGTTGCCCGGAGTCACCCCCCGTGTGAATATGCACCCAAACCAAAGGGGGTTTCAAGGGGGATTTAATTTTAGGGTGTTGAATATAATGGTTTGTGTGTTGAAGCGGTTTTACTAAATGAATGGTGAAAGTTCAAGCATATTCTCTATGCTTTAAATGGATAAAATATTTCTCTATGCAATTTCTGGCATGTTTGTCTATTAATTAAGTGTTTCTTGCATGTTTCTCACAACAAACATGCTTTACATTGTTGTGAATCTTAGTAATGTATGCACTTAGTGCTAAATCATTTGGCTTCTAGAATCTCTTTTATAACAGCTTTACTTCTAAAGAGTATTGGATTGGTCTCCCTTCTCCTGCAATGCAAAGTGAGTTGTTTAATACTACAGGATGCAACTCAATAATGTGGAGAGCAATTTTAGGGCTTTTCCAACAATTTTATTTGACGAAATGCTTTTCTTTATTGGCGCCATTATTGAAATACTTTCTATTTTCAAAGGGCTGGATTGAGCAAACCAAGGACAAACCAAGGGCCGAATTACTTTTATTAAGTGACAAACCAAGGAAATCGGTATTCTAAGGTAGAAGGCAAAAGGCACGTTCTTCTTCTGAGAAACATGTAAAAAACACATTCATGAAAACATGGGCTTCCACATTCATGAACATGGGCTTTCACAAATCACGAAATTGCAACAGTTAATTTAAATGTTTTCATGATCAAGATGGAGATGTGGAGTAGACAGCATACATGAACGGGTTTAATGTGCATATTCTTGCATAAATGCTAGACACTTAAATATGCCTTTTCCATTGCAGTTGAATTAAACTTGGGTTGGGACATATCTTCAAATGCCATTTGACCGAAGGTACCAGCCTAGTTAACACAAAAACATTAGTGCTGATGTGCAAAAGTTACAAAAAGAGGAGAATATGTTCTATCTTTTACCTTATAAGAAATGATGCAGACACTGGAATCTTTTTTTTTTTTGTCTGCCACAACCTTTTTAAAACTGCAAAAATAACATTTGTAATGCAACAGGCACTATTAGGTAGATGAAATAAAGATTCAACAATGTATCTGACCATAAGCAGCCTACGTTTTTAAGGAACTTGATTTGAATCTGTTTGTTGAAAGTAATTCACCAAACAGTAGATAAGTGCCATAATTATATTAAACAGCAAAGATATTATATTTATCACCATACGTCATTTTCTCAGATCAGGATGAAAATATGTGTACAATAAGAAACCAAGCAACAACTCGTCAACGTGTTTCTTCATCTCTTATTCTGTTGAATAATAAAAGGATGCATCCTTGAGCCTCACCATTGAATTTCTTTTGCCTTTGGTTCATAATAAAATTTAACCACTGATTCCCTAGAAGATGCACTAGTAAAGGAAATTCAAGATATTTCCACACATTTAATATTTAATGAAGCTAAAAACAATAAGTCTAAAAGTGGTCTAATGAATTATCAAGATTACAATGTAGGTCTATTATATATTTATTCACAGAAATGAACTACATACCTCATATGGCAAAAAAAAGTCCAACATCTCTTGTAGGCGTAACCAAAGGCTTGTACAAAACTGCTTAAGAATTATAATCCCTGAAAGAGTAGAGAACAACTTGCCATTAAATTTGCAACAAGTAAGTATCTGAGTTTTATGAATATATCATCCAAGAACATTCTCACTAACATTTGAAACGTTGAGTAACTGTTAATGCATCAAAACACAATTCTGAAACATGCATAGACATGTTTCTATTGTATCTAGAGGTATTCTTTGAAAGCTTTTAAATGAGCAGACTGCCTTAGGACCTTAACGAGTCCACACACCCCATTCTTATCTGTGTTCCACTACTAGCACTTCCAATAGACATACTATGATGAATCACAAAAAGCATTCCATTTCCATCTGGAGTGTTTGGTTGTCAGTTGTATATTGCACAAGCATGTGCACCCATGCTAAGTGTTATACCCTGATCTGTAGTTACCCTTTCTATTCTATTGCTCAACTGCGTTCTGTTGCATCTTGGCTCCCATCGCTGTGCACAAGGTATAGAAGAGGTTTTTCCTCTTAGACTGGAATTAAACTATGGCCCAACCAAGTAGAAAGAAGCATTCTTAAATCCCTTCACCTGATCCAGAATTTGCAGCTCCTTTCAACCATTCCATTGCGGATATGTATTCTCATAAGCCATTCTTATACTAGATGCTAGCATAAAATTAACCATCTAGATGCATACCCATTAATAACTTTTAACCTTGAACATTGTCCCTTCTAGATCCCTGTCCTACAAGGGGCTGATCATGGGCGCAAAACAACAGATAACATCAGGATTTTAAACTCTGTAACAGATCAAACATAAAAGAAATCATACCTGAATGACAAGGTGAACTGTTGATGCGAAAAAAATTGCTATCTTTTTGTTTGACTCTGATCGTAGCTTATGTCTCAACCCCCGTAGAATTAGGACTGCTATAAAGGTTTTCCCTGAGCCCGTATCTAGGTAAGCAATTGTGTTTTCCGTCAAACAAAGAATATAGTGGAAACGGGGATGCAAAGGGCTTACTATATCTCTAAAAGAAATGCCCACGCCTATATATATTGCTGATGAGCTCCTCTTTGATCTCCATGGGAATGGCTCCATGTTCCATAGACATCGTCTGAAAGCAATGTTGTTAAAAAACCCGTTTTTTATTTTTAAAGTACTTCTATAAAAATCCTCACGTTTTTTAAAGGATTTTTATGATTTGGTATGACCAAAAAATAAAAAATAAAAAAATTGCACATTCTTTGCACTGCTTTATTGGACATATTTGCCACTGTTAAAATGCACATTTTTGTTACAAGTTATAAGACGTAGCATGTCAACAAGTAAATCAGAAGCTTATGCTAGAACTATTAAGTTCAACTATAAAGATATCATAGCTGTTTTGCTATGCAACTCTTAAGAAAGTTCAGAAAAATATTATTATAGAGGTTAAGAAGTATAAGAATTTTATACATAAAGATAAATAACTTCAAGAATGTCATATATTTAGATAAAAAAAATTACAATCTAAGGATTTTTAAGGATTTTTAAAGATTTTTAAGGATTTTTAAGGATTTTAAGGATTTTAAAGATTTTTAACGTATTTTATATGAAATACGTTTTTAAAGTTTTTTTTCAAAAATTTTAAAAATCTTCAAAAAATCTTAAAAAACGTTTTTTAAACGTACGGATTTTGACGTACTTAACAACATTGTCTGAAAGGTAACAAAAGATTGGGAAATGGTCGATAAAAGACTAAAGAGGTCTGGAAGGGCACATATTTAACAAGCTTTGATCAGAAAGATTTAAAGCTGTAATTTCTTTGCCCGTGCAAATGATCCCCGTCCAAAGACACCCAGGTTTCTAGGGCACTGCCTGTTAAAACTTGCGAAGCTTCTTTCAATTCCACCGAGAATCTTTCAACTTGAATAGCCTGGGTCCCCTTTCTGATACAAATCTTTCTTGAACAGATCTAGAACCATATAATCCAAAGACCCTGCCCCTCAAAGTTGACAAATAATCGGTATGGCTCCATCCGGTTAGCTGGTTTGCATAGCGACTGCCCAATAACACTGGCGACCACCAGTTTACAGCCAACAACAAGTTTGGAGCAGTTTCCTGCATATTCTAGGTATATTCTAGTATATACCTAGAATATGCCAAAAACCGCACATGAGCAAGGTTTGCCCCCTAGGGGCAACCCAAAAATCAAAATCCAATGGTGCAGAATAATTTATTTATTTTTTATCATGTGTCATGACAAGTGGACAGGCTAGGAGGGCAAAAAATGTTTTTCTTTTTTTTTTTTTTTTTTTTTTTGGGTTGGGGAGGGGAGGGAAGGGGGGTAGGCATTAGGCAAGCCTACTAACAAATGCCTCATGTCAATATCTTGCTAGTTAAAAGACATATTAGAAACACCATTTTTTTTCTATCTGCTGTAATAATGCTTTTTTATACTTTAGGAAAATAATACTTAGTAGCATTAAAACAAGAACTGGCTTTCAATAACACGTGGTAATTTTGTAAATAATATGTATTTTTCTTAAAAACCATCTCACTTTTCCATGTTGTAATTTAAGTTTGCATATATAGTAATATCTAAATCCATACATGTTATTTTGAAGAAAAACAACACTTGACTCTGGTAAAAACAACAGTGAAGGAAAAAAATATGCGTTGACAAAAAGTTCAAAAGACGATATCAATTTTTTCTATGCGTAGATTTTCTTTGTGAGAAACATCATATATCTTTCTAGCAATTTCGGATGAACAAGCAACGTGATCTTTTGGCCAAAAACAACACTTGGAACAACATGTGTACCAAATATTGGTCAGTAAATTGCAATTACAGGTTATTGAAGATAAAAATCATACATTTATTACTTATACACTTTTGAGATGTTCTACTTTTGTGATGATCAGGAATCATTATTTGATACTAATACATTGCCCACTTTCAGGCATGAAGAATGTAAGAAATGCTTGAACAATACTCGAAATAAGTTGTTTTGCGCGTTTACATATTTTAGATTTTTAGTTTTAAAAGTTGATTTAAGATAAGTAAGAACTTCACTAGCATGAAAATTTGCAGTTATAGGGGTCATCAGATATGGGGATACAATGTTGTGCTGGTCAATCCCTGGTGGGGATCTAAAATATATCTAACATTTAAGAAACGTGCAAGAGCTCCTTCGTGGTTTTCGTTCCCTGCTAGAGTTTGAGTTTCTCCATTGTTTCGGTGATCTTCTGTTGGAATCAAAATTGATTCTGCAAATCATCCAAAGTATTGGGTTCCTAGTCCGATGCAACTTATTTTTGACAAATTAGATGATCCAATTTTAGATTCTTTCAGATCAGATAGAAGGAATAAAACCTTGCCAATTACTTCTAAACAGACTGTAGATAGAATGAATTAATCTGTGAAGCAAATATATCTCCAAGCCATATTGTAGTGGCAAGTGATTCATACCCAAACATCATCTCATTTTTTCATATTTTTCAAATCCAAAATCTCATTTTGGGGAACTAAATTCGTTATTGCGGCTAATTTCTAGGCTATAAATAGCATGGCCTTCTTGAATCAACTGATCCAAAAAATTGACGCATTCTGTAATATCGTCGGCTGGACTAATCTGACCCAGAACAGGATCCGACATCATAAAAGGGCTTGTTACTTCAAACCTAGGAGTTTCTATGCTTGCAATAAATTTTGATGTAATAGAAGCGGAATCAAGCCTCATGTGAGATGTCCTGCTTTTGTGATGATCAGAAATTGTTATTTGACATTATCATACATTTCACGCTTACACAACTTCTCAGAGGACCATCTATTTATGACTCGGTATTATACATACTTGATGTACTGGATGCGCGTCTTCATTTGTTGATCCATCAGCAATCGCCATGATCTTCTTTGTAGAAACTTATTGATTACTGACTGTCTAGTATAATCATTACTACAAAGGTTGAAAACCTTTCAAGGGAGGGGTTTTTTTCAAGGGAGGGGTTTTTTAATCTTAGTAGTAATAGTTGTACTAGCCCATTGTATGGATCCCATGGCCTATCGATATTCGTGGATGTTGGAACATCTATTCTATTCTATTCTATTCATTACTGCAAGTTTTTCTCATGAAAACCTTTCAGGGTAGGGGTTTCTTTAGTGCCAACAGCAACGTTGTATGGCTCCAATTGTGTAGGACCTATGGCCGATTGGTCTTCGTGAATGTAAAGATTATGTATGCTATTCTTTAGAACACGCATGATTAGGCTACTAGGGTCATTGCTAGTAGGATTAAGCCTTGTACGAATTATTTTCAAGAGAAAAACGTTTTTAGTAATGATAATACAATTCAAGGAATGCGATAGCCAACTTTGAAAACTTATTGTTGTTGATTCAATGTCTCAAGCATATATGAAGTCAAATCATGTTACAAAAAGCGTGATGAGAAGCTCTGGAAGTGTTCAATGTAAATAGTGATATTAGATAATCATTCTCTCAAGGATTCGTAGCTCGCTCACCTGCATGTTTGATGCATAAGTGATTTGGCCTTGTACGAATTAGTGCAACACCTACTAGCCTCTTCATGGATAGAGAATGGTTGATGCACTCAATAGGATTTACATATACATCGCAGTGACATATTTTTGTTTGAACCAAAACGTGCCAGTGGTATGTTCTCGAACAATGGAAAGCAAGGTGAGAAAAGAAAGAGGTTGTGCTCATGGGAGGCTGCCACTAACTACCATTAGGGATGGAGGGGATAATGGGTGGTTAGTATCTGAGCACTACCATTCCAAATATGTAGGACACCAAATTGTCATCAAACCACTGATATTTATACACCAATATTGTCAGGGGTGGGGTGATTGATATCCAAATTATCACAATTCCCCAGCCTTCCTTGGTATTGGTGTCGTTGCCATTCCCCAGTAACAAAAATTCCAAATTATCACCATTCCCCACTATTGGTGTCATTGCCATTCCCCAGTATCAAACATGATAGCCACCATTCCTCGATCTTTGCCATTCCTAGTGTCAACCACCCATGGAGATACTGGACGCCGCAGTTCCTAGATATATGGCATTAGAGGGTGGCAACCAACCATGCATCGACCTCATATTCCTCGGTCTTTGCCATTTCCTAGTGTAAACCAACCTAAGGGTATAGGTCTTCATGCCACATATTCGAGGAAAATAAAAATTAAAAGGCTTGGACAAGAGATGTATTCTTTTTTTAAGCAGGGACCAAATTAAAACGTTGCAACGAAAATTAAACAGCTAATGCAACCAACATCAAATATTCCAACACTTAGGACTTGGGGATTCGAAAGAGGGTACATGCCGAGGCACCCTTGCTCATAATTCTAAGAATATTTTCCTTCCATTCTATGATTGCAAACCCAAAAAGAGAAAAAAGAAAAATCATTAGCCAACTCATCAATTTCTGATCCAAAATGATCGATCCAATGAATGAAAAGTGAAGAATCTGATCATTTGGATCAAGCCCAGCTCATTAATTTGATATCAGAAATGGTTGATTCGCCAGAAATATCATTAACCCACGTGGAAAAATTGATCGTAGAGTCTCGGATTGAGGTTAAAAACGATTGATTCAACAGCGATTGATTGATTGAGGATCTGCTTGATGTAATTACTAGATCAGAACTGACGATCGAAATGATCGATTCAACAAAAAAACTCACAAATTCAACAAAACCAGCTCCAAATTGCGAATAAGGATTCAGCGAAAAATTTCAGAAAAGGAACGAACAAATTCATGCGAGTGCAAGGTTCAGAACTGCACAGTTTCTATTGATTCAAAAACAGGCTACAAAGAAAGCAAAGCCAAGCGATTTCAAGCACATTACAAAACTTCTTTCTGTTCAAACAAGACAAAGCTGCTTGCGGAAGAACGAAAACTGTAAGCTGAGTCCGGCAACAGGGAAGAAAAGAAGACGAAAAACGGCAAAACGCACATATTCTATGCTGCAAAATTGTGTTTGGGCTGGGCAAACTGCTACAAGACACAAAACTATATAATACGGGGATAATTTAAAGCAGGCAGGAAAAAAAGAGTTCGGATTACGGAAAACTGAGTCAGAAACAGGATTTCTGGGAGGGTTTTTGGTAATTTACAAGCTTGGGATGGATCGGGGGATGGGGATGGCATGAAGGGGATGGATCATTTCGCAAGAGAGCTTGAGGGTTTCAGACAGATCCGGCGGATTGGATTGGGAAGGGACCCAGTCAAATTTATGAAGCAGATGGGCGAGCCAGAGATGCACAGTAGCAATTCCAAGGTTTCTTCCGGGACAGACTCTTCTGCCTGCGCCAAAAGGGGCCAGGCGAAGATCAGAGCCTCGAATATCAAAATCGAGGCCCCCTTTGCTCGCCAGAAATCGTTCCGGCATAAATTCTTCCGGATTTGCCCAAATTTCTGGGTCGTGGCAAATCGCCCACATGTTCACCATAGCCGTGGTTCCGGCCGGAACGAAATGGCCTGCCAGATTTGTGTCTTGGGTTGCAAGCCTTGCCCAGGATAACAGAGGACCTGGTGGATGCAGCCTTAGAGTTTCTTTCACTACCGCTGCTACGTATGGCATCCTGGCTATGGCCGATTCTGCCAGAATTTTTCCATCTTTCAATACCTCGTCTATCTCTTCTTGTGCCCTTTTCTGCACCGCCGGATTCCGCACCATTTCTGCCATTATCCACTCCATTAAAATGGCCGTTGTATCCGTTCCCCTGAAGATCATCTCCTGCGCGAAACAAACCAGAAAAAATTATTCCCCTAAATTCAAACTTCGTTCCATTCCGTTCGAAATTCTAACGAATTCGTCCAACTAAACCAGTCAATCACAAAAACTAATCAGTCAATTAGCCCAGACATTCAAACGCCCAAAAAACTAATCTGCAAAACGGAAAAAACTGCTCCAGACGTGGTCCAATTCGACAGCTCACAAAACCGATTCATCCGACCCAAAGAACCCATAAAAATAACCAAAAAAAGGTTTAAATTTGCCTAACAAAACAGAAAAAACCGATCGAAACATGGGCTGATTCATTCGATCGAATAAAAATTGAATCCATCCCAAGCAGCTGCAGCAAATCAAGGGATCTGGTGATATTGAAATGTCAACTCGGGTGCAGAATTGGGGACAAGGACCACAAATTGTGTCAGAAAAGAACAAAACGGAAAAGAATCTCTGACTTGTAACAGTGGCGAGAAAATGAGTTTTGAAGCTTACCCACAACACGGCAACCATATCGGCATCTGCGAGCTTGTCCTCGCCTTGTAACGATAACAGAACATCTAAAAAGGACCCTTCTTCTTCGTCTTCCATTTTCTTTTCTTTTTCTTTTTCTTTCATTTCTCCGGTGGCGCCATAGCCGCAAATGCTCGAGCTTTTTTTCTTCCTGTGTTGGTCGATTATATTTTGCACAAACGAATTAACTTTGGGCACCAATTTTGCGCACCGCTGCATAACTCCTTGTGGGTCGAGAATTCGCAGGGCTGGCAGATGATCTGCCCAGTTGAACGCGCCCAGAAGCTCGAATCCTTCTCTAACCATAGCCTGCAGCTCTTGGCCCTCTGGAGAATTAGATTCAAAGGCATACCTCCGCCCAAAAACACTGCCCATTACGTTGTTTAGAGATGCCCTCTGCAGAAATGGCCGAATTTGAACAGACCCATCAATTTTTTGTTGCGAAGCTTCAGCTATGGCTTGGATCATTATCGAGGTCTCGGATTGCCTGAACGATTCATGGGCTTGAATCCGGCGGGGAGAAAACAAATGGGTAGAAGCAATGCGCCGAAGATTTCTCCAGTAATCTCCGTATGGAGCAAACCCAATTGCGCGCCCAAACAGAAGCTGTTGAGCAGATTGTTTTAGAGGTCGATCTGCAAATGCAGAACTGTTTAGAAGCTCCCTGGCTATGTCCGGCTTGGAAGAGATTATCAGCCTGGTAAATCCGAGGCTCAAAGACATGAGAGATTCGGCGCCATATTTCTCAGAGAGATTTGCAAGCTTCCTGTGGGCTAATCCTTTCATTTCTAACAGACTGCCCAAAATTGGCAGCCCCCTTGGGCCTGGTATGGTGTTTCTTTTCTTCAGAATCCCCCAAGCGCAACCTCCAGATGAATACCAGGCTGCCATAGCCGAGCTTACTCCGGCAAGGATCAAAACGGTAAAGCAAACCCACCAGTTGCCAATAAATCCTTCGCTCTTCAAAGGGTCAAAAACCGGCTTTGCAATAAGAGGGAAAAGGCAGTATATCTTGCCGGAGTTTCCATAGATTGTCTCCATAGCCGAGCTCCAGGGATGCATATTCAAATTGGAGCGGAATTGGGCAGCTGCGAGCGCGATCAGGAGCCCAGAAAGGAGGATCGGCAATGCGGAATTGGGGAAATTGAAGAACATGAAGAGGAAAAATTCCAAGAAGGATTAAGAACAGAACAGGGATGAACAGAAAGGTCAAGCCGCTACAAAATGCGAACTGTTGGGGAAGAAGAGGGGATGGAAAGGGGGATTTATAGTCGGACTTGCGGGATGATTTGGCCACTGTGTTAGAACAGAAAGGGACGGAATGGGCTGGCCAGGCTAAACACGTTTGTGGGCTGGGATCTAGAGCTAGATTTGAGCATTTTCTATGGCGATTGATGCCTCCGTTTGCTTGAGAAATGGCGAGAATCATGAATATGGGTATCGGAATCCGAGCTCATGGCTGTGGATAATCATCTCTGTAAGTCAGTTTCAGAGGTGTTCTGCAGGCATGCTGCAGCGGCGCCAGGCACGAAAACAAAAGCAACACGAGGAGAAAAGAACTCGAGGCTACAAAACGGTAAATCCTTTACACACCATACACGCTAATCTGGATGGCCGATACCGGTTTACGGTATCACACATTTTAAACTCAGATGTCGCCACGTGGGCGGGCGGGATGCATCCACGCCGTTGGATTGTAGATAACGGGTCCTGGTAACGGTTTTGTTCCTCCGTACGGGCTCCAGTGAATCTTCCGTACTTCCCTGGCTGGCCGCACGAATCGCTGCCTCCAGAGGCTTCCACGTGTCCTCTGGCTACATCTACGGTCCTGGCGCCGTGGTTCGCTAGCGGCGGCGGCGGAGCCTGACGGAGGTGGCGGCCGTTAACTGACGGAGATGGGGACATGGCGTGTGTGCGCCGGTGTGGTGGCGCCGCTGAAGTTGCGGCGGGGCATCTGGCGGCGCCGTATGGGCGTATGGAGTGTGGTTTGGATATTATTTATTTAGTGGGGTTTAGTAGTTAGGGGGCAGTATTCGATATCATTTTTGTAACATTGTCCGAATTCTCGTGTAGCGTCTTTAGATCTCATAAACTACTTCTTCGTCCTCTTGAGGAATTAAAAATTGTATCCATCCGTAACAACTTGGCCCTCAAGTTTTATAGGTGAGATTACATCTCAACCATTTGTTGCACTGGTGTTACCCACTAGTAACATTGGAAAGCGCATAAACACTTAGTTTGTTATGCCAAATGGCCATAAACATCTATCTTGTTATGTAAACCACCATAAAACCACCAAGAACCATCATAAAACTCTGCGGCCAATTTGTTAAGGCGGATAACACCCTAGAACTCGAGTGTTATGTCGTACTATAATAAACTCGAGCCTCTGGCCCTCGTTTGTTATAATAGGGCACAACACCCTCATTCCAGGATGTTATCCCTCTCACCATCTATCTATAAAAATTACACACAAAATAGAATATAAAATAAACTACTTCCTCATCACATTACAATTTGGAATGTCCATTAAACTACTTCCTCTCGTCACAGGTTTTACACACAATCTAGAATCTAAAATTTACTACTTCCTTCCCCTTAGGAATTACACACAATCTGGGTGTGGAATGTTTTACGTGTGCATAACCCTAACTCCATACGTTCGCCTTGCCTTGCCACCCAACTTGCTCCCCTGCATGCTTCCCACATGTCCTGATTCCGCTACCCTGATCGTGCCCCACATCTCCTCTCTTCGTGTAGTTTTATCGAATCTATAGGTCCACTTGCAGTCCTCAGCATCAACTTTGCCTTGCCAGTACTGATGTTCTCTGTTATGCTACTGTAATGAATTGTCTTTCATTATGCCTGTCCCGTGTCCTTGGTCAGTTGCCAAAGTTTCGAGATTTGTCATTGTCGTGCTTTGTAATGATTATCTACTCGTGTCTACATCTATTCTAGTTTGGACATCTAGGGAACATGTTATGTTAACCAAATGTGCAAGTGGTCCAATGATAGAAGTTGTCCTATAACGCATGTAGTTTGATAAAATGGGATAAAAGAAGTGCATCGGTATAGATAAAGAAATGTAACACCATGGTCCTATCACTTCTTTATCCATCGTTTCCATACACCTATGCTTATAATATTTTAAACTTTCTCAACCTAGATTCAATATATAATCTAGCAATGAACAATATTTTAATTGCAAGGGTTCTAGCTATTTTACTTGACTACTTTTAGGTGTATGATAGTTCTACCATGAACTCACTTCGATACCGGAGGGTTATTATGGGGGATTCTTGAGGGAAGCCTTCACAGTAACGGTGCAGTTATTTCGACCGTTGTAAGGATTTTGAGGCCTTTTCTTGCAGGATTTTTCTCGCTTGATCCTGCACCAAATCGGTTCATTCCCCCACTGATCTAGTTGGAATGCTAGAGCTAGCAGATCCTATAGCACCCACTCAAAAGTCATTTGAAGCATCTTCGATTTGAACATCAGCAAATATGGAAGATTTTGACCCAAAAACACGCAGTAAGCCATTAAACGACAAAGTTTACTGTGGGATCCCAGAGCATGAGATCCCCCAATAGAAATCCCTCTGGGATCACAACAGTTCAAAGTAAATCTATCTCGTCGATTTTACTTGTAATCATCCATTCTGAATACTTTTAGAATGATTATGTATTATCTTCCAACCATTTGTCTATCAAAGCAAGCACCTATTTAAGACAAAACATTGAAAACGTCTGCATGAATTCCATATGGGACTCTTGACTGGAGGTTTATTAATATTTTTATAGATGAAATATTTTGTTAACAGGCTTTAACTAAGATTTTTTCTAAATGCTTTTTTTTGTCAACCATTAAATGTAATACTTATCTAAACATATATAATTGAGTTTGTAATTTTTCTTTTTTGTCGCAGTTCGAATTTTTCTGCGCCGCAATTCATTTTCGTATTGTTGTGCCACGTTTTTCTTGGGAAGAATCGACTCTGGTAAACTGTGGCATGATGCTATGGCGGTCGGCAGTGGCTATGGCGGTGGATAGAAAAAATCTCCTAGGCTTTGATTCCTCGAAAGCTTGCACCGCACCCTGTTCTACCCCTAATTTTGCCAATTCTGACCACAGAAGAGCTGGTTTTGCTGCTCTCTGTGGCAGAACTATCGAAATGGAAGTCGTTGCTATGCAGGTACGCATTCTTCCTTCACAGAGGTACGCATGGGTTTAATCTCCGCCAGAACTGTCGAAATGGAAGCCGTGTATGCTATGCAGGTACGCATTCTTCCTTCACAGAGGTACACATGGGTTTAATGTACGACCTCAAGATTTTGATGCTCGTTTTGTTTGAGGAAGGGGCAGAGATGGATGCATGGATGAATGGGTTTCATGTGTGTAATCGAGAGAAACGTAAGGCTTAACGCTTTTGTGTCATCGTTCCTTTTAAGTTTTGAGGCTGATCTGGCAACTGGAGGTATCACCAGAGTTCTATTATCTTTACCATAGCTTGAAGAGTGGCATGCTTCTTTCCCCAACTCTGCCACAGAAACATGCCTCGAAGGTAAGCTTGCCCTTTACGTTTTAGTTAATCTTCGGTTTATTTCTGTTGCTTCATCCCACAAAATGTATTCCCTTTCATGGCTGAAGATTTTTGAAGCAGAATATTTTGCCCCTATGGCTTCGATGCAGACTGGCAAGCTCGTTTTAAGCGTCTCAGGTTCGTTTCTAACCTGTATCAAGGGGTTGGCATCACTTTTAAAGTTGTTCCACATCTTGACATGTTTGTTTGCTTGGTCCAGTTTGCAACAACAAAACAATCATGCTAACTGAGAAATGGATAAGCGCAGCACAGTGGCAATAAGAAAACGAAGAAGGCATAAGGCACAAAGTAAGTTTTCCCTTGAATCTCTCTTTGCAGGTTCTTCTCATGCTTCCAATATTCTTTATCATGGAGGGCTTAATTATTCTGCACTATTGTGCCATTTTGTTCATTTTTTTTTTTCAAGTTTCATATTCAAGTTTCATATCATCCATCTGGTTATGGAGAGAGGTGAAGGGTTTGAGTTCTAAGCACTATCCATGAACTCTTATGATTTTCCTCTGTAACAACCATGTTTTGGAAGTTATACTCTATTTAGATCTCTTCCTCATTTTGGGACTTGAATTGCGGATTGCTTTAAGTCTTTTCTTTTTTTTTCTTTTTTTTTTTCATTTTCACACTTGCATGTCTGATTGCTCTTATTTTTCCTCTCTTTTGCCTATGCAGGCTACCAGTTCTTTCATCTACATTGCTACCATCAATAAAGCCAAAATGACAATATTATTTGGCAGCATTAGTTTGTACCCATTGTTTGTTCTACAAAACCTCCTGATGCAATCAACGAGGTATCATTTATATTGAAAAATTCAAATCCTGTTCCATTTGCTCCACAAATGGCATTTTTCTTTTCCTCCATAATGACCATCATGGCACAAATTCAGAAGGTGTATCGATACTAAGAGAAATTTGTAAGAAGAAAGTACATTTGCAGCTTGAACACAATAGCGATCTTGAGTTACAGAATAGACTTCTCACGCTCTTCGCTGTGAACAGATGGAAGTCGCTACTAGAAATTGCTAAATTGCCCCTGCTAGTAGTGAATATATCTAGTGTAACTAAGCATATGCTGATTCATAGTACCTTAGTTAGCATCACAACAAAGTGAATATCTGTTGGTTCCAAGAGTGTGCGTTTCCTTTTGAAAGACAGTAATATAAGGCATCTAATCAATACGCATAGCCGGTGATCATACATTTTCAATGTCCTCAGCATAGCTTCACATTCACTGCCACTAAAGAGAAATCGTTAAGGACCTGGCAGTAACAAAGCAACTTATATGTTGGGGTAAATCTTATGAGACCAGTAAACCATATTCTTTAAGCTTCCTCTAAAATGTACTCCTTCTGCCATATTGAGAAAATCTTGATCAGTCTAGTGCTCGTTTGTTTAATAGTGCATCTACCAGAAAATGCATCTAGACATGCAATCTATGAATTGCCATAGAACTGGAGATATTGCCTTCTTTCCTTTGATGAGCGTGATGAAGTTTTTAGTTGCTGTACAATAAGTTTGTGATCTTGAATATTGAGAACACTTTTTGTACATATTTTCTTTTGATGTGCCTTCCGAATAATGCAACTTATTATCATTAATATTCAAAACGTATGCTTATTAACTATGAAATAGAATCAAGCACAAGAAATTATAGGAAGGCTTCACCTCAATAAGTTCAATTGCATGAAGTTTAGCACATACCTCCCCAGCTACATGCATCAAAAACATTACTTGCAAACTTAAACTAGGGAAATGCATCAATAATGATGCATCAAAAACATTATCTGTAGACCTAAAGTTGGGTTAATGGGAAATGCATCAAAGATATCATTTTGTAGACTTAAACTTGGGTTAAATATCCCCTCTGTTGATTAGAAGCTTTTGCTCATAATTACATTTTGCTGATGATTGTTCCTGGCACTATGCCCTTCCTTCGTTACTCATCAATATGATACAAACGGTCTTTCCTGTCTGCAAAACTGTCAAACACGGTTAATCAAAACAACTTTAAAATCCGGGAACAGGATCTTCTGGCACAAATTCACCACCCAACCGGGCTCAGATTTGCGAACACTGCAAAGGATCTTTGTGGCTCTTCCCAAAACTGAGAATTCTGTTATTCAACTGAACAACTTCTCTGGGATCAACTGTGGATCATAAAGACTTGGTTACAACCCTGTGATGTCGCTGTCGCAGTAATTTGTGACCCCCTGTCACCTTTTCGGCCATTACTCCCTCATACGGATGAACTAGGATATGTGCTTCCTTAATTCGGAAACTAGACTCCGAGCCGGTTTCAATGAGGTAAAGGTCGCTGCAATCCGACCTGTGGTTGCCGAGATATGTCCAACTGAAGTTTAGATTCTATTTATAGATCTCTCTGCGACTTTAGCCTTTTTTAGCAGGCATGGCCTTTTTATATTAAAATAGCTTCTTCCTTTTAACTCAGCGACACATCTAGATTTCAAAATGATGACTAACACCTTTGCCTCTGTGTTCATCTTTGCAAATCCTCTGAGCCACTCCCCCGAGCTTGTGCCGTAACAATTCCTTCCCGTCTCAAGACTGATCGTCCTCGATCATCTGCCTTGTGGGTCTTAACAATTCCTTCCCGTCTCAAGACTGATCGTCCTCGATCATCTGTCTTGCGGAAATAATTTATGTTCCTCCTGTCTCAAGACTGATCGAACTCGATCATCTGCCTTGCAGGAATAATGTCTCCCCTTCTGTCTCAAGATCGATCGAACTTCGATCATCATCGTCTTCTGCGGGGGAAGGTCCACCTTTTCCCAAAGCTAGTCAATCGACTATCCGCTTTGCTTTGGAATAACCACCTTTCCTTCTAAGCTAGTCACGACTATCTCGCTTTGAAAGGATTTCTTAAAATGGGTAAACTTACCATCCTAAAAGACTCTTAAGGATCCGGCTTCGTCTTTGCGATCCACGCTTACTCCTTACTCTTAAACTCTAGAGCAACATTTGATTGAAAAAGAACTCCTTCCTTCACTCAAATCAAAACTATGCTTTCCAAACTAGCAATTACTGGGCACCACGAAACTTGTTTAGTTTACTTATCTTTCGGATGACCAATCCGAATTTGCCCTCTAGGCTTCTTTTTGTCAACTTAAGGATGGATCTTTTCGATCATTTGCAAAGCATGCTTTTCTTGCTCAATATCTTCTAGCCTCCAACTCCTCGGGACAATCCTTTTCGCCTCTTGTCCTTTCTACTTTCCCCGCATCAAGAACAACAACAGTTTTTCCTTCCTTCTCTCGAGAGTCCGTTAAACCAACCGGTTAACCTCTCTCGGAAGTTCTCTAGTCATCGTATATATGTTACAACATCCAATTGGCTAAAACAAAATCTCAAAACGTGTTAAAGGCCTAACACGTGATTATAAGATCAACTTACGCCTCGATACCAATTGATACAAAACGGTCTTTCACCGCAATAAAAACTGCCAAACACGGTTAATCAAAACAACTTTAAAATCCGGAACGAGGATCTTACGCACAAATTCACCACTAACCGGGCTCGGATTTCGCGAACACCGCAAAGGATCTTTGTGGCTCTTCCCAAAACTGAGAATTCTGTTATTCAACTGAACAACTTCTCTGGGATCAACTGTGGATCATAAAGACTTGGTTACAACCCTGTGATGTCGCTGGTGCAATAATTTATGACCCCCTGTCACCTTTTCGGCCATTACTCCCTCATACGGATGAACTAGGATATCTGCTTCCTTAATTCGGAAACTAGACTCCGGAGCGGTTTCAATGAGGTAAAGGTCGCTGCAATCCCACCTCTGGTTGCGAGATATGTCCAACTGAAGTTTAGATTCTATTTATAGATCTCTCTCAAGACTTTAGCCTTTTTTAGCGTGCATGGCCTTTTATATTAAAAATAGCTTCTTCTTTTAACTCAGCTGACACATCTAGATTTCAAAATGATGACTAACACCTTTGCCTATGTGTTCATCTCAAATCCTCCTCTCAGCCACTCCCCGAGCTTGTCTTGCCGTAACAATTACACATCTAGATTTCAAAATGATGACTAACACCTTTGCCTCTGTGTTCATCTCTGCAAATCCTCTGAGCCACTCCCCCGAGCTTGTGCCGTAACAATTCCTTCCCGTCTCAAGACTGATCGTCCTCGATCATCTGCCTTGCGGGTCTTAACACAATCCCAATGCCGATGCGCAAATTCTTTATCATTGAGGCCATTCAGAAAAGGCAAGAAGACTAGCAGATTGAGGCGCTATTGCAATGTTTTTCGAGGTTTCTTTCCTCCATTTTTTACAGAACGTGGGCATGGGCCTTCGCAGGTCCAGAAAGGAAATTTCCGATGTCGGTTCCCTTAAGGGATCCATTTCTGATTTAGGTGAAGGAATTCGTAAGTGCTCTGCGGAAGAACAACCCCTTAGTACTTCTGATACCACGAAGGATTGCCCTGCTTTGGGGATGCCCCGGAAATGGTCTAATGACCTCGACTTTTCTACTTCTGCACGCTATAGAGTATGTAATACAATTGGTGATGGAAGTCTTTCTTGTGTGGATAACGAAGAATATGTAGTCTTTCATACTCAAGGTTGACTTGCATTTAAACTGTTTGCAATTTGCTTAAGTGCGTAAACTCTTCTATCCCATGTTTTATTTATGAATGACAGACAGCTTTGGGAACGATATTGAATCTCGGCTATTTGGGGTGCTCAAGATGGCGGCAATGTAATGGGGTGCTCACGTTACACTGCCCTAGCCTTGCTATTTGTGGTACATTTTATAAAATGGCATTTACAACATTAATTAATAACTTGGACATTTAAGATCTTTAAACGACTATATAAATCATTTCGACTATTTGGTATGTATTGTGCCATGGCAAAGATGAACCACAATTGTTTTTTTTTTTTCTTTTTTTTTTAGCATGTATCTTTGTTAGTCCTGTGCCTCTGATGCAGGACTATTCATCACATCTGTCGGACCGGAGTCAAGCTCAAAGATCCTCGATCAACCCACGGGTTGACATCCAAGCCTCCCACGAAAGACTAAGCGGCCGAGCCCACCTTGATCAAAGCCTTTGGTGTCAACAAGAAAGCGCCATCTCGGACAAGTGGCCCGTCGTCCCCCGCGTCGGCGTCGGCGTGATTCTAGGCACTTCAAGAGGCACGCGCCAACATTCCTGCAAATCGGGGCCTCCTTCGAGGAGTAAACCCCAGAGATCGGTCCAGTGTCTATATTGGGCCCAAGGCCATTGTACTATATATATGAGTAGAGTTAGCTCATAAGTTTTTAGATGAGTTTTGAGTCTTGTCTCCTTTTGTTTTTCTCTCTATTGTGAGAGCTCATGTATTTTCATCATTGATATCAAGGAAGCTTATCATCTTTCTCTCATTTGTTACGTTCTCTTCTTTTCTCTCTTTGACCAAATCCGTACGTGACATAGTCCCCGGACTCTCTGTTAGATCCACGGGTCCTCCGCGGTACATCTTCGAGAGTTCGAACCCGGAACCCCAAACAGCATCGCGGCTGCGGGTGCGATTTTCTCCTACATTCTTACATGCATACCATAATGCGTATTCAGTAATTTCACGCCCGGAAGAACTCCTTTCTCAGACGGCATCTCGCTTGGAGGCGCCATCAGCGTCGGGGAAACTGTTCGCGACATGTATGGATGCGCTTATGACATAGAGGAGGCCATCTTGGTCTAGAGGGCTCGATCGCGCCACCCACCCCTCGTGTCGATCTCGTCCGTTCCCGCCCCAAGCGTGCAAACATTGCTCACAACCTCAGTCCCTCATCACTGCTCCGGGAGCCTTATCCGGCTCAACCTTCTCAACCGTACTTTCCTTACCCCGAACATGCCTACATCCATCATTCTTCCCGGCCATCGCCTCTTCCTTCGCAACCATCATCTCCCGGGTGGGCATGGCTATCCACATGTCTCCTTTGCTGCTGCCCGGCATATCCTTTCCCCTCGTTTCCCCACTTTGCTCTTCTGTTTACAACCTTCGCCCAGATCTCAAAACCAATGCTCCGGCTACCCGGGTTTCTCAACCGCGATCACCCCTTCATCGAGTCCGTCGAGACACAATGCCAAATCCACCTCAACCTCAATATCCTCACTATCACCTTTCTGTCCGGCCCGGCACTTTCACATCTACCTTTGGGACTCTGGCCCGGCTTATCCACCTTTGGCAACCGCGAAGGCAAACCGCTAGACCAAAGTGCTCGGGCCCACATGGAAGAATTTGAGGCTCTAGCTGTCCTAAATGGGCGCAGCGCAACCTCAAGCTGAAATTTCACATCTTTTCCACCACCTTTGTGCGTGGCTCTCCTCATCAATGGCTCATGTCCAACAAAGCCATTGGAAACAAAACTGGTCGAAATCGCCTTTGCTTTTTCTCTCTCATTCTGGGACCACGGGATGATGATCAACTTCATCTCAAGCAACTCAATGAACTTCAACAAGAGCCCAGAGTGCAGGGATTTTCTTGGGATCGACTTCACATTACGCTAAGCAAGCTCAAGGGTACCCCTACAGGCAGTTTTTGGTGCGGTTTCTCCAAGGACTTCCTCACGCTATTCGACTCATGGTGAATACTGCGTCCAAAAACTTTGGAGCGGGCTATCGACCTGTCAATCAATCACTCAGTCAATGTTTCCTCCGTGGCTCTTCAAGAGCTCCGTTCATTCCACCCGTCATGGTTCCACAAACAGGTATTTCGGCCTCAACACGCTAATCCACAGTAGCGTCAAATCTGGTGCCATATTTGCAAATATCAAGGCCATTTGGCCAATGAGTGCAACTCCACCAATGGCCCGCCTCATTGCAAGCGATGCAACATGTGCAATCATGCCGCGGAAGAGTGCACTTTTCGCACTCATCCCACACCGTTCATAACAAAATGGTTTATCAAGTGCAAACCACACTCCATACAATGGCACTATCGGCGACCACCTCTTGAGTGCAGCCCGCATAACTCTATCGGCAATAGGACCAACCACGGGGATCCAACCAACGTCCTCCTTTTTGATCCTTCTAAAGCTCGGTGCTATCCTTTGTCAAGAATGGGGGTCATACCACCACGGCGTGTCCTCAACTTCCACGGGTTCAGTGCGGCTTCACGGTACCAATCGGACCACATCGGTCCGCCTCACGGCTTACCAACTCCGGCTAGCTAATGGCAAACAAGGCCCTGACCGGTTCTTAAAAGCCCCCAAAGGCGCCTCGGCAATCACGCTATCAACCAGGCTCCGACAAATCAACCTCGGTGGATCAACAAGCCCAAGAGGAAATTTTTCAGGGCACTTAATCCTCCGTCTGGTAGTCAAATTGGGTTGGTCTAGTTTCACGCCGGACCAAGGCATCACGTCCCTTGACTATTATTGGAAGGACCGCGCCAGCACGCGCTGCGGTTGACACCCCTTCCTCATGAGGGGCGAAAAAAAGGTTCACTTTGCACGACTTAGAAAAGCTCATGCCAAATGTCATGCCCAAAGTTAAGCCAAAGCATTTTGAATCTCATGCAAAATTTGCTGAAGGCCGCACATTGGCAAATGTTCATGCCACCACTCGAGCTCAACAAAGACAAGATCCACCTTCAACATCTCAACCTCCGCGGCTCTCGGACATATCCCAATATTGCGGCCGGGGTTGACTTACTCAAAAAGATTCTTTGCTTCCACGCCACGCACTCCGCACCCGATGGAACCCAATGAGATCCTTTTTCTCATGTACCTCTCGAACTCCAAGAGGAGCTTGCCAAGATCAAAATTCCTTTAAGCTTGGCTACCATTTTAAAACTCTGTCACCCGCTCTCAAGGACCCGGTTACCACTACTAACTTTTAGTTGGGGGTGTAGCTACCTCTACACCCACGGTCCATGCAGCGGTGGGAAATCGACAAGTCAACCATGTTCAAATCGATGGAGGTAGTGCGAGGTCAATCTCATCACGGATAAACTCCGCAAACAAATGGGCATCACACAACTCTTTGGGTGCCCCATATGACATCAAATTGGCAAATGGCCATATCCGCGAGACCTCAAAAGGCGTCACACCTATTCTTCACATCAACATTGGTGATCTCAAACTTTCCCATGGAATTTGGGTTTGGAAAATTTGGCGAAGATCCGGTGACTATGAAATCTTTGGTGGGAAGACCCTTTCTCCGCCCGGGCAAAGAGTATCCATTCTTGGGCCACGGACGGTTAGTCATCCTGAGCGGTCATCTCAATGCCACCATGGACTTGCAAGCGAGGCGGGATCATTTTACGGTGACAATCGCGGAACCCTCTCTCGGACGCCGATTACGAAGGCGGCTCGGAATATTTATCAGGTTGAGGGCTCCCCTGCGGCGTCACGCCTCTGTCATCCTACCCCGAATATCTTTGATCCTTGGGGAGAAATGACTCTTGATCGGGACCGGTACGTGGCTGCCTTGCTTGACCCTACGGCTCCTTGCAATCGAATCCAGCAGCGTAGATCACTTTTCAGACGGCGACATACCTGCAACTCTGTTGATGTACCGCGAGTCATGAAGCAACCAACGCTAGATGACGAGCAACCTCTCTTTTTCCTCGCAAAAGTGCCGCGCATCGGTTATGCTCAACCTCACTGCACACATTGTCCGGGATCTTGAAGTCATACCTCATATTCGGACTCCAAGTGAAATGGTGGATGTTGGCAACAATCAACTGTCGCATTCTTTGCCCGGACCTTCCGCTCCTTATCGTCCGCGGGCCGTCCGCATTTTTCAAAAATTCAAACACATTTTTAGCTTGGAGTTACAAAAGATCTTGGGGAATCAACAAAAGCTTGGGGAACTCACCATTCCTACCAAATCGATGCCGCGACCCGGTTAGCTAGCGGCGATCTGAGCTCAACCCTAATTCCGTGATTGATGGTCGTCGAAATTGACAAACTCCTTCTTTGCGGGTTTTGATCTATGAGGTCAAACATTCGAATGGGTGAGCCCTATCGTCATTGCCCTTAAGCACAATGGTAAGATCGGCGTCTGTGTAGACTATCGGAAACTCAATCAGGGCCCGCGGGCGTGATCATTTTCCACTTCCCTTCACGGACCAAGTTACGGAAGAAGTGGGTGGACATGAGATGTACTCCTTTATGGATGGTTTCTCTGGCTACAATCAGATCTCCATCAAAGAATCCGATCAACTCAAGACCACTTTCACCACCCGGTGAAGTCTACTTTTGCCTACAAGGTGGTTCCTTTTGGATTATCCAACTCTCCTTCAACATTTCAGCGCATCATGCTCTCGGTTTTCATGATTTCATGAAGGAAAATCCCTTCTTGCAAATTTTTCAAGATGACTTCTACGCCTCTGATTCCATGGCTGACCATTTGGATAAATTGGAACTTCGTCTTCGAGAAATGTGATGAGTCGGCATTAGTCTCAATCTGAGAAATGCACCTTTTCGCGTCACTTGGTGTTACTTGTTAGGCCATGTTGTCGACCAAAGCGAGGAATCACCGATCACGCCAAAATCGGTTAATGTGCTCAAAGCTCAAGCACCGGCCAATATCAAAGAGACCGCTCTTTCACGGGAAAGGTCAATTATTACTCCACCTTCATACACGGGTGGCGGCCATTGCGGATCCCATTCATAAACTCACGGGTGGCGAATCCACAGGCTTGGAATTCCCGGTGGAAGGCTTTCAACAGGCTGAAGCTTTTGCTTACTCGAGCCGCGGTTCTTGTTCCTCCTCAATGGGACAAGCCCTTTCCGCGTTCATGTCGATGTCGGCGGCGTTTGCTATTGGGCTGTTCTCTCTCAAGAATATGATGCGCTGCTTGATAAACCAAATGCAGCTTCGCCCGGTAGAAAACTCAATTCTGGCGGCGCAACTATTACGCCACGGGCGTGAAGCTTTGGGTCTCATTTTACGTGTCCAGCGCTTCCTCCTTTTCTTCACTCACGAGTGTCATTTTGGTGGGGAGTGTTAGTCACAATACCTCTGATGCAGGACTATTCATCCTCATCGTCGAGACGAGGTCAAGCTCAAAGATCCTCCCGATCAACCCAGATTGGACATCCAAGCCTCCACGAAGACTAAGCGGCCGGAGCCCGCCTTGATCAAAGCCTTTGGCACATCAACAAGAATGCCCGCTCGGACAAGTAATGACCCGTCACGCCAGCGTCGGCGTCGAAGCGTGATTCTAGGCACTTCAAAGAGCACGCCAACATTCACCTGTCGAGCCTCCTTCGAGTGAACCCGCGAGATCGATCCGAGTGTCTATATTGGGCCCCAAGGCCATTGTACTATATATATGAGTAGAGTTAGCTCATAAGTTTTTAGATGAGTTTTGAGTCTTGTCTCCTTTCAGTTTTCTCTCTATTGTGAGAGCTCATGTATTTTCATCATTGATATCAAGGAAGCTTATCATCTTTCTCTCATTTGTTCTGTTCTCTTCTTTTTCTTCTCTTTCAGCAAATCCCGCGTGACATAGTCCCCCGGACTCTCCTGTTAGATCCACGGGTCCTCACAGAGGGCTGTCTTCCAAGAGTTCCCGAACCCAGACCCCAAACATTTATCTTGTCAAGTGTCAGATTAATCAAGTTCCTAACCATACTTTGCACCTTGTGGCATCTTTTGTCAGAGGTTTGAGCAGTAGACCAAGAATACACGGGAAGATGCTCAAGATCCAAAAACAAGAAGGCTTTGACACGATATATAAGGCTTTCACCAAAGCTACTGCAATTGCAGATATGATTTCTTACTTACCAGATGATATGCACTCGCCTCATAATCCAGATTATGAGCAGAATATATGGGACCCGGACATGTACCAGTTTATGCTATTCAAAAGGGAAAAACAAAAAACAAAAAATGGAGGATACTGAAGGTTCTGTAGCATATGTGAGAGCTGAGATATCCAAAGTGTCAGAGGCTTTGGTCGAGGTAACCAAGCAACTTCAAGAGATGAAGAATTCCAAATTTGAGAAGAAGATTTATCCACCTTGTGCTCACTGTTCAAGAAATTCTCATTACTCTGATTACTGCTGGTATAGACCTTGTACAAAATGTGGTAAAAGGGGGCATTTTGGTAAGGAATGCCACAGTATTATGCCTATACGCAAAAGGCGTGGGACATTATGAGGATAGGTGTAGTGTAAAAGAATATTTTGCTAGGCAGGCAAAATCTAAGCCTAATGAGCAAAATGCTTCCATCAGATTTGTGCAGGAAATTGAAGAACAGGAGGCGATTATGGTTGTGCATACTAGAGGAATGAACAATGCAAAGGAAAGAGAGCCAGCACAAACCAATGAGGAAGTCAATGCTATAAAACACAAGGAAATTGAGCAAAATATGGTTGTACCTCCTCCCCCTGTTCAGAAATATTTGAAAAAAGATAAAGATAGTGAAGATTTTGAGTATTTGCTTAAAAATTCTAAAATCAGTGTTGACCTGCTAACTCTGCTCAAAATAGCTCCATCCTACAGGAAAAAGGTACTCAATTTGACCAAAGAATATGAGTTTGCTCTAACTAATCATATTAAGGAACACATGCTTACTCAGGAAGATTAAGACCCAGGGGCTTTCACTTGTGTTGCCAGAATGGGCAAGAAAATCTTGACCAAGGTCCTACTGGATGGAGGATCACCTCTGAATGTTATGCCCCATCATGTTATGAGATTATGTGGCCTTGAGATAGACAAGAAGGCTCCAATGGTTTTAAAATCTTTCTCAAACACAAAGATTAGCCCTGTAGGAATAGTCAGCAATGTGCCAATTGATGTTGAAGGTATAATTGTTGCAGCTAACTTTGTTGTGGTTGCTTTTGAAGGGATAGAAGAGAAGTCAGACATTTATGATCTGCAGTTGATGCCAGGTCTGTTTGGTCAAAAGGGGAATGCAGTATTTCCAATGGTAAGAAAAAGGTAACACTATACAACAAAGTAGGTGAGTTTGAGGCCTTGAATTTCATAGAAGAAGAAATGCTATTGTCAAACCCATGTGGAGAATTTGAATTAAATACAAGTGATCAAATACCCAACTTGGAGCTCTCCATGCAGTTAGCATTGCCAAAACAAGAAAATTTTACTTATGGTTTGATGGTGGTGTTTCTAAAAGATTGAGTGTTGCCTCATCTGTTGCTATTCTCAAAGATTCCTCTAATAGATTGCTTGCAAAAGTGGGCAGAATTTTTCCTAATGCAACCTCAAATATGGCAGAATATAAGGCTCTGATAGCAGGTCTCCAAGAGGCTAAGAATTTGAACATTAATGAAGTTGTTATCTTTGGAGATTCTCAACTTGTTTGCAGGCAAATATTGAGAGAATATCAGGGTAAAAATGAAAGAGATGATCTTACTTAGAGATCAAGCTATGGGAGAGTTAAGGAACTTCAAGACTTGGAGGCTTTGTCATGTGCCAAGAAACAGATGGTGAAGCTGATGCACTGCGCAAAAGTGTTCTTCTCGAGCACTTGGTTGAGGGAGCAATTCAAGAAGAAGAACTGGAGAAAAAAGACCTGCAACAACTCTATCCTATTCTGGTAATCAATGCTAATGAGGAAAAATAGGTAAAGAAAATTAAATTGAACAAAAAAGGTCTAGATAGAGTTCTATATATTGGAAATTTGTTCAAAGAAGAAGACAACACCTTTGTTACTAATTTTTTTGATGATTGGAAGGATATTTTTGCTTGGGACTGTTAGGCCTTATCAAAGAGGAATTGTATAAAATGAAGGATGCAGGTGTGATTGCAGAGATTGTAAATCCTAAATGGCTATCTTGCATTGTTCCAGTGGAAAAGAAAAATAAAACTATAAGGATTTGCATTGACTATAGGGACTTGAATAAAGCTACCATCAAAGATTGCTACCCTTTGCCTTTTTTAGAAGTTTTACATGCTGTTGCAGGCAAGAAAATATACTCTTTTTTAGATGGCTTTTCAGGTTTCAACCAAATAAGCATAAAGGAGCAAGATCAACCAAAGACTCATTACACCTTAGGGAACATTTGCCATGAAAAGGATGCCCTTTGGATTAATGAATGCATCTGCAGCAGTGCGTTGCCTCGTGAGGCGCCTTGCAGCTGCATCCCTTTGCTTTTGATAGACACGACCGCATTGTTCGACAAACCTATCCCATATCTATTCTCACTTTCAAGGGGCAACAGTCTTTCCCAGCTCGCACCTTGCGACGCAAGTTGTCTCTGTATGAATCATGATGTTAAACACTTGACCTGAAGACTATAATTGTAAGTACATGCAGACTAAAAGTTATCCTACGAATTGCATCAAAGACGAATTCAGCACAGAAGCATATTCAAGAGACTTAATAGAAGAAATTAGATCAGTTAGAGAAAATGTGATAAAGGAAATGGCAAAAGCCATCTTACTCTCGAATAGAAAGTGCTGCCTCTCCACGATCTTTTAGTGGCAATGCCATATCCCCACGATCCTTTAATGGCACTTGTAGAGCTAGTTTAGGAACTTACCATGACGATTTTTCTGAATGCAGTGATAAAGAAGGGGCCTCTGGTCCAATATTTAGAAGACATAGGAGAACTGCATCAGGCTAAAGCCTACCAGGTTCTCCATGCTTTAGTGAACCAGGCATTACTGCTAGGGATAGACGTAAAGCGAATAAGTACAACAGGCAACCAAAAAGTAGTCCATTAAGAGGATACAGGTCTTCTAGTAGAGATTCAAGCAACATGATGCCTTCATCACAAGGTGTGACCAGTCCGAGATTTGCTGGTAAAAGTGATAGACGGTACTAAACATGGATCGAGAGTTTCCAGCAGAAAATCTGGCAGCATAAATCACAAGGTTAATGAAGAGAGCCCATGTTCCCCATGTTCTTCCACACGTTCAAGGACTTTCTCAAACTATTCATCGGAGAATTCTCCGAGAATGTTATCAAAAAGCAGGCATCTTACAGATACTTCTCCATGTGGCTCTCCAAGGATTGGCCTAAAATCCAGGGCATCACAAAGTTGTTCAGATATACCTCCAAGGCTGCCACCTAAACCTAAGAAGGTTTCGTCTCCTGCTATTGAGATTAAACCAAGGAAAGTTTCAAGTTCCAGTCGAGTAGAAGCTGCTACTTCTAGAAAAGCTGGCAGCGATTCTATGAGGAAGTTAGAATGAGCGATTCTATGAGCAGGCTTTTTGTTGCATCTGTTTTTTTTTTAGAATAACATTTCTATGGATTCACAAAAGGGTTTAAGGTCTCTACCAATTGATCTTGCTCAGTTTGAAGTACTAGAAGCTCATTACTTCAAACCACATCAGATATGCATAGATAAAGTGGATGAAGTGGAGAGCTTTAGCTATCATACAGACCAAAGCAATAAGCTGAATCTTGTAGATGGGAAGGAACAAACAGATCCAATCATTAGACTGCTTCTTTTTTATCTGACAAATGAAACATTGGCCAAGCAGCTTGCCTCATGCTTGAGATACACGATTGTTCCATTTAAGTAAATCAGTTGTATTGCCATACCATTTCCATGATAAGAGGCAAATTAATTCCAATTAAATGGAATACCAGAGCTTTTGAAAAATCTGCCAACGAAGTAAGATGTTCTTGCACCCTTGAATTGATGTGAGCAACCATCCGACCACATCACATGGTTGGTGTACTTCACACCTTTCTTGGACAAAAACTCAACATGCTTATTAAGGCAATGTTGGACAAAAAGAGTATCATGTTCTCTGTCATCTGAAACATAGAAGTGAGTCTCTTTGATTATGTTCCTTTCACACTTACTTAGATAATTCTCTTGAACCTCTTCAATAATTGCATGTCGTATGATGTGCACTAATATTGTATACTGATCATTCCTCCAATGCAAACTTTAGATCTCTTGCTGTATTTTGAATGTGTAATTCTCAGCAAGTCTATTCCCGATACAACTGTATCTTTTGGATAAGTGGCTAAGCAGTCCCTAAATTGTTTAGCCTGCCATCTAGCCTCATACTTGTGGGGAATAAAATCTAACAACATGTTCTTTGCATATTCCACATCAGCAGTAGTACTTGTCTTGTATATGAGCTTCACAATTGGTTTAGGTACTACTATGAAACCTCCAGTTCCATCCAGTTCATTAGATGGTCCAAACACCTGTAACATTCCATAAAACTTATTTAGTATTGAGTATGAAATAATTGGAGATATAACAGCACACTAAAGTAGCCAATAAGGCAAGGATTTATTCTGTCAAATGTCTTCCAATCAACTGTGTGGGCAACACGTCTATTCAATTCTTTTGGACACATAGGTAAGTTGGAAGGACAACATGAATTGCATTTCAATAGCATGTAATTATATTGATACCATCATCTAATATGTCCTTGGCACAAATCAGTGACCTCCACATGTCACTTGATGACTTGTATGCCATCATTTTGGCTTCACATTTACAGCCAAAACCACATACAACAATGTACAATTACATTCCATTCCATGAATCTTTGTATCTAACCTCATCTTGTTAATTGCTTGTCTTACATAAACTAACCTCATGTGATAAACAGAGCAGCAGGTATCCCTGTCCTTCACTTTCCTTATAAATCTGGTTTCAGTGCATGGAAAACTGAAAAAGAGACTTTAAATTTTGGATACTCTTTTCGAAATCTTTCATAAAATGAAACCTGCATTAAAACCATAAGCATGGTAAAGTAAATAAATAAGCATGGGAAGTTAAACAAAGTTAGCTAAACCAATCTCAGTCTCTTCCAAGAAATGTAGAGGATGCAATACTTTATTGCCTTTGGAAATCCTAATTTTAGTTACATGCTTCTTGCGTGGAGATACTCTTGAATTGTTGGTCTAGAACTCAACTAAAAGCACTTACTAAAAGTTGTAGGTAAATCAAAGGCTACCTAAAAACCACCACACCTTTCTTTAACATTGGATTCTTTGATGGTTCTGATTCAGTGGTGGCATCATTAACATCAAAATGAGTGTTAAATCGAAATTCTTCCACAATTTGTAGTTCTTTCTCCAGCAAAAAGATTCCAATTATCTGCTGGTTCGAATTGTCTATTAACCGCATAATGATCTGAAAATTCAGGTTCACTGGTTAGCCATCATATTTGCAAGCAATTGGCCAGTCATTCAAGATATTGCCATTGTTAGTATCAAATATGATCCCTTTGCAGTTCTTTCTCCAACAACAAGGTTAGAATACTCTGCTACCTTCACGACTGGGCAATTTTCAGTTGATTGAAGAAAATTATCTACCAAGCGAGAGCATAGACACACCTTCCTCAAATTATTGACCCAAATTATGGATATTGCTTATCAGTGTTTTAGCATCAAATGCAATATTGTTCTCTGAAGCAGATTGGAGAAATCGTTCTTCCCAATTCATGGCAAATCATGAAAAGAATGCATCTCCACCTTGAAATAATATATACTATAATAGCCCGCCATTCCTTGAAAATTGCCTGCCAATCTTTGCACTTACTCAAACTTGAAAGGATGATTATGCAGTAGCAAATTTGGGATTGTTGAGATGGATTAATAAGATGGCTTGAGGATTCCAGATTGATGAGATGGCATGGTGATCAACCATTCTAGATGCTGGGAAGGAAATTGTCGGGTAATTAACAACTGCAATGGGCCTTGAAGAAATAGTTGAAGGAGATGAAGAAAATCGATGAAGGGCACACACAACACCTTGCTAGCACCATATGTTGCGACATGCTTTTTGTATACCACTAATAAAGACATACCCATCTAGACACTCCACCATAGATCATATTTTCACGCTACGAACTTGATAGAGGACAACAAAATATACGACAAGATATATGTATTGCGGCTTTGTAGATTTTGCCAGGGCTTTTAACATGGTACATAGGGAGAAGCTATGGAAAAGATTTATGCAGCTAGGAGTCCCCCAAGAGTTGCAAAATGTAGTATATAAACTATACGAAACATGCTCAGATTGAATGTCGGCATCAGGTCAGCTTGTCAATAGTTGTTAGAGTCTGTCATGAGTGCTTACTCTCTCCCACATTGTTTGGACTTTACATTGTTCGGCTTGAGCATTGCCTTCTTCATGCAGTTTGCATAGTCGATCACAACTCTCAAGGGTATGTTTTTACTTAACATACCCAACTTTTAGGAGTTCCAGCACCTTGTTAGCACCTTCATTAGCGAACACGGACGGGCGCTGACGGGTCGTGAAGTGACAGGTACTGACGGGTTATTCATTTCTCACGGCGAATCATTCCCTCTCTGATTCAAGGAATCATGAGCTTCAATTTCGCGCTATAATCCTTTCTCTTGCACTCCGGCAATCGACCGAACGAAGTTTCGAGCAGTAACCCAGCTCTGTTTTTTTCTTGCACAATTCGAGGTTGCTACCATGAGTTCTACGCCTGTGTCGGAGGTACTCACATTACTTTTTTTTCCTTTGATCAGAAATGTTTGTTCTTCTTTGTGCTCAGTTCTTTTTTCCTTTTTTGCCCTCCTAATATCTGTTTTCTTCTCATTCTTATGAGCTGCAAAAGATTTTTTTAAATTTTCTACAATACTCTTCAATACAGACTCTTCCTTGCTGCTTGGAACAGCAAGTTCAGGAAGCCACTTTGCTGCAGATTGAAGTATCTCTTTTCTATCCCTAAAATTTGCACTTTGAAGAACCTTTTTTACCTTGAGTGCAACTCTTTTTGATAACCTTCTCTTTTTCCATGTGCTGAGATCTCCTTGTAGTAAGGCTTCTTCATCTGCTGCAAGCTCTCTTTCCCTTTTAAGACTCCTCTCCTTTCTCCTTAACTCAGCTCTATACCTTCTAAAAGCATCACCATCACATAAAATATTTTTGAAGTTCAATATTAGAGAAATCTTTCAGGTTCGAGTAAATTGCTAAACTTACTTACCTTCAAAACAAGGTTCTTCATGACATTGGGTTTCTTGAGTGCTTTGTTGGCGCCAACCTTCATAATCTTCAAAGTCTTGGGGAAAAGAATCTAAAGATGGATAAGAAATAAAATTACTTAAATTAAGTAAAAAGATTGAAAGAAAAGAAAAAGACTTGGAAATTACCTTGGAAACAAGGCTGCAAAACTTCGTGACATTCATTGCCTTGGTAGTAATTGCATTTGATTCAATTTGTTCATAAGGTTCGGGAAAAGATTCTAAACATGAAAGCAGTTCATCAACACAACCAACACCAACAAATTAGGAGAGCAGTTCCCAACAACTATGAAGTAAATTAGTACCTGGATGTATGGGATCTGTTGTAGCAGTGTGGATCTCTTGTTCTGCATCTTGATTCACAAATAAGTTGCTTATCATTCAAATTGTGTCTATTTTGCTTGTCAGCACCAAATAATATGTAATGAATTATGAGTATCAGTTACCATCTTTTGCAATTCTTGCACAAATTCGCTTGTATTTATCCCGGAAATGGAATCTTCAATTGCAGATTGCTGAGAAATTGCATCAGCAATTCGAGAACAAATGCCAGAGAAGTTTTCACTCTGTTCCTGAAAAAATTGAAGGCTAGATAGCAGTTTGACCACATCAAAATTAACATGTGTCTTGCACACAGATGCACAAAATGCCTCTCTCCAGTCCGCCATAGCCAAAACTGGAGAAAATTAGCAGCAAAGAAACTCATGAAATTATTGCTGTGGACAGTACCAAAACCGCCAAATCTGATTTTAAAATTCATTTTGCATCAGCGGTCACAACCTCGCATCGGCAAAGACGTAATTAGCAAAGAACACGGATTCTTTGAAGTGGCAAATTCGGTGCCGGATCGACCAACGAAATTTGGCCCAAAGAAAAATGAGCGTGAAGGCCTTTGACGTGCGGCGAAAATGTAATGTGACGGGTCCAGCACTCAACCAGCACATGCGTCGCCCACACTCGAGATTGAGTATGTAAATAAAAAACACACCCTCAATCTCTTTCTAGTGCATATTCACCACTTCAATATACAAATGCCCAATTTGTGTATGGGTTTTCTTTTCATGCCTTTAGATGTGAGCCCTCCAAAAATCATGGCCTTTCTCCTTTTGAATCTCATCAAAACGAGCTTCAGCAACATAAAACCCAAATGTAGCCATAGCCTTCCCATTTTGGTGCTGCCAAACATAAAAAACAGATTCGTTCTTGCCATCTGATGCAAGCTCGAGTGCTAGTTCATGGTCACTGACAATTCCTCAAACTTCCTTAGCCTTGAGAATGAGAGTCATTCTTCTCTTCCATTGTTAAAAACATGTGCCATCAAAGATTTGAATCATAGTTCAGTAAGGGAAGGTAATTTAATTATAGCTTGCATTTCTCTCCGTCGCCACGCTAATCTTGATTGAATCTTAGCACACCTAGTGCTCTGATACCATGTCCAGGTTGTCGCAAAAAAGGAAAAGAAGAGGATGCACACTGATAGCCGAGAGCCCAAGCTCCCAAAACAAAGGCAAATGATTATTGTATCAAAATGTATGTAAGAATATAAGATATACAAAAGGGCAATTACTAATAATTACTTCTGTTACCACCCACACCTAATTATGTCTTTACTATTTATAACGAGTGGTGGGTCGGTGCTAGGTGCTGATAAAGTGCTAGTTCAGCACATAGTAAGCACCTATGTACCGAGTGATGTCAGTGCTAATGCATTATGTCTAGCAGCAAGATGGTGATCTCGATATCATATCTCAACACAACTCACTTCTACGATTTCACATTCTGTTAACTTCAGAAAACTACATAAATAAAAATAAGGAGTCGAGAAATCATTCCAAACATTCTATTCTTCTTCCTCTGATCAGCAACCTCTTCATCCTCATTGGGTCAAGGGCATGCATCAAAATTTGCTTCTTCTTTTCATTCAACCCTTTGCGCCGCTCTTTATTAATGTTCTCCAATCTTCTCGTGTTGCTATCACTTCTTCTTGCTCTTCATCTGTAAGATTTTAGAAGGGATTTAGTAGTAACTAACCCTCGAGTGCTATCGGATAAGTTTGGATATGAAAGATTTCTTTCTAAAAAACATGTCTTTCACACTTTTGAATGATGATTGGGGACAACCCCAGACCTGCACCCCTTAGATGAAATAATTGCTTTTAGGGTCATTTCCCACTCGCCATTAAGTTAAGTTAATTTAACCGGTTGGTTATCTTTTAACTTAACCGAAAAGAGATTATGCTTTCCCATTAAGGTCGTTAAGTTAAGACTAACTTAACGGATTATAAAGATATACATTCCCACTAGACTTGTTAGGGATCACTTAGGTTAAATTTAAAAAATCAACTTAACCTAACATTTACAATGAGTTGATGTTTCACACTAGTAGTTAAGAGGCTTTGTTAGGTTAGAGATAACTAAGTCCAATTCTCACTTTAGTTAAGAGATGCCATTAAGTTAAAGATATCTAAAGTATTTCTTGGTTGTTGACACCAACAATCCATGAAGAGATACAAGGTTTATTTTCTATCTCTTCTCTTTCTATATTTTCGATATTCTTTATCTGTCTCTATTTTTTTCTCTCTCTGTATTTCTCTCTTTTTTTAACCTTAATTTGGATGTCTCATTATTTTTGGTGGGTGTCACATTTTCTTGGCATTGGAAAAACCATAGGTACATGCTTCCTGAAAAAAAATCTAAGAAAGTTTCCACTATCTAAAAAAGAACTACAAATTCTAGTCATTAGATGTTCAAATATGCCCAAAATATGCTGTTCAAAGAGATGAAATAAGCCATTTTCATTAAAAAAAAAAAAAAAAAAAAGACAATAACCTAACTAGATTGTTACCCCTTTCTCACTTAACAGTTAGGTTAAGTTAGTTCTTAACCGAGTTAAGTGTACCTTTCCTGGATCACTTAACTTCTAGTTTAAAATAAGGGGTCCAGTTAAAGTTTTAACTTAACTTAACTTAACTATTATCAGTATGAAAGCAACTTGGTTAAGTTAACCATAGTTAAAATTTAACCAAGTCCTAACCTAACTGGTAGTAACTTAAGTGCTAGTGTGAAAGCAAGTTTCCGTTATTTGTCCTATTTAACCTAACCTAACTGCCAGTGGGAATTGACCCTTAGATCAACTGCTTGATCTCCTTGTAGGCATCCCGCGAACGTTTGCAGAAAAGCATAATGGCAATCGAAAGGAGAAGGCATGAATGAATTGAAGTAAGAAGGGTTTAGAAGAATTACATGGCATGCAGAAATTGAATTAATGTGCATGCATCATTACGTTCTCCAATCACATCAATTATAAATAAATTCACTATACTTAGGTAGACATCAACTACACTTACACCCCGCATCCCCAACCGCAGCTGAACGTGGCTCTGCTTCTGCTTCTCCTACCACAGCCCCCCCTTCTCCTGCTCCTACTCCTGCTCCCTCACGACCCACGCCCTCTCAGCCACATGCTGCCTCCGCTCCATCTACTTCTCACTTTCGGCCTCTGGCGTCCCGTCCTCCCCCCAGCGACTCGGTGCGCATACCCGCAGCTGTGGCGACAAATAGGAATTGTGCATCCGGGTGGTCTCATGGAATTGTCGAGGCTTCCCTTGGCAGAAGGGGGACAGTCTCAACTCCGTGGCAGCCGATGTGGATCTCATCTTTCTCATGGAGACATGGGAGCATGCTGGGCATAGGCTACCTGATCTGTCGGGTTACCAACATTTCTCGGTCTTCAATACACTGCATGGAGACGGGGGGTCATGGTGGGGTTGCTTGCTATTACCGGACAACCTTGGCACATTCGGTTACCCTCCAGAAGACAGGCAGACACAACCGGTACTTGTGGGTTCGTGTGCATAATACCAGTGGCAACCCTCTTTTTCTGGCCGCCTGTTATTTCCCTCACGCAGAGAGCACCTTCTATCGCAGCCCTCCCGATGCGGGATAGGATGGACCCTTATGTCGATCTATATGATGACATACTGGCCCGGCCAAGCAGTTGGGTAGGGTCGTCCTTCTTGGGGATTTCAATGCACGGACAGAGTAGAGCAGCCCATGAGACTTGACCCCCTTTGTTGACGATGTCCGCCTTTACGCCCTTGACGCGAACCCGCCACGGTGGATCTGGATGACAGCCAGGTCACTTTCGCTTTGGCGAGATAGTTGCTCCTGCTATGTGGTATTTTGACTTGATAATTTGCAATGGCCTCGTCACAAAGGCCCGCTTCATAAGTGCACCCGCAAACAGGACAATCGGGGAGGGTCTAGTGTGGTGGACTATGTGCTCGTAGGCTGCGCAAGATATGCATCTCATCGGGCCGTTTAAATTGGGCACCGACAAGCGGTCGGGATGAGGAGGTCGACTCGCATCACCTCCCACTTTATTTGGCCATGGTTTGGCAAGCCGCTAGAACCCCACTATGCCAACCCCTTGCCATCCTCGATTCATGACTAGATTATGAGCGGCGAGGACTACGCCGAGATGGTCATGGACGCCCGCCAATTCTGCGGACCCCCACACTAGAGCAGTGAGATGCATCTAGTTGACTTCGCTATTACGGATGCAGCGGGCCGGGTGCTTTGGCGGACCCCCCTCCCCGCGCCGCTCGGGGACACCAACATTTCCGCGTAACAGGTGGTTTGATGCGGAGTGTAAAGAACGCCCGGCTCCGTCCACATCCTCGGATCTAGGTACCACCCGCTTGCGAGGAGCCCACCACACGCATGCAGCCCCCATCCAAGAAGGAGACAAAGGCGCAATACCTTGCCGAACATCGGGGGAGATGTTTGGCCCTTTGAACACTCATCCTCGAACCTTTTGGCGCAGAGTGCTTCAAGGCCGATCCCACCGCTGAGGGGAGGACATCACACCCGGGCGGGGGAACGCATTTGCAAAGAACTCTATGACCCACCCGTGGACGCCAGCAGACGCCCATACCCCCCACAGGGATGGCCCCCCATTGGTTCTCGCGGAGGAGGATGTTGTGGAGGGCCCGCAACGCTGGCTAATGGGAAGGCAAACACCTCGATGGTATGCGTGCCGAGTTACTCAAATGGGCACCAGTGGCGGCGGTGCCGATCCTCACTACCCCTGCTCAACAGAAGCACATTGCGGGGAAGGTTTCCCCGACAATGGACCACAAGCGGTTGTCCCCATTCACAAAGGCGGGCGACCCACATTGTCCTACCAATTACCGGACAATCATGGTCGGGCTCGGTGTTTGCCAAACTGCTATCGGCATTCTCGAGCAGCAGCTTGACCCATCAAGGCGGAGGCGGCGAGATGTCGCGAGCCCACAAGCAAGCGGCTTTAGACCCCACCACTCAACGATTGACCATATCTTTACACTATAGGCACCGATTGAAGAGACAAGGAACCATCGGCTAGGACTTGTATTGCCGCTTTGTGGACTTCGCGAAGGCTTTTGATCACGGTCCCCTCGAAAAGCTATGGGCTAGATCTGCGCCAACTGGGGCTGCCGCTGCCTGTGCGTAATGCCATCTACGCATCGTATGAGAGTTGTTTTGGCGGGATCGCACCGACGGGCAAGCATTCACCCGAGTATCGAGTCCCGGGCGGCTGCCCCTCTCACCAACACTTTTTGGCCTCTACATTGATCAGTTAGAGCCCTGGCTTACTGAGCATGGGGGGGATGGTGTGACGTTCCAGTACGATATATGGTCCCAAGACGTATACCGCATCAAGGCCACACGCATACCATCGCCCGCCGACGGCGGTGTGCGCCGACGTGTACCCAAGCAAGGACGCCCTAGGGGGCAACTTGCAACGGTGTGCACACTTAGCAATGCGCGCACCTTTAGACCTTTAACCATTAAAGGAAGACCAAGGGTCATGGAAACCCTAAACCTAACTGATAGCCTACATAAGGCACCAAACCCTAACATTCCCTTTTTCGCCCACAGACCTTCTGAGCTCCGATTCGCGTGCCTGAGGAGTCAATTCCAACTCCCACGATCTGCCCGTGCGCCCCAGCTTGTCAGATCATCCTTCCGACCGCATCCCGGCGTATCGAGACGGGGCGCCCGGATCGAGAGGAGCGAACCAGGGATCAGGTATTTGGTCGATTGAATAGCCTAAACCTTATTCCAGCCTTCGAACCAGTAGGTTTAGCCTATTAAATCGACCTTAGTAGCCAAGCAGATCCTGAGAATTGACTCTAACTAAAGAACCTAACTCTATGTATTAGATTAGTTCTTATTACTTATGTTCATATGATGGGCGGATGTATTCTGTGGACTCATTGTATTGGGAAGGGGGGTAGAGACTTAAAGCTTAGTAGATGATGCTCCTAGCTAGTCCCTCTTAGTGCATTACTAGTTTTCCGCCCTGGTTGTGGGTGAAGGGGCCAGACCGGGCTTAGAATGAGGTTCGCAGTTCTCACCCTTGACCAATCCCTCCTCGGTGTGTAAGGCCTACCGGGGATCAGAGTGACTAGGTCTAATGGCTTGCCACTGAGTGTGGGTAAGGCATGGGCTCGACACCCGTGGGGTGGTGTTCACCTTCCAGTGGGTTAAGTCGAATAAGGGCAGTGGCCCTCTAGTCACCTTGGGTCAGCATGTAGATCTCTGGAGGGAGTGATCCCTACCTGCCCCATCGGGAATAGCCCCTTTGGCTATGCACCCGGTGGGCTACAGTCAGGTCCCAACACTTTTCAACCTACTCTGCAAAGTGTATACAGGAGGGGCGGATGGAGTGGACAACCCTAAGCCATGTTCCTATGCCAGCCCCATCCATTGTCATGATTCTGTCTGCACTGAACTCTGGAGACCCAAGCTAGTCAGTCATTCCCTGGAGTCTGAGCCTTGGGTAGGAACTTCCTTTGTATTGTGCTGATCTTTGTCTATGCAGATGTTGATGTGCCACCCTTCGAGGTGGATATCTGATGTTATGTTACTGACGTGTATGGTTTGATGGAAATTCATCTCATAACCCTGCAAGATTCAGGTCAGTACATACAAACAATAAGGTTACTTGAGTACAAGGTTATCATGTGAAGATGGCTATCATTTGTATGATCTAACTATGAGAAGCAGTGGCAGTAGTGTAGATCAACATGATCACAAGTTGTCTGCTTAATGTACCTATGAGAAGCAGTGGCAGTAGGTTACCTTACAGACCATGACCTAATCTAAATGTGCAAATGAGACAGGAGCTTATGCCAGGAGCAGTTACCAAGTTGTTTGATATTCAAGTTCATCACCAAGGGTAAGACATTGATTGAAATATTAATATGAACATTATCTATTAGGGAAAATTTGATTCAATGGTCGAAAAGCTCGTTTGCACTGTTTGTCCTGTGGGATATTTGAACACAGCTCGTTTCATGAACTTGTCCTGTGGGATATTGTGGACGGATTGGAAACACTCAGATTAGAAGCCCCATAACCGTCGGAGTGATGTATATATCTTCGAGAACACTTAATGGCGGTAGTATTCGGAAGGAGTAGATCGTATTAGCATTGAAGATCTGCAAAATGGCCGGAGTCAACTGTGCTACAGTTACTTGGTCAATACCCGAGGAACAGTGAATTTTTGCTACAGTATTCCTATGGTTGAATAGTTCATTATTATTATTGACAATCATTTTATTGACCATAGGTGTTTCTAGAATGATTTCTAGGAACTTGAACAAAGATATTGTGTACATGTTCTAGAGAAAATTAGTGACCATATTGTGGCTTTTCTCTAGATCATTATTGTAACTCTATTATAGTTGCAAATCTTGTTAGACATTTGAGTTCATTATTGTTGTGTGCATTACCTTGAAAATCCATCAGTGGTATCAGAGCTATTCAACATGTCTAGCAGATTTGGTGCATCACTATTGAATACTGTGGATGTATACAAGGGAGGTCCAGGTTTCCAAGTATGGAAAGATGCTATAGCACACATACTTGAGGTGGAGGACCTGTGGGAGCTGGTAGATCCAGCAGGAACAGTAGGTACAGGAGTACTTACCAGAACTGGTTCCTCAAGTTCTGTTGTTGGAGCAGCAGAGAAGGCTGCAGCAGGGACTGAAGCTTCAAAAGATGCAGGAGCAGGTGCTGGAGCATCTGGAACAGGAGGCAAATCATTGCTTGCCAAAACAAGGGAAGCACAAGGCATCATCACATGCAAGGTTAGTCCAACTATACGCTTGAAATTAAGGTCATTAAGTCCTAGAGAGATGTGGAAGTTTTTACTAAAACACTATGAGGAAAAGACATCCTCACAAATTGATCTTCTTGAGAATGAATTAAGGGGTTTGAAACTTAAAGAAGAGGAGGATGTAACAGAATTCTTCAATAAGTTTGATAATCTTATTGCTGACCTAAATGGAGCAGGAGTAGTCATTTCTGAAAGAAGTCAAGTGTTGCAAATATCTAGGGCAATTGGTGAAAATGAGACCTTGGCCTTATTCATAAGAAATTCATGTAAATCAAGAGAAGAGGCAGAAAATATATTAAGAACTGAGTGGGAGCAGAAAAAGATACTAAGGCAGAGTCAATCAGATGAAACTCCAGAAATTCTATTGCTTAAGAAAAAAGATAAAGTGATATGCTATAACTGCCATGAGAAAGGTCATTATAAGAATGAATGCCCAAAATTTAAAAAGGATTTCAATTGCTACACATGTGGTGGCAGAGGACATGCAGCCTCAAAATGTCCTACACCTAAAACCTATGGTAGATCTGCAAGAGGCAGAGGTGAAGCCAGGCATACAAGAGGTGGCGAGGGCGTGGTCTTTGAAAAGGCCTATGTGGCAAGAGAACAAGAAGACAAGGCAAATGAAGAAGATGAGGATGAGGTATCTCATGAATTTGCAATTGTTAATGAGAGTATGCCAACTAACAATTCTGATCATTTAATAGTTGATAGTGGAGCTGAAAGATCAATAGTACAAAATATTGATCTTTTGAAGAATATAAATAGTGCAAGTTCAAGGAAAATTCAAGTGGGAAATGGAGCTCTCCAAGATGTTCAAGGAAGAGGCTTATTGCAGTTAACAGATTTGGTCGGAAATGTTATAAATATCCGATGTTTTTGTGTGTGCCCGGAATTATCAAAAATTTAATATCGAGTTAGTCGGTTGTGTGATTTGGGATATAAAGTTGTATTTGATCTGGTCGATTCAATATTATGAAGGATAATGAAATAAAGTTTTATGGCAAACGTGTGGGAAACTTGTATGGATTGGAAAATAGTGTTTATCATTCTATTAATCTTTGTTCGGGAAGTTGGGATTGATACTTGGCATAATAGACTTGCCCACACCAATTATAAAAATTAGAATCTCTATACAAGCAAGGTCACATCAGCCTTGAAAATGAAACTAGACAAGATCTTATATGTGAGGGATGTGCCTTGGGTAAATTAAGCGGTAATGCCATTTCATAAAAGAAAAACTAGAGCACAACAAAAACTTGAGCTGATACATTCAGATTTATGTGGCCCTTTGAATGTCAAAAGCGAGAACAAATAAGAGATATTTCATTACTTTCACAGATGATTACAGCGGAGAATGTGCACCACATATTGTTTAACCGTGAAGTCACACGCCATAAATGCATTCAAGCAATATGTTTGCGAAAAAAAAACGAGAAACAAAGTCAAAGTAAAATGCATTAGATCGGATAGAGGAGGAGAATATCTTTTAGGTCAATTCAAATCATTTTGCATATCACATGGAATCAAGAGACAATTAACATCACGGAACACTCACCTCGTGAAATGGAGTGTCGGAAAGAAAGAATAGAACCTTATTAGATCTTTGTTAGATCAATGTTAAAAGAAAGTGGCCTAACTATCTATGGGAAGAAGCCTTTGTATCTTCTTTGTTGAAATCCGCAATATGCTTCCATCAGTAAGCCTACAAGGAAATATCCCTATCTTTGCTATGGGATTGAAAAAGAAGCTAAACTATGAAAAGTTCAAGGTATATGGGTGTCTGGTCTATGTGCATGTGCCATCTGAACTAAGAAAAAAATTAGATAACAGGGCAGAAAGAGGGTTTTTGGTAGGATATGACAAAGAATCTAAAGGGTACAGAATCTACTTGCCTGAGATCAAGGAAATCAGAATTAGTAGGGATGTAATATTTAATGAAGAAGTGCTATACAAACATAAATTCAAGAAAGGCACCAAAATCCAGCCAGATAAACCTGAACAAACTCCAAAGGTGGAATTTGAAGAAGAGGATTATGATGAATTAGAAATACTAGAAATATCAAAAGAAACTAGTGAGATGGAAATACCAAGCTCTGAAGACATTTCAGATACAAGTCAATCAAGTGTTGAGCCTCTCAAGGAACATCATGAAAAGAAGAAAAGGAAAACCCAGGCAGAAAGACTTGTAGAAGAAGCTAGACTGGAAGAACACAATTATGGCAGAAATGAAAGGGGAAGAAGTAGAAGAATTGAAGCAAAGACAGTTGAACATGAATACATCATGGCAATACTAGAAGATGAGATAATTCCCCAAAGTTATGAAGATGTACAAGAAAGCGTTAGATTTAGATAAGTGGATAAGCGGACTATGAATGATGAGCTCAAGTCGTTTGAGGACACTAAAACATATGAACTTGTAAAGTCAAATGATAAGCACAATATCATTGGCAGCAAATGGTTGTTCAGAATTAAATTAAATCCAGATGGAACAAAGAAATTTAAAGCTAGGTTGGTGGCACAGGGCTATACACAGAAGAAGGGAAGAGATTATGATGAAACTTATTCTCCACTGGTCAAATTGACAAGCATCAGAATATTGTTGGCCATGGCTAATGCAATGAAACTGGACATACATCACATGGATGTTAAAACAGCATTCTTAAATGCAACATTAGAAGAGGAAGCATATCTAAGGCAACCCCCAGGTTATGAGCAAGGTAAAAACATGATCTGGAAACTAAATAAAGCAATGTATGGATTGAAGCAGTCACCAAGGGAATGGTACCTCTGCATAAATCAGTTTTTGCAAGAACAAGGCTTTAACAAACTACATAATGATGGTAACCTTTACAGATTGGAACAAAACAAAGAATATTGTATCATTGCCCTTTATGTAGATGATTGTATCATGGTGGCAACCTCACTGAACATTCTAAACAAATGCAAAGGCATTTTAAAGTCCAGGTTTCAAATGACTGACTTAGGGGAACTAAGGAAATTTTTGGGGATCGAGGTGGTCAGAAATAAGGATGAAAAATGGCTCAAATTGCATCAAGCAAAGCATATAGAAATATGCTTAAAGGTTTAACTTGATTGAGGCCAAACCTGCTAAAATACCTATGATCCCGGGACATAGATTGGTGATATCCAATGAGACCAGCATGAGGATATTACAAAGATGGAAAATGTACCCTATCGAGCATTGATTGGTTGTTTACTTTATTTAGCAAATAGCACTCGACGATATTGCTTATCATTAAATATTTTGAGTAGAAGAAACCATGATGCTACACATGAACATTGGGATCTTTGCTAAGCGTGTGTTGAAGTATTTGAAGGGTACTCAAAATCAAGGAATATGCTATGACTTCGGGAGACTTGACTATGTCATGTTTTAGTGATGCAGATTGGGAGGTGATCTCTCTACTAGAAGATCAACCTCGGGATATGCTATTTTCTTTGGTGGAGGAGTGATTACACGGAGATAAGAAGCAAACAACTCTGACAATGAGTTAGCGAAGCGAGTATCTTTGCATCCTCACTTGTAGCAAAAGAAATTGTATGGCTAAGAAGATTGATGGATGAACTAGGCTGTGAACAAACAGGTCCCACAATAATATGGACAGATAGCCAAAGTTGCATAGCCATAGTGAAAAATCCTGTTCAGCATGATAGAACCAAGCACATAGAACTAAGCATCCATTTCATAAGGGACTTGGCAGAAAGAAAAGTAATTGAGATGCTTTATTTGGATACTAATCATCAAGTTGCAGATATTTTTACCAAGGCTCTGTCTACAAGTAAATTCAATGGATTTAAGGCAAAGTTGAAGGTGTTGGTAAAACCGAGGGGAATCTGGGCTTATGAGTTGAAGGAGGAGTGATGGAAATTCATCTCATAACCTGCAAGATTCGAGTCGATTACATACAAACAATAAGGTTATTTGAGTACAAGGTTATCATGTGAAGATGGCTATCATTTGTATGATCTAACTATGAGAAGCGATGGCGATGAGTGTAGATCAACATGATCACAAGTTAATACGCTTAATGTACCTATGAGAAGCGTGGCGATGGGTTACCTTCTGAGACCATGACCTAATCTAAATGTGCAAATGACAGGCAGGGAGCTTATGCGGGAAGCGATTTACCAAGTTGTTTGATATTCAAGTTCATCACCAAGGGTAAGACATTGATTGAAATATTAATATGAACATTATCTATTAGGGAAAATTTGATTCAATGGTCGAAAAGCTTCGTTTACCTTTGTTTGTCTGTGGGATATTTGAACCGCGGCTTTCGTTTCATGAACTTGTCCTGTGGGATATTGTGGGCCGGATTGGAAACACTTTCGGTTAGAAGCCCCATAACCGTCGGAGGATGTATATATCTTGAGAACACTTAATGGCGGTAGTATTAGGAAGGAGTAGATCGTATTAGCATTGAAGATCTGCAAAATGGCGGAGTCAAGCGTACTTTCTGATTACTTGGTCAATACCCGAGGAAACGATGAATTTTTGCTCTGATATTCCTATGGTTGAATAGTTCATTATTATTATTGACAATCATTTTATTGACCATAGGTGTTTCTAGAATGATTTCTAGGAACTTGAACAAAGATATTGTGTACATGTTCTAGAGAAAATTAGTGACCATATTGTGGCTTTTCTCTAGATCATTATTGTAACTCTATTATAGTTGCAAATCTTGTTAGACATTTGAGTTCATTATTGTTGTGTGCATTATCTTGAAAATCCATCATGGTTACACTTCCGAGCTAGGTAGGCCCTGAGGAAGACGGGGTAAAATGACCCCTTCACTCTTCCCACTGTGGACTCTAGACGGTCCGCGGTGGATATGTGGAGGCCCCAGTCGATTATGGAGCTGGTGCGGGGATGAACTCCTGTTTGTATCACAGTCTTGCGGGCATCGTTATGCAGTAGGGGACGTCACAATGGTATCAGAGCCATGTTCTTGGAGACCAAGAGCAAAGCACTGACCATGCTCCCATTAGTACTAACTTGATAGGATCCTCAAGCCTCGAAAAAATGGGAATTTTTTTTTTTCTCATTTTTGTAGTTTATGCTAAGCTAGTAACAGTTAAGTGAATTGGAACTTAATAAGACTAAAAAGAATGAGCCAAAACCTCCCCAGGCAAGATGGTCTCACACGTCGCGCCTGGTCAAAGAACTGAACTTTAGTTTTTGAGCAGGCTACACCGGAGACATCGGCCGAAACACACTAAACTTGATGAATTTGAGAAAAGTAATATGGTAAGGCCGGTTCCAAGGTAAGAATTAGTTAGAATAGTATGTTTAGATCACTTAAATTACTTAAAATGTGTGTAAAGATCTCACATTAGCGCCGGTCTAAAAACTAAACTCTAGTTTTTGAGCGAGGCATACACCTGAGACCTATAAATAGAAAAAGTCTGAAATAAGTATAGGGTTCAAGTAAATAGGTGCCTTGGCAAGTTAAATAGAGCAACTTGAATTTTGACCTAAAATTTACCCAAGCTATAAATAGAGGAAGACCCCCTCATTTGGACGTTCCCGCCTTAGAAATCTGCTCCAGCTCCCTAAGGCGATCTTTGGCGCCCGATATCCGATTGTCGAACCGTCAAACATGGCACGGACCAAACGGTATCGCCCGGGGAAGGCCCGGCCCGTGCGAAACCCCTCACGCGTAACCAACCTCATTGAGCAAGGTGCCGGGAGAGCTCGTCAAGGAGGGGGGAGGTCCCGACTTTCTTCAAGCGAGAGAGCATCACGCAGGGAGCAAAGATACGATCTGCCTCCGAAGAAATACCACAAGAAGTACGTGAGCAAGAGGGGGCGGGGAGGCCCACTCGTCGCGCAGAACGAGATAGTTGAGGAAGAAGAGGGAGGGAGCACAAACGAGCAAAGGACCAAGGTCGAAAGAGAGACCTCACCCGTGAGCTAACCATAGACCTAACAACGTCGGGCCCCGGATTGGTGAAAAGAAGCGGAGGAGCAAAGAAGAGTGAGCAGCCAAGGCTTGGAGCCGGGTGAAGAGGAAGTATTCCGCCTGGATCGCAAAGCATGAAGCAAAACAGCGCCGCAGGGAAAGCAGGAAGAGGAAGAGGGAAGAGGAGGAGGCAAAAGCGGCCGAGGAACTCAAGCAGAAGAAAGGGAAGTTTGTGGGGAGCCCTAGGAAACTCAAGGAAGTCCCCAAGGTAAGGAAGCCCAACCCCAAGGTTGTGATTACTGAACGCCCCCCTGATCAGCCACCGAACTCCTCCGGCGACTCCTCTGACGAGGATTACATCCCCAACCCCGAGGGTGGAAGCTCTTTCAAACCCCCGGTTGCTGAGCAGATCACCACCGAGCAGGTAGCAGCCGAACAGGAGCAGCAGGACCCAGCGCAGAAGCCCCCTCCTTATCCAAAGTGGGACAGGAAGAAGCAACCCCGGCCTACCCGAGAGTCTTATGTCACGAACCCCGTCAAGATCTATGAGAGAAAGATGAGGGAGCACGAGGCATACATGAAGGAGTGGGAGGCTTACAACTCCTACTACCAGGAGAACATGGTTAGGACCATCGAGGGTGGACATCCAACAAAGCAGCAGACATTAAGGCCGCCACCACCAAAGCCCAAGGTCCCGAAAAAGCCAGCCAAGAAGAAGCTCACCAGGAAGGAGACCGAGCAAAGAGCACTACGGGAGATTCAAGACTTCAGTAGCGATTCACGACCTCCCATTCCCCGTGCCCCCTTTGCTTTCGGCTAGTAAGAGAAGTAATCACAGGATTTCGGGGACTGACATGAGGGTCCTGAGATGAGATCTTTGCGGCACTGGCTGAAGCGGCTGAACAAAAGATAGTGCAACATTTTGAAGACTCGACAGCTTGCACTGTTCATGCAAAGCGAGTAACACTTATGAGGCAAGACATGTATCTTGCTAGTCGCATTAAGGGAGAACGCCCTTAAACATTTTGTAAATGATCAAAAATTTTGTAATATAGAATAATTTTGAGTACTTTATGTGTCTGATCTCGCTCAATTAAGACGAATTAGCAAGTAATAGTTTTTATTTTAGTAAAATAGGACATTTTCAGACCAAAAAGTGTGATGTCTCACACGTCGCGCCTGGTCAAGAAACTAAAGTTTAGTTTTTAGACGAGGCGCTAGCTGTGAGACCTTGCCCAAAATTGCCCAAAACAGCTCCAAATTGACCAAGTAAGGGGTCAATTCTGCCTGATTTGATGAGTATGTCATCTTTACACCCTTATTTTACTCAAACCGGACATGTTTTGATCAAAATGGAGGTGATGTCTCACACGTCGCGCCTGGTCAAGAAACTAAAGTGTAGCTTTTGAACGAGGCGCTACCTGTGAGACCCCCTACCCTTTTCTTCACCATGACTTGTCCACATGATCTTCAACCTGTTGTGTTAGCATCTTTAGGTAAACCAGTCACGCTCAAACCCTTAAATTAGTCTTCCACGAGGGACCCTTAAACCAGTCTTCCACTTATACGAAGCCGACACTTATACGGGAGAGTCCACCTCCGACATTCAAGCCTATAGCAGTATCAGGCAGATTATGGAGGCAGGGCAACTACCGACGGAGGAAGAGTTCCTTGCTCTACAGGAACAGATGGGGATCCGCCACGCGACCTCGAACATCTTAATGGCAAGTTCTTCGACAAACGCCTCCTCCCAGAGCCAAGAGGCGGAAGTTCGACCTAAGGAGAGCCGGCAAATCGAGACCTTCTGAGGAGCTCACCACGGTGGAGGTCGATGACTATGCCTACAGAACCACGAGTTGGAGGCCGAGGCCGGGGACCGGCCACACAATCCACAGTCGTTCGAGAATTACCTTCCCTGGCGATGGATAGAAGAATAGCGGTAATTCACCCCTAGGGGCGAGGAAGGAGTATCGATGCTAATTGCACTCTCAGGCTTTGGCCGGCATGCTCGGCTAGCTCCCAACACCGAGTATGCCATCCTGGTGAAGAGAGCGGTAGCACTCGATATTTTTGACTTCGCCATACCTTACATGGCAGTGACCGCAGCCTATACCTCCGAGCGCAGGGTAGAAGATTTGGCGAGAGCCTTGCAGGGTGGATCTTCAGTCAACGTCCTTAGGAACTTGGGTCATTCAGTGGGAACAGCCCAAGTGCGGAAGTTCCTAGAGGATAATCCATCCTACCGGCGTTATCAAGAATAGTTAGGAATCTTGATCCCGGAAGTCTTTTGTATTAACATATTATATAATATGAATATAACTTCTTTTGCCCTTTAAATGTTTTGTTGATGTATTTTTGTTCCGCAACTATACCAACAACACATATAATGCAAGAGAACGAATAAAACTAACCGTACAACCATGAACAATTGTGTATGCAAATAGGGAACAACGAACGGTCGAGCAAAACAGAAGGCCCAACAGAGATGAAGAGACCCCTGACAGACAACCCCTTCAAAGGAACCTCTTCGAAGGATATGGTCCCATGACCCCAGAAGAAGAGATGTCGCAGAATCTTGAACAGAGCTGGACCAGATAAAGGCCCTACTAGCAGCCCAAGCATCATCCCGGGCCATAAACTTACACCCCGAAAAAGTCGGGAAAGACAAGAGGAGGAGTAAGAGAAGGAGGTCCCCTAGCACGAGACCTCAGACTCAAGCTCGACCTCGGATTCGAAGTCCCAGAAAGAAGCCGAAAGGGTAAGGCCGACCATAGAGACGCAGCAGGCGCGACACTAAGGCCATGGACTACCGTAAGAAGGTGGACTCGGCGATCGGGCAATGTATGGAGTTCGAATTACGAGCGGTTCTGGGCGAAAATGATCCTGCTTAGAGGCGCAGGCGGCTGCGGCAGGGAAATGGCCGTAGTATGGCAATGCCTGCCTGCATGAAGGACAGGACAAAGCGGGGTGGCAATACTAACCCGGAAGGCCGATGCATATGGTGGAAGGGCTATGCAAGGTCTATGGTTTGAGCGCAGATGCACGCCGATTTAAGAAGTTCTCAAAAGCTTTCAAAAGCGCCACTATGCCCTCGAGAACACAAGTCAAAAATGATGCAACAGATTCTCTACGATGCGGCAAGGTTACAAGCGGTGCGAAGCACACCGGAATTCATGACTAAGGTTTGTATGTCTTTGGTGAAGCGAGAAACACGCAATCGAAAGCTACATAGAAGGACCGAACGAAGAAAACCGAAGCTCGTAAGGGCAATAGACCCTAAAACAAGATCGAAGCGTAATCCAAAGCAATTAGTTTGCAAGGATCCCGCCGCTATAACATCCCGACGAGGCAGCTCTTTACTATCGATAGAGGCAAAGCAAAGCAATACAGCCTATAGTCTAGGGCAGCTACCAAGTCCAGCAAAGTCCCCATACAATAGCAAACTGGGAAACAAAGAAAGAAAGAAAGCGTGTGTCCTTCAAGGACAAACAGAAGGTTCCAACCACTTTCGAAAGCAAGATAGCCCTTCTTACAAAGCGATGCCCAAGGAGAAAAGGCAAGAATGCATAGAGAAGCCACCAGCTTTAGATGCTTCCAGCCCGCCACCGAATCCGCAACCGCCCATTTGTTATGAGCTCGCAGCAGGAGTTGGGCGGATGGGACACCTACGATGAGGACGGCGAGGCGGCACGCGATTACATTCAGGGTGAGTGCCACATCTTCGCTGCTATAGATACAGAACAGGCAGAGACCCAGTATAAGGTAATCTCCACAATAGGGAAGGCAAAGGCCAAGTCTTTCATAGTCTTGATAGACTCCGGGAGTAGCCATAACTTCGCATCCCCGAGGATGGTTGAAATGTTGAAATTGAAACCCCTAAAGTCCAAACCAAGACCCGTAATCTTGGCAAGCGGAGCAAATAAGACATACACCGGAAAAAGGATCAACTTCGACATCGACTTGCCGGGGGTTAATATCCGGATGGGGGCGAAGTAATGGGCATTGGCAAGTATGACTTGATCGTTGGAATGGAGTACCTTGGACCAGCGGGGCCATCATTGATTGTGGAAAGCGAAGGTGACCTTCCCAACGCCCGACGGCAAAGCCATTGAGATCAGTGTAAAGAAGCTACTCCCATCATGCGGTGTATGTGCATTTAAGAAGCTGCTCAAGTCTATAAAGAGCGGAATAAAATACGGCACAAAAAATTAGCATATTAGCCAAGAAGCCATTTCACGTCCCACCTAGGATTTATCCAGGCTTTAGCTAATTGTCATTGGAAAGTTTAGCAAAACTTAGAAGCTTTTACGTATTTGGTACTTTACAAATAAGTCTATAAGCTTTGTTTTCTACTATGCTCAAATATTTAAGTCTTGAATTAGTGCAAAATAGTGAAAGCGATAGAAGATTTTTATTTTTAATATTTACCAAATCAAACTCAGGTCACAAAAAATTGAAAAGTTTGAGGAACCTCAACTTTGGGCATACTTTAGTCTATTTCACCACTTTGGATATAAAAGTTCCTTAATTTTTTCCCCCGAGGTTGAGGAACCCGAAAAGCAAAGAAGACAAAGTGCTCAGCAAGTTGCCCAAGCAAATCGCCAACTTGATCACGGAGTTCCACGATCTCTTTCCAGATGAGATCGAGAAGCTTCCTCCTTACAGGGGAGTAGAGTGTGAGATAGCACTCGAACCAGGGACCAAGCCGATGAGCAAGGCCCCATATAGAATGACCACACATGAACTCACGGAGCTAAAGAAGCAGTTGCAAGAATTGCTCGATCTAGGCTTCATCAGGCCTAGCGTCTCACCATTTGGGGCACCCATCCTCTTTGTCAAGAAGAAGGATGGAAGCTTGAGGATGTGCATAGATTACAGACAATTGAACAAGCACACCATCAAGAACAAGTACGCACTCCCGGATCGTATCGACTTGATGGATCAGCTCAAGGGGCAAAGGTCTTCTCCAAGATCGACCTAAGGTCGTTATCACCGATCGAGAATAAAGGAAGAGGACATCCACAAAACGGCTTTGAGAACCGGTATGGGCATTACGAGTTCCAAGTAATGCCATTTGGGCTATCCAACGCCCGGCTTCGTTCATGAGACTCATGAGCGACATCTTCGAAGAATATTTGGACACCTTTGTGATAGTATTCTTCGACGATATTCTAGTGTACAACAAATCCATCGAAGAGCATGTACACCACGTAAGAAAGGTGTTCGAGAAGTTAAGAAGGCATCGGTTGCACGCCAAGTTGTCGGCGCCACTTCGCAAAACGCAGAAGGTGGAATACCTCGTCATGTGATTTCAGCAGAAGGAATCTCCGACGAGACCCCACCAAGATTGAAGCAAGAATCCAATGGCCGCACCAAAGAACGCCCATGAGGTCGGAAGTTTCCTTGGCCTAGCGGTATTACAGAAAAGTTCGTGAAGAACTTCGCGAAAGATAGCAGCCCCAATCGACGACTTAACAAAGGCGGAGAAAGTGAAAATTGGGCGCACCATTGGCTCAAGAAAGCCCAAGCAAAGATTTGAATTGTTAAAGGAAGCTTTGACAACCGCCCGCCTTAACCCCGCCAGACCCTAAAAGGACAAGTTAGTGGCGACGGACGCAAGCAAAGGTAGCCATTGGTGCAATGCTCATGCAAGAGGAGCCGATAATAGCGTATGACTCAAGGAAGATGAACGACGCCAAACACGCATCCCGACGACTTGACCAAGAGCTGCTAGCGTTATTGTCGTATGCTGAGAATCTGGAGGCATTACCTCTTAGGGAGGAAGTTCCACCGACACCGGGATCACTCCAAGACGATTCACGCAACCACATCTCAATGCCGAGGCACGAGGTGGATGGAGTTTCTCGAGGAGCACGGTGAGATAGTCTACAAGCCCGGAAGCTTAATGTGGTAGCGGATGCGCTTTCAAGGCATCCATCGACAAATGCGGGTGCACCGCAACGCAATCTCGACGCTCTTCAACGATTTCGGAAAAGATAGAAGAAACCTTGCCAACATGGGGACTTCAGGGAAGTATGGGCAAGCCCTCATGTAAGGAAGCGAGCGGACAAGGAGAGGGAAGCCTTCAAAAATTTTAAGAAGGAAGGTAACCTCCTATACCATAAGAACAAGTTGTGCGTGCGGAATCATCCGGAGTAAGAAAGTTGATCCTCCACGACACCTATTAACAGCCAATAGCACCTGCCACGCAGATTCATGAAGACATACTTTAAAGTGCGTAGCAGCTACTATTGGCCGGAATGAAGAAGCGATAGCCCGCTACATCAAGGAGTGTCGGCTATGCCGACAAACAAAGGCGTAACAACCCGAATACCGGGGCATTGGAACCATTAGCGGTGCCAAACGCTAAGTGGGAGGTCATCGGCATGGACTTTATAACAGGGACCGAGGGGCGGAAGAGGTAAGGATGCCTTGATGGTCGGGTCGACAAGTTGTCGAAAATGGCCCACTTTGTGCCTTGCGCAGACCACGGACACGGCTATGGATACGGCAAAGCTCTTCACCAAAGAGATCTTGAGACTCCATGGCATGCCAAGGGAAATCATCTCGGCCAGAGATCCGAAGTTCATGAGTGCCTTCCGGCGGGATCTCTTCTAACGATTGGAAAAGGCTATCCATGAGCACGGCCTATCATCCACGACGGATGGGCAAACGGAGCGTATCAACAGAATATTGGAAGACATGTCAAACTATATCCGAACAAGCAAGGTATGTGGGAGGAATTCATTCACTTGGTGGAGTTTAAAGTACAATAGTACCAAGCAGGAATCATCCCAAATGTCGCCGCTTCATGATCAACTCGACTACCAATGCCTAACTCCGGACACTTGGCACAATCCGTGTCAAAAGTGGAAGTCTCAAGAACAAATGTTGAGCGACATGCAGCGGCTTGTGGAAGAAGTTAAAAGTACCTTCTAGCAGCAAAGAGCCCAGAAGAGCATTGCCGACAAACATCGGACAGTCAGAGAATTCCAAGTTGGAGATGATGTATGGCTCAAGATCAAAGTAAAGCAGGCGAAGCTCCGCATCGGAAATTGCAAGAAGCTTGCTCCAAGGTGGGCTGGACCCTTCAAAATAGTCAAGAGAGTGGGTAACCAATCCCACAGGTTAGACTTGCCAGCACACTTAAAGATCCACAAAGTCTTCCACGTGAGTCTGCTGAAGAAGCATACTTCCAATCCAGAGGAAGTTTTGAACACTCCAACGATGTTGGAAATGACAGAAGAGCAGTTAGAAATAGTTCCAGAGCTAATTCTTGATAAAGCCTTCAAGAAAACAAGGAGATCGGAGTTCCTCCAATACTTGGTCAAGTGGAAACACTTGCCGGTGGAAGACGCAACATGGGTACTTAAAAGAGATCTGGAAAAGCAGTACCCACAGTTTATGGAGCAATGGGACGGCAAGGTCATCTCCGAAGAAATCGGCTTAGGCATGTCGATTTGTGTAGATTAACAGCTTGCCTAGTTAAGTATAATCTACGCATACAACCTATGAGGTAAGGGTTGCATGCGTTGCTACCGATGATGAGATTACTACGGTGATCTCTAGGACGTGGTGTAATGTCAATGTAGGCATGACCGCGGTTCCGCTTGGAAAGTCTACTTCTGTCCTACGGAAGTAGACGACCTCGAGAGAAAGGAGGTCATTGAGGAATGCATTGATAGGAAAAGCACCTCTAGCCCCATATATGCTTTGATAGGAGGAATCTGGCCTTCACGCCCCATATACGGGAAGGACCTATCCTCCACGCTGGGCAATGAAAGGTGTAGGCATGAGCGTCATATAGGCATTATAGGCGCTGTCTCCTCGGCCACGATGGAAGAATCACCCTCTTCCTACGCCGGGAGATTAGCCATGCATTCATGTAGATAGGTGGGGGGGTCACCATATAACCAAAAAATTTTAATAATAATGGTACTAACGTAGTGTTGACCTGCAGGCCAATAGAGCGCTCCGGAGGGCCAGGAGGTCGAACTACGAAGACTTGCAACACAATTTTGTTGCAATGTGTTGCAAGGAATAAAGAGTACCTCGAAGAATAATTGTACATATAATAGTAAACCGAAACATTAGGAGTTATTGTTATAATGACATAAGTGATAACTATTGGATTGAATAATCTTATATTATAATGTTATAGTGTAAGTGTTGGACCCAGCCCTAAATCCAAAGGCTGAGATTTCGACTTGAAAATTGGACGGTCGAGATGGCTACTTTACACTCCGGCGAGCAGTTTGGGGTAGTGTTTTTCCCCACGTCTTTTCTTCCTAAAACCCTAACGTGTCCTAAGGCTTTTCCGGAGCAAGGTTGCTGGATCCATCGGTCATTGCAAGAAGGCTATTAGTTGTTTCCAGGGAAAAGATAGAACAAGTAGAGAAAGAGGTAAGCGGCATGCTCATTATGCCCTGATTTCGTTTTTAGAAGGCTCTCTTTGCTATGCCGGATTTTCTTCATTCTTGAGTTTTCTGCAGGTTTTTATATAACAAGCAAGCAAAAGCTGCAACCAGCAAGGCAGCGGCCTGCATATCCTGTCCGGACAAAATTGACAAAGGATGCATCCAACACGGATTTAAAGTCCAAGACAAATCCAGCTTCCAAGGCAAGAAGTGGTCCCTAATTTCGTTTTCAGTAGGCTATCTTTGCTATGTCGGATTTTCTTCATTCTTTAGTCATCTGCAGGTTTTTATATAACCTGTCCGGACAAAATTGACAAAGGATGCATCCAACACGGATTTAAAGTACAAGACAAATCCAGCTTCCAAGGCAAGAAGCGGTCAACATTCTTTTGCATTACATTCTGCTGTTATTGTTATTCCTCCAAAAAGGAGGAATAAACATTCTATATTCTTTATATTATAAAAAAAAGTTATCCCGTATGTCTATCTCAAAGGTCCTTCCGCCATATCCAGAAAGCTCTATGAAAACCAATAGTTGTACATGCCTACCTGGACACTGGCGAAAATGCATAGATGAGTTGGGTGAAGGATTGCAAGGGAGCTGTGGCATCAGAAACTGGAGATCTCAATCTTTTAATTTGTTATACCCATTGAGAATTGAATCATCAACCTCCTTGCAGTTATTACAATCAATGGGACCAACTGGTCGGATGCTACATATTGAAGGTAAAGTGCAACTGTTGATGCTCACGTTTTTGCTTATGCTTTATGGGTTAGTTGTTTTTTCTGTTCATTCCTGAATTCTTTTATGGGCAGAGGTTAATATTCTTCCAAAACCATTGTTTTGTCATACTCGAACTTTTTGCAGATTGTTTTCACCTAGACTAATCTGCAGGTTGTTTTGTTTAATGTGGAAAAGTTTCGTTTAAGTTTGAAGCAATGATTCTCTCTATTAAAAGGTTTGGTTTCTTGCTTGCCTTCATCCAGTTTGTTGCTGCATGATGCATGACAGAAAGGTGCATTGCTTTTCTTTCTCCCCTTTCCCATGAGGTTCCTCAATATAAATATTCCCAGAAATATTATGAGTGTATACATATAGTAATATGTGGTCATGCTCTTGAATCACGTTTTGTTCTAGAAGTTGTTTTCAAATTGAAGTTTGTTAACGTGAGAGAGAAAATACACTGGGATTGTTAAATGGCTTGCCAGCCATCTGGCCACCTGGCACCCAATTTTTTGTTTGTTTTCATGTGCAACTTTTGTTTTGCCTTCAGTATGGCATTCCTATGAGCAGTCACCAATTAAAAGATAGATGTTGTTGAGGTGAGCACTTTGTTTTTTGAACTGCTTTCTCAAGCCTAGACTTCCTCTTTCTATAATACAAGGTTTTGAGAAAGAATAATGTCTTCTTCCCCTAGCAAATCCATGTGTTAAGTCCATGCTATAGCAGGTCCGTTTTCCCATTTTCAGAATATAGGCAAGCGATGGTGCAGATTTTGCTGTTTTGTGCCCTATTCTCATTTCATATTCTCTGTTCATTGGCTTGAAAGGAATATAGTTGAGCCTTTGTTCGTATTTGCATTACTGATAGCTCCAGTTTCTTGCTGTAGTTATTGTTTATTTATTGCTTTTACATATGATTTAACTGAAATGAGTTGTAATACATATTTTAAGATTGTTTTCATGTGGATTAACTTGCTTGACTTAGCAGATTGGAGCTTGATCTTTGGCATTAAATTACTCCAGGACTACTATACCATGAAGTTTGAGAGCACACAAAATGATTCTTGCTGTTTGATTGTGTCTGGGAATTCAAATAATCTGATTGTTTGAAACAAATTTAAAATGTCCGTACTAATGTTGCAAGTTAATCTATTTGATATATCCTCTGATGGGATAATACAGATGTCATCACCAAACTTCGGGGCACGAGCTGGATCAACGCTGCTATATAGATCAGTAAACTTACAGTCATGCTGGTAACAGTCATGCTGGACCATTTGTGTGTAGCCACCACATCAGTGATGACTTTATCATCCTCTAGCTGCTTCTAAACTATAGAAATGGTGGTGATTGTTTCCTGTTTTTCCAACGTTTTTATAGAAAGGAATTTAGTAGAATTGGATGTTTTACATAAAATTGAGGTTTTCACTGTAAAATGTCCATTAATTTGACGAATTTACTATAATTGGAATGCAATATTATCAAATTTTGGTGATTTTATGAAGTTTTTTAGCGTACGCATCCTAGTAAACCATCGAATCCAGATTTAAAAAAATGATAAAATATAGCAACTTTACGAAGTTTCACACCTTAAAGTCATCACTGCACCACATCTTCTGTCATATTTCTCTTTTAAAATCCTATAAGGTGTTCCATCTTTTAGACACTCAAAATACAATTAGCTGTTTGATTAACATCCACTTTTTGTGCAAGATAGAAGGATAGAAGCATCATCTGAGATCATATATTTTCACCATCTTTTATAAGATACATGTACTTTTGGACGTTTCTTGAACAACGACCATTTTCAGATGACATCAATGTACAAAGACGCCCTTTTGGGTCAGTAAATACTGTGCAAACTCAGATGTTCAGGAAAATTGATGTTGTTTGTAAATCTTCATTTAATTCTGATTCAGCTCAAAGATCTGTCAGAAGTTCTTCTCAAAAGTGACAATAATTGTGATCTCATTCTCACACGACCAATATGTCACCTCTTCTTAAAAAGGGTCAGTAGTAAACATGACCTTATAAGGGTTCTGACTTCAAAATCAACCTTGGTGTATAGTATTGGAAATCGATTTCATTTGCTTAGCCGAATTACCGTTAAATCATCACTTCATTGTATGACGTTAGCAAGCTACAAAACCAATGCCTAATAGCAACACGAGTGCATATAAAAAGATGATTTACACAATTTATATAGTCACTAAAGCAGTGCGACAATTAAGAGGTTGGAGCTTCTTAGGCAGCTTGCATGCAATTAAGAGGTTGGAGCTTCTTAGGCAGCTTGCATGCATATATGTTCACAGGGTAATATGCGTTGTAGTTCTTTAATATTTCGCCTTCAATATTCCGCCTTCTTATAACATGAGTAAAGAACCCAAAGTTTTGCAACATATTTTTTTGTCAATGGTTCAAAACAGAGCTTTGTTTCCTAGAGATATTCAATAGGCATTTGGAATACATCGGGCTACATAGTGCGACAATTAAGAGGTTGGAGCTTCTTAGGTAGCTTGGATGCATATATGTTCACAGGGTAATTGATGTGTTGTAGTCAAAGGTTCCAAGTACTTTTAAAGGTAGTTATAGATAGAGGTGCAACACACAATGAACAAGTTGTCCAAGGTCACACTAAATAATGCAATAAATTTATTTATTTATTTATTTATTAATTATTTAGGCCCCCAGGCCTCTATGGCAAAAGAATACGAATCAGTACTTTGGCACTTAATTCAGAGCGCCATCAATGTCGAAATTACTCATAAGAGTGAAAAGCTCAGTTACATCTTCTCTTTCTTTCAAAAGATCTCTAAAATATGAATATAAAGTATGTGCAAATGCACAAGTTCCCAGCATTTACTGGTTCCTAAATTATGCCCAGCAACGCTGGGCACTGTTACTAGTAGTATAATAATGTTTTATAAATATTACCTTGAGGTAATCCTAATAAATGTATAACTATAATAATAAGTATGTCCTATGCATGAGGTTGATTGCAGGTTAAGAAGACCCCAAGGTGGGGAGACCCACAATGCTGCGGACAGCATCAATTCAAGGTGGGGAGAATGTGACGTTCCAGTACGATATACGGTCCCAAGACGTATACCGTACTGCGCCATCACACGTACACGCCGTCCAGTCGACGTGTACGCCGATGTGTACCCAAGCAAGGACGCCCTAGGGGGCAACTTGCAACGGTGCGCACACTTAGCAATGCGCGCACCTTTAGACCTTTAACCATTAAAGGAAGACCAAGGGTCATGGAAACCCTAAACCTAACTGATAGCCTACATAAGGCACCAAACCCTAACATTCCCTTTTTTCGCCTACGCACCTTATGAGCTCTCGGTCGACGCTACCGGAGAGTCAATTCCAACTCCCACGATCTGCCCGTGCGCCCGCTTGTCGGATCATCCTTTTCAACCGCATCCCCAAGCGGTCGTAGACATGGACGCCTTCCGGATCGAGAGGAGCCAACCGAGGATCGGTATTTGGTGGATTGAATAGCCTAAACCTTATTTCAGCCTTGAACCAAACGGGTTTAGCCTATTAAATCGCCCTTAGTAGCCAAGCTGCATCCTCGAGAATTGACTCTAACTAAAGAACCTAACTCTATGTATTAGATTAGTTCTTATTACTTATGTTCATATGATGGGCGGATGTATTCTGTGGACTCATTGTATTGGGAAGGGGGGTAGAGACTTAAAGCTTAGTAGATGATGCTCCTAGCTAGTCCCTCTTAGTGCATTACTAGTTTTAGGCACGCCACGAGCCCACCTGGTTGTGGGTGAAGGGGCCGGGCGGGCTTAGAATGAGGTTCGTGTTCGACCCTTGGCCCATCCCTCCGGTGTGTAAGGCCTCCGGGATCGGGAAGTGACTAGGTCTAATGGCTTGCCACTGAGTGTGGGTAAGGCATGGGCTCGACACCCGTGGGGTGGTGTTCACCTTCCAGTGGGTTAAGTCGAATAAGGGCAGTGGCCCTCTTGTCACCTTGGGTCAGCATGTAGATCTCTGGAGGGAGTGATCCCTACCTGCCCCATTGGGACTGGGGAGATGTAACCCAGGAATAGCCCCTTTGGCTATGCACCCGGCGGGCTATAGTCAGGTCCCAACACTTTTCAACCTACTCTGCAAAGTGTACACAGGAGGGGCGGATGGAGTGGACAACCCTAAGCCATGTTCCTATGCCAGCCCCATCCATTGTCATGATTCTGTCTGCACTGAACTCTGGAGACCCAAGCTAGTCAGTCATTCCCTGGAGTCTGAGCCTTGGGTAGGAACTTTCTTTGTATTGTGCTGATCTTTGTCTATGCAGATGTTGATGTGCCACCCTTCGAGGTGGATATATGATGTTATGTTACTGACGTGTATGGTTACGCTTCCGCAGCTAGGTAGGCCCTGAGGAAGACGGGGTAAAATGACCCCTTCACTCTTCCCACTGTGGACTCTAGACGGTCACGGTGATATGTGGAGGGCCCTGTATCAGTGTGGAGCTGGTGCGGGGGATGAACTCTTGTTTGTATACAGTGCGGGCATCGTATACGAGTCAGTGTTGTATAAATACGCATATTTTACATATACCAAACGTATTTTTCGAAACAAACGTATTATACGTATGTATGATAAAAACGTTGGTCAAAAATTTAGTAGTTCTTTTATCCTTGCTTTTTTTTTTTTAATATAATATATTATATTTGTTAATATCTTAGGTAAATCTTCTTTTTTCTTCCATTCATACATTTCTCTGTTGCCCTAAACGCCGCTCGGACGGAGTAGATGATCATGGCCTGAGATGACAAGGTGAAGACCTGAATGCTAAATGAAGACATGAATTTATGTTACAAAACTTATAACTTCATAATTTAAGTTTACTTTATGACTTTCTGTTCTGATAATTTGACCTTCTAAGCATTTTGTCCGCTGAATTTCTGAGTAATTTAAAACCCTTCACACACACCAAAAAAAAAAAAAAAAAAAAGAGAATTTTTTTTTGTAAAATACGTTTGTATTGATACATACTTGTAAAAAACGTATGCATACGTATTTTTTACATACGTACAAAACGTTTGGGACAACATTGATACGAAAGTAGGGGCGTCCACGGATGGCATCACGACTTTTGCACGGAGTCATCGCCCGACTCATCTATCGCGGATGATGTTGACCTTCCTCGCCCACACCCAAGAAGCTATGCGAGTCTCATCGGATGCCCTAGACACGATCTCAATGGGGCTGCATACATCTTGGCGTGAATCTGGCCAAGACCAGGGTGGTTCTCATATCCTCTTTACTCACCCCACGCCTCCTGCACTCACATATCGGGGACAGCCTGTGGAGGCCACACCCACCTACAAGTACCTAGGGGTGGATTTCCCATCCTCGCTCTGTTGGGGGGCGTCCATCCGCTATGGGTGACAAGGTCGAAAGCGCTTTATGCCATGCGGAACAACGATCACCGGCCGAGCTCTATGATTGGGGCCATCGGTCACATCCTGTTTTGGACATTGGTCGAGCTGTCATACATCTCAGACGGGTCGAGGTTTGGGGCCCGGTCGTCTCTTTAGCGACCTGGAATGACTTGGAGCAAAAGAGAAGGCATTTTTATTGCGAGCACTTAGGGTGAAACCTTCAGCCCTATCGATTCTGCTGCCGCAGAAACCGGATTCTTGCCACTTCAATCCACAGCCCTTGATGGACACATCGCCTATTTTCGTAAAGTGGTTAATATGGGTGATGTTCGGCCCCGCGACCCGGCTTACGTTGTGGCAATGGGCCCAGCCGCTCGGGGCCCGCTGGAGGGGTAAGAGAGATGGTTCGCCAGATGGAACGTCGCGAGGAGCAATGTGCGTGCGTGTGGACACCGAGGCCCGATCGTGGCGGCCGCGGGAGTACACGGGACGCTTGTTTCCTTGGCAAGCTCTGGGACCCCGGCGCTTTAGAGCAGGTCAAAACGGCCCATTACAAGGAGCACATCAACCCCGTGTTAGCCCGGGGCCCGCAGCTCTACGTGCGTTCCTAGCTGCCCCTGAAAAAGCGCAGACTCATTGCCTCCATTCGCACAGGTGCCCACCATCTTCGCATCGAGACGGGCAGGTGGATTGGGGAGCCCCGCCAGGACAGGCTCTGTCAGTGCCGTCAAACGGGTGCCATTGAGGATGAGTCTCACACTTTCCCCCATAGACCGATTGGTCTCCGTGGACGATAAAAATACCTTCCTTCCTTCCTTCCTACAAAAATTTATCGCGGCGGCCAAGGCCGCCGCGAACATTTCTCTACCCCACCACGCACTCCTGTGAAGACGGATTTGTATATCTTTGGAATGGTGCAAAAGATGTTCTTGGATTTAATACTGAGGAATTTGTGTGGGAAGGTTGAGGACATAGATTTTGTTCCAGGATCATCTCCTCAAATAGGGGATTGTAGTTGATGAGACATTTTCCACCTCATATATGCCTCCCCACAACACAAAAACCCCGTTTTCCCTTTTACATTTGCCCATGGTCCTTGGTTCAAGTGCGAAGCATTTTGGTAATAGGGGTCTAGTCATATATTTGCAAGTATCCCACCATGGTTGCTCATTCAACATATTAGCTTGGCATTCTTACCCCCTCAACTTTTGTCTTAAAGTAACATCTTAATAATCAAGAGAGCCATAGACCAATTGAATATGGATAGCATATGTTAACCACCTAGTGGTTAACATTGTGCATGCACATGTTAGGTGTCAATGGTGGCAGATTGACACGTGGCATGATTAGGTAAACATAAGTGTAGGGATTAGATTTAGTTAGATGTACGGCTCAGATTTGCGGTCTACACTATATTAGACCGGAGCCTCTTCAGATGTACTCAGGTTTATCTCAAATTTGGAGAGCCTCACTTGGCCACGTTTCCCTCATTCTTTGTTCATATTTGTTTGTCTTGTTCTTGTTTTATGATCATGAGCATGGCGGCTTTGTAGCATCCGTGATCATGGATTGCTAACGCTGCGAGGTGTATGCCAAGAATCCAAACATTAAGCGCCCAGTTATGCCGGGTTAAGCTTCGTGATCACCTTCTTAAGCCTTCTTTGTTTTGTTTGTTGGCTTTGTTTGCTCTTATCCTAATCCGTTCTTGAATACTTCTTGTACACTACTCTCAACCCTTCAATCCCTTTATTTGGCCCAACCGGTTGTTGAAATGGTCCTTTTGAGGCCCCTTTGTCAATCGGTTCCTTAGCACTTACCTTATGAAAATCGTTTTCAAAAACTTCGCTTTTTATCTTTTGCCGCAAAAAGCACGCTTTTCCAGTAGGGAATTTCTGGAGTGGTGACAGCACTCCTCTCTGCAACAAAATCAAGAAAAAATCAAGTGTTTTTATCTTTTCTCTGCTGAAAAAGCTATCAGAAAAAATCATGTCTTTGATCATTTTTTATCATTTCTCTTTATCTTGGCTTATCAGAACTTTTGTGCCTCTTGCACACCCAAAAATATTTTGTCTCATAGAGGCAGTACGTGATTATCTGCATCAACAACTCTTCAGTAGCTTCCTCCATGAAGTTTTCTTGTTCAGATTATTACAGAGGGCCAGCACTTTGGCTAGCCCCCTTTTATCCAGCCCACAATCAGTATCTGCATCATAGTTCTGGTCAGTTCATCTGAAGCATACAAAGGGATTATTTCAAGGATCACTTTTTCCGGTATCTGCATCAGAAAAGATAGATAAAACTGGGAGTCCAATCTCACTATTGCGTTACACTGATCAGGAAACTTTGGTTTCATGGATTCGACCACCTTGGCATATATTTATTATCTGTTTGTCCTGCAAGTATCTGCATCATGTAAACCGAGCAGCTCATATCTATTAAGGCGGGCATCATCTGTCTATTCACGCTCTATCTAGTCATGAAAACACAGATTCACATCACGAAAACATCTTTACCACGGGACTTCATTTTGTTACTTATTTTGAAGAGGACCGGCATTTTACATAGCCCCCATCCATCTGCTCCAGCTAAGCCGATTGCACCAAAGTCTTCCAAAGACATCATCGGTTTTTCGGTTCATCCAAAAATCAGCAAACACAAATTTCATCAGTCGAAGCTTCCATTCGTCAAGCACATACCGGCCGCCATAAAACTCGCTTTTCATGCCGGCATGCCCCAGGTCGAATTCCTTCAAGGCTCATCTATCTATTCATAGTTGAAGCAGTAATTTTCCCTCTGCATCATTCTATTCGGCAAACACCACTTCCTGCAAACAAATGGCTCCGTTACAGAATATCCGGCCAGTTGCTATCCATAGAAGCTCCCATTTCGGCACCATATCAGGATTCCCCTCTTCTGCCTGCCATCTATCTTTAGCAATGTCTGGCGGTGGCGGATATTTTCCCTTCTCTTTGCCAAGTATTATCCTGCACTAGCAGCAGCAGCACATCTCGGCAAAGCTGCTCGCATCACCGCCATGAAACGGCGGTTTAGGGTTTTCTAAATTTTAGGGCTGGAAACCTATTTGGGTTGATAACGGGTCACGGTGGCCCCACGCTCACGCCCTGCTCACGGCCACGGCCACGCTCCACGCCACGGGCAGCCTATATTTAGCTGGTTGATATATTTAGCTGGTTGATACATGCCCACACTCATGTTTCCACGCCCATGCCCACGCTCACGTGTTGACCCACGCTCAACCTTTGACCCACGCTCACGGGCCCACACCCACGCTCCAGCCACGCTTCAGCCACTCTCACACTTTGCTTATTATGGCCACGCTTTTTGCTCAATATCCACGGTCTGCATAAATATTGTGACGCATAGCCACGCTTTCCTATGGTCGATCACGGGGGATGTTTTTAAGGTGTTTACATTTTGAAGGCTCCCTATAATCATTGTTTTTAAGTTTTTTTGTGAACTTTTGGGCAATATTTGTTCCAATGGACTTACCCATAATATAAGGGGATGGTCCTTATGTTTTGGCCGAAGTTCCTATGATCCATGTTCTGCATCGACATTTATTCGGATCTTCTTCGTCATCAATGCCTTCCTGAAGATCTTTTGGCGACACAACAAACCATTACCAGTACCATCATTTTCACCCCTAAATTTTTGGCACCTTATTGTAATTGTCAGACTTGTCTTATAAAAGTCTGTACATGTTTTTGTGCTAAAAACTTTTAGGGGGAGGCAGTGTTAACCACCTAGTGGTTAACATTGTGCATGCACATGTTAGGTGTCAATGGTGGCAGATTGACACGTGGCATGATTAGGTAAACATAAGTGTAGGGATTAGATTTAGTTAGATGTACGGCTCAGATTTGCGGTCTACACTATATTAGACCGGAGCCTCTTCAGATGTACTCAGGTTTATCTCAAATTTGGAGAGCCTCACTTGGCCACGTTTCCCTCATTCTTTGTTCATATTTGTTTGTCTTGTTCTTGTTTTATGATCATGAGCATGGCAGCTTTGTAGCATCCGGCAGTCATGGACTGCTGCTGCAGGGTGTATGCCAAGAATCCAAACAATAAAGATTAAACCTTTCCATATATTGGTGAACACTCTCACCATGCTTTATATGAAAGGTTTGCAGTTCAAAAATCAAATCCTGAGGATCCAAAAGCTTACTAAACCTTGCCAAGAATTTCTTGACCAATTCATTCCAAGAATTAGCTCCTAAACTCATAACATACTCAAGCCAAGCTCTAATCTCATCATTCTTGAAACACTTTTTAAAGTCAGAGAATTTGCAACCTTTCTTGTGTCCATATTCTTGGTAATACTCCTCAAAAGGTTTTAGAAAATTGTTAGCATTCATGCTTGGATCAAAAGTAGGAACATGAATTGGCATATTCAAATCAAAGTAATGACAAGGCATACCTGTGTTTGCTTGTATACTCACATCATGTGCTGCAGCAAAGGCTTCATGATTCTTCTGTGCTTCAGCATGCTCAGATGTTTCATTAGTTCTCCTAGGAGCCATGAGTTCAAACTCCAGGAAAATATCTCGGTAGAACCTCCAAAATGTTGAAGGTGTTCCTGACAAAACCTTCAACCTCAGTGGTTTAAAACCTCCAAGTTGCTTGAGGCAACCACTCTGAGTGAAAAAATCCCAAGAAGAATGCTCAAATAGTGCTCAAGCAAAGTTTTCCCTAAAGGGAAAAAAGTCTGCCTTGCAAGAATGCATGCCAAATGTAAACTAAAGAGATTTACTCATGATTCTTGATTCTAGAGCTGCACAGGACCTTGAAGGATATTGGGAAAGAAGTCTGATAGATTTTGACGAGGGCAAGCTTGTCAAATGAGCATTCCTGACCAGGTCAATTTTTGGTCAATATCCCTGGCAGAGAGCTGAATTTTCAAACTCGATAAAGGTAGCATATTTTTGTGATCTGATGCCTCAATCCCCTTGTAAAATGTTTGCACACTATGTACCCAAGAGCCCCTTGCAGAAAGATTGTCTTTGTTTGGAAATTTTGACTTTTTGATGACTGCCTGCTATAGAGTGTAAACAGCAGATAAATTGGGAATTGCCAGATGCTTAAATACTCTTTTTTGCTTTTTTTTGTGGAATATCAATGCTTACAATAACTGGGAATGATTTGATGAAGACTACTTGAGCAGAATGTAAGTGTAGAGTTGCACTAACAGATTAGTGGCTTTATATTGCAGGCATAAACTTCTATCAATGAATCAAACCAACACTATGAATACCATACACTTATACGACAGATGATTATATGCAATGCCTCTACCCTTGTTCTTCCCTTGAAGTGAGATGTGAAGGCTAATAATGCACAGAAGTGATGTCTATCACAAAATCATCAGGAAACACTCATAAATTTCTCAACAAGGCTCGGATTTTCATTTAACTCGGGATCACACAGGCAAACAATAGTAATCCCAAGCTCTAAGTCTTGGGCATGGGATAAAAAAGCTATACAATCAAGTAAAAAAGCATAAAGTTGTCAATAATTCATGCAAATCGTCATGCTTGGAAGGCGGAATCAAGCTCCAAATCAGTAGGACGGTCCTTCTTCAAGGTAATTGATCACTCTTTTACCTCAAAGCCCTCGAAAATCTTCTGAGCACAAAAGCCCCTTTTAAAATTCCCCTGTTTCATCTGATTCTTGGCTAATTTGGCCCAATGCTCTGTCTTTTAGCTTCTGTTGTGCATTCTTGGTGCTATACAGGACAATTTGGCAGCTTAGAGTCATGATTAGGTGGTTGCTTCCGACTAATTTGCCGGATCTTGGCATTTTTTGAGATTAGGGTTCTTGGCAGTTCTGTCGAGATATCCCACAGGCCAAACTCAACTGGGAAGACCAGGGTATATAACAAAAAATTAAACCAATATTATTAATAATTAACATGTTATATCCACGTGGGCCTCGGTACCTCCACCGCCCCACACGCCTAGATGTACCACGTGGCGGGGGTTGATTGGCTAAGGAATCTTGGGGGGGGGGGGTGTGGTAGATAGGAAACATTTTTTGCAAAATAGGCTAAGGCATGATTCCCAAGTTTGAAGGCCAAAATAAGTGAATTTTTTTTATTTTCTTTCTTGCAAAAAGGATCTTTTTCGATGCTCTAGAGGATGCTGAAATCTTTTTTGCAAAGGAGCCTTTTTGAATTTTGGCCTTGAAAGGGAGTATATGGATGGTGATGTGGCATGATGACTTGGCAATGTGAGGATGACATGGCAAGTGATGAGGTGTCAAACAACTTGGCTAAGAATATTTTTTCTAGTCAAAACATGAAATGAGGTGGACATGATGTGTATGACATGTGGATGATGATGTGGAGGTGTTGATGATGATGTGGCAAAGTGATATGTCTCCCTTATGGATTTAACCATGTAATTTGAAGAACTTTTGCAAAAGATATAATTCCAATGGGGTGACACGTGTATAATGTGACATGGCAAGGTGGATGACATGTATGGTGACTTGGCCTTTTTGAGTGATGTCATAGGTCAATTTAAGCATCAATGCATCTAGTTTGCATTCTCTAGGAAAATCTTGACTCTTCAATGCTTCCTTTAGATATTTCGCACTCTCTCTCACTTTTTGACTTTTAGAGAGAGGAATTTGACCTTTGACAATGTGTATGACCAAGTCAAGTGAAAATTTGTGCTTCAATAAGATGGTGATGACATGGTGAGTGTGTGTGGGATGTGAATGACATGTAAAGGGGAATTTTTGACTAGAAAAAATCTTCTAGGCCAATTTTGATTTGGGAGATGAAATGTTGGCATGGAATTTGGGGTCTCATGGGCATATCTTCATGGTAAAAGATGTGGAGGGTTTAGGATGGGAATCAAATAATGTGATCATGCCAAGAACTCAAATAATAACTTCACATACCAAGAACTCTTCAAGGGGTCTTCAAATCTTCAAATTTTGCTTGAATCACCTTCTTGACTTGCTTGAGTGACCTTGGTCAAATGTAGGTATGTTCAGTTAATAGTGCCTGGCCAACCATTGCATGAGTTATTGAATACGGCGTCAGTGGGTTTGTTGGGGTCATACCTCCAGGAGGTTATGAATGCGCGGACTCAGTTGTGTCCTCCGGGACGGTATTGAACTGTCCTATACAATTGTACAGCGTGCCAGCATACTTATTACTGCTAAGGATTTTCCCTCGAAAACCCTTCGAGGCGGGGGTTTTTTAATCATGTCAATAATACGCTTGCTGCTCTCTTTTTGTTTGGGTCCCATAGGCCAATTGGTCTCTGTGGATGTTAAAAAACCTATTTTATTCTATTCTATTCTTCAAGTCTTCTCATCAAAGTGTGCAAAGATTACCAAGAAGAAGATAATGCTAATGCTAGTGGTAATTTTATGCTTCTAAAATTATCTAGACAGCCCCAGTCCAAGGATTGGAAGGCCATTGATCTAGAATAATTGATGCGCCTCTCCTGTACAGTGCCCATTTCTTTTGCAGGCGGGCTGCCCTCACCTTGCAGAGCTCCTCCTTACGGTTACACAATTGAAGAGGGGAGAGGTCCTCCTGTACTGAGAAACTAGTCTCTCTGAGATAAAAAGAAGAGGAAGGTCAAAAGATAACTGATTTTGACCAGGAAGAGAATGCATGGTCTATCCTGATATGCCATGGCACATGTGAGAAAATATGTTCAAATAAACTAGCTTATGAAGAGGATGCACGATCAAACGAGGTTGCAAATTTGCAGTTGGGAAATTTACCATAATAACCTTAATTGTTGACTTAATTCCCAAAAAGCCCTTCGTATTTTTGAAATTCTCAAAATGCTCTTAATTCTTAACTATTTTCCCAAATAACCCTTTGCATTTTAAAATCACCATAAATCACGTTAATACAATAGACGATCATTCTTTACAAGAGAAGTGTTTCTTACAGGTGACAATGATTTGGAAGATAGATTTCAAAAATGTGACAAAAATACATTAAGACAAAAATACACAACAAAAATGTCAAATAGAATTTCTTCAACTGCGCTCATTATGGCTGCCATTACCACAACATGTGCATTTGTACACACGCTTTTTTCTACTGTCTTCTGTCCTATCTCGTTTCCTTTTAGGTCTGCCAAGAGGAGAACATATTGTAGGAGGTAGCATATGAATAAATAGCTCCACCATATGAATAGCAAAATGAGCTCAACAAGTAAGTTGGATGAATATAAAGCTCTAGACGTTGTCGCCGAAAAAGAATAACAACAAGTGCATGACCACAAGGCAATCTTCACATTTGTGAAAAGTGCTTTTTGATGATTTTTAAAATATAAAGGGCTATTTGGGAAAATACTTAAAAATTAAGAGCCTTTTGGGAATTTCAGAAATACGAAGGGCTTTTTGGAAATTAAGTCAATAATTAAGGTTATTTTGGTAAATTTCCCTTTGCAGTTTGTAGGCAAAGGAAAAAACCAACAATATTTGTATTCTTTTACAAGGTTGACATGGTAATTGAAGAAAAGAAAAATATCGGAATATCATGTTCAAAAGGCCAAGCTACCTGAGCAATCAAAGGTGCAAGAGCAAATCTAGGAGATTGTCTAATAAAAGATTGTAGAGTGCGCATTTGGTCCTAAAGCATGCTAAAGGCTGCTTAACTGATTGGCAAAACAACATAATGATCGCATGGCTTAGGCGTCAAAACTTATTGCTACAAGGTCTAGAGCAAGAAATTAAAAATGGGTTTGGTCAAAAACCAGTGTCACAGGGGTGATATGTTTAAGCTCATGAATATGGTTGGTAGGCAGTTTGTCTCTATTGCTTCTTCTTCTGGGCAGACTAGTGGGGGTACTCTTATTGCTTAGAGGATGGATGTGCAGGTCACGTACTCTGCAGCAGACAGGTTTGGTCGGTAGGCAATAATTAAGTGGTTGGAGGGAGGGCAAGAGTGGGGGATTGTTAATGTTTATGCCCCTAATCAGCCTTCTCAGCGGGGTGCTTTATGGGCCACAATCCGGAATAAGTTGCGTGCCCTTGGTGGTGGGTTGTAGGTCGCTTGGTTGCTATTAGGGGACTTCAATACGGTAGAGGAGTAGAGGATCGCTCTGGTTCTGGAACCCAGGTTGTGCATGGGTTTGAGAGGGACCAGTGGTCTCATTTGTTGCAGGATTTGGCCTTGGTTGAGGTCCCTGGGGACTTGTCTTTCACCTATTATAATAGGCAGATTGGTGCGGGCCGGGCGTATGCTAGGCATGACCGGTGCTATGCTTCCCCATGCGCACTGGATGGTGTGCCCTCTTTGCGTCGGAGTAACATTCTGTCTACCTCCATTTCTGATCATTACCCTCAGGTTGTGTCCAGTCAGGGTGCGGTTGCCTCTCAGCCCTCTAGGACGGTGTTCCGTTTGAACACCCGGCTTCTGGCTGATGCGGATTTCTCGGCTCAGTGCCGGGAGTTGTGGCTTGATACCTTTTCATCTCTGAAGGGTATGTCTGGTATGGTGACTGCGTTGGCCATGGTGAAGCGTTTTGCCAAGATCTTTGGTAGGCAGCGTGTGCAGCAGGAGCGGCAGGAGTTGCATGGTCTCTATCAGGAGTTGGAGAAGATTCGGGCGCATGAGAATGCAGTGTTGCAGCGTATTGTTGCTCTGGAGCAAGTTAAAGTGCAGGAGGCACGTGTGAATGTGGCCCTTACCTGGTTGAAGGAAGGGGACACAAGTTCGTCGGTGTTCTTCAGAGCAGCTAGGCAGCGGCGATATGCAGCATCTATGGCGTCCCTTGCTTTGCCTGATGGCCAGACTTTGGAGGATCCTGCTGATTTGCAGAGGTATATCCATTCTCATTTCTCAGGATTTTTCGCACAGCGCACTCTTCGCTATGAGCAGGAGATACAGGAGCTTGTTTTGGGGGCTGCCATCTATTCTGCCTAACCAGCGTGAGAGTTTGGAGCAGGAGCTCTCCAGAGAGGATTTAGCGGAGGCATATATGTGCATGGCCAAGGATAAATGTCCTGGGCTGGATGGCATCCCTGTGGAGTTCTTTCAGACTTATTGGGAGTGGGCTGGTGAGTTTGTGTACCAGGTGTATCTCGAGTTGCTGCAGTCTTCTCAAATGGATAGGATCTTGAATACCGCATGCATTTCCTTGATTCCTAAGGTTAAGCAGCCTTCTACTATTAATGATTGGAGGCCTATCTCCTTGTTGTCCTCTGTGTATAAGATTATTGCGAAAGCCCTGGCAAAGAAGTTGAAGCCGGTGTTGACTTCTTCCATTAGTAAGGTGCAGTCTGGGTTTGTTCCTGGGAGGAACATTTTGACTAATGTTGCCGCGGCTTATGAGGGCCTTTATTGGGCCAGGAGAAGAGGTCAAGACATTGCCTATCTTAAGCTTGACTTTGCCAAAGCTTACGATAGTGTCCGTTGGGAGTTCTTGTCTGCCATGATGTTAGCGTTGGGTTGTAGTCCACGCTTCACAGAGACAGTCATGGAGCTGCATAGGTCAGCACGGGCTACGGTGGTGTGCTAGGGTGAACCCTCCGCCTTTTCTCCTTAGGCAGAGGGGTGCGTCAGGGGTGCCCTTTGGTGCCGTTTTTGTTTACGATTGTGGCGGAGGCCTTTGTCTCGATTGTTTTGGGCTGCGGTGGAGGGGGTGGTGGATGGGCTTCGGATGCAGGATGGTAGCCAGCAGATTATTAACCAATTCGCCGATGACACTTTCCTCTTCTTGGTGGCAGAAGAGAGGAATTTGCGGAATGTGAAGGGTTTGCTGGATACTTTCTCCTTGGCCTCGGGCATTCTTCTGAATTGGGGTAAATGCTCTGCATTATGGGCCCAGCTGACTCCGCCTCCCCCTTGTTTGGCTCGATTCCCTTGGAAGGTGCTTCCAGATAATGTGTGTACTAAGTCATGGGTATTCCCTTTGGAGGGATGTTTCCATGGGGAGGGTGTGGGATGAGATTTTGCGGGGGTTGCGTAAACACCTCAATTGGTGGAAGGGTAGCAAGTTGTCCATGGCGGTAGGGATCACTATTGCCAAGTCAAGATTTGTAGCACTCATGTGTATACAGCATCTGCGATGTTAGCCCCTGAGGGTAAGATACAGGCTTTGGATAAGATTGTTCAAAATTTTGTGTGGGGCAGGAATGATGAAGGGGCGGTTGTTAAAGTGGCTTGGTGGAAGTGTCTCCACCCCCGGGAGGATGGGGGCTTGGCCATTCTGGATTCGGCACTGCATAGTAAGGTGTTGGTCTCCAAGTTTGTTTGTTGGTCTCCAAGTTTGTTTGGAGCATTCTGCAGGATGGAGCATCTTCTCCTGGTGCGGCGCTGTTGTTGCAGTCTCTTCGCCATTGTGTGGCATTTGGGAAGCCGTCTGTGCATGTGGAGTTGCCTGGGCACTGTTGTATGGTCTCCGGCCTTTCCCACATGCATCCCCTTTTCTCACGGGAGTGTTGCGGGTTTGGGATCATGTGCGTGTGCTCTTCCAGCTAGATTATGCCTCAGTTTATCACCACTCTTCTCCTCTCTTGTGGGTTCCTCTACCCCCTACGCACTTGCCCTTGGCTGCCACCATGCATGCTCGGACGCAGGCCCGTTGGAGGCGAGCTGTTTGGCTCACCTTTGTGGTCGGGTGGTCTAGCCGTGGGAGTTCTTCGAGCTCGCTTTTCGCATGAGGGGCGCGGATGGGCTATCCGGGAACAAGTGGCGGGAGTATTCGCTACACATACCTATAGTCCCTCGGATGATGTGGTGGTGCGGGTTTTGGAAGGTTCATCCGGATGTTGTGTCTTCTTGTTTTGTGCGGTCTTGTTCTACCGGGGTCGGCTATTCATGACACCGCGCCCCCGTTCAAAGTGGTCTTTGCGGTTCACGGGTTCTCGATGGCACTTTCGGTTTGGGCGTGGACATGGAGCTCACTTCCCCACCGAAAGGTTAGGGTGCTTACGTGGCGGTGGTGCACCATTTGTATTAGGGGTGAATGCCCCCGTGAGTCGGGCTTTAGGCGGGTGTGAGCCCTCTCTCGCCCTTGTTGTGGCCTTCATCGTTGAGACTGTGGAGCATTGTTGCGGTTTTATGCCCTCACTTGCGTGGCCTCGGGATTGGGTTAGGGCTCGCTTTGTGAGATTGACTAGCCGCCATTCTTTGCTTCATGTGTATCCTGGTGCTTGGCCGCTTTTGTGGCAGCAAGCCTTGCATCTGTGCGTGGCTTGATTGGTGTAGCTGATTTGAAAGTGGCGGCGGTTGTGGATCTTTCAGGGGATTCAGCAGCCTGCAGCCTCTTTGATTCCTCGACTCAGGTACAAGCTATTTCAAAGCTTTCTGGTGTTCCCGGGATTAGTAGAGCGGAAGCTTGCCATTTGGCGGGACTTCTTGGGTGTTGTAGATGGTGATGGTCGGTTTGTACAGCAGTAGAGTTGCAGTTTTTCTGTGAGTTTGTTGTGGAGTGTCGAGGTATCGCTGTCTCTTTGGGGCAGTTCTCCTTCCTCCTCACTTGCTTTGTAACATTACCATTCTTTTAATATATTGATGACATAGTTCTTCAAAAAAAAAAAAAAAAAAAACCACACTCAAAACAGATAATAGCCACTATACACCAAACCAAGATATTATGGCCTTGTGAAGTCGAAAACACCTGTTAATGTTGAGGTAGGACCTGTTCTTTGGTAAAAACATCAAAATCCAGTCTTCTAGAGCAAATAATAAAGTGGACGAAAATAATGCTAGAAGAGCAACCTAGGGAGTGGCCCATATAAAGACGTAAGAAATGCGAAAGGAAATGAAATTCGAATTCAAGCTCAGGAGCTGATGAAAGGGCTTTCCATAAAATTGAGGAAATTCTGAATAATCTAAGAGTTATTGGATAAAAGAAAGATTAATGAAGATAATATAGCAAGAATGGCCATAAGATCGTGAAAGAGAGAATTCATACAGGCAGGCTAGAGCAATGAAGCAAGAATTAGGGAAAGAGAGAATCAAGCCGGGGAAACGAAGTAAGAGCTTTGAATGCAATAAGACTAATAACTTGAAGGTCTCTATAAGGAGGGGGATCATAGGATGACAATGGAATACACATGCCCAATGGTCTGGGTTGAGTGTAGCAGGCTTATAATTTACCTTCAGAAGGCGCAAAAGACTGGAAACAAAAAGACAACAGTGAAGAGTTACCACTTGTAACCTCTACTCTTATGTCTATGGGTCGGGGCAAGAGCCACAACAATTGAAGCACTAGTTACATGAGCCATGCCAAAAAAGGAAATAGAGAGGACGACAAATCAATAAAGAAGACGAATAGACAAGGAAGAAATAATAGTTTAAGGACAACAAATTAAAGAAGGTATCAAGCGCAAGGTGTAATAAAAAGATACCATTTAAAATAAATTCCCATAGGAAAAGACAAAGATGAAATAATAGTTTAAAGACAACAAATTAAAGAAGGTATCAAGAGCCGAAAGAATTCGTCTGGGATAGGTAAAAACAAGCTAGGGCAATGAAGTAAGTAGGAGCTTTAAATGTAAATCCCAGACGTAACAAAAACTAACAACTTGATGGTCCCTAGAAGGAGGAGGATCATAGGATGACAATGGAATACCCATGCTAAATAAAAACAAAGACAACTTGCAAACTTAAACAACAAATTAAAGCTAGATAGGGAATGGAAAATAGATACCCATTATGCTTGCAACACAATGGTATTTTCCCATGGCATGTCGAGAGACCCAAGTGGATAGTTAATAATTCTTGTTTATGTAGAATACGAAGTGTGGACCACTATAAAAATACAAGCACAAAAAAGTTTGTTATTGCAGCATCTGAAAACAGGAAAAAATTGGACGCCCGTATTTAGAGTTCGGGATGTGGTATTTTCGGACTTTTTTGGTGGTATTTCTGGACATCCGTTATCAGCCAGATGGTATTTCCAGCCAAAAAAGGTGGTATTTCTGGCCAAAAAGAGTGGTATTTCCGGCGAAAAAGTGGTATTTCTGGCCAAAAATCAAGCGTGAAAGTATGCGACAGAGCTGAAATCTTTGGTTCAATCATTCATGCAGCTCCGTGGACGACTTGAACTGCTTCAAAAACCCTTCTAATCACTTTGTCTGCCTCTTTAACGTTGGTTTGATGAAGGGAGGAAGTGATTTGAGCTCAGATAGAGCCGGATTGATCCAAAAATGCCCCAAAACAGTTGGTTCTCGGCTTGAAACTGTGAAGTGTACAATGTCTGATAACGGGTGGCCGGAAATACCACAAAAAAAAGTCCAGAAATACCACATCCCGGACTCTAAATACGGTGGTCCAAAAAAATTTCGATGGCACAAAACTAAAAGGCCGGAATCGATCCACCAAGCAGTTATGGAGTACCGACAGGTTAGATTTCTTCTAGTTTCAAGGCGAATCCAAGTACTTAGAAACCCAGATGAAGCAGAACAAAAATACATTTTTCCGAGTAAATTTTTTGTCGACCCCACCAGGATTTCCAGATCCAAAGGGCGTTGCATTGCTAGACGGGAAAAGCTACTTGGGATTTACCTAACTTAACGAGAATTTGTTGCAATCGATTTGGGGTATAGGAAGCGGGAACGTTGAACAAGTTTGCTCTGATTTGCTTGCCAAAAAACCCAGTGACCTACAGATCGTATTGATCCTTTGTTGAATTCAAAAACTATTGGTGGTAGACAAGGGCGATTGTATCTGATAAAGGAGAGAAGCAGAATAAAGAAGATGATTTGAGAAGCCATATCGGAAGCATGGTGGATTGCAAAATTTGATTGCAAGGGCTGCCAATTTTGATCATTGAGTTAGTTGAATAGATTTGGAGGACGTTGGAATCAATTCGAAGGTACTGCCATCTTTTAAGAAATCATCATTCTTGAAGAAAATATCTGACAGACTTAAGATATTTTGCCAACAATTAGATGAAGGGGCTAAAAGATCTGTGACATTCCAAGTATTTATACGGTACATGTATAAATACATATGGTGGTGATATATCGCAAAATTGAAACTTCTATTCTCAGATATATTAGTTTAAGTGACAGTGGGTCAACTGGACCAAGAATGGTCCCCGGGACCACTCTAGTGTTAAGTTAGATTGTATGGTTGGGACATCTAAGTACCATAGGAGGTCAATATTCTAGGTTTTACCCAAGTGTTTGTAAACATTTACAAAGTTAAGTTGTTGATCACTTCACATCCTACTCTAATATGCTAGCTGGTAACTAGTCTGGCCCCATACCCTTTGTACAACGGTGGTTGGTACATCGCACCTAACCTGAATTTGACATTTCCAACCATTATACTCTGTATAAACATTTATATCTCCGCATATGTAATTTTTTCCTAATCTAAAATATAGTTTTCTTTTATGCTCGAAGATCCCGAGATATGGAGGACGGATTTAACCTTACAGCTTGCTGACCGTCCGACTGAGTCTCCTGACATGGTGATTGGCGCTTGGCGGTTTACATTATTCCTACAGATCTGGTAAGATTGGTTTTCTGGAACTAATCTATTTCCCAGTAACATATATGCTTGACGAATTTTCTTCATGCGTGTTGGAGCTAGTAGTTAGTTGCTTGGAAACTTCATAATCCTAACTTAGGGTTCATTGATAATTTAGGAATCCCAATATAGTTCAAATGTGAAACTTGGATTCAGATCAAAACTCGCTTATGTCTAGTTCAGACGAAGAAGCTTTGAGAGAGGAGTTCCTACAGGCAGAATTTCTTGTTTGCTTATCCGACTCTGAGTTTGTTGAATACAACAAAACCATAGCTGGTCATAAGGGAGGTAAGGGTCAGAAGAGAAACTCATATGGAGCTAAGGCCTTTAATGGCAACAAAAAATACAGTGGAGGTTCCAGCAGTCTACACAATAATTTTCATGCCAAAGATCCCGTTATTGAGCTATCTCTACCCGAAACACAACAAGAAGAAGAGTATTCTTCTAAGAAGGAAGAATTCCATGTATTTTCTTTAGTTCTTAACCTTAAATCCGGTAGATTACTGGAAACCGTCCGGAAAATTAGCTTCTCCTGAGTTAATCGAACATGGATCTGGGGTATTTTACCATAATACAAGTCTATTTATTTTAGCTATGGCTCCAACTGAATTTTAAATTGTATCTCATAGTAGAAGTCTATTCCACCATGTTCCTCCTTGCCTATGCAATCATTGAACAATGTGTGTTGCCTATAGTCTGGAAGATCTACTATTCTTCGATCATCATGCTAACTATTGTCCTTAACTAACTAACATAACAGTGCTGGTTCCCGTGGACGTAAAAATTCTCTTATCTTATCTTATCTTATCTTATCTTGTCAATAATCTTTCGTCCAATGGGTAATAACTAATACAGAGCCAAGAGGAATATTTTATGCCTCACTCTTTGACTAGTTGAAATGGCATCGATCCGAGCCATCGGATTGGCATTTTGGGAAGGGACGAGCCATCTATATACGTGATGTTTATTGTTGTGGCCGATTATTGACGTCTTCTCATATCAACATCTCTTCCTTGCCTATTGGTTCTCTCCCTATCCTTCCTTGTGTATTGTTTTGGGATTGTTCCATTTTTACATGTTTATTTCCATCTAACGGTGATATCATCTTCTACTCGTGGGATAATGTTCTTATTATTTCTCCGCCCATTAGGTGATGCTGTTCATTTTCACTTAAAACGTGATGCTATTTCCTTTTCCACCATTTCATGATGCTTTTTCCATATAGATATTTGTTGTTGATACTAATCTCTCACATATGCTTTCTATAATTTCGTTTCTCGTTGTTTAGGTGGTCGCTCACCTATCGTGCACAGTGTTCTTGATTATTCTTCCTAATCATTAATAGGTGCTTCCCATGTGTACTACTTTTTTTTTAGGGTTTTTTCCCTCCTAAAGGTTCGCTCAATCTTGTCTGAGGTCATCACCATTTCATATTTGGTTCCTCAGACATCCATCAAGGTTGTTAGCGACATTTTCTCATCAGGGTCTTCCTCAAAAATCCAAAGGCGAATTTTATTTATCCTAGTGAGAAGTTGTCGCAAGTGCCCTTAATATTGCCGGAGCATACTTTGTTATTTCATTTCTTGTGGGGTAGCTCGACGTTGTTTCTATGGTAAGCTTCCCACACATTCTCTTTAAACATTGTATACTGCTGTTGTGATGAATGATAAGCCTATCTATACACTGTCTCCACTATAAGCATGCAATCTGGTAAGCCAAAGGATGATGGGATGATGGGGAAGCGCAAAAAAGAGGACTATTGCAATAGGGAGATCAAAGAGATGGTAAGCACTGGTAGAAATCAAATAATGAAGAAAAGTTACAAGGCAAGCTATAGAGGGTAGGCAAGCCAAAGAAATGGTATAGCCACGCTCTCATTCTAGTTTGGTTATTCCGAGATCATCATTTCACGTATCTTTTTTTGGAAAAACCTCTTACGGCTTACGGCTATCTAGTCGAGGTATAGCCGGGCACAAGTTGGACCCATTCGGAATGACGAATAAACATGTCAACATGAGACGTTGAAAAAGAAAGGTCAGGCCAATTTATAGCCAAGGCTGGAAATTAAATATTAATATACATTTATTTGTTTTGAAGTGTGCAGGACAGGTAAATTGTCTACTTTAGATTATCTACAAGCATAGTTGTTGAAAAAGATATTTTGGGTTTCATAAATTTAAATGAAAGAAACATATTGGGACATACATTTTGTTTAAGGAAAACAAACTTGTAAAATGACTAGAATCACACGATTAGAAATGTGTTAAGTAGCTAAGTGAGCAAACATCGAAATCTTAAATAGATTCATTTAGGCAATTTTAAGGACAAGATGTCTAAGTTGACTTGATGATAAAGAATTTGCCCATGAAAGTAAGCTATTAGGTTTAAGAGCAGTCTGATTGTAGCTATAAGATCTTATGTAACAATTTCTAAGAGATACCTCCATGTATGGCAAGCATATAGCGTGAAATCTTGAAGACACCTAAGACATGACAAATCAACATTATAGGCACAAAAGCCTTAATTAGAGGAAAATAAATTTCTATATGGTTGTCTCTTACTGTGAATTCAAGGTTGAGACCGTGAGACCACTTTATAGATGTCGTCTGAAACCAAAATTCTGATTTATCAGACCTTTAAGTAGTAAGAGTGCACCAGTTTTTTAATCAACCAATTTTGGAGAATGAGATTGACCGTAGATGATGACATTAGTCAATTACCAATATCATTTGTCTCTAATGTAACATGTAAAATGATTCTAATCACTCACATTCAAAGGTTACACAATAGAGGTATTATGGAAGGAAAGACTTTGAAGCCAACAAATAAAGCCTAGAACTTAGTGGATTAAGAAAAAATTTACATAAGGTGTTTTCTATAAAGAAGATCTAATTACTTTGAAGCTTAATGTGAGAATGATTTGAATTCTTGCCCTATTCTATGATCTATAAGCAGAGTGGAAAATGAAGCGAGAATGAAAACACTTTAAGGAATACTAGAAATGAATAGCACAAATATATTGGTGTACCAGAAACAAATAGCACAAATCTTATAACAAGAGGCGAGTTCAGCGTCCCGCTCCATGTTGGATGCCAACATGCTTCAAAAGCATCCATACAATAAATATTTGAAACCCCAAAAACAAACCAATATTTAACCAAGTGCATGCAGAGAAAGAGACTCATGACCACACAATGTCTTGATGCAATGACATAGCAACATGTGTTTCTCTAACCAGGGAATCTTTGGACCCAATGTGCAAAATTTTAGACCAACGATGTTTGCTCAATATGCGCCCATTCAAAGGTATTACTTCATAATTCATCTAGATAGGTAGGATTCATCTTATGATTATTTTAAGTCACAACATTGACCATTGTATGCCATTTTTGATGTAACTCCAATTCATGATGTCATAGACGAGCATAATTTCTTGACAAATGTTTATAGTGTGCATATAGCTTAAAAAAACATTCTTGTTGAAGAAGGAATAAATGATGACGTAGAGTATGATTTTGCTATAGTGAAGTTGGAAATGTCAACGGCAATGACTCAACACATGTTTGAGCCTTCCAAATAATTGGACAAAATAGCTAGTCTTATCCATATAGGTTAATGAGTCCAAAAAAAGTACTAATGTATATATGGGACTAAGCCTTTGAGGAAGCGATGCACATGTAAGCAATACTATTGAAATTTGGGGTCTACACTCCCGGGATGATGATGTTGTAAGATCTAAAAGCCAGCCGTAAAGGCATTTTACTATATTATGCTTGATGTGGTAATGCTTGAGCCTCTTTATCACTTGCCTGTTTAACATATTGTAATATTCTTATCTGCAGTGATTTCCTTTCCTGTCGTTTGTCTTAAGGCCTAGTCTCCTTACTCTAGTACCTTTTCTAATTCTGGCCTCTCTCTTTTCTTCTCAGAAATCGAACTTTCCTACAGCTCCACCTTTAGCTAACTCTGTAAACTTCTGAAGCTTATGTAAAACAAAACCTCTAATTCATCTTCGTCAGTTTTCAATTCCCTTCCCATTCTTTTTCTTCACTGAGCACGCCTCTCTGCATCTCTGCTTGCCCAACCCTTTCTGCTTGCGAACTTCTCTACTGCCCGAACTTTTTTGAGGGGGAAAACAACCCGATTTGGGGCAGATGTTTTCTGGCCCCTTTACCTTTTCATACGATTTTTGTTGTGATCCTTTATTTTTAGGTAGTTGGATGAGATCTTGTGACGCTCCCTGAATATATACGACCCCCGGCCGTATACATACGGGGACTTTCCCCTCCCATGGCACCCAACTTGCCATGAGCAGGGCCCTCCGTCTGACCCGGGCCATCTACGTAGAGATGCTCGGGTGAACGACACGGAGGTGTCATTCGGCCCACGCCTTCGATGTCGCGGAATCATGAATCACCACCAGCATAAATGTCATTGTTCAGGTGTTAGTCTGCTCTAATGAATACAAGGATTAGCACACAGCATAAATTATATATAAATAACCACCACGAAGGGTGGCGCATCCATCCCAATAACAACGGCAAAGAATATGCATCTAACTAAGAAAACTCTACCCCGGCTCAGACTCCAGTCAGGATCGACTGACGGCTGGGCCTCAAGAAATCAGCAGACCGAATCTTGGCATGGCGTTGGCTGGCATAGAACATCGGCGGGGGTTGTCCACTCCATCCGCCCCTCCTGTGCACGCTTTGCAGATGGGTCGATTCACGCTATGGCTTCGCTATAGCCTTCCGGAGACGCAGACTCAAGGTATCACCCTTTGGAGCCTACTCCAGGGTTCGTGACGCCCCGGTCCGATGAGGCAGGTCAGGGAAGCGTCCCCTTCCAGGATCACAGTGGTTCCATGGGTGAGCTAGAGAATACGTGCCGCATCAGCGACCCCCGCATCCGTACCCAACTTACTCACCCTAATTCTACTCAAAGTGCAAGATGCTCCATACGGATCACACCTCTACACCCGTGGGAGTGTCGGACCCATACCCGCCCTCACGTGGCCGGCTATCGCCTAGCCCAATGTAGGGGTCTCGAGAAAAGCCTTTATGTTCGTGCAAGACCCCACCCCCACTTCACCACTGTGTCCCTTATCTGGTGCTAAGCCAGACCATAGCATCTACGACCCGATGGTCTCTTGTACACAGGCCGCATCAAATGGGAATATTACAGGACTCTATCTAGGAGCATACTATCATATATGAGCTCAGAGGTCTCTCCCCACCCTTTAAACCCCTGTTTAATGGAAACTACTGAACTACTCCATAGATTCATCCATCATTTTGTAACAGAGCACCATTCATAATTGAAATATAATCCTACTTACCAGAGAAGGGTTAATCTCAACAAAGGAAATCAGAAAAGAGTACTTGGAATACTATCCTACAATTCACAAGCTAAACTACCACTAACCAGTGTTTCTGCTGGAACCGTTATCGTGGGGTGCTTCCATGGTGACGTACGGAGGGTGGCAGCAATAGCTAAAAGGTGTTTGGCGATTCGGGAACGATCAGCAACAGTTCTTGGGTGCTCAGCTGCTTCTTGGCGCTCTGCTGGGTCGAATTTTGGGTAAGATGAGGGTGGCGCTTCCCTTTGGTGGCTCAATTTAGCAACCCCCATGCTGACCACTCGGGTTTTGCCAAGTGGCACCTTCCCAACCCATTAAATGACTTACTACTTGTGTTTATATAATTATCCTTTATAATTAGATTAACATAGCTACTTAAATCCCTTTTGGTCAACCCCTTAGGTTACCGTGCCCCATGGTGGCGTACGTTCACTGGGTGACGTGTCAATGTATTTATACATGTACCGTATAAATACTTGGAACGTCACATTCTCCCCTCCTTATAATTAATGATGTCCTCAGCATTGGGGTTAGACATTATGAAAGAAGGTAATTCCCGACTTCCGAAGGTAATATATATTAAACTTTAAAGTTGAAAATAGTTTAAGCACCAAGGTGCATTTCACATGATTATCATAATCAAAAAGTTCAAGGACCTAAGTCCAATACCAACATGAGAGTAATAACAAACAAGACGTGTAAATAAAAAAAACTGAAGAGTTCGGCCATCAGCAACCCTCTAACATGGGCAGGTCACGTACTGCTCACTGGCCTGCACATGTCAGTATATCAGTATATATTATTAGATTGTAGTTGAAGGGACCACCCCCTTTAGAGTAATTAAAAGAAAACTCTATCTACCAGGGAACCTATCATGCCTATGGTTTGCAATTCACTGCAGCATAGGGAATGGTCAAGTTCCCCTTATAGCCGAGATGAATGCGGCCTATTACTATATGGTCTCCAAGCAAGTCGTGGTCAGGTCAATATTAACAGTACACCACGTCCTAGAGAACACAAGGTGATCTCATCATCGGTAACTATTATTATTTACGATGCATCCACCCCTCTAGGGCGCTACTCTTGGCAATCAAGCTTCCAAGCTTACCGACGGGTGCGGGGTTGATAGCATCGTTGATGGTGCGGCCTTGAGATTCCCGCATGAAGTCCGGATAATGCTTGTCAAGGTCTATCTTCATCACCCAAGTAGCATCCTCAACTGGTAAGTGCTTCCACTTAACCAAGTATTGCAACATTTGAGTTCTTCTGGTTTGTTTATAAGCTCGATCAAGAAGAGCTTCGGGCACTATCTCCAGCTGTTCCTCCGTCATTTCTAGGAGGGTTGGGGTATCAAAAACCTCCTCTGGATCAGGGGTGTGTTGTTTCAGAAGACTCACGTGAAAGTCTTTGTGGATCTTCAAGCGGGGTGGCAAATCCAAGCGATATGCCTGCTCTCCAACACGTTCAATAATTTTGAACGGTCCAGCCCATCTGGGTGCCAACTTCTTGCAGTTGCCGATCTTAAGCTTGGCTTGTTTTACTTTAATCTTAAGCCAAACTGATTCACCCACCTGGAAAACGCGTGGAGTTCGGTGCTTATCGGCTACACTCTTCTGACGATTGCGTGCAGCTAGTAAGTAATCACGAACTTCTTCGACCAGAGCCTGCATCTCCAAAAGGAGTTGTTGCGAAACCTCCACTTTAGAAACGGGGTTATGCCATGTGTCTGGAGTAAGACATTGATAACCATAGTTTATCATAAAGGGAGACATTCTGGAAGATTCCTGTTTTATGCTGTTGTAGGCAAACTCAACCAGATAAATATAGTCTGCCCACTGTGATTGCTTACTCCACACATAACTTCGCAGCATATCCTCTATAATGCGATTGGTACGTTCTGTCTGACCATCTGTTTGAGGATGATATGCCGTACTCATAGCAAGTTTGGTCTGGATGGTGGCAAAGAAATCTTTCCAGAATGCACTTACAAATTTGGGATCCCTGTCGGATATAATAACCCGTGGCATTCCGTGTAATCTGAAGATCTCCTTGGCAAATAGTAGAGCAGTATCGAAGGCTGTATCGGTGGTACGACATGGCAAGAAATGAGCCATTTTCGACAATTTGTCGACCACTACCATTAATGCATCGTATCCACGGAGAGTACGGGGAAGGCCCACAATGAAATCCATGGTTATGACTTCCCACTTGGCGTTGGGCACATCCAGAGGTTGCAACTCGCCTGGAATCCTTAACTGCTCAGCTTTTGTTTGCTGACATACCTGACATTGCTTAATATATTGGGCAATATCGTTTTTCATAGAAGGCCAGAAATAGCTGGAACGAATCTTAAAGTAGGTCTTCATGAAACCTGTGTGTCCAGCTATAGGGCTATTGTGTGTATCATGGAGAATAAGCTTACGTACTCCTGAAGTGTCAGGTACACACAACTTATCCTTGTAATATAACAAGTTGCCTTCTTTCTTATACGAACGGAAAGCTTCACGCTCCTTATCTGTTCGAGCTTCCTTAGTCAAGCTATTCCAAACTTCACAGAACTCGGGATCCGTGGCGAAGGTCCGTTCTATCTGTTTTCCAAACTCACTGGTGAGTGTAGAAATTGCATTACAATGGGTTCGGGTTACCAAGGGATGGCGTGACAACGCATCCGCAACCACATTGTGCTTGCCAGGTTTATACATAATTTCAAAATCATACTCCTCCAGAAATTCCATCCATCTCCTCTGACGGAGGTTGAGATTCGGCTGGGTGGATAAATAACGTAGACTTTGATGATCCGTATCCAACTAGAATCTTTTACCAAGAAGGTAGTGTCTCCATATCCGCAGGGCACGGACAACGGCTAACAATTCCTGATCATGAGTAGGGTAGCGCTGCTCTGTCTCGTTCATTTTCTTCGAATCATAGGCAATAACCCTCCCCTCCTGCATTAGGACTCCACCCGTGGCAATCTTACTGGCATCTGTTGCCACTAGTTTATCCTTCTCAGAATCAGGCAATGTGAGAACTGGTGCTGAAGTTAAGGCATCTTTAAGCTGCTGGAAACTTGTTTGAACCCTTGCCTTCCAGTGTTCTATCCAATCCTTCACCTTCTCATGCTTTGTAAGATTCGTAAGAGGTGCTGCAATTTTTGCAAAATCCTTTACAAATTTCCGATAATATCCTGCTAATCCCAAGAAACTTCGGACTTCGGAAACATTTCCGGGGATAGGCCATTCCCTTACGGCCTCTATCTTTGCTGGATCTGTAGCAATTCCCTCTGCCGAAATGACATGGCCCAAATAGTCTACCTTCGGAGTGGCAAACTTGCACTTAGAGAACTTGGCAAAGAGCTGATGTCGTCTTAGCTTTTGTAGGGCCAATCTAAGATGTTTCTCATGCTCCTCTAGGGTCTTACTATAGATGAGAATGTCGTCAAAGAAGATAACAACAAAATCATCCAAGTATTGTCGGAATTCATCAATCGCATGAAAGTTGCTGGGGCATTAGTTAATCCAAAAGGCATAACTGTGAACTCATAATGCCCATATCTAGTGCGAAAAGCAGATTTATGAATGTCCTCCTCTTTAATCCTTATTTGATGGTATCCGGAGCGTAGATCAATCTTTGAGAAACACTTAGCCCCTTGCAACTGGTCCATTAGATCATCTGCTCGTGGCAAAGCATAGCGATTCTTGATGGTATGCTTGTTAAGTTGCCGATAATCAATACACATCCTCAAGGAGCCATCATTTTTCTTAACAAAAAGAATAGGAGCGTCGAAAGGCGAAACGCTAGGTCGAATGAAACCTAGGTTTAATAACTCCTGAAGTTGCTTCTTAAGCTCTGCCAATTCTGGAGGACTCATACGGTACGGGGCCTTGCTGGTAGGCTTAGTACCTGGCTCCAAAGCTATCTCACATTCCACCCCTCTAAAAGGAGGAAGCTTCTGGATTTCATCTGGAAAAAGATCACCGAATTCTCGGAGAAGATGAGCAATCCCCTCTGGCAAGGTATCGATTACTTGCTTCTGTTTAGCATCTGACTCAATGGAGGCAAGCCTAATGACGCAGAGGAGCTTTTCCTTGCGTATAGCTTTATCTAACTGCCTGATGGACATAGACTGCATGATAGGGTTGAATGGTTCACCTTTTATAGTCACGCGGGCTCCATTAGCGGCGTTGAAGGTAACTTCCCTTTTTTTTTTTTTTGAAGAACTGTGTCAGCAATATATTAAAAGAATGGTAATGTTACAAAGCAAGTGAGGAGGAAGGAGAACTGCCCCAAAGAGACAGTGATACCTCGACACTCCACAACAACTGCAACTCTACTGCTGTACAAACTGACCATCACCATCTACCACACCCAAGAAGTCCCGCCAAATGGAAAACTTCCGCTCTACTAATCCCGGGAACACCAAAAAGCTTTGAAATAGCTTGTACCTGAGTCGAGGAATCAGAGAGGCTGCAGGCTGCTGAATCCCCTGAAAGATCCACAACCGCCGCCGCTTCCAAATCAACCACACCAACCAAGCCACGCACAGATGCAAGGCTTGCTGCCGTACGAGCGGCCAAGCACCAGGATACACATGAAGCAGCAATTGTTGGCTATTCAATCTCACCTGAAGCAGCCCCGACCCAATCCCGGCAACCCGCAAATGAGGGCATAAAACCGCACAATGCTCCACAGTCTCACGATGAAGGCCACAACAAAAAGGCAAAGAGGGCTCACACCCGCCTAAAACCCCGACTCACAAGGACATTCACCCCGATACATACGTGCACCACCGCCACATAAGCACCGAACCTTCTTGGGGAAGTGAGCTCCATGTCCATGTCCAAACCGAAGCGCCATCGAGAACCCGGAAGCCGCAGAGACCACTTGCCCGAAGGGGTAGAGTGTCATGAATAGCCAACACCCGGTAACAAGACCGCACAAAACAAGAAGATACAACATCTGGATAAACCTTCCAAACCCCGCACCACCACATCACCCCGAGGGACTATAGGTATGTGTAGCGGAATACTCCCCGCCACTTGTTCCCGATAGCCCCTCCACCGCCCTTCAGCGAAAAGCGAAGCGAAAAGAACTCCCACGGCTAGCTGACCATCCCAATACCAATCCTCCAAGGTGAGCACGCGAGCTCGCCTCCAACGGGCACTGCCCGAGCATGCACGCGTGACCAAGGGCAAGTAATGCTAGGAGGTAAAGGAACCCACAAGAAAGGAGAAAGAGTGGTGATAAACCGAGGCATAATCTAGCCGGAAGAGCACACGCGCACATGATCCCAAGCCCGCAACACCCCGTGAGAAAAGGGGATGCATGTGGGAAAGGCGGAGACCATACAACAAAGGCCCGGGGCAACTCTACATGCACAAACGACTTTCCAAATGCCACACAATGGCGAAGAGATTGCCACAATAGTGCCGCACTGGAGAAGATGCTCCATCCTGCGAGAATGCTCCAAATAAACTTAGAGACCAACACCTTACTATGCAAAGCCAAATCCCGGAATGGCCAAGCCCCCATCCTCCCGGGCGGAGACACTTCCACCAAGCCACTTTAACAACCGCCCTTCATCATCCCCGCCCCACACAAAATTTCAACAATCTTATCCAAAGCCTGTATCTTACCCTCGAGGAGCTAACATCGCAGATGTTTGTATACACATGAGTGCTACAAAGTCAATCGACTTGGCAATAGTGATCCTACCTCGCCATGGACAACTTGCTACCCTTCCACCAATTGAGGTGTTTCACGCACCCCCCAAAATCTCATCCCACACCCTCCCCATGGAAACATCCCTCCAAAGGGAATACCCAACAGCCTTAGTACACACATTACCGGAAGCACCTTCCAAGGGAATAGAGCCAAACAAGGGAAGGCGGAGTCAATCGGGCCCATAATGCGAGCATTTACCCCAATTCAGAAGAATGCCCGAGGCCAAGGAGAAAGTATCCAAAGAAACCCTTCACATTCCGCAAAATTCCTCTCTTACGCCACCAAGAAGAGAAAAAGTGTCATCGGCCGAACCGGTTAATAATCTGCTGACTACCATCCCGCATCCAAGCCCATCCACCACCCCCCTCCTCCACCGCAGCCAAAACAATCGAGACAAAGGCCTCAAAAGCCACAATCGTAAACAAAAATGGTGCCAAAGGGCACCCCCGACGCACCCTCCTCCCTAAGGAGAAAAAGGCGAGGGTTCACCCCGCACACCACCGTGGCAGGTGCTGACCTATGCACTTCATGATTGTCTTCAGTAAAAGCGTGGACCACAGCCCAACGCTAACATCATGGCGCACAAGAACTCCCAACGACACTATCATAAGCTTTGGCAAAGTCAAGCTTAAGATAGGCAATGCCTTGACTCGTTCTCCGGCCCAATAAAGGCCCTCATAAAAGCGTCAACATTAGTCAAAATGTTCCTCCCAGAACAAACCCAGTACACCTTACTAATGGAAGAAGTCAACACCGGCCTCAACTTCTCGGCGGGGGCTTTCGCAATAATCTTGTACACAGAGGACAACAAGGATATAGGCCTCCAATCATTAATAGTAGAAGGTCGCTTAACCTTAGGAATCAAGGAAATGCATGCGGTATTCAAGATCCTATTCATGTGAGAAGACTGCAGAACTCAAGATACACCCGGTACACGACTCACCAGCCCACTCCCAATAAGTCCGAAAGAACTCCACAGGGGATGCCATCCAGCCCAGGACATTTATCCTTGGCCATGCACATACATGCCTCCGCTAAATCCTCTCTCGAGAGCTCCTCGCCCAAGCTCTCACATTGGTGAGGCAAAATAGATGGCTTAACAGCCCCCAAAACAAGCTCCCGCATCTCCCCGCTCATAGGGAAGAGGCACAAGCAAAAACCCGAGAAATGAGCATGCACATACCTCTGCAACTCAGCGGGATCCTCCAAAGTCCGCCATCGCAAAAAGCAAGGGGCGCCATAGATGCCGCATATATCGCCACGCTTCCTAGCTTTTCTCAAGAACACCGATTTAACTTGTATCCCCCCTCCTTCAACCAGGTAAGGGCTGCCTTCACACGCACCTCATGCACTTTAACCTGCTCCAAAGCAACAATACGCCGCAACACCAGATTCTCCCTAATGCCATCGGAAGGTGCGCCGAATCTTCTCCAACTCCCCGATAAAGACTATGCAACTCCCGCCTCGCCGCATTACACGCCCTACCAAAGACCTTAGCAAAACGCTTCACCCGCCAACGCAAATACCATACCGACATACCCTTCGAGAGATGAAAAGGTATCAAGCCACAACTCCGGCATCGGGCCGAAATCCGCATCGGCCGGAGTGGGTGTTCAAAACGGAACACCGTCCGAGAAGGCCGAGAGGCAACCGCACTCGACCGACAAAACTTGAGGGTAATGATCAGAAATGGAGGTAGACAGAATGTTACTCCGGCGCAAAGAGGGCACACCATCCAATGCGCATGGGGAAGCATAGCACCGGTCATGCCTAGCATACGCCCGGCCCGCACCAATCTGCCTATTACAATAGGTGAAAGACAAGTCCCTGTGGACCTCAACCAAGGCCAAATCCTGCAACAAACGAGACCACCGGGTCCCTCTCAAATCCCCGCACACAAGTCGGGTGTGCGAACCGTGCGATCTTCTACTGGCCTACCATATTGAAATCCCTAACAACAACCAAGCAACCCGCAACCCACCAAGGGCTCGCAGAACTTATTCCGGACTGTGGCCCACAAAGCACCCCGCTGAGAAGGCTGATTAGGGGCATAAACATTAACAATCCCCCACTCTTGCCCGCCCTCCAACCACTTAATTATTGCCCACCGACCAAACCTGTCTGCTGCAGAGTATGTGACCTGCACATCCATCTTCCAAGCAATAAGAGTACCCCCACTAGTCCGCCCAGAAGAAGAAGCAATAAAGCCAAACTGCCTACCAACCATATTCATGAGCACGCACATATCACCCTCGTGACACTTATGCTCCCGAATGCAAACAATATCGACGCAACCGCCGGTGCCAAAGAAACACGGGCCCTCTTACTACTAGAGGACCGCACTCCCGCATTCTTCCAACCGAGGATCGACCTATTCATCCTGCAGGAGAAGTGTCCAGCCCCACATGCCTACCCACCGTGCCATCAGCCCACTCCACCGAGTCAAAGATCTAGAGCCGGAGGATTAATCACGGCAATGTGACCCACGGCATTTATACGTGATATTCCACTTCCAACACGTGTTTGGAAGTCCCCTGTGCACCTCCACAAAGTCATGGGCCACAACTGTGATATTCCACTTCCAACACGTGTTGGAAGTCCCCGTGCACCTCCATAGAGTCATGGGCCACACTAGTCTCTACCTCCAACCGGGTTGCTCCAGCCACCTCATGCTCAAGACATACCGCTACTTGGGACATCCCCCAGCAGGGATCACCAGCCCCTGCCACAACCCCCGTCCCTCAGATCTAGCCACAACCAAATCATCCGAGCCCTCCCCGAGCCACCACGTCCCTAGCCCCGCCATCAAAGGGCGGCCAAGAAGAAGCCTGCCTCCCGCCTCGTCCCCACACCACCTCTCCCAACCACACCACCTGCCCAACTCCACTCCCATCGCACCCGGAGTCCTCTCGCTCAGGACCTCGTGAACCGAGGAATCCCGGCCCCATCAACACCTGCAACCCCTACCACATCACAAGCACCAGGCAGGACTAGCGGGATCATCAACAGGGTCAAATGGTAGCACAATAGATGGAAACATCCGCCGAATCTCAGAGCCATTCAAAAGCTTCAATCGGAAAAGAAAATGCCAGGGACCACTACGCACTGGAAGAGAAGTGGGCACAGTCCCTTTTCTCGCAGTCTATGTTGGCTTTTGCAGATGCCAAGCATTCCATACCAACAATGAGGTCGCATTTGCCGATATCCATCAACTCGGCACCCAAAGCAACTGGTGCACCTGGCAACTGCATCTTGAGATTGATGCGACGGCCATGCGTGTGTCTGACCTTACCACTGGCTAGAGTGACAGGCCTCGGTCGGGACCTTAATGTTTCAAGCTGTAAGACTTGGGCCATTCTAGGAGAAGCAAAATTATGTGTACTTCCCGTATCCATAAGAATTACAAAAGGCTTACTGCCTACTTGACCTATGGTGGAAATGACAAAGAGGCGACTTTCAAAGATTGCCGGTTTCTATAGCTGCAAGAATATGAGATGCACTTGTGAATGTATTCGGAGCCTCCTCCTCGGCAGGTTGTGTTGACTCAAGATCGTCCCAGTCGAGGTCGGCCATAGCCACCGGGTAGGCGCGGACATAAGGACAATTTCGCATGAAGTGTCCGGGCCGCCCACACTGAGCATGCCCTTATCTCTACGAGCCGTTCGGGCCTCTTTAGGAATAGACCTTAAGAGGTTCCGAACTTCCTTACCGACATTGTTACGCTCGGCCGGCGGCCTGAAGGTGACTTTCTTTTCCCAGGGCGGCCATAAGAGTTCTCACGAAGGGCCCCGGACTTGGCGGCGGGGTTTGTACGGTGTGGGCGGGCCGTGGGCTCGCAGTAAGGAGCTTGATGCGGATCATCGGGTTCTTTGGTGTGTCCTCCTCGAGGCTCAATGCCTTAGCCTCGGCCTCATAGAATCGATTTCGGTCTATGGCCTTAACCATCCGTTTGATTGATGGGGCCAACCCTTCAATATAACCCTCCACGCCCTCTTTTTCATTCATACGGTACATACAGCTCAGCGCATAAATTCATCGGTGTAAGCTGAACCGACATACCCTTCGCTCTAACCTATAGAAGGTCTGAATTTCTTGGGCATTTGTGCGCGGGGGCACATAGTCGCGAAAAAAAGCTTTAGCAAACTTTTTTGAACTTGCACCCCGCTTCTATCCGGATGCTTGGCTCTAGCATAGCCCTTCCACCAAATACCGCAAAAGCTCACAGTAAAAGGTTCGTGATGGCAACCTTTCCTGTATCCTTTTCTGTCATGCCATAGGACTTCCCAAATTCCTTCATTTCGTTCAACCAGGACTCTGCATTCAAACCGCCTCTAGACTTCCCGTCAAACTGGGCCAGTTTCCTATTCTTCCATATACTAGTTATGGCTGTATCGACCGTCTTGCGGTATTCCTTATCCCGGCGCTTTGCATGGTCACCAGCTGATACCGATGACTCAGAAGACACAGAAGTGGCTGATTGTGAGGAGGTGGCGCTATGAGGAACTCCGACGACGTTTAGAACGAGGTCCCCTCTGTGCAGATACAGGACCGCTTTCAGGTGGAGATGGCTGCTGTGTAGGTGGGCTTGGCGGTGGCGGAGGTAACTCCGGTCCGTCTTCTTGTATACGCTGGGGTGGATCGGCATGCAACACATACGCTTGCAACTCGCCTAGTTGCCTCTTCATTAGCATAAGTTCCTGTTCAGGTGTTAGTCTGCTGGCATTTGAGGGCGTCTGCCAAGCGGCGTTGCGTGCACCGTCTATATCCAGCATACAAAAGGTATAAGCTGACTTATGGTGGCATAAGGTCTCACAACAATGCCATTTTGGATCCGTTAGAGAAAGAATACAAAAAAAGAGTACAATGGCAAAGATCCTTATTACAGGTGAAAACAGTCATTCTATTATAGTCCAGTACATTGATAGTAACACAGGTTGATACAAAGATTTAGTACAAAACCAGACATTATACATTGGAGATTTAAAGTTCAACTCACATACAGCAAAAAAAAAAAACAACACAACTGAAGAGACCAGGCCTAGGGGTTCGCAAATGGGTACAAGATTGAGTAGCGAACACTTTCACGTACAGCTCTAACGAGCTTGTAACGTGCCCAGGCCTGAACAATAACAGGTTGATATTCCAGCATTGGGCTAATAATAAGGAGATTGAAAAGCCTCCTTAAAGCATAGAAGATTTGCCACAGGTGGTCGTTGGTGTCCTCGAAAGCTTCGTGCCTGGACATGCTCCAATAGTCCCATGTGCGGTGCAGAGTTTGCTTCAGGTCCTCGAAAGCTCTGTCTCTGAGGATATTAACTATCTCCATCCCCTTGTCTGGATCATAGGGCTCTCCTGGTGGCGGGGGTTCCATCTCATAACCTTCGTCCCATTCTGGATATTCCCCATATCTTTGGCCATAGTCCTGTTCGGGCGGCCCTGGATCATCCCTCCTTATCAGGTCTGTAATCCTCTCTTCATATTCCAGAAGTGTCTCTTCTGCAAGACAATGGAAATGAATATCGTGCGTTGCATAATTTCATTATACTCTAAACTCCAATAATTAGAAGAACACATCATGGAAAAGAATAATTTTTAATTGTATTCCTCAATACAATAATCACAGTCGATCAGAAAAGGGTATATTATATTGTAAAATGGCTAAAGAATTTTGCCAAACCAAAATTCTATAATCATATGCAATACAAAAATGCGTAGTACAATTATTTAAGAACTAGGTCCTCCCTCTCCATTTGTAGACCTAGGAGGTGATGGCGGCGGTCGGTGTCGTAGCAGAGTCACCCCTGGGTCTACTGTGGCAGCCGCAATGGATGCAACCTCTGGCGGATAGGCAGCAGCCAATGGGGCTGCTGTAAGGAGCTTCATGCTCATCCAGGGTGCAATATCTTGGCCCAAGGCCGTCAAGGCAAGATCCCGTCGTACAAGTACATATGTAAACGTACGATAGGGAAGCTTCTTGTGCCCGGCTAATGTGGAAAGAGCACGGAGGGTCCACCATGAAGCTTCGGCCTCCGGTCCTAAGCCTCGGGCTACGAAAAGAACTTGCCCCTGTCGAAAAGCTGATAAGAAGAAGCGGGTCAGGTGGTTTCCCAATATCTTCCCTTGCGGGGTCTCTGACGTGGCCACCTCCTTATCTAAGTCCATAGGGACTTCTTCCTCCTTAAGTTCCTGCTGCTCTTCCTTCAAATGAGCAGGATTATGATATAAATCCTCTCCCTCCTCATCCGAATCGGAAGGAACCTCAACCATGTTAATGTTTGGAACATGAGGTCCCATAGCTGTAAAGGCAACCGGTGAGGGTTGAGAGGCCGGTTCCTGCATCACCAGTTCCCGGAGCTGTAGCAAAGTCTCAGCCGGCTCTATGGTCTCCTGGCGGAACTGGAGTAGCTGCTGCACCTCCGGGGGAAGCTCAATAGGAGTGAAGTCGATGAAATCATCCATGCAATACTCCGCTAACTCATAAAGCACATGGTCTTTACGCCGGTGCTTAAATCCGGCCACCATGTGATAAGTCCAGATGATATCATCCAAGAGAAGATATTCTTGCCCTTGGTGATAAACAACTGGAAGGGCATCTAGCCCTGACAAGCGTGCAGCTTGCTCCCGACGTGGTGGCATCTCCTCTGCTAATTGCTTCCAACGGGCGAAGTCGCCCATACCTATATGCTCATCATCTCCCTCCTCGGGAGATTCAGGAAGTTTGCCTTTCTCTACAGGCAAAGTTTCATCCTCAACGTATTGGTCCATGAGGATGGCTAGGGCGAAGGCAACCTCAAGATATTGTCGCCCCTGATGCTGCACAACGGGCAGGTGTTTGCCCCATCTGAGCTTTCCTTTTAGTACATCATACGCATGGGTATCACCCCCTAACATAACCCGGACTACCTCCCGCTCCAGATACAATTGGGGAGGATTCCAAGAGGGATACACAAAGGAAGCATCTCCTCCATGTAAAAGTCTAAAAACCCGGCATAATCGGGGTGCCGCTGCATATTGGTGATGAGGTCTAGGCACTGGCAAAGCAAGGACCGCAACAGGTCGAAGGGCACTTGCGAATCCCAGTGCTCATTGGTACCATGCAAGAAGGTCGGTGTCGGCCATGGCGCTGGAAGGGAGGAGGAAGGAAGAAAAACAGAGACAACAAATGAAAAGAACTTTGAAAGCCCCTTTATATCCCTTTCTATTATGCTGACGTCAGCATTTTCGTATTTAGAACAAAATAAAAGGCTCTTGATATAAAACAAAAAGTTTTTTTTTTTTTTTTTTTAATTAAATCTCAAAAAGAAATATTTACAATGCGGAAACTTAGCAAAATTATGCTAAGGATGCTCCCCCCGAATCCTGCGGGCGAGGGCTAAATCCTTAGGCATGATAGTGACCCTCTTTGCGTGGATCGCGCAAAGATTTGCGTCACCAAAAAGTGCCACTAAATAAGCCTCCGCAGCCTCTTGGAGTGCCAAAATGGCAAAAGTTTGGAAGCGGAGGTCGATTTTGAACTCCTGGGCAATCTCCCGGACCAACCTCTGGAAGGGGAGCTTCTGTATCAGAAGTTGGGTTGACTTCTGGAACTTACGGATCTCCCATAAGGCCACGGTGCCGGGTCTATATCGGTGGGGCTTCCTCTGTGGAGCAGGGTTTGGAGGCGGCACCCTTGAGGCAGGCACGGTCTTGGCCCCAACAGCTGGTCGGGACACATCCACCTGCTGCTGCCTCCGGCTAGAGCTCGCGTTCTTCCCAAAAGCCCCGACAGTCTTTAATTTTTCCTTGTATTGTGCTTGACTTTTCGGGACTCTGGCTTTCTCCGGTGCTTCAGGTTATATGCTGCAGCCGGAGTTGGGCCCGGCCCACTCCGGATGCTCCCCACCTGGCGGTCCCCCGTGCTCTTCGGGCCTTCTCCTCTTTCTCTCGTTCGATCCTGTCCTGCTCTTCCCAGAACTCCCGGGCTCTCCTAAGGTCTTCTTCAACCTGAGCATAATGTTCCGCTACACTACTGCAAAGAAGTTCGAATTGTTACCCGTTGGGCATTTGGGCCATGTCAATCTGGATCGTCGTTAAGTAATCCAGACTGATATCAGGAATCGGGGCTCCCCACATGAAGCTCTGGGAAGCTTCATGCCATTGGTATGGGGGAAGTTCGATGGCCCGGCCATCAATAACGGCGACTCCATCCCCAAGGTACCGGTACTCCCTTCCTCGAGCCGCCGTATCGGCTCGCTCTATCTCCCATTTATCATCCTCCCTGGCCAAGTTCCTCATACGGTCGGCCTCCTTTCGTATGTCCTCCTCCTCGGTGTGACCTTCACATTCGGGAGGATAGAACTTTATTAACATCATGGCCAAGTCAGGTTGCTCGGCCATGGTGTAAGGGAGCTGGCGCAGGTTCAATCGGATCAGAAACGGTTCTGAAAAGTGGTAGATGGGATAGGGAATCCTATCATTGTTCTCGAACCGGTTCACCAACTCGTCCAGAAGTATGTCAATGAAAGCCGGGTTAGTAGCCATATGCCGGGCGATCAAGGCATAGATCTCGGCTATGGTGAGGGTAGAGGGGTCCAGAGCGCTCTTGGTGTTGGCCATGGCTGTGGCGCTAAGGTCCAAGAAGATAGGCGGTAAAGCGCTTGCGGCTAGGGGAGCGGTAACGAAGGCGTTAGGGTTAGCGAGGAACAAGGGCGACGAAGCAGGGTCAAATCCGGCGGCGATGGCGGGCGTCGGTTCCGGCGGGCGAAGGCGCTGAAGGCAAGGCGGAAATGAAAAACTATAACGGCCAGTTAACTTTTGAAATTTTAAAATTTTCATTATTAACTTTTTATTTTCTTAGTTATAAAAATTTTATACGGCAGAAAAATACGCGAACCATACGGTCGGGCGCCGGCTGCATTCTACGCGCTCCCACCGCAACTGGGGGTCGACGAAAAGCAAGCGGCGCCCGGGTTGACTTTCGGGCCCGCGTTGACTCGCGACGGTACGGTCGGGCGCCGGCTGCATTCTTGGCTCCCCCACCTCGACTGCAAGGCGATAAAATTCAAGCGGCGCCCGAGTTGACTTTCGGGCCGTCCTTTGACCATTTCTTCGCCAGCGACGACTGTCCTAGGGTATTTGGGGTACGCCCGATCCAATGGAACCACTTTTTCCTCCATTTAAACTACCTACAAAATTTTATAACTCTTCCAAACATGGGGCCTCCAGTCGCCCTAACTTTTCTAAAGCTACAATTCTTACTTTAATCTAGCCCAAAACCAAACATCAAAGAGGACTAACAGCACGCTAACTTAGCCTCCTCCTACCGAACTAACGAGTTAGTGTTTGGTCAGTGCTATGATTTCGAGCAACCGAAATCACGGCTCTGATACCACTGTGACGCTCCCTGAATATATACGACCCCTGGCCGTATACATACGGGGACTTTCCCCTCCCATGGCACCCAACTTGCCATGAGCAGGGCCCTCCGTCTGACCCGGGCCATCTACGTAGAGATGCTCGGGTGAAGGACACGGAGGTGTCATTCGGCCCACGCCTTCGATGGGCTCCTACGTCACGGAAGCATGAATACAAGGATTAGCACACAGCATAAATTATATATAAATAACCACCACGAAGGGTGGCGCATCCATCCCAATAACAACGGCAAAGAATATGCATCTAACTAAGAAAACACCCCAAACCTCAGGTTCTACCCCGGCTCAGACTCCAGTGAGGATCGACTCACGGCTGGGCCTCAAGAAATCAGCAGACTGAATCTTGGCATGGCGTTGCCTGGCATAGAACATCGGCTGGGGTTGTCCACTCCATCCGCCCCTCCTGTGCACACTTTGCAGATGGGTCGATTCACGCTATGGCTTCGCTATAGCCTTCCGGAGACGCAGACTCAAGGTATCACTCTTTGGAGCCTACTCCAGGGTTCATGATGCCCCGGTCCGATGAGGCAGGTCAGGGAAGCATCCCCTTCCAGGATCACAGTGGTTCCATGGGTGAGCTAGAGAATACGTGCCGCATCAGCGACCCCCGCATCCGTACCCAACTTACTCACCCTAATTCTACTCAAAGTGCAAGATGCTCCATACGGATCACACCTCTACACCCAGGGAGTGTCAGACCCATACCCGGCCCTCTACGTGACCGGCTATCAGGCCTAGCCCACTGTAGGGGTCTCAGGAGCCTTTTATGTTCGTGCAAGACCCCACCCCCACTTCACCACTGTGTCCCTTATCTGGTGCTAAGCCAGACCATAGCATCTACGACCCGGTGGTCTCTTGTATACAGGCCGCATCAAATGGGAATATTACAGGACTCTATCTAGGAGCATACTATCATATATGAGCTCAGAGGTCTCTACCCACCCTTTAAACCCCTGTTTAATGGAAACTACTGAACTACTCCATAGATTCATCCATCATTTTGTAACAAAGCACCATTCATAATTGAAATATAATCCTACTTACCAGAGAAGGGTTAATCTCAACAAAGGAAATCAGAAAAGAGTACTTGGAATACTATCCTACAATTCACAAGCTAAACTACCACTAACCAGTGTTTCTGCTGGAACCCTTATCGTGGGGTGCTTCCATGGTGATGTACGGAGGGTGGCAGCAACAGCTAAAAGGTGTTTGGCGATTCGGGAACGATCAGCAACAGTTCTTGGGTGCTCAGCTGCTTCTTGGCGCTCTGCTGGGTCGAATTTTGGGTAAGATGAGGGTGGCGTTTCCCTTTGGTGGCTCAATTTAGCAACCCCCATGCTGACCACTCGGGTTTTGCCAAGTGGCACCTTCCCAACCCATTAGTTGACTTACTACTTGTGTTTATATAATTATCCTTTATAATTAGATTAACATAGCTACTTAAATCCCTTTTGGTCAACCCCCTAGGTTACCGTGCCCCATGGTGGCGTACGTTCACTGGAGTGTTCATAAGTCATATCAACTTCAAAATCTAATAGAGAATTTCCTATACAGAATTTAGGACAAAATTATATGTTAAAATGCTCCAAAATCACCACCTATAAAGTATCATGTGGGTAATGAATGATGCATTCTTCTTATATCTACATAGAAAATTAATCTATCAACTTGCATATAGTGTAATTAAGGTTTAACCATGCAATTAACTAGATTTAAAGATGATGTACAACCATAGAATTAACACATTAGAGGTTAAAAATTTGAGTTAATTTCAAAGTATAGGCTGAAATCTCATCATTTACTAGCTAGTGATGTTTATTAATGAATGAAAGTGAAGATCGTGAAGTTTAAGTATAAGAGTCAAAACTTAAACCATATGACCTTTGATGCGTCTTTCTCAGCTTTGTGGAGAACACACTACATTTCTCCAAATAAGCCTTTCAAATGATTCAAAATATGACAAGGGACATATATATAGGTCCCCTACATAGGTTGTGTGGCTTTCTTGCAAAAATATACGGAGAAACATGGTTATTTTTACTAGTATAAAACTGGTATATCCATTGCTGCTACAAAGCATTAGAGTTTTAGTAGGATAATGTTACAAGTAGGTCATCTTTTATGTACACTATATTTTTCATGAATGCGGGCCTTCCTTTGCAATATAACTCTCCATTTTCATATTGAAATAATATACTATTTGAAAGATGTGAATATAATTAAGCATGAACCATTTATGGTCCATAACTAGACCAATTGTATAGAGCATATATCTCTCACTAGCCCTATCTATTTTGTCCCCATAATGATACCATGGTTTCTTACCTTTAACAACATAATTTTTGAAAGGTGTAAGTGGAAGTCCATGTAGATTCAATTGGCGAATAAATACCTCATAAATTCACAAATGTTTGTGCTTAAACATTGCCCTCAAATTATGCAAGCTCATCTAACCAATTAATTTTACCCCATAGAGAATTGTACGCATAAACTATATTCTAAAGTTGAGACCAAAATTGATTAAGATGTTGCCTCTATTAATTTTTAAACTTCCAGTCCTGTGGACCAATAATGGTCTGCAAGTGGAGCTGCACATAGCAGTCTAACTTGCCTTTTTATAGTTATAAACTTTCATATTTTTCTTTGAATTTTTTTCCATTGATTTCATGACATGGGACATTTTGAGAATGTGTTTTTTCAAAGTCACATCTCGAGGCATAAATCTAGAATAAACATAGAAGACATATTTGAATTTGATGCTATAAAGTTTAATCCAAATCTCAAGGTTATGATCAACAAATATTTTCATTATTAAAGTAAATAAGAAGCTATTCATATCCCAAAATCCAACTTCAAATCAATTAACATAAGGAATTTATTGATTTTAAATGGGCCTATGGACCAATAATGGGCTCAGGTACATAAACGTTTCTTGATTTCTTGTGACCATGTCTTTTGCTTTTTTAATGATCTTGTTTTTGCATTGATTTCATATCATTTTGAACTTTCATATTATGATTTTTTGGAGGACATCATAAAGTAAATTTTTCTCTATATGGGGAAATATTAATCATTATTACAAGTTACTTAAAATTGAGATCAAAAGTGGAAGTCCAAACGTCAAATTCAAGGCCAGCCAACATTTTTATGGGATGAAGAAACTTATCAACTGCTTATATGTCAAATATTAGCTCAAAATATTTCTGGTCCATCACCTGACCACTCTAGTGTTAACAAAGTATGGGCCACTTAAACATTGATAGCTCCATAGCTCCATAGACATAACCTTCGACACAAAACCAGTGTAAATGACCTTGTTCAAGCCCCCGAAAGGATGCTTTGTAATCGATCCCTATTTACAGGAGAAATAAGAAGTGAGCATTTCCAAAAACATACTTCCGGTCCAGATGCAATATGTCTTCCAATAGCCAGGATCTACTGTTTACATTTGACGAGAGCCAAACTTAAATCTCTTACTTGGAAGTCAATTATCCTAACCATTGGACAATAAGTGCAATCCATAATTCGGTGTGTTACGAACTTCTGAAAGAATAACAACATGTACTATGCATGCATTTTTTAATATGAACTCCTGGAAGAAGATTAACAAAAAAGTTCCATGGATGCATTTTTTAGGACCAAGTCCAGATGACTTGCAAACGCATTTAACTACTCAGAGCAAACTCTACTACATGCATTTGTTGGGAGTCGAACCCGGATCTATTGCTTGGAAGGCAATTATCCTAACCGTTGGACTACAAATGCAACCCAACATTTAGTGCATCATGAACTTCTAGATGAGGATTAACAAAGATGTCCTTTGCATGCCAGTTTACAACCAAGTCCAGATGGCTCTCAGTTGGACTAAAAATGCAACCCAACATTTCGTGGATTATGAATTCTGAAAAAAGATTGAACAAAGATGTGCTTTGCATGCTTTTTTAACCAACTCCAGATGACTTCCAGAGGCAATATGTCTTCCAATAGCCAGAATCTACTGATTACATTTGACGAGAGTCAAACTTAAATGTCTTGCTTGAAAGTCAATTATCCTAACCATATTGGACTATGAGTGCAATCCATAATTTGGTGTGTTACGAACTTCTGATGCTCGCGTGTTGATGCTCTCCTTCTAGCATTCAAAGCCTTGTATTTTGGGGGCATATATGATACTTGGGCTCCTCCTGGTGGAGATGTAAGGGAAATAACAAATCTTACCCTTACTCCAAGTGTTATATTTGGTTATTTACTCAAATCACCTTTCAGTGGAGAAGGTTGGATTGTTAGTGTAGACAATTTGGTAGATATAGGGACATGTTAACTTGGTTAGGTTCCGTTTGTATTTTCAGTGGAATCTGGCACATTCTAACCAAACCTTTTCGTACGGTCTAGAGAAGCAATCATCTTCCATTCATCATATGGGTGAATTTTTGTCCCAACTTGGCATGTTGTCTTGCAAGGCTATCATACCCATTAGCTCTCATTGGCACTCTTTCAAAGTGACTTGCTCGCTTGGAGTTTAGAGGCTATCATACCCATTAGCTCTCATTGGCACTCTTTCAAAGTGACTTCCTCGCTTGGAGTTTAGAGGCTATCATAGAATGTTCGCTTGGAGTTTAGAGGCTATCATAGAAAGTTCTCATTGCATGCATAATGTATATTTCCATTAATGAATGCCGATATTTGTCTATAATTTCTTGTAGATTGCCATCCTTAGTCCCTAGAGGTTAATGTGACGAGGATCATGACAGTTAATATTCGAGGACCTATATGGGTGCATCATCTATTAGTTCGTATTAATGGGATCTGTAGAAGTTAATGCTTTAATATGATGCTTTGTGATTCATTGTGTATGTTGTTTCTGATACTTATTAAAGATGTTGAAGGTGGTCGGGCATAAGTAAGAAAACTATTATAAGTTATAACAGCGCATACGTTGCAATTATATTCATCAAAAATAAAAAATATGAGCAAAGATGCTTGATACTTTTAAACTTTTGTTCAAAGAATAAGCCATCACAGGCCCTCCCCATATAACAAAGACCAATGAACTGGTGTATTTTTTCAAACTTTGCCTTTTTATCAAGAAAACATATTTCTGTGTGCATGAATGAGTTTTAGGATGCAAAAAATCTGCAATCAATTCAATGTACACTATTTACCCATCTTCTATGCTGCAGAAAAAATGGACAAAGGTTCTTAAAAATACACTACAACAATATCACAAATAATTCATATCTATAACACATTTGCATCAACGTAATATAATGCATCAATCCAACAAGCATTAATAAGTACCTTGCCACACATAAATTCCCAAGCTCTACAATGTAATAGGAAAGTGCTATCATTGCTCTTTGCAACAAATGAGAGACAACCTATGTCCAACCAATACAATTGGCGGAGGCTCATTCCCATACATGATCCTGATAACATTAATGACATCTGCACATAATGTCTCCAGACAGAAGAATACTGAGTGAAGAATGGCAACCAGCATTAAATCACAACAGAATGCAGGAAGGATAACTGAAAATGCCATTGCAGGAGGGAATCATACCAATCAGCTTCCACCAGTTGAGGACACATCTTTGGCCTATTTGTTTTGTCCGCGATATCCAAATGGGAGTTATATCATTTAATGGCATCTCAACTTTTGAATATTGTTGGCCGCCAATCCATATTATTTGGACCATACCCTTTTGTATCCTACATTCAAACAAGGATGTTGCATAAGCATTAAAATTCTCGTGATGACACAAACATCAACTCACACACCTATATGATTGCTTGACTTGATTGGTACTTGGATCAACGACCCCATTTGCTATACTCCGGACCTAGGAAAAGATAATAGTGCCATTATAATTTGAAACTGGAGAGAATGTTGCTAATATTTTAAATAAAGAATGACCATTATAGTTGTAAAGAATGGTGAGAAGTCAAGCATTTATAGAAAAATTCCAATTTCATCCTTTAACCGAAAAGTGTGAACCATAGATCTTGCTCATAACGGAAAATTTAGCGATGTTTTAGGCAAGCTTCATACCATTGACAGAGCTAAGCTTCCGTGATGATAAGGCAACACCATAGAAGAACTCTAAGGTCAAGAAGGCACCCCGCAGAAGATTGATACACCCAATAGTTGGCTAGATGATACCAAAGAAACGAATGAAACATATAAACTTCCTACATCAATGTTGACTTCACCACCTAGCAACTCGCAAACAACTGGGTGCTCCAAAGGGCCGTGAGTGACTTGCCATCAAAGCCCCATCCTTGCAATTTATCATCCCGGAACAATGAGAGTAAGCTTTGGTTCACGCAGAAAAAACAAAATGAATAACGGAGGTTATACAAACCTGTGCACAACTATACAAATATTTCCCATCGGTCCATGCAAGCCCAAAGAACCTATTTCCAAAAGTAAACTATGACCAAGTGAATACAGCAGAATTCATGGGATTTCATAAGCTAACTTACCACTTGCTTATGTGCCCGTGGTCGGAAGCCATTTGTCCGTAGATGCTAAGACCATTACCTTCCCATACTACTACACATCCCTCGAAACCTTGCCAATAGCAAGAACGCATGCGATTTCCAAATGGCACATTCGAGCTAGAGAACTTAGAGCTATATAATCTGGATCGGCCACATGTCAAGAATAGGTGATAAGCATCCGAGCTGGACACAACAAAGCAAACAACAAGAAACAACCGATACTTGCCTTCATAAGCAATGTCCGTGGTAAAGACATTCTGGTTTCGTAAACTTCCATCAAGGACCCACTTGTCCCGACCATAACTTCACATCTGTCACAGCCTATGAACGTTAGATAAAGAGCAACCTGGACCTCCCAAAAATGTCAATAAACGCCAAGGGTGGATCCCCGCGACGTTTTCATGCACTTCAAGGGTGCTATGTTTTGGGTCTTGTTTACAAGTAGTGCCTCCACATATCTTATAGATCGACAAGTCCGTCATTTGACCGGTTTTGTCTAAATCTGCGAAGCATGGAAGCGTAAGAAAGTGCCGATATCTAACAAGAGACCAAATGGAAACAAATTTACAATTTGTCTCATTAATTCTGTTCCCGAATGAACTTAAACTTGACATACGTGCGACCATTGAAGACTTGAAAACTGGTATTGCGCCTCCAACTCAGATATAGTCACAAAAGCGTAAGGAGATTCAGCCGCCGATTTAATAGTCCATTTTCTCGATGTTTTCCAAAAGCCTAAACCCAATCTTCACCCTTTCCCCTGTTGGGCATGCCTTAAGATTTCCTCATTAAATGCATAGATTAATCATATGTATGGAAGGAAGAGAGGGATAACCTCACCGCGAAACAGAGGCAAGTCGTTGTTGGCTTGTAGAAAAGAGCAATACCTAAACTAAAGGAAAGTAACTATTTATTTACAAAGCAAAATGATGGAAGCAATGTTGAAGCTATTTTCAGTAGAATTTCCAGCTTAAATCGAGAGGTATCGTACCTCCTTTTTGCATGCACCACCAGCCAAAAAGTGGCAAGTTATTTCCTGAAAGTAGGCTCCTATGAAGATCTTCATCATAGAAATAAGAGCATGTATGAAGCTGGAGTTCATCATAAGCAAAATTAGAACGGGTTGAGGTTATGTCTATCACATGAAGATGGCATGAAAAGGCAAAACCGTAGGCTCTAAAACATACATTGAAATAGCCATTATAAATAATGGCCTACTTTGAATGCTCAAATTTGAAGTGCGGTTATCCATACCCTGAAAATATAATCACGTAGCACAAACATAAGAATAATTTTAAAAGACTTTAATATTCAAATCTAAAATGACGCTTGTTAGAATAGTCTATATATCCGTAATAAAATGGCAAGAAAAGTGACCGGAAGTTGATCTCAATTAGTTCTACAATGAGCTTTGGCCAATTCATTGCAAATTTCTCCTCGACAACATCATCTCATACTTGTGCGAAAAGTGCTAGAAAAGGACTTCAATGAAGCTTCCTAGATGTCGCAAAAAACTTCTAAGAGCCCGAATCTGGATCATAAGAATAATTATGTCCATTGCACATTGTGCCATGAAACAAAGATCGAAGAATCTACCCCTCAAGCCGATGCTAAAATGCAAGCTTTCGTACATCTTCATCCTTTTATGTGCCACGACCAACCTACAATAAATTTAAAGATTCATCATAATGCAATAATAAGGCAATAATTTTTACTGGAATTTTAAGTCGAGGCTTCATCCTGCATAAAAATTACCTGTCTAGAAGAGCGTGGCCAACTATCCAGAAAAGATCCGTAAGTTTTGTGCCATCTTTAAAAAGAGTCGATCTTCTGAGCTCAAATCCGTTGAAGAGAGTTGCCAAGGAAAACGTTTTTGCATGTTTGAGCATCGAATTATCTTCCAAATCGGGTTTAGTTTCGTTATTAACCGCTTCCCGTGCCAAATGTGGTGATGCCTATTCTTCCGGATGCCCGTTGAAACTCCACCGCAACCTACTATTACGCAAAGGAATGCAATGAAATTATACCGAAGGAAATGTAATGAAAGTTCTTTTGAACCTGGATAAAAGCAAATACTTCAAGGTGAGAAATCAACGAAGTTACCCAATTGGAAATTTTGTCCCAATCCTCAACACCGAACATTTTTAGGCAAAAAATCTGCCGACGGGTTCTACAAAATCGACAATACCCAATTGAAAATTTTATCCGGGCTTAACATTTAGACAAAAAATGAGGCTTTATCATAGTATGCGTGACATGATCGGCAATAAAATCTTCAATCACTGAACACAACGGCCGGAAGCGTTATAATCAGATAGGTAAGAATTCGAGAACAAAAAGGAGTATGAAGTTGAACATCCGAGCCAACAATTTGAGATTGGAGCCAAGAAAAACGACATTCTTCATCACAATCTTCTGGATTTTTTTCCTAGTTTTCCCTTAAAATTCAAGCATTGGAGCATCCAAGCACCGGCACTCCACCGTTTGTAAGAAACGTAAGAGCTAAAAATAGCTCATGATTTTCTTAGTTTTGGGCAAAATTGTTCACGGTCATTTCGTGTAAAATAATAACTAACTATTAACGGCCCAAAATGAGAGTTATGAAAAAAACAAAATGAAAGGTCAAGATCGCGCACAAACTATCCTAAAACGCCATTATTATTATACTAGAAAAAGTGCCCAGCGTTGCTGGGCTTTTCATCGAGATTAAATTCAAAAATTAATATAAATACAATTTATAAATTCAAGGGGTGCCAATTTCATATATATTATCATATCCATTATTTTGCACTGGGACACATCCATACGGCTACGAGTTACGGCGGGCTGGAAAGCACTATATGCAATGCAAAACAATAGTCATAGAGCGGAGTTGTATGATTGGACCCATCACACACTGCTCAAAGTCTTAGTGGAGCCCGCCCTTTTATACCTGGGTTGAAGTATGGGGCCCAAGAGTATCCCTCGCTACTTGGAATGACTTGGAGCAAAGTGCGAAAGCCTTCTTGGTACGAAAGCACTAGGGGGGTGAAGTCCACAAATCCCCATATCAAATTCTACCGCAGAAACAGATTCTTGCCTCTTCGAGGGGCCCCTTGATCGCCACATTGTCTATTTCCGTAAGGTGGTCAACATGGACGATGCTCGCCTCCCAAAACTAGCTTATATCATGGCAATGGGGCCACAACGCCAAGGCATGCCGGAGGGAAAAGAGAGCTCAATGGATGGCTAGATGGAATGTGCGAGAGCACGCGGTGCATACATGTGCAAACAGAGGCGATCGCCATAGCTTGAGGCAATATCTTGACGCTTGCTTCATCAGCAAGCTTTGGGATGCCGCCCTTTGAACAGTCAAGACAACACACTACCGCCACCACATAAATCCCACATTGGAACGAGGCCCACAATGCTACTCCGCGCACCCACTTGCCCATGAAAAGACGCAGACTCATTGCCTCCATTCGCATTGGGGGCACATCATCTTCGAATTGAGACAGGCGGATGGATTGGTGAGCCACGCCGGGATTGTGCTCATCAATGCCGCCAAATGGGAGTCATTGAGGATGAATCTCATACCCTTCAAAGTTGCCCAAAGATATGATGAAATTCGACGCTCTTATGCCGAAGTTGGTCGCCCGCCCCGCTACATGTGACATTGAGCACGGCATCCGCATTTAATGCTAGGATCATACCTTCGAGGTCATGGACATGCGAGATCAGCTATGTCCTCTGCACGCCTTGACATGTACATACACATTTATTTCATGATGATGTATACTTGTACAGTTTGACAGCATTCTTATTACTGCCACGGTTTTTCCCTCGAAAACCCTTCGGGGGGGGGGTTTTTAACCCGACAAGAATAAGTTTGTCAAGCTCTCCTTCTGGGTCCCATAGGCCGATTGGTCTCAGTGGACGATAAAAAAACTATTCTATTCTATTCTATTCTATATTTCTCATCTAAGTTTCTTTGTAGACAAAGAGCCATATTTTCAAAAGCTTTAGAAAGAAAGGAAGGGAAACAAAACTTTGCAATAGCTTTGAATGACATTTTGGTCTTATTAGGTGAAAAATTGGAAACATGCTATGCTATTTTTTTAATGTTCATGTATATGTTACAACCATAGAAAACCCGGTATTATGAGCAAGTTGAAAAACATATAAAGTTATATAGTGCAACCAAGTTATTTCTTAAATTTAAAAATCAATAGATAAATATTAACTTATGGCTTTTACATTCACATTCCTTAGCACAGGTTGATGACGGAGGCTACACTATCTATTTGTGGGCATTGAAAAGACAACCCATGAGAGTTAAGGTTCAACTCCAATGCTTGATCTTGTTGGGTTGGCTTTGAATGACAAATTTGTATTGATGACCCTTCTATTCTCGTCCCCCTCGCCTCAATTTAAATATAAACATAAAAACAAAACATGTTGCAAAACCGCATATTACAAAGTAGATATTGCCTCATGATATTGTCTATTCTGGCTCAGAACTCCAGAGATGCACAGCAAATAGTACCTAGATTACGATTCATTCCTCAAAAAATGCATCTCATTACCTAGACACAAGTACATATAACCGATATTGACTTCTCATTTATGTTAATGACCATTTTGGTGACAAAGATTTCAAATCCAAAGAGGCGTGTCTTTAACAATAGAACCACATGACCTCTTGCAAAGCAAATTGTATTTGAGAAATGACCAACTTGTTTATGGTACAAAAGTAAAATAGTTAGTTAGATTAACATAAAAGTAAAGTAGTTGGTTAGATTAACATGCATAGCATTGTTTGAGATTCTCATCTTCTGATCCAAAGCTAGAAAACGATTTATCTTCTACAAATAATAAAGATGTTGCACACAACCAAGCTCTTCGTGCACACAACCAAACTACCTATGGAGTAGCGCATTCTAAAAATGCGTTGAAAGTTTACAGGGACATGTGGAGTGGCCATCGAGTAGTGCATTTGCCAATAAAGATACACCATTTTCTTGCATAAAACCTTGATTATAGGTTGAAATATATGTTCACTCAGACAAATTGGAACACTGACAAATCATGAACCTATAAACACCATGCAATCAAATTGGTTCAAAAGTTTCGGAAGCAAAGAGGCATAGAATGAATAAATTTATATTTAAAGGGGATTTCCTCTGGCAAAGCAAGAAATACAAGCCTATATATTTGTCTGCTGCTTTCGCTAAAGTGAAGGAGAGCACCATAGCTGAAAAGCCTGAATATTTGAAGAAAAGATGCATGCAATAAACTTGTTAAGCAGCTGAATCAAAGTAGAAATCCTTTGTAAACAAATGGCTAGGCTTAAAAACATATTGGAGTGTTATTGGAGTATGATTTTTGGTCATTGCTTGCAGAGTCTTTGCTGGAGTATGATTTTTGGTCATTGCTTGCAGAGTCTTTGCCATATATCAGCATAGTTTGTTTCAATCGAAGCGTACCTGAGCAAGTTTAGGAAATAGGCAAGGCTACAAAGAACTCTAATCTCACATGTTATCCCCAGTCTCGAAACCCTCAATAGTGTTGGTCCAATCATCTAGTTTCGAATGAATTTGTATGTTCTGAATGAACAGGGAATGCATGCCAGTGAATGCATGTCGTATTGCTTGAGCCTTTGAAAACCAAGTACTTGTTGATTAAGGTCCAGCTTTGTACATTTATCATTTACAAGCTCATTAGACATTTGAAACTATCTAAGAATGAATAGCATCTCCCATGGCTTCTAGGAGAATCCGGGCTCCCGCAAAGACCTTGCAAATAGCAACAAAAACAAAGGATGTAGATCAAAAAGAAGATCTAGTAATCACCATGATGCTAGAATATTTACCTTTGTACTTCAAATACTTTAATTTATGACTGTGACCATCATATTTTAGAAACCTACTCAAGTTATACCACCTAGTTGCACGTTAGATACTAAGGGTGGTCTATTAGAACACGAAGTGTAACTTTTACAGGTGCGAACGTGTTAAGAGAACATGAATGGACAATCTAAGATAAGAACTACATTTCTTACATGAATGTTCTGATAGCATAAACATGTTTAGATGTTTTTGAAGTGCATAAGCATGAGAAATACCTACTACAAAAGGGTTTTGAGATTAGCTTCTTACCATGGCTATGATGCTGGAACAGACTTTTTTGATAGTGATGGAACTGGTATAGCAGCTGCCTCGACTAAAATGGCAATACTCTACAAATATTTTTTGAATTTGCGGCACAAAAAGCCATTGATTATGCATTTCTGGATGGATCCACATGCATTTCTGGATGGATCCACATGCCAATAAAATTTCTGTCTTGCATGATCCTTCCAACTCTGCATGCCAAAGACATGCTTAATTATCCAAATGTCATGATATTCATATCCCTCGGGTAATAGCCATGATAGTCATGTCACCGTGATAGAGAACCTTATTGAGCAAAGACTTTTCATTTCATCATGCTTTCCAAGTTGAAAACCTGCAGAAGAATAGTTCACGTCCTGTAGCAGTGTATTTCTGTAGTTCATGTCCTACAGAAAATGATAAAAGTCTAGAGGATACAAAGACAGAACTCAATATTTGCTTAACTTCTAGGTACACAGAATGAAAAGTTGCATCCAAATAGAAAGGGAATCTTCTTCCGAAAAATCTCAAACATAGGTCGATTCTTTAACTTGCTTGGAGCTTTGTTTTCTTGTCAGCTTAGGCAGTTAATGGGGCACTTCCAACATGAAATATGGAAGAACCTACAAAAGAAGCCTGCAAAGGGTAAAAACTTGCATCATCTGTCTGCATATCCACAATAAATGTCGTCCAACATGATTTCTTAAACTGCTCTGCTTGCTTAAACAGAAGGCTACGAATTATTTGCATGTTTCACTTCATAATTTTTACTGAATCTAAAGTTTGCTCTGGCGCTTGGGAGAACCATGTTGAAGGAACTCGGCAAAATGGCCCCGTAACTTCTGGATGCAAAATTTAACCAAATAAGCATAAGTGTTTTTGCATCTGAAACAAATAGAACGATAATCAGAAACTTTAACTACAAATATACAATATGTTAAAGAGACATCAACTTTATTCCAGGACAGTGTGTGGAGCCTCGAGGGATGATAATCCTCCAAACTTCTTGATTTATCAAATTTTTCATAATAGAAAGGAAATTTACCTGTACTTTGGTACCATCTGGATTACTTGCTGCTTGTTCTGATAACTGTCCCTCACAAAATATCCATCTAATCAGTAATTGTTGCTCCTGTCTGCAACAAAGAACAAAAAAAATCATGTCTTAAAGGTAATAGCAGAAGCAGCTTTTAATAGCCGGAGAATTTCTACTACAATACTTACTGGTGCTGGCCAAACACCCACGTATGGTGGCGCTAAAAAGTTCACCAGCTTGTGTATATTGTAGAAAAGAATCCACCACAGGTCCATCTAACTTCTTCTTGGTGGTTTTCCCATGACCACAAACATGTTTCAAAGTCTTAGAAGTTTAAAGAGATTAATCTGATCTGTGTTATGTAACATTACAAGCATTTACAGTGGAGAATAAGAATACAAGAAAATGAAATACAGTGGAGATTTACCTGAGCGCCTAAGAGTTGAAGTTGTTGCCGAGATGCCCGTAGAACCTAATATATTTACGTTTTTGGAATGTCCCCCTTTTTTTTAGGTATTTTGATTTTTGGTATTTTTTTGGATCATGTGCAAACACGTTTGCAAACAGTGTTTGCAAACAACGTTTGCAAACGTTTGCAAAAAAGCGCAAACGCGTTTGCTCCCAACTATGATCCGTTGTGGAAAACTGAGTTGGAACAGAGTAGGATATACTCATTTGGTTCTTAGTTGCTATTTCGAACTAAGTGGGAAGATATTTGTGTTCGATGGTGCACCCACTTTGGCAGTTCATGGTTGTATTCCTATAGATCAAAGGTAAAATTTTATGAAGGCCTTGTATTTCCACATCCTTTGTATCGTAGATAAACTTAAACCATGGGATTAAGCTTGTATTGTGTCCCATTAAACTTGCACCTAAATAGAATCACTAGCGAACAAGATATTGCCAAATAATGGAAGATCCCGAGGTCAGAACGTTCCAAGGAAGGTCCAGAATTTATCTAAAAGATCAGAACATATCTAAAAGGTTAGAACACAGTTGCAACTCTATCCTGAATTTGCACAACTTAAGAAATGTTTCTATCACAAAATGCCAAGGGAAAATTTGACACATGGGAAGTGTCATATTTTTTAGGAGCATGATTGTGCTTTTGTACAAGGCTTCACCATTCCTATGCCAATTTTTCCATCATGCTTTGTGTTTGCCTCTTCAAATGTCCGAGAAAGGATAAACATTATGTGCGATGTTTGGACTTGACTAGTGCAAAAAGAATGGACTTGGGGGAACATTATAAACCTTTAGAAGATTAAATAACTTGTTGTCAACGAGCTCTACAACCGCTCTACAGTCACCATGAAATCCCAAACGTGCAATTTGGGAGGTAAATGTAAGGTAGAGTGTAGGCTACATGAATAAATACTGGACGTAAAAATAAGGTTAAGGGTAGGGTAAATTGTGCTTAGACTCGGTGTAAAAGTATGGAATCGGGTATTCTGCTTCGACAACATAAGACTGTATACATAGGGGTTTCTATGGAGGGCGAGTTGTATACATAGGGGTTTTTCTCAACCTGATGCACGCACATGCCATATGCCCCTAACATAGAGGTGAATCCCCCGGGTGGTAGAACAACTCCAAAAGACGGTTGGCCACCGTCAATTTGGCAGGCATGTGGTGCAGCCGTATAATCATTGCCATATAGGCGATGGAGTTTGGTACAAAAAAAAAGGTACTAAAGTTTATGCTTTAGATGATTTTAAGCAAAGTTTTGACATTGTTGTGGGGCCTCGATACAAACAGTCACTATATCTTATGGAATATGTACTGTGGTTTATAAAACGAGCACACCCATTCAAAGAAAGTATTGAAGGGTGATGGAAGAAAATCCAAATCCATGGATTGGTTTTTTTTTTGGGAGGGGGTTATCGCATGGCAGTCCCTAGTTGGTTGGGCTAAGAGAAATCCCTTCTCTGGAAAGTGAGACGAGTCAAGGCATAAACAATATAGAGAATAGCATTAGCTATAGTTGCGGTTTGATCATCTAGGTAATCCCAATATATGGAGTTGCATAGTGTATAATATGGAGCACATGAATTTAATGTAGGTTTATTCATGGCAGGGGTGAAAGAAACTCACTACCAAAACATCTACTACAGAAAAATATTTAAATCTCTGCCTCGAAATTTTGTGATAACTCTACATTATGGCCTTCACCTAATGAATATTAGAGATGATAGTGGATTAGAATCCAACTTAGAGGTTGCTATCTCACTCAAAGGAGTTTCCTTCTATCTCTCATCGTCAGAATTCTATAACATGATCGCGAGAACCATTTTCCAATGACAATAGGAACCCTTAGGTTGTTCCCACCCTTGCCATCTTTGTGCAGGTCCAACGGATTTGTCATCACTGCAGCGTTGGTTTAGGGAAAGACAATTGACTAGGTTGCAGTCTTCTATTTAATAAAGTTTGCTATTGGATAAGTAGAATGAAAATAATACATTGAAAGAATGCTTATTATATTGGTAGAGGTTTAGTTTGGTGATAGGAGATTAAGGGTTCAAGATCCCACAACGAGATTTGTTGCTTTGAAGAAAAATAGAGTCCCAAGTGTGTGTATAAATAAAGGAAAAGGTATGTGCATCACATTAAAAAAGATTTAATGTGTTGATAAGTGTCTTGGTTAGAGATTGGGGTCATGTCAAGTCTTTACAATAAAATTTTAATGTGTTGATAAGTGTCTTGGTTAGAGATTGGGGTCATGTCAAGTCTTTACAATAAAATTTTAATGTATGTGCCACTAAAAATAAAAGTGTATAATTTTTATTTTTAGCACGCCAGCCCAACCAAGCCTACAACCTCTTTTCCGATTTTAGGCTATCCACATAGCACCTCCAGCTCATCCAAACTACGGCCAGCGAAATTTAAAAATTGGCCAAACATAGGCATGACCAAATAACTCCTTGTGCCGATTCATTCTTTTAGTGCCGGTGCCGCTACAGAAAGTTCGTTTGGTTCTTCGGCTTGCTAGCTTCTGCTCTATTTTATACCCCTTTTTGTTTGGTTTGAGGTTGTTCTGGCTTTATTGGTTGTTCTGGCTTCATCAGCTTAGTTTACATCAGATCATTTTGTTTAGGGGCAAAGTCGTCATTTATAGGGTAGAATTTCTTCAGGCCAAATCTTCTACTATTTGTCCAGATTTTGGTGCCGGATATTCCTTCACATATGTAATACATCTCTTCAGAGTTTTATACTGCATTAGATGGTGTGTAGTGCATTCAATGGTGGCACTGGATCCCCAATTGTTTTGTATTGCTATGTTTTTATCAGCACCGCCAAGGTTCTATTTCTTGTAGCACTTTATATTGCATCACTTTACATTTTGGAAGCAGCTTATGCTGAGAGGAGCTTTTTCTCTGAGATCATCTTTTCCAACTTTGGAGCTTTATCTACATAAGTTTTGTCTACTGCAGATTTTATTGTTGCATCAACCCTAAGGGTTTTATGAACCTGCTTAAGCCCCATCAAGGCTTGCTGTGGTTTGCACTATTCTGCCGAAATAGGCTTCCGGATTGAGCTTATTTCTAGACCTTTGTGCAGTAAATAAGTATGCGATTCTCCGAGCTTTCTATCTTGTGCATTGGGCACAAATTTTGATGCCAAATTATGCTATATTCCAAATAAGCTCTCTGGTTGCCTTATTTCCTTTCTATTATAATAAGATGTAGTAAATTCCAGTAACCTTCCATACACGTTCTCAGTTCTTGCATCTACCATATCTTTGCTTGTTGCCTCTACTATGGGCTTCTAAAGACATTTATTTGGGACCTTTTTGTTGTTTATTTGGGGTTGCAGTATCACTCTATGATTGTATTCTTCAATTGTGTCTTGTTGTGTTTCCTTTAATTTTTGCAGCTCAACTGACATAGAAAAAGGGACAAAATTATTATACAAGTCCAATATATTTTACATCTAAAGTCAAGTTGCAGGCTTTACAATGCAAGTCTTTATCCTAGAGTTACCATGAAGGTCATTAACAAAGTGTGTTTTTCTCCAAAGAATCAGAAGAGGAATAGAATATGGGAGCTTGCCATGTTTTCCAGCAACGATGCAAGTTAATAATCACTGTCGCTATGGGGAGAGGAGGTTGAAGTTCAGGAAAGCCTTGCCTAGGGTGTTATAAGCCTGTGCCGATATAGCAGCAAGATTGCGAGAGTGCACACAGTAAGCTTCCATGAACTGGTACAAGAGTAAATCCTTCTGCTTAAATTATAAGAATCTAAGAATGAAGCTAAGTTAAGGAATGGCTTAATAATTGAGCGACCATGATTATGTTGGGAACCATGGAAGTCAAGGGAAGTTAGGCCAAAGTGATGCTTATGATAGCTAGTAAGATGGCCATGGCATTGAGGCTTTAATGCTTTAATGAATTCTTCAGCTAATCAATGGAATTGACATGGATATGGATTTGGAAGATATGGATTGCTCTACTTAATGCTGAGCTTGTTGTCTTTATATTGAAAAGTGGTAGCTTGATGTGTGGATTGGATGTGACGACAACAACAAAAGTATTGAATCTATGAGAACTCAAAGATACGGCTTGGCTATATAAATAAATAACTAAAGTTAAGGAAGAGAATTAAGGAATTAATAAAAGGACGTTGTTTATATCTAATTAAAGGGATAATTAATATAGAAATGTGGGATACTTCTTCCTGAAGAAGGGAGCCTTGAGAAGCTTATGGGAGCTTCTGGACATAATTCTGGCATGGGACCCTTGTGGGTCTAGTAAGATGCATGAAGCATGTTCTAGATGAACTAACAAGTTAATAGATCTAGTAGACGTAATTGACAATTCATGATCTCTTGGTGAAAGGGTTCTAGGGATTTAGCGCAATTCATAGATAATAAAGGAATTGGTATGAGGTTATCATGATGTCCTAGAAAGAGCTTCCCTAGGGGAGGGAAAGTTAGGCTTCAATGTGCTTCGGTTGGATGATATATCTAGAGATGCTATGCTTATATGACAATGTAGTCATGGTTGCATAATGTTAGCATGTACTTGTTGAATATTTGGCATCATGATGTGGCAGTACATGAATGTGATTTGTTCTCTATGATATCATTTATATATGTTGCCTTGGTATATATATACATGGCGGAAATGCATATGAATTGTGACTCTAGACTTTTGGATCATGATGATGATTGTGATTAAAACTCTGACATGTGGAACATGTGCTAAGTTCTTGGTTAAGTAATTACTGCATATCCTCCGGGGCTGGAGTCCATTTGCGGTGGCTTGGATTCGAGGTTGCTCTTGTTCTTGACATCGCTATACATGGCTTGGAAGTGGTCCCCTAGTGCTACACACAGGCTAGGGTGTGTACACATGAGGCTTATCCCGCCCGTATTTGCTGCAAGGCCTGATCAGCCCGGGTGGCCGTATGAATCGGAGTTTCACTACATACTTATGGATGCCTCATGGTTATTTTATGGTTTCTTATGGTTTGCAAGGGTATAACATGTGCATTTGCAATGTATTTTTGGATGGTTTGATGATGTTCATGTTTTTCTCATAATGTGGATTCTTATTATCCTTGTTCATATTATATGCTAATATTGCATTTCTGGATAGCATAGAGGGATTCTCATGTGAGGTATCTAGGTCTAAGAATGACTCTTGTGAATGTTACATCACACATATGGCTTGTTGATTATGACAGCATTTTCTAAATGTCTCAAACCCCCACTTAGTCTTTATGACTAGCCCCACGTGTTCATGGTGTAAGCAGATAGATGATGCTTGAAGGATCATGATGCAATTGAGAGTCAGAATGAAGTAAAGGCCTAAGATCTTGAGATTTGGCAAGGCCTTGTGGTTACATAGTAAATCTGAACACTGTTAATTTATAGAGCGAGAGAAGTTTCGTTGTATGTAGTACTAGAAAATTGTCCACCTTCGATGGGCATTCCATGTGATTGTACAGGAGGGTGGGGTATTAATATGTCATATTTGTTATGACAAACTAGAAACGTGTGCACGACAATGTCGGGCATTAGTCATGGGTTGTGGAATGCATTTACGGGCATTACTCATGGTCGTGTCGAATACAGTGTATTTGACAGATAAAATATATCACCTATATATAGAATGGAGTGCTAATATGTGAATTGGTCCTCCCATGAAGATAATGAATAATGAACAATATATAAATATATTCTACAATTTTTTCCCATCCGAATCATTGGTAACAATAATAGATCGTTTCGTTTTATTAATTACCGAATGTACATTTAAAACAACCAAATGTAGTATTTATTAAAACTTCCATTAGTTGATACAATACAATCAATGAAAGACTAAATAAGAATGGCCATTTCTAAGGAATGTTGAGAGCCAATGGTTATTTTTTAAAGAAGAAGGGGGCATCCACACCACCGGTTATTTGTTAGAGAGGAAAATGCCATGTAAGCACTGATACGTGGAAGGAAAGATAAAGAATACTAAGTGTAGGATTTTTCCAAATGCTACCTCGTGTTCATAGCATTGTTAACTTGGATCCTCCAACAATTGAAACTATTTGTCGACATCATAACTTGTTGATATGCAATGCAATGTGATGACTCAAAATCATTACAAATTATAGTGGTACTTGCACTTAAGATTACTGTTGCCCAAATAAGTGTACACCATGGTGTTATAGACACAAATATTTATTTTAGAAACTAAATCAAAATATATCAAAGGACAAAAACTCAAAATAACCTTGGAAAATAGCATACTTTTTCATTATGATTCTTTTGAAGATACTCCAGCAGGCAAGGCAGATAATCTATATATTCACCACCCTTCTCCCCACAGGAGAAAAGAAGAAAGGGTGGGTGAATATATACATTGAAAGGCTCTATACGAAGTAGAAGAAGTCAGACAATTGCTTATTGTGTTGACCTTAGTAATTTGGATTCAATAAGGCTTTGCATTAATAGTAATGTCTTTCTATGTACTTATCTCACCAATTCCTTGCATGTTGGTTTGTGCAAACCTTGTTTTCTCCATCTGGTTGGAACGACCATTTACTTCTTGTGGTTTTGATAGCATAAGACTATTTGCCCTCAACAGTTCTGCCTGCATATTTCATGCCTAGTACAATTCTTTGAATCTTTAACAGTGCAAAAACAAATTGCCATGATGGTTTAGTGCTTTCACCGTGAGAAGAATAGCAAAGGCTTTTACTGGATCTACTACATAAATTTAACTGTGTGACAACTGCAATCATATCATTATGAACATGTGAACTTTAACATTTGAAAACCTTAACATATGAACCACTACAACTAATTTCAAATGGTAGACCTGTTTATTTGCTTTTGTAAGAGTACTATATACAACTATGACAGCATCTAACCTGGTTAGATGGCAAGTCCACCACCACAATTGTGAGATATAATGTAAGTGCATGTGAACACAAAAATTATCTAAAAGAAAAAGGGATGCACATGCACAATGGATCCACCTTATGTTAGACTGGAAAAAGCGCCGAGCGCTGCTGAGCTTTTCATTCCAGAATTAATAAACTTATGGTTAAGATCATCCTTATAAACTGTTATAGTGAATCCGTGTGTCCTCTTTGAGTGTTGTCTTCCGAGGCTTATACCTATTTAGTTCTCATTGGAACTCTTGCACTTTGTCAAAATTGACTTCCACTCTTGGAGTGTAGAGCTATCATGGAACATCCTTTTTTTTTTATTGAAGGCGATATGTATATTAATTATAATTTATGGTGTTACAAAAAGGTACTTTTTATAGGGAAGTATAACCCGAAAAAAACTCCTAGAAAGGAGATAGAGTAAAGTAATAAAATACTTGAAGCTCGAATATGGGATATATAAAACTGTCAGTTGAGATATAGCAAACTGTCTAAAAATAGATCTAAGGTTCTGATTGGTCGATTTTCTTCCTCTGCCCCTGACCATGATTGTAAGTGTGCAGAATGCACATAAGCAAGACTCTGCCTTTGCCATATTGAACCGGCCTTTGTTGTCCTTTGCTTCACATAATTGGCCTCTTCTTGCGTCCGGGTTTTGATCGCAAAGAACAGCTTGCATAGGCACGGGCTCCTGTTTGTAAAGATCCGTGGCCCAAATACCTTAAGCCATCGCCGATTAACTAACCGGATCCATCTTCTTCCATTTAAGCTTACGCATCAAAGACTAAGATAATACCCGTAATAACCACAAAAAGATTATGAGATTCATAGGAAATCTTATACAAAGCTTTAAATAGCAAAGATTGATCCATTTGATATTGTATTCAATCCGCTTGATAACCGCTTTCGACGAAAGTAATTTCACAATTAAAATGAAATTATTTCTCGCCTTCCGTATCCTCCACAAGAGGATGTAGAGCCTCCAAATTTTGGGGAATTCGATGAAGAAGTCAATCGAAGTCATGGAATTCAGTCATAGCCAAAAATTCGAGGAGGAGAGACTCCGAATCGGGCCGAGCCGGGGACTAGGGCGGGAATGGACGCCGGGCGCCGAACCCTAAACCATGGTCGTGAGGCACTTCGCTATCCTTTCAAGGATCAAGATTGCTTGTGGCTGGTTGAGGGAGAAGATGCAACCCCTGAGAAAACTTGGTGCTTCACCAGCTTTTCCTGGATGATCTCTTTCATCCGGTTTTTCCCTTCATTTTAGTAGTAGAAGATGACCTTGAAGTGCAGACATGAATCTTGGCCGGGTGAGTTTGTAGGGGACAAGAACAGATCAGCAGCAGAGTCTTCAACCCGCTCGCTTTTGGTTAGAACATAAGATTACCGTTAAAGTTTATAGTTAGTCGATTCGGTGCAAATCTTAGGTGGTGGAGGTAGAATAAGGAAAACAAAGGAAAATAAAAATAGTTGTAGTTCGAGGGTAGTGGGGGTCGTGGAAATAAGAAAAAAGGGAATGTCGAGTTTCATTGAGTTTCATTGAAACCGCGGAAATAAGAAAAAAGGGAATGTCGAGGTCAGTGCCCTTGGATACCGGGATAAAGGACATAATATTTGAGACAAAGAATGGAAAAGGATGGATTGGTACAGTGGACCGAAAAGAGACTTTGATACGCTTACACAAGCTTAGCAACGAGGTCGAGAGCAACCAGGGGCGACAGGGAAGAGCTGATCAAACTCGAACGTGGACAAACATCCGACCGTTAAGCTTTCGAGATTTCCTAACCCGCCCCCAAACATGGTGAACACTGAACCGGAGCAGTGGGTAGGCCCGGTGAATAGACAGCAGAGGGTGGTTCACCCAATTCTTGACTATGCCAATGAGATTCAAAATGTGGTGAAGCTGAACTAAAGGACCAAAGACGCCCCTACCGTTGGTAGTTTTTCAAAACCCAAATCAGAAAAATAAACTTAAAATATCTCTAGCCCGGCCTCATTGGTTGTGTCCGACAATGAAGGGGTCCGCTTACAATACCTTAAAGCTGAACTGGAAAAAGACAAAGATATCTTAATCAAAAATATGTATTGGACTGAGTTTCCATTTTTCATAGCAGAATGTGAGAACTCTCGTTCTGCCACTGTGCTCCTAAAAAAAGGGACAATCAGCCGAGCCAATACCCAGCTTTTCTTTCAGAAATGGTATCCGGGTTTTGACCCCCAGAATTTATCTGAACTTTTCCATCCAGCCTGGTCGTCTTTGCAGGGGTTAAACCCCATGTACTGGAATGAACAATCTTTGTATTCTCTGTTTAAGAATACAGGTAACTATATTGCTATGGAGATCATTAATCCATCGAGCCCCCAGTTTGGGCTCGATAGACCTCCCCGAACCAAAGTGCCGAAAAGCATACATTACATTGATTACTTTGGAAATCCCAAAGTATTAAAGCTAGCCTGGAATGGTCTGCCTGAGCCATGTTCTATCTGTGGACTTCGATTACATGGTGGAGGCATCTGCAAAGGATCAAAAACAGAGATCCCAAAGAGAAAAGTGGCAATAGAAAAGGAGGAGGAATGGATCACTCCTAACAAGGGGAGAGCTCAGAGGTATCAAAATACCCCTGCCCAGAAACCAAAAAAGAATGTGAATGGTAGTGCAAAGAGAAAGGCAAGGAAACAAAAACAGAGGGAAATTCGGGAGCAACAGAATCAGGAAGAGCAAAAAATTAAAGAACAAACGAGGCAATGGAGGAAGAAGGTCAGATTCCAAGCAGAAAACATGGAGATTAAGATCTTGAACAAGGCAAAGGGGAAAGAAGTGGTAGATCCAGATGCTCTGATTGTAACCCCAGCCCATGAGGGCAGAGCTAGGGTGTTGACCATTGAGGAACCAAATGGGCCTCCTATCAATGAATACTTGAGTCGATGACTCCGTGGAAAATTTTTAGAACAGGGGAACCCTCTAAAACCCTTTCCCTCCCCCGTTATCCAATCATTAAGGATGCTCCCTCAATTGAAGAGGAGCATATGACCACCTGTGGTGATGAGAATCACAAGGTTGGTTTTGAGGAGGATTTCCTGAATCCCCTCACAAGAGATAGCAGACCGCAGATGGAGATCGTGGGACTCAAGAATCAGAAATGGTTCTACCCAATCGATCTAATAATAAATAACTCTCCCATGTCGGAACAAGTGGCAATGTGGCTCCCCAACAGAAGATGACATCCAAGGGGTCTCATGCTCACCGGAATTGGAAATAGGGACACTCCACATGGAAAATTCTCGAATGATGAAGAAAGCAAAGATGAAGACACTCAGAAGAGTCCTTTTCACCCCCAAACAACCAAGAAAAAACAAGGCAGAAAGGTCTATACTCCTAATCCTTATGGGCCAATCACCGCATCCAAGAAAAACATGAAGATTGTCACATGGAATGTGAGGGGGATTAAAGGGCCCTAAAACGAAGAAGAGTCATCATTGCCTTGAAAGAAATGAGGGCTGACATTGTCCTTATTCAAGAGCATAGGCTTCCAAGCCTTGAAGCCTCAAACTGGGAACTGGTTATGCCCAATGGAGGATCCATATGGTCACCGCCAGATGGTACCAAAGGGGATCTCGCATTATATGGAACTCTTATTCTCCTCTAGGGTCATATCACCATCCCTCCGCGATGGCATGTCATTTTCCTTAGGGTGGGGAAGACAAAGTTGAATAATTAATGTATATGCATCCACCGATCCCGGTGAGAGGGAAAGACAATGGAAAGACATGGTCGATTGATTCCCACCATGCAGCAGCATACCGGTGTGTTGAGTGGAGACTTCAACAATACCCCTTTGTGGAACCGTAAGGGCAAAAAGCTGAACATGACAAAAATGAAAGATTCCAAAGGGATAAACTAATGGATATCTTTGTGTATCAAGCCCCTCCTCAACTAATGTGTACCTTTGGAGTAACAAAAGGGCGTGGAATGATAGGGTGTTTTGTCTCCTAGACAGGTTTTACACTAAAGATGTCAAGATGTGGCCACAAATAATTATAAATGGGGACCACAACAACTCAATATCAGACCACTTCCCACTGCATCATGGAAGTAGGTAACTCCGCTTAAAGGGGAGCTAACACCCCTTTAAGGTGAACACTAGCCTTCTCAACAATGAAGTCTTCACGAGAATTCCGTGACTTCTACAAAATCCTTACCCCAGTGCAGCAGAGTGGATCAATGAAGGGGTTTGTAAACAAAATGAGGAAGATAAAGGACTGGCTGAAACTATGGGGTAAAAGGTGGAATGGAAATATGAAAAGGAAAAATGTATATATATCTTCAGGTCAAAGAAATTAGGCAAAGGATTTTTGATGACCCACACAATAGGGATTTGCATAAGGAGGAGGAACACCTTGAAAGAAAGGTCAAAAACATTGAGGAGTCAGAAGCTAAGGGTCTTATCATTAAGAGTAAATGCATCAATGTTAATTGCATGGACAGATGTAGCTCCAAGCTCTTCTTCAGGACAGCAAAAGGGCGAATCATGAACAATGGCATCATCTCGGTTACAGAAGAAGGCCAAAAGATCTCAGGGCAGGAAAATCTATTGGACTTCTTCCATGCTAAATATCAGGATCTATTTGCTGATACACAAGTGAATGAGGCCAACCTTAAGCACTTCTTTCATAAGCTTGGGCCAGCTGACCAAGCAATTGATGATGGCGCTCTGCTACAGCAACCCTCTACAGAGGAAATTGGGAAAACCCTCACTGGTATGGCTCATGGGAAGAGTCCTGGCCCTGATGGAATCCCCCCGGAATTCTTTATGGCCTTCTGGGACATCATGAAGCAGGACCTAACCACATTCATCTTGGGCTGCCCCAAAGGTACATCCAGCCATAAATGCTGGCCTGATTGCCCTAATCCCCAAAGTTGATGCTCCTGTTGCCTTCTCTGATTGGAGGCCAATATCACTCACAAACTCTTCATATAAAATCTTGGCCAAGATTCTGGCTAACAGGATCAAGGGGGTTCTCCAAAAGGTAATAAATCCAAAGGTAATCAATTTTTGCCGAAAGGAGCATCTTGGATAACTTCATAGGGGCTCATGAGGGTTTACATTGGAATCTTCACCCAAGCAGCATTGTATGCTAGTTGCCGGATTTCGCATCGGGCCTATGATACAATTAATTGGAAGTTCCTCTACATGGCAATGGCACGAGCTTGGCTTCTCTCAAGGAGTGATAGGGAAAGTGCAATGTTCTTTAATGAAGCCGGGTTGCTCAAGTAGCCTTGGTCAATGGATCTCCTACCAAATTCTTTGAATGCAAAAAAAGGGGTAAGACAGATGCCCTCCCGCTCCCCTATCCGCTCTTAATTGTTGCGTAAATGGTAAACTGTGGCCACACTCAACATGGTAGCTACAAAAGAAATCCGTGGCCTCCAACTTCCACAAGATATGGGAGACTTTGTCATCATGCAATATGCTGATGACACATTTGCATTTCAGAGAATGATGGATCAAGTCTTCCTAATTTTCTACATATGCTACAACTTTTGGGAGCCATTGTCATTGTCAAAACCGATCGATGAGCCGCATGGCATCAAAGTTACTAGACACAAATCGCCACAAAACTTCTAGGTTGCCTCCGGGTCACAATATGAATTTGCCTCGGCTATGGGACTCAATTGTAAAATGTGATGAAGAGGAAGATACAAATGTACTCTAAATCTCTCTTAGCAGTATGCAGGGTATAATCAACAAGCAGGATTGCCAAGACACACATCTACTTTTCCTAAGTATCATAGCTGATAAGGCATCATATAGGAAACCGAAACCGCTATGAGGGAATACATCCGCAAGGAGCAAGAATGGTCTCCCCGATAATTTGACCTTGCCAAAGAAGGAAGGTGGATTAGGATGTAAAGACCTATTTTCCCAAGCTCAAAGCTTTGGCTACTAAGATAGTCCGAGATCCCCGCCCATCACCGCTTCTTAAACTTGTGAAATAATCGGGTTAGGGACCACAACCATAGTAGGTGCCCCTTCTCTTCCTCATCAACTCCCGGACTCAAGATTTTACCGTGATTAAACCCTCCCCGCACATCTAAAATTCTCGAGACGATTCTCTCACTGAATTGGGTCTCCATGCTTCCAGCAAGGGAGTTGGACTCTACAATGATAATCATGGTTTCTTCCGCACCGGATTTGGTAAATGAGGATGAAGGATGTTTGGCCCTCAAGCATCCCTCAAATATAAGGAATGGTGCCCGGCCGGGCACACACCATAGGCTCCCTAAGGAATAATGAGACTTGGAGAGAATGGGGGAGCTAACTACTCTGGCTCCTCGACAGAGACCAATAGGAAAAATCTATTCCTTAGTCACCGTGCATTCCGGGTAATGACAACCGCCTTCATAATTGATCTCGATGGTCGTGGATATAAGGTATCTCTGATTTATAGTTTGCTATTTGACAAGAGTCAACTCAAAGTCCTAACATGGAACTGGCCAACACGATACAAACCGCATGCATTATCGACGTGGATGGAAGTCAATGTGCAAATAAGGTCATCTTCTTTAGATGGTCAAAAAGCTATTAACCAAAGCCTCAAACCAATAGCTATAGGGCCCAATTTGACATCAACATATCCGGTATGTGCCCCTTAGGGTCAGGGTCGCTGAAATGAGCCCCCACGCCTTCACCGCCTTCTTGCCAGCTCCATGTCGCAATGGATTAGACCCCCGTTACAACAAGTTCCCACCGATGATGCCTCCTTGCCGCAGTTTCCAACAATACTTCATCCTTCAAGGGCACTCAAAAAACTCTAGGCTGGCTGGGCTATTTGGAAACATAGGAATATGAAGTGCTATTGAAGGATCTGGCCCGAGTCTATTCAACTTAAAGCCTCTGGCCCAGTCCTCCTAGCTGAGGCAGCCATGGCCCATAGGGCAAACAGGGTCTAAAATATGATCGCAAATGGGATTCCTTGGGAACCTTCAATGGTTTCTTTCAATTTTTGCAATTCTATTTAATGATTTGGATATTGTTCTTGATGAATTTCTCACCGGGTTTACACTATGGGGGACATGAGCGCTTAGTGGATCCCGCTACGCCCACTTTCCAACCAAGAAGTTATTGATGCCATGTTTTGGGTTAAGACTGAAGTTATCAGTCAGTGATAACCTTTGAGAGGTCAGGGCGCGCATCTAAGACATCCGAGGTTTAATCAGAAATCAAACCATACTTTCTGCCAAAAAGAAAATCCATGAAGATGCCCGTGATTCCTCGGATTATGCACTTCTGCCGGACTCCACCGGTTATGGTCCAAATGAGCTAGATGACATGATGTTCATTTACACGTAGGGAGGCCTTTTGCAATTATCTCACCGGAGGGGTGCTCTGGACATACCGTGAAATGCCTATGGAACAAGAGTCTCGCTTTGAGTAGATAAGCTTCCTAACTTTAAGTCTAAAGTGCTCTCTATTTTTAAGCTTTGTTTAGTGCCCTCCACTTAAGGGTCCATGATAGCTAATAGCTATCCACTTTTCCCTGTGAGTAGTAGTTCCTACTCCGTGGTTTTTTGTATGATCATGTAATTTTCCTATATAGTAATACAATCTCCGCTTCCTCAAAAAAAAAAAAAAAAAAAAAAATTCTCGAGGCAAGCCCGTAATCCATTCTGACCAAATGCAAGATCTAAACAAATGCCCTCATCCTCCTTGTGGTCTAGACATCCAGGGTGACGCCCCGAGTCACCATATGAAGTCTCGTGGTCTTTATCATTGGTTGCTAAGGCTTTGTGCCAAAGCTGCCAAATAAAAGATTTTACCTTAGGGGATAGGACTAGACCACAAGAATTTCAAATTTCTTATGCATCTTTCTTCCCTAACCCGCCATTTGGTGTGGATAGAAATCTTTTGATCATTTATAGGCGTAATTAATCAGAACTCCCCCGAGCCATTGTGAGTCCAAATTTGAGATTGTCTTCTTCACCATCTTCCCTAGTCGAGAAAGCAAAAAAATGTTGTTATAAAGCATTTCAAGATTAGCATCTTCTCCAGCCGAACAAAAATTCTCGGCGGGATGATTCCCCGATCGCCAAACAAATCATCGATATAGTTTAGACCTTTTGTTGCTCAAAGTCCGGCCTGCTTCGAAAATGACAAGCTAAACAGAGGGAGGAGTCATTAGTGAGCAAGGCAGGGTTCCAAAAGATCGATTGGTCCATGGAGAGCCCCTCCTTCCAGGAGAACATGCCTTTAACCAAATTCCATGCTCTAATCCATTTCTTGATCAATCCTGGAATAGAATTCGGGATGGAGAAGGGGAAATAGATAGCATGGGGCAGGTTAAGATTGAGTTTCCTCCATCCATAAGAAAGGCACAACCCTGTAGAGCTTAACCAGAAAAGTATATTGTTTTATTTATATTATTTTCTTACTTATTTTTGGATTTTCTTTCGGGATTTTATGTTCTGTATATATCAAATGACATGTATATTTTCTCCCATAGCAGCAATTGTTGAAAGTGAAAAAATAATTGCCAACCTTCTCAATTGCCCGGCATGCACGCATGATTGGCTTCCTTTCCTTTTTCCGGTTTGTTTTGCCACCTCTTTATGCTTATAGATATATGCTGAGTTTTTGTTATTTAGAATAACCTACTGCTCTTGCATGTCGTATGAATAAGGAGCATTTGTATTGAGGAGGCAAGTCTAGGTTTTCAATGACATCCATTCAAGACGAGGCTGCAAATTCAAGTGAGTCCTCTAGAGTTTTATGTCAATGCTAGACTTAGTTTTTGCTTTACTCGTTTTGGTTATTTTACCTATCCTAATTTGGACTTAGTCTTCTACCAGCAATAGCTCTGATTGATATATAATTTGCATGTTTTACAATCTGTGAGCATCTATTGTTCTACCCTATTGAAACCTTATTGAGAGAAGAAGAAAGAAGAGTTCTACGAATCTTGGTATACAAAGAATGATACTAGGTTGTATGCTTTCAATACATTGCTTTTCTGATCTTGAATTGAAATTATGTCATGAAGGGCCCAATATGGGTATCAAGTAAGAGGAAGAAAGTTGCAGGATAAAGATGGAGATAAGTTTGATAATTGCAGAGAAGTCAATCTTTTGTTAGCTGAGCTTAGAATACGTTTCAACAAAAAAAACAAAAGAGAAAGTATACTGTCATGTTATGATAAGTTATTTTGAGCACAGACGTTCAAATGTTTGGAAATGCCTTCAAATCGAAAATGCATGATAGGGATGTTATTTCTTCACTGTAACCTTCATACAATAACCCTTACTATCCCCAGTAGCGAATACAATATTTTTAACTGCCCTCTGCTCTTGAGATTCCTTTTCCTGCATCATTATTCCTTTTCATCCATAGCATATGGGGCATATGGGACAATAAAAACCATTCAATTCAGTTTTTCTAGATTTCCTCACCTATACGGATACAATTTCAAAGAAATGACATGCATAGGTTTGCCTAACTTATGCTTGCTTATTAGAATGTAATCCACTATAAAACTGGCAAAAATGCCTGGCATGTGAGTAGCTCCCGTGGCTCGATCATGGGAGACAAATCACATAAAAATAAATCCATGGATTTATGCATGAGAGAATCTTACTGGCTAATCTACATGGCAAACAGATGAATGGTAAGACTATTGTGTGTACTTGGTTGCCCAAGTTAAGCATGCCTTCTTTGCAAAGATGACCAATAATGTTGTGTAATCAGTCAATGATGCCTCCATCATCTATGCTCTTCAATGTCTGTTCAATACCTTTGTGTTTTACTCATTTCATGACATGCTTTTAGCAAAGTGTTGAATAGCCGATATCAGGCCCTGTACTTGCTCCTGCGATTGCCACTACGGAATTCCATGTCATAAGGTTGTACATATTCTAGATCCTTGTCTTATCTACTGCTTTGCAGGAATTGGCTTCGCAGTAATTGACTATGCACGCTACACCATATCTAGGGCTACTTAGTCAGACCCAAAAGCCACAAATTACAATCCATAAGGAATCATAATCTTCTTGCTGCTATAGGTTATAGTTAGCGCAAGGATTTTTGTTAACATAGTCATAAGCATAATACATCCTAAGAAATGTAAATGTTCTGTTCAAACCCCATGTTCAAGTGGTACATGTTTGCTATGGCTTTTGTATTCATGATATTTTATTCATAAGCTGTCTCACAGGTGGAAACGAAACTCCAAATGTGCAAGCTGCGGAACAAATTCCCATGCATCAACTGAAGATAAAGCATCAGGAGGCAGCTCAGGATCAAAATGACAATCATATACAAGACGCTGCAAAAATAGCAGAGCCACAACAGGTCCAACAACCCAATTGGTGGGACTTTATCAAAGAGATACAAATGATAGTTCTTGGATTTTTTACTTCTCTTCTTCCAGGTTATCAATATTTAGATTAGTTAAAGTGTTCACAATGTGACCAACAAAGACAATTCTATGTAAGTAAGTTGATGTAAGAGTCTTACCGGTTCTTGTAAGCATCTTTGAGTGTTGTCCTTCACTTTTTCTGACCGATCCATGCAACGTATTAATTAGAAGGAATTCCATGTGTTAAGGCTGTACATATTCCATATCCTTGTCTTATCTATTGCTTTGCAACAATTGGCTTTGCAGTAATTGACTATGCATGATGCAACCATATCTAGGGCTGCTTAATCAGACCCAAAAGATCGGCCACAAATTACAAGAAATCAAAATCTTCTTGTTGCTATAGGTTATACTTAGTGCAAGGATTTTTGTTAGCATAGTCATAAGTGTTAATACATTCTAAGTAATGTTAATGTTCGGCAGACACATTCTGCATTTTCTTTATTTTCTATTGAAAGCAAGTACGCATTCTGCATTTTCATATTATGCTTTCACATTGTTGGTTATATCGAAGCATTTTTTATTTCTATTTTGTTGTGTTGTATTTTGATCTTCGTTTTCTTCTCAGAGGAACCAATTTGTGTCATCGTGAACAGGTACTTCCAAAGGTGAAATACTGTTTCAATCTAGCTTATATCTACAGGCAAAAGGACCTTTTCTCTATTAAGTATTTACGGGTTTATGGGACTGGCTTAAAGGGGTATACGGCTTCACAAATCCGCATCTAATATTTGCTGTTAAGTACTCTGTCTTTATGGGTTTATGGGACTGAATTAAACAAGTGTATGGCTTCACAAATCCACATCGAATATTTGTTGGTAAGGAGATCCCCCCCTTTAGATCTTTCTATTTGGCTCGGTGAGCTATTTTTGTATTTGTAGATGATTTTGCAAAGCATAAAGAGGGTACCCGGCTTCCACAAATCTACATCCAATATTTGTCTGTAACGAGATTCACCCTTTAGATTATAGGGTCGGTAGGGCAATGAAAAAATCGAGAAAATGTTTAAGTTTATTAGTTGTGCTAATGTGCTAAGGATTGTCGACAACTTAAGCTTGTGAAAGAGATTATTAACAACTGAAGCCCATCAGGAGTAGCCCTGAGTAATTTCCAGCTCAACCAACATCACTGCCAAAGCTAATGACTTGGCCAGTGACACTAGCAAGCACCTTCACAAGTTGTGAGATGCATGGAATGATAAATGAGCTACATTTGCTCCGATTTTTTGATCAAATGCAATAAATAGAAGTTGCATGTCTATTTTTTCCTTTTCTTTATGAACCAATTTCATGGTTACTAGTTATGGTGCCCGGCGTTGCCGGGCCTAGTGACAATTTGAAAGGTAGTTGTTTAATGCTCAAAAACGTGTTGCAGCATGTATTTCATATACAACAATTTCCGCATTTCCACTACAACTATTGGCGTTGCAGGGCTTAGCAAGAATGTTCTGTGTTCAGGGGTAAAGTTACAAAACATACATGGCCAACAATATCAATCATAAGAAGTTCTTATTGTCAAACGTTTTCCACCACGAAACTCATGCACCTAGCATGTGCCTAGAAATCACACCAGCATCTACATATTAAGGCCAACTTGTGACAACAAATCTTTAATATGCCATCGACGTGGTCATATATTTCATATCATTTAGCCTTCAATTCGTATATTTGTAGTTAGAGAAGTATTTGCAGATCCTTTGTAGTTAGAAATGAAGTCCGCACGAATCATTAATATTATACATGGATACTAACCATCTCACTAATACATCATTTATGGCTCAACATCTACATATATAATTTGTTAAGAAATACTTAGAGTTAATGACTTGTAAGGAAGTTTTAGGGTTGGGGATTTTTGTTTCTTGTTTTTTGTTTTTTGTTTTTTTTTTTTTTTTTTAGGGGGATTTGGAGGTTGGGAGCATAAATACAAAAAGAAGTTAATGTGAAGCATTTGGTTGGATGGAGTAGGTGATGCTAGACAATGAAGTATGATGTTGTTCAAGTTGGAATTACTATATAAAGATGATATAAAGATTGTACAAGGAGGTTTGGCTATATGTAGAGAGCTCTAACTTCAAGTCAGTGCTCCATGAGATGGGATACTGTCATGTAGATGCTTTCAAAGTGTATTTTGTTGGTTAGATGGCCAAGTTACACTATAAAGATTGTTTTGAAATGTTGTATTCGTAAGTTGGGTGATGCAATACAATTTGAGGCATCACTATATAGATTGTTTTACAATGCTATATTGCAATATGATAAGATGTTCACAACATCTTGAAATATAGCACTACATATACACTACCAAATGAGGCATCACTATAAAGAATGTTTTGTAATGTTGTATTACATAAGTTGTCTAACAATGTTGCGTTGCAATGTAATAAGTTTATAGCCGCGACGAACATTTCTTTTGTCCAACTCTTCTTAAATAAGGTTTGATATTAAGCCGAAACGATCACAGTTATGAACCTACAAAATTGAACTAAATGGATCTAAGCTTGGAAAACTCTATTTCCATATTTTCTACCTCTAAACACCCAACATTTCAGCTAAAACATGCTAGCCCACTGTGCAACCAACACTGGATGACTTCTCGCATGCAATTTAACCTGGCGCATTCTCTTGGGAGCCATATGCCATAGACCTTCACTGGAATGTATCTTACTTTTCAATAAAAAGCGTTTATAAAGTCTTTAATAACCTTTCTCAACCTTAATCATACACATATTTCTGATCTTCCTATGCATTATGGCCTGAAGCATTACTTTATAATAGAATGTGGATCAAATAAATGATGTACAGGAAGAGAGACATAATGTTATCATATCTCAAATAAGAGGATAGCGGATTTTGTGGAGAAGTGCCTTTGAATCACATTGAATGAACTTGATGTCATCTCATTCATCTGATGGTTGCAATTGGCAATAGAAACAACGTTACATGGTGTGGTTTAAAAGCCAACAGAGGAACATATACCTCTTGTTAATTGTAATTGTATCTAGTATAAATTGTGCTGTCTAGCCACAACCAGCATAACATTGAACTTGCCTCATGTTTGACTCAAACAACTCAGAATATTTATCCTCGATACAAAGAACCAACCGTTGTTGACTAATGAAATTTAAATCATGTGTATATGCAAATCCTTACGTAATTGTACTTTAGGCAGTCAGATTTTTGGTACTATAACTTCCACGCTATGCCCCAATTGCATCGCCGCCAGGAAAGGCTTGTGACCACATTCCCAAGTCCTCCAACCTCGTTAAAACTTAATAAATTCTTTTTTGTCGAAAACAAAATTTATTCTTATAATATTGAAGACAGATCAAATGAAAGAAATTGGCATGCGTAAAAAATGCACACCTCCATCCACCGATTCAACCAAAAATGTTTCAGAAGAACAACATTACTCTTAGTAACATCCTTTCCATATAACAAAAATAAGCGTAATGGAACTAACGGAGGGTACCTAATATGACAGAGTGAAAGCAACTCAGGACTCAAGAAAGTAAGGGATCAAATACCTTAGCAATGGGTGCCATCTCAACCCGCAATATGAACAATGTTCATGGGTGGTTCTTTCACTATGCCTCCAATCACAGAATGTGATAATCCAGCCACCCCTCGTTGTCATACAAATTAACCATGTTCGCCCCTCTTTCGTAAAAAAAACAAAATCCATCATATATACATCTTTTGGCACTTTCACCAAGATAAGAAGTGCTTATAAGAACTATAGAGCTGCAAGAGTTTCATAAAAGGGGAGTTCAAATGTATGACAAATCTTCAAATGCAAAGATGGAGACCATAGAAAGGCCCTTTACATATTGTCACAACCTAACCTAAACCCGCCTTTTTGCAACATCTCACCTTGATTGTGAAAAGAAGTCGCTTGAAGAACTTAAATGGTCTGCCAACGCCGTGGTCTCACCAGATATCAACATTAGCAAGTGCCTATTCCGCAGGCAAATTGCCAGCCTTTTCCTTCGCAATGGTTGTTTGGAGTTTATCTTATTGGCTCGCCCAATATCCACAGTAAATGCTAGCCACTTTCAATGCTCAATTTCCTTGCCTTGATCCGAGTAATGATGTATATTGTTCAAAGCTAGTCGAAGTTCTATATAATGCCTACTCAAAACTATAGGACCAAGAAAAATAAGGTCATTGTCACCCAATCAGAAAGTATAAGAGCAAAGAAAAGAACTTTTACCGATTCAAGCTTATCGCATTCAAGACTACTTTGCCCGGTATGTCGATATACCACAAATACAAAGGGAAGTTCAACCCAACTAAGTTGTGAACATACGTTTTTGAGTGCTTGCCAACCAACGCCGATTCAACCTCAGATCAATATCTTGATAATGATTTTGTCAAAGATTTTAAAATGTTGTAGCATACCCCATAACCGCATCTAGCTGGTTCCCAAAGATGCTCTAACACATTTAGATTGCTAAGATAATCTTTCCACGTCTGTCTTGTCAATGCATATTCTTAAAAATGCTGCTTCATCAAATATAAGCTCATAAAGGAAAAAAGATGCCTAACCTTCCCAAATAGGGGATAAGGCATCCAAGGATAACGACCTACAAAAACATAAGAATGATAAAGCAATCGGATAGGTTGAAATTCAGGGTAGATGAGATGATCACTGTATATTTTAGAAGCTATGAAAAAAAAATGACCTAAGGCAGCCTTCAGCATGAGCTCGATACGTATAATATTATATCCAAAACTACTATTGCATAACTTTATTAAATCATAAGTTTCAAAGCCAGATTGGCGTACCAAAAGGAGGCGGCATTCCAATAGAATAAGGAAAATTTCTGCGACGTAAGATTGAATGCTCTCAGGCAGATCAAATAATGCGACGCACTCCCTAACTCCGTCCTGAATGCAAGAAGAGAGATTCTGAATTCCACAATATCATTTGCAAATGGATTTGCTGCTGTCGAAAATGTAGAGCCACCTGCTGAAGGTTCAATGCATACTGGCCTATTGTAATTTTAGAAGAGCAGCCATGGATGCCACGACAATGCATATAGGCTCCTCTGTGGCATGCCTTCGGGGTGCAATTCCCAGAAGAAAAAATCATAGGGCAAAACTTCTACGATATTTGGAAATCAGTAAGTTTTTCCGGCGACCAGAATCCCCAAAATCATATGAAATTAATTAAAAAAAAAAAAATCCAAAAACATTTTCTGCCAGGCCGGATAATCCCAAATTAACAAAGTAGTTTTATCAAACATACTAGTTGTTTAGCATTGGTCTCCGCGGACGCTAAAAACCTATTCTATTCTATTCTATTCTATTCTATTCTATTCTATTCTATTCTATTCTATTCTATTCTATTCTATTCTATTCAACATTAATGCTACATTGAATATAGGCAATTGTGTAACTCAAGATCTTACATTGTACACGAGCATTCAATTTGCAAATGTTAGTTTTTAGGGTGTTGTATGTTTCAAGCAACTTTGCACATGATGCAACAATGCTAACAAGCTACTCTTCAATCCAACTTTAAGTGCATGCATGCTATAACAAGGCACGAGTATTCATCTAAACATTTTATCATAATTGGGCATAGAGGCATACTTCCTCCAGAATACATTGGTGTTGCAACTTTCATTGGTGGACTTATAGTGAACAACAACATAAAACATAAAGGTGGACACAACCATCAAGGTGGTGCATGTACATTGTAAGAAGGCATGAGATAGGATAACAACTAAACAAACCTCTCTAATTTATGTCCCAGACTGCATCTACAAGATAATTGACAAATGTTGATGTTAGCTGATCGCAACTAAAAATATGCTAAATGCAATAAGGAAACAATTATCAGCGAAATCTTTTTACCATGAGCGCCCCCTTGGAGTTTGGAATCGAACCTATTTACCATTGGGCATCCTTCTTTGATCTCCAACCATCCTAGCATATCAGGGATCTTGACGTGGTGGTCTGGAGGTACTTGGTTTCAAACTAGAATTGTTCTTGGGCCCCGTGCCAGATCTAAGGGGCTGTCAGAGTAGGGTCGCTTTAGAATTTTAGGATTTCTTTTTTTCGGTTCTCAGATACGGCCTGCCACATTGAGGGTTCTTGGGCAGAGGGAAATCATCATTGGCGGTTTATTCCTGTTCTGGTGGGGAAAAGGGGAAAAAAAGGAAAAATTGGAAAACTTGCGCTCTGATAACGGCCGTCTCTTCGTCTTGATCAGTCGCTTCAACCTATTCCGAGTCCATTCACCATGAGAACCAAAGCTTCAACATCCTCCAACAGAAGTGACAAGATCATTGAGGATGAGGAGTGGACACACATCTTTTGGTTGGACAGCAGAAGAGATAAAGCCTGGGAAACTCTGAAAAGGATATACACAGGTCTTGAAATTGTAAAAGATCAGCAAAAAGCAGCAGCTTTCTGCATGGGGGTGCAAGAAGAGTTCGGTATTCTGGCATGCAAGAAAAGATGGCTGCAATAGACAAAGATTACTTGGAAGGGAGAGCCAATGACAGAGATTGGGTCTGGAACACCTTTGGCTTCGCGCAGGAACTAGATAGCACACTGTACAAACTGATAACGACTAAACAGGGGCACACCAAGACAGATTGCTGCAGCCTAAAGAATAGTGTTTTCAGGACGTTCATGGATGAACTTCTGGCAAAGGTTAAAAACTTGATCATTCAATGGGACGAGATAAGGGAAACTTCCAATGCAAGCATCAAGTTGATTAAGAGATGGGAGGAAGCAGAAGACCACGTCATTGAAAGAGAAAGGAAAATATTCAGATCAGGGCTTGCTCTCAACGAACCTCTGGAAGGAGTTAACACTTCGCTCGAAGTATATCAGATGAAAAGCAAGAAGTCGGCGAAGAAATGCGAGATTAAAGATTCAAATGGCTTCTTTAATCCGGAAGAGGTTAACTCCTGCGACTGTGAGAATTGCGGGGAAGTCAAGCTTTCAATTCTCGGCAAGAACGACAAAACAAAAGGTCCTTCCTATCCCATTTCTTATAAAAATGTGCTCATGAATGATACTGATTCCCCTGCTCAGTCGGATGGTTCCGGGAGTCAGAAAGTTAATAGTAAGGATTTTATTGATCTTTTTGGTGTTTTGGATGATTCTGCCTCTGACATGTTCTCCAAATATGCTATTCTCATCCACTTCCCGCGGAATTGTCCTCCCCAATCGGAAGTTAAAAATTGGATTACTAAGGCCCAACACATTCCTATTATGTCTATTCTTAAGTTGGATAAAAATACTTTCCAAATTGTTTGTAGGGATGAACTTGGAGTCAAGCAGATTCTGAGAAGAAAGCTTGATCCCATATATAATGCCCCCTTTTATCTTATGAAATGGTCCCCTAACTTCATTCCGGGTATGAACGATGAAATCCAGACCACTACTTGGCTCTCATTTCCTAACCTCCCCCCAGCCTTTTGGACGAGATCTCATCTTATTGCCATTTTCGAGTCCTTGGGGGAGGTCATCGAAATTAACATACCTCAAACAAATTTTCCATCAGTATGCATCTCCAAAAGAATCAGTTCTGATTGGAAAAAGAAAATTAAAATCAGGATTAAAAATGATGATTTCCTGGATCTGAACATTACCTACTCAAAAGGGCCCGTTCAAGAGCTTAAGGCTACTCCTATTCAAGCCCAGCAGAAGCAGGTCTGGATTCCAAAAGTTATCAATAAGGATATTCAGGTGGACAACAGAAACATGGAGACTCAGGAAAATAAGCAGGTTCTTCAAAATGCAATCACCCCAAATGAGGTGGCAGAACATCACAATGACCCAAAAGTGGTGATTGGTGAAGATATGACTGTTCTCATCAAAAACATCAAGCTTTCTGTTAGGATGGACACATTCCTAAGATCCCGGTTCCTGAGTCCTGGCAGCAAGAAGAGGATAGTACATCCCAGGTAAGCATTGAAGATCTTTTGGATATAGATGACAGAGAGTGGAATGTGGTAGAAAAAAGAAAAGGTAGAGGCAAGAAGAAGCTCTACCTTGGCCCAAGCAGATCTAGCCCGAGGAAGCAAACCATTCAAGCCAAGGGGGCTTTGGGTAAATATAAATACTGATGAATAGGGTTTAAAACTCAGAAAGAAGCATCATTACAAGAATTCTTTGAAGAATGGAAAGATGTATTTGCATGGGATTACACAGAGTTGGTAGGTGTAAAAACTGAGATATGTGAATTTGAAATAAAGATGAAAGAGGGAACCAAACCTGTCATGCAAAAACTGAGAAAGATAAATAGATCCTTGCTAACCTTGATCAGAGAAGAATTATTAAAGATGAAAGAAGCTGAAGTTATCAATCGAGATAACCAACCCCGAATGGTCATCATGCATAGTACCTGTTGAAAAAAGAACAAAACTATAATGCGATATGCATAGATTATAGAGACCTTAATAAGGCTACTATAAAAGATCAAGTTATCCACTTCCCTTTCTAGAAGAGGTACTTCATGCAACCGGCCGGGTAAAGAGATTTATTCATTTCTAGATGGATTTTCGTGTTTTAATCGATTAAAATCAAGGAAGCGCACTGCTAAGACCTCCTTCATAACCCCTGGGGGAACCTTTGCCATGCAAAAAATGCCCTTTGGATTGATGAATGCATCTCGCTACATTCCGTAGGGCTATGGATAAAATCTTTCAAAGCATGCCTCTTGATAAATTTAGGGTGTTTCTTGATGACCTTTGCCCGGGAACACCGATAGAGCAACACATGAAACTTCGACTATGATTATGAGTCTCGCAATGGGCAGGAAAGTGGTGTATGCTTAAACCCAAAGAAGTGTATCTTTCTATGTTCAAAAGGTGAACTGTTAGGACATGAAGTATCCGCCAAGGAATCAAAGTCTCGTGAGGGTAAGATGGAAGCACTCAAGAAAGTAGTGCCACCTAAAACTCGAGGCAAGTAAAGAGCTTTATGGGACTTACTAGTTTTTAAGAATCTATGTACCTAATTTCTCACATATTATAGGTCCTATAGCAACTGACAAGAGTAGGCAAGTACAAAGAAAACATGAGAGCAAACATATGGAAGTAAATTGGACACCGTGAGTGCCGTGTCGCTTTTGAGTTACTCATCACTCGAATTTCAAATCGGCTTTAAAACCACCTGATCATAGTCTTCCTTTAAAGCTTATATAAGTATCACTAACAAAGCTGTTGGCATTTCTCTACTACAGGATCATGGCATAATAGCCTTTACAAGCAAGATATGGTCGCATTACGTAAATGAGATATGCTAGATTGGAAAAAAAGTGTCATAGAATAATGTGGTTCCTACAAAGACTTGGACATATTGTCCAACACAATGAGGTAAAGGTGCTCATGCACCAAAATCCCCTTCCATTATTATTTCAAAAAGTCAAAGCAAAGCCAAATTATGTGTGGCCTCGCAAAATTCAAGATTATAATCTTAGTGTCAAAACAAATAAAACCATTAAGAGCCCTAGTGATTATCTTACAGAGAGCTTTTTGAATTTGAGGATTTTGAAGGATTGCGGGACATGGAAACACCTCAGAGACTGGAGATTCTACCAACCTTGTTTTGTCTAGCAAGATGAATGAGGATTGGCGCTTTGACCTTATTGAATTTCTCGCAGTAATGGAGAGCTGCCTAAAAACATGGATACTAAGCAAACCCGTAAGATTTAGAGCTAAAGCTAAAACATTCAAGATGGTAGGAGATGTGTTGTGCAAGATTGATTATAATGGAGTGTCGTTGAGATGTGTCCAACAGATCCGTTTCGAGCCGATTGTGGAAGCATGTCATGAAGGTATTTGTGGGGCATTTTGCAGCCGAAACCACCGCAAAGAAGATCATCAGTCGCTACTTCTGGCCAAGTTTGTTCAAAGATTGTTATGAGACAATCAAAAGATGCCATAAGTGTCAAATTCATGGTAGGAGAATCCTTCAACCCCGCCGCTTCTTACCGGGTATTGTATCTCCGGTCCTTTTCAAATTTGGGGATTGGATTTATAGGGCCTATATTTCCCGAATCTCAAGGTAGGCATGAATACATCCTAGTTGCTACAGATTATTTTACTAAATGGGTGGAAGCAACTCCACTTAGACAGCAAATGCTCAACAACCGCAAGATTTTTACATGAGCACATATGCACCAGTTTGGCATTCCTTTCAAAATTGTATCCGATAGGGGAAACACAGCTCATAAATGATGTCATTAGTAATCTACTCAAAGCATTAAAGGTCAAACATGTGAAAAGTTCTCCTTATTTATCCTCAAGGCAATGGGCAAGCCGAATCAACAAACAAAGTGTTGAAGAGCATCCTAAAAAAAAAAAGCAGTTGAAGTTCATAAAAAGATTGGCATATTAAACTGCATGATGCATTGTGGGCATATAGGACCACCGTAAAAATGCTACTAACCATACACCTTTTAGCCTTGTCTATGGTGTTGAAGCTGTAACCCCGCTGAACTAGAATTGCCATCACCAAAGTTGGCAATGAAGATCCGTGATGCGCTAGAGGATGCTTACGAGACAGTATGAGAAGTTGCTGATGCTTGAAGAAGAGAGGCCGAAGTCCGAAATGTCAACCCGAGGAAAAAAGTTAAGGATATAGCAAGCCTTTCAAAGCCGCACACAAGTTACAAGGAAGTTTCAAAGTAAATGAATTGGTGCTCAAGTGGAATAAAGCAAAGGAAGATTCAAAGGTAAATTTGATGGCCTATGGGAAGGCCCTTTCAAGATCCATGCAATTGCAGGAATGAAGTTCTTATCTTTTGCAAGAAATTGGTACAGGGAGATTGCTAGCTAATCCTATAAACACATTGCACTTGAAAAGGTATTGGGAGCAAAGATGTCCGCCGATCTTATTTGAGTAAACATGTTGTAATGCTTTTTAGTTAGAACTATGTGATAATTCTCGTAAATAGTTGTCGAAGTCTTTGTTAGTATTTCAAGTTTAAAATGATAAAAGACATAAAAAGGAGAAAAGAAAGAAAATCAAACAAAGCATAGAGTTCTAAGTAAAGTAGGTTTTGTTATTTAACAGCTTTGCACTTTCGTGAGAGAAGATGGTTGCCGATCAAGGCCGATTTCAAAACAAATGCCGCATAGAGTTCTAAGTAAAGTAGGTTTTGTTATTTAACAGCTTTGCACTTTCGTGAGAGAAGATGGTTGTCGACCAAGGCCGATTTCAAACAAATGCTGCTTCAGGCTGAGCAAGAATTCATCTTGTTGATGCTAACATTTTGCACCACTTGCCAGATCCATCAGACTGATCAAACTCATCAGGATGTAACTTAGCCTGCATATACATGAGACTTGTATTCTTTTCAAATGCAGATTCCTATCAAGCAGCTATGCATCCATGGAGAAAAGCTGTTGCAGAAGATACTAACGGTTTTTTAAGTGTCATTCCAGGCTCATTTGTTTTCCTTCCATGTCCATCTGATCACTATAGCCTGGAACATATGACCATTGCTTCCAAATCTTCTCAAGCTGCTACCAAAAGTTGCCTCCCATAGTCACTCACCTAAAGGCAACTCAGAGAGACAAGTTCAAACAAAACAAGAAGAACACTGCTGCTGATCATGCCAATTATTCCAACAGTTTCTGAAGACCACCTGTCAGTCTGTATATTCATATCCATAGTCAAATTTTCTAACTGAATGTCACAGGCTGAGGGGACCAGCCACATCCTCTCCTTTGTTTAGCATCATGTTGCCTGGCTATAGCAGGCAACATGTACAAGGCTCCTGAGCAATATCACAGGCAAACAACTTGAAGACCAAGAATACTGAGACCAAAAGACTTGAAGACAAAGATGCTGATGAAGAACCCAAAGGATGACTTTAAGTCAAGACACAAGTTCACAACTCAAGCTCCAAGGATTGAATGCATTTTCTAGCTCTGAAGGCACTTATGAGGTTTGGAAGACCCCTGTGAAGATGGCAAGCTATGATATGGTACTTATCCTTCTCATATTCTAAAGATTCTCTATTTGCTTTTTGTGCCATCACACCATCATCCTTATCCTATTTTTTTTCACCCTCATTGCCTTTTCACATCCTATACCATCATGTATTTCATGTATAACCATTTGTTTCATAGTTGACCTACCATGACCTAGGGCACATTTCCCAAGGAAGTTGTCAAATCTAAAAGTTGCCTAGCATCGAACTCTATATCACCATTCTCATCTCATGCCTTGCCATTCCATTGTCACACACTCCATACCAAGTAGCTAAAGCAAAACATATGTGCTAAGCACAAAAAATACAAAAAACACAAAGATGCCTAGCCACATATCCAAGTGACATGGCATGATGACTAGATGTACATGTCATCACCTCCAAAGCTACTTTGGTCCACTCATCATTTGCTACCTTCATGTCTCATTCATCATGTTGCCACCTAAGCACCAAATTTCCACATCATCACATCACTCCACATCATCAAATGATGACTAGGCGAGTTTTAACCAAACTCAAAAATTGGTCAACCAAATGATCAAACTACCTTGGGAAGTGAACCTACTAGCCTTGTTTACCCTAGTTGACCTATTTTCTATCCTTCCACTACATTTTCACCTATTGCCACCTCATCATCCATTTGGGCAAAATACCTTGTTTGACCAACACATATCACATTGACCTTGCCCAGTCATTCATTTTTTTCAAAATATTATTTTTCCAAGATTTGTCCTTGCCATCTTGAAGCTCCCTTGAAAGTATGCCACTTGGCACAAAAAATCTCAAAAAAAAGACCCTATATAGACCTTCAAATTTCATTTCTTGGGAACCGTGCCCCATGCCAAAAAATGCAAAAATTTTCCTATTCTACCCCCATCTATCTACCCTCTTATCCTCGCCAAGTGGCGCCCCCGGCATGCCAAGTCCAAAACACGAGCCGAGCTTGGCGGGAGGAGACCACGTAATCAAGAAAATAGAATGTGGATCTCTATTTATACCTAGGCCCACTTTTTGATCTCGGCCTGTGGGATATATCATGTCGAACCCTAAAATTTGAATTTGCCAAGAAACCTCCTTTCTGTTGGGGCAAACGGGGTGATCATTGCATTTGTTGGCCGGTTTTGTCCTATTCCACTGAAAGAACAACCCAATTAAACCAAAACCGTAGCATTGATTGCGAATTTGCCAAGATCTGACCAAGACAGGGAATTTTAAAAGGGGTTTGTTCCACTGAATTTTTTTTCGAGGGCGATAAGCGGATTTGAAGACCAGGAACGTGGAGTCGTGACGTCTACAGAGCTTGCATAAGATCCTCCTGCTTCGGAAATCAAAATCTGAGGCATTTGTGATGAAATATCCTTGAAATTCTTGAAACTTGACATTTATTTTGTGATTGAGTTATTCTCAGATGATCCAGTCGGGCATTCTTGAATACCTCGTGTTGTGAATTTACTGTTTTGACTTAATGAAAATCGAATTTGGGAAAAAGATTGTGTGAGATTGTGATAAAACTCATTTTACTTTGCATTGTTATTAAGCACAAAAGAAGTTAGCAAAATACTATTGGTGTTTGAACAATTAGGAGCATCAGTAGTGAGTGTTCAGAGTAGAAAAAAACGTAAAAAAATATTATTAACAATCAGAGTGCAAAAACTGTCACAGACATTGTCATTGTGACTCTGGCAGTACATGTTACAGCAAGAATCTAAGCTCTGTTTGGACTAAATGAGCATATGCACGTGACCTACAGGAGCACACCTAGGTGTGGGAATTGGTTTCTGCCACAAAAGATCATTGTCTAGCATTTGGCAGAATCGAGCTCACTGTCCAGGCCATTGACCAAAAATTGACCCAGTCAGGAATTTGATTTGTGAGAAATCTGTGAGCATTTATACTGTAGACCTTTCACAACAGTTTTCTGGAGTTGGCTAGCACACTCTGGTAAAGATTTTAAGTGCTTTTGAAGTAGATGCATGGTGTGGTGAATGTCTGAGTGCTGCTAGTTTTTTTTTTTTCTTTTGCTTTAGGGACTCTAGCTGATTTGAGATTTCCTTGCAAATTCAGAGTTTCTTTTGCAGTGCAGATTGATCACCTCAAGTGATCTGGAGGTCCTGACCATCAAAACACACTTGTAAGGCCCCGGTTGGAGACCACCCAGGATAATCTCCAACAGACAGACTCAAAGTTTGCCTAGCTTCCCTTAACCCTGACATTCTTTTTCTCCAAGAACACAAAATCCATGACTTAGATCATGAACTCATCATTAGCAGGACTCTTCCCCCCAGCTATAGTCTTTGGTCAATTCCCGCTAACGACTCTTCTGCAGGAATTGCGATTGCTTGGAAGAAAGATCTCGACATTGTTGACAGTTATATGATAAATGGTAGAGATGGTAGATGGCAAATTCTCATGTGTACTTTTGTAGGTATCAAAATGGCTTTAGTTAATATTTATGCTTACAATAATTCTGCTGAAAGGATTGATGTTTGGAAAAAAGTCAAGGCCAGTCTCGATAATATAGAGTTTGATGAATGCATTCTCGGGGGCGACCTCAACATGGTGACCAACAGCTTCATGAAGAACAAGAACTTTAGACCTCTGGTGAAGCAGAAGAAGGAAGTTTGGCTCGACCTAATTCGAAGTCACAACCTAAACCTTGCTAGGACTAAACCTGGCACGTTTAGCTGGACTGATAAAAGGGTTGACCCCACCCAATGCTTACATGACAGATTTTACCTCTCAGAGAATTTGTGGAACAAAAGTTGCAGAGTAATTAATCTGGAAGGTTACACTCTTTCAGATCACTATCCACAGCAGCTTAGGATTATGGCAAGAAACTCTGATAAGAAAAAGAGGAAAACCTACTTCAAGCTGAACAGCAATTTGCTCGAGCATGAGGAGTTCTCTGATAGGCTGCAGGAGGTCATTGCCAGATTCCCCAAACCTACTGGTAAATCAGGCTGGATGTACTGGTGGATCCGAGTAGCAAAAGCTATCAAGATTGGCTGAAGAACTGGGGAAAAGCAATTCACCACAGTAAGATGGCCCGCCTCCAAAATCTGAGGGACAAACTCCCCTACGCATCAGAGGAGGAAAAGGAAAGCATAAGATCAGAAATTGAAAAAGAGGAAATCAGAATTGCTGAGGGCTGGAGGCTAAAGGCAAAGATTAGAGAGATCAAAAATGATGAAAGATGCAATTCCAAGTTCTTCTTTGCAAAGGCCAAAGGCAGAGCGAAAAAGAACCATATCTTTGAAATTAAGGTTGGAGATAATGATATTTCGGATGAGGACCAAATTAACCACTCACTTTACCAACATCATGGGTACTAATCTGGACTGCCCTCAGGCTACTATGGACAACTTCATCAATCTTCAAGCCAAGGTAAGTATTGAGGATAATTTAAACATAGCCAAGCCTTTTTCCAACAGGGAACTCTACAATATTGCTATGGATATGGAAAAAGGTAAGAGCCTGGGCCCCGATGGGCTCCCTGTAGAATTCTTCACCAAAGTAAGGCCGATCTTAGGAGACTGCTTCACCAATCTTGCAAATGAGTTCAGAGATATGAAATGCTTAGATGCAAGGATTAACACCAGTATGATAGCTCTTATCCCGAAGATTGATATGCCTGTAACATTTTCGGACTACAGACCGATTTCCCTTACCAATGTCATTTACAAGATCATATCAGGTACCATTGCCAGAAGGCTGAGAACTGTTCTTGAAAGAATCATCAGTGCCTCCCAAGCTGCTTACTTGAAAGATAGATTTATCTTGGACAATGTGGTAACAGCAGCTCTCGGATTGAGGTGGGCCAAAGATTCCAACCAGGACATAGCCCTCATAAAGCTTGATATCACAAAGGCCTTCGACACTGTAAGCTGGAACTTCTTATTCAAATGCTGTAAGGCCCTTGGCTTCTCTGATGAGGTAATTTTACTTTTTAAAGCAATTTTGGCTAACTCTAGATCCTCTGTGCTTATTAATGGGGAGTGCAGCCCCTTCTTCCCCCTGCAAAGGGGGGTGAAACAAGGTTGTCCCTTAGCCCCTTTTCTATTTCTTATCATTATGGAGGCCCTTCATAGCAAGCTAGAAGAGGCTAAAAGGACTAACATGATCCAAGGTCTTAGCCTCCCAAACAATGGGAAAATGGATCAAATTCTGAATGGGCATTTTGCAGACGACACATTTCTTTTCGTTTCTATGGACAACAGATCCTTGTCCAATGCTCAAACAATTTTGGAAGAATTCGGGATCGCCTCGGGCTGCAAAATCAATCCAGTTAAATCCAAAGTGGTAACAAGGGACCAGGTAAAAGGAGAGCAAACAGCTGCTCTCATGGGCTGTAAGTATATCCCCCCCACTAATTCTTCTAAGATTCTGGGTATCCCTTTAGCTTTAAAAGGTAGCCCTTCAGATATTTGGTCAGATATTATTGAGAAGTTCCAAAAAAAGGTAGATAGTTTGAATTCCAAGTATATCTCAAAGCAGGGCAGGGCTATAATTGCCAATTTTGTCATATCTTCCTCTCATGTTTATCAATCCTCTGTCATCCTTGCGCCCAAAAAGGTCTCAGCCTAAACTTCAGAGTATCATAGGGAGATTCATCTCTTGTGGCCAAAATAGAAGATGCTGGACCCATGTTGCCATGGAGGAATGCTGCAAGCATAGAAATATTGGGGGTTTGGGGGTCATCAACATTGAGAAACAGGGGATTGCTCTCGCGGCCAAGTACTTCTATAAGGCTGCTCACAATAAGATCAAACACCCGGTTGCCATCATTATCAGATACTCATGATATTCAATTGTTGCACTTTGCGTTTTGTATGTTAACCTCATCTTGTAATAGAAAACCTGTGGACTGCACAAAATTTGCAGAGCAGCATCAGACCTATGGATAAATAAGATTCTAACATTAGAAAGTAGTCTAGGGTATCAGATTCGAAAAATGGAAATGCATGAACACCTACTTCAGTACAAAGACAAAATTCCAGACATTTACTCTCCACCCGAACCACTGCAATGGCATATACCTTGCGCAACACGTGTGCCTGCAAATCAGAAAAGGCATGGAGATACAATGCATCAGCTCAAGCAAAAAAATTAAGCTGTTTTGCATAAGTGTCTATTTCTAGCAAGTAAACCCATACTACCAAGCCACGGCAAGCCAAATTGCAGATTCAACAACCTTGACATTTAGGACTGACAAAAAATTAAGAACAACATGCAAAACAACATAACAAACTTGTCAAACAAATAAATTACCTAATTGAAAGCACATAAATATAGAGATGGAAACTTGCTGCCAGATTGTGGATAATGTAAACTCTTGGCTTAGAAAAGGAATTGCTTTGAATGAAGATGAAAGAAACAGTGGTGGCCTGCAAAGAAAAAGAGTGGTCATGGTCTGTTTCTCCTTTCAACTGCGGTCATGGTCTGCTTCCTAAATCTGAATCTGGATGTCATTTCTGAAGATATCATTTTAAATTACTTGAACAAATCTAAGCAATGCAAAAAAAATAAAAATACATCTCTAATCGAATACATCTTACCCATCATCTACTATTTGCCTCTTTATCTTGCCTTTAGAGCAAGAAAGCACCATGTGTGACCTGGTTGGAAAGTCAAAGATTGACAGCAAGGGCTTGACAATTCGAAAAAGCTTACTGGTGCAATGTGCTCATCACATATAGAATTTTGCTGGTGCTAACAACAATGCATCACAAAAACTATGAATGTTAGAAAAAAACTTAATGCCTGTTTGAAAGACATTAAAAATAATAGTGAGGATACAGGTGCCCACCATTGCTTTTTGAAGCAAAGGAATACTCAAAGGGTTAAGGAATTATAGAAAATATTATTACGACAGGGATTCGAACCTCTCCATCCAAATAATACCAACATAACACTTCATATGATATAAGTCAATATGGAACAGAATGAGAAACGAAAAAGGCCAAAGCTTCATATAAATTCTGGCGCAATGAGAAATGGTGTTTCCCAGCATTCGATTGTTCCACATTGCTCCAATACGTAACATCTGATTTTCGTGTTAGGTAATTTTGTAATGGAATATCAAAGCAATCACAGTTACTATACACGCCTAGGTAGAAATAGATGGGTCTAATTGGGAAAGTTTCTAGCATATATTAAATTTGCCCATAAATGAGAGCCAAGCTCCAGAAAAAAAAATTGCAGCTACAGTAGCTATTGCAAAGCTGCGTTATGTTCTTTGCACATGTGTGTCATATGGAGCCACATTTACCATAGCACTGCAACCCACTTTGAAAATGCAATAACTTTGTTCTGCAATCTAGAAGCCTTCATCAAAGAACACATATAGACATGATGCACATCTACTTAAAGATTTAGGCAGTTTTTCTCTGCAAGCAATCAAGTGAAGAACAAAAAAGTGCAAAAAGAAATTAGCTTATCTTACATTGAACTCAATGTTGCATTTGATATTGCTGCAGATTAGTCCCTTTTGATTTTAATGATGGATACTACCAATGTAGAAATCTGCAGCAAAATAATTTAATTTTTATTTTTATTTTTTTTATTTTTATTTTTTATTATATGTTGGCATTGTAGGTGTTTACCTTGATATACAGGGAAACATGAAACATGCACAAGCGGATTGGAACAAAAGGATACTATGGTATATCCTAGACTACATGGTGAACATTGTAATAAAAATGAATAGGTATGTGTACAATTATTTATGTGCATGTAATATTTGGTTTAGGTTTTTCTAAACAGCAAAATTGAGGAACGTCATCTACCAGAGCCGTTTACAAAGAACGGTTGCAGATGGGCGTGTGCTAACACTCCGTCTACTGCCGTGGGAAGGTACTTTTCTTTTTAGAAATAGGTATTTCTAAGGGACCGGATGTCTAAGAACACAGCCAAAAATGAACTGAACTGATTAGGTACACGTTCGGCCAAGGGCATATATAATGGATAGAAGAAAACCCGGAAGGGATGAGAGCCTTACCGTCTACTTTGTGCCTAATGTAGGCTATTTCTTGGGTTGCATGCTGTTGATGGGAAGAAAGAAGGGTGACCTGAACATGGCCACCAGGAAGAGATTAGAGTTTGAGAAAACAGCTGGTCCTAAGAGTAAGAAGCTATTTGATTTTAGAAGAGCTGCTAAAGGGCCTGCTGATGAGAATAAGAGTGGCCAATCCAATGGAGGGAAAGAAGGGAACTCCATGGCTGTTAAGGTGGGAAATGCTGAGGAAATGGTGAAACAGAAGGCCATTGATGCAGATCCGGGTATGGCTCTGAAGGGAGCTGAAACCATGAACATGACAACTACTACAACTCCACATCTGGGCGATTTGCAAAATTCGAAGTTCATTCAGGTTCTTATTTCATTTCTAGAACTGAAATGGTAGTTTGTTAATAGATCTCCCATTGGAAAGTTAAAGATGGATACAATATGCTTGTATGAGATCTAAGATAGTTGGAAATCTTAATAATTATAATTAAGAGCTGATTGAAAAATCGTGAAGATCTATTCAATGATATTGCATAATATAGCAATGTAGATCTTAGAAATAATTTAAGATAAGGTAAGATCTGAGATGCTTCATAAATAATCTATAAAAATGCAATCCATCAAATCTATGTTAAGGATGTCTGGCTGGATACCAGTTTGTGGGCCATAATGGGTATGAAAATCCTTGATGTTTAATACAAAAAAATCTGAGTAGACTAAAGCTGATTTACATGATGAACATCTAGTCAATGTTTATACATAATGTGGCTATGTAGATCTCAGGATTAGTTAAAAGCAAGGTAAGATCTGAGTAATTTCATGCAATCCATCAAATCTGAGTTAAAGATGTCTGACTGGATACCAGTTTGTGAGCCATAAAGAGCATGGAAATCCTTAATGTATATTATCTGAGTAGACTAAAGCTGATGGTAAGATTTGTGAATTTAATGTGGGATTCTCCATGATCTGCACACATTAAGGGTGTGCATGGCGAAATGATAAATGATTTACTAATGGTATGCAGGAACATCTTAACTTAATGAATTTTGAACATAAGCTAGAAAGCTTGCTTGGCTGTCTGCACCACACAGCTGAAAATAGAAAGCTAAGTTAGAAGAAGTGAAGACTTTATGGTAAAGGAATTCTGCTGATATGTGGTGATCTAATTATAAAATGCAGATATAACCCAGATTTAACCTAGCAATGGGGAACAGGAGGAAAAAAGCTGATCCTTAGATCTAACTTACACATTTATGTCATCAAACATTGTGGCTTGGTGAAGGGGATAAACCCAAGAAAACCTATAGCTTACCTGTCAGTTCTGCCTTAATTACCCTACCCTGGCTAATGTTTGGCTGTTTAACTGCAGGTAACCAGGTTTTCTTGCTCCAAGCTTTGATGTTGTTTATAAGCTATGGTTGTATATTTCAAGATATCAAGTAAGCACGTTCCATTTGGAATTCTACATTTCTGAAAATTATGAAGTTTAGTGTATGTAAAACAGTGATAATATTTGCAGAAATTTATATGATTATGGTTATGACCAAATCAAGGATATGTATTGTTGATAATTGAAATAGAAATTACAATTTGTCTTTGCAACATGTGTTGTCTATTATTGATTGTTTTAACTTTGTCCTTGGCCTAGAAATTGAATCCTGTAAAATTTCTAGGGCTGCTAATTGCAAGCTTGGTATTTCTGAAAGGAATATTAAGGTTGGGAGTCTGGAAACAGACTGTAAAAGGGTTTTTTTTTTTTAATACCATTAGGTGACTATCCATTATGATTTGAGAACGGACACAATGGAAATAGAGGAATATAAAGCTGAGCATTGACAGCACAACCCATGTTAGCCGTAACATTAGGTGACTATCTAATATGATTTGACATCCATATTTGTAGACGTCCATGACTTGAATTAGAGATTTGTCTAATTTGGGGTAAATCCATGACTTAGCATTTTGAAACATTGTGCATCTCCCCAATTTATATTCATATTGGCCTTTTGAGGCCATTGCAGTCCATTAAAATTAAGCCTTTTGCATGCATATTTGTGCATGTCAGACATTTGGCATTAGCAAGCAAAAGGACTTGCATGCAAAGTCAACCAATGATGGCACCTCCTATAAGATGCTCATGCATAAAACTATATCACGACATTTGGCATCTAACAAAGGTAAAAAGGGTTTTTTTTTAAGGTTGGCAAGAATGATTAAAAAGGGTTTTTTGATCAAAGGGCACTTTTTGCTTAACGCTCCAAAATATTGGAATGCATTTTTCTCTAGGGTCGCCATTAGGAAGCATTTATTACATTAAAATACATTCTTTCTTGAATTGATGTTGGAAATGCATATTCTTAACTTCGTGGCGAAAAAGACAAACGAAAAGAAAGACTAAGGATTTGCTAGGTCAGAGCTAACCTTGCAGGACTAGCCAAAAACGGCTGCGCCGTATGGCAGAGGTGTCTCCAGGGCTGTACAATTATGCTGATTGGCTGCTTACAATGACATTTCCTGCACTGGCCTCTTGTTCAAGGTTACTAGTGCTATTCTAGGTTTTAGGAATGTAGTAAACTCCAAGATTTCTCCAAATCATACAAGTGTGTAGAAGATTTTAAGGACACAGGGCAGCGATCTGTGTACGGAATTGAGCATACTTGGAATAAGGAAACTTTCCAGCCTAAAAGGCAAAATGGATGAGCAGCATTTCGAATATGATACAGATGCATGGTTTTACAGTTCAGGACCATGATTGAGAAGCGCTCAACAATGAAATGTTAGATTTGGAATTCGGACTTGTGTGCTATCTCCAGATGCTATCTTCATTGATTTACAAACAGTAAGAGAGCGAGAGGATTATAAAATGAATCTTGGTGGGCAAAAGCTCTTCTTGAGCAAGAATGCTATTACTGATGGCTCTAAGATGGCTGCTGGTGCAAGAAGCAGTACATGAATAAAGCACAAGCTGAGGAGTTCTCTGCTTTAACCGTCTCAAGAATGCAAGCTGCTGAAGAAAATGGTTCTGACCATGAACAGGTAGCACAGGGGGTAAAATAAATGTGGAATATGCAAAATACTCGAGCATTCCCATTTTGTTTATTTGACCAAGTATATCTTGCAGTGGAGGAAGGGATATAGTTAAAAAGATGCTGATCCAAAAGATTATCCCAATTTACCCTCTCAGGTACAGTCATATTAAGATTTTTGCCACACTTGAGATCCCAGGTAGGGGAAAAAAACAAATATTTATCATGTGATCAAGTCCAAATGCTCTAACAAAAATATCGTTTACATAAAAATAAAATAGAAAAATCCGTAAAGGGCACAAAGGATCAACAGAAAGATGCCTTTGCAAGCCCATGTCCAGTTCTGTCATTCAAAAAATAAATATTATTGCAACATCCATTACCTTGGAAGATCTCTCCACCGAGAACTGTGGCTCTTCATGAAAATCTTATGCTCCTCCATGCAATTTTGGAAGTAGTCAGATATGTTTTCTCCTGTCGCCTTGTCCTTGCAAGCATCTGAAGCAGCCAGATACGTCATTGCAGGCATCCAAAGGCAGAACTCCAATATGTTTGCCCTTTTCTTGCACGGCCATTGATCAATGGATTTGCAACTGGCTCCAGCTTTTACCTTTGCATCTGTGTTGCGGTAGATTTTTGGTTCCCTTGCAGACCAGTGTCAAGATGCTTCTCAAATTTTCCAATTTTTAGCCATGGCCATCGATGTCCTTTAATCCTTGTAAAAGGAGTGCTGAATTTAGGCTCTCGTCTACCCAGCCGCCTCTGCATTTTCGATACCTTTGATCCAGGCCCTAGCGTTACAGCACCGTCCAGAATAATTGCTGAAACGGCCGAAGCCCTAACCCAAAACCAACGTTTGTCCCAAAAGTTACTCTCTGCCGGATTTAATTTTCTAATGCTAAAATTTCGCTTTTTCGCTGGATTTTGATGTCTACAGGCGGCCGGAAAAAAGAGGACACCCACCCCCAAAAACATTTTCAGTAAGTAGATATAGATACTTATGCTTCACAATGTAAGAAGACTTAAATTTGAAGCAATAAGGCAAATACCTCAAGAACAACCCCGTTTGCTTTCTTCATGCAATTATCCATCACTTTGCAAGGTAGATGCTCAAGTAACCAAGCAACCATTGAAACTTGATCCTTAGCAAACTAATGCAGATTGGCCTCCAATGTAGTCACCATGGAAGGGGGATTTCTCGTATTTATACGATGGGAGCATTGTATAGAGCCGAGGAGCGTCACACTTAGCTAGAATCTTAAGCTAACTAAGTCTACTAACTGGTATCTTGGATAGATCCACCTCTCTCAAGATCTCCATGCTCTACTGGTTGAATAGGCTCCTCTTCCTTCTCCAATTTTCCCCCCGAAATCGAATTCGGGCAAACTGGAGTTGAAGCCCCAATTTGGCTAACCCATAGATAGCAGTTCTACCTTGCCCAATCGATTTGAGCCAGGTGGCAAACTCTAACTAAATTATTAATGATTAATTAGCATATTTAATTACTTATTATTAACTAATTTAGACTCTAACGTAGCTAACCTTACCTTGTTAATTAATCAAATGAAAAATAATATACCATAAAGTATTCATGGTGACGGGTCACGTATTAGTATGTATTACGTATAAATACATGGAACATCACACAAGGGCTTACACAAGGGCTTACAGCGCTGCAAGCATATATTGATAACTTCAATTCGTACAGGTGTGCATCACCTCCAAATTGAGACAGTCAGAAGGGCTTGAGAGTGTAGAGTGCTCCTCTGGACAGGCTGCACCTAATAGTGTTGCACGGGCGGCACCTCCAACACAGGTTGGAAGTTCCTTGGTGCGGACTACTTCTACAGGTAGTGCTCGAGTGGTGGTGCAACCTCCACGAACTGGTGTACGTCCAACACACGTTGGAGGTTCCTCAGGGTAGGAGGAGTTTCCCTCTCTTCCCCCACGGCAGCCTGGGGCGACATCCTCTTCCATCCCCCGAGCTGCATCGACCACACCTTGGAGATCGTCTGATACAGTTGCTCGAGTTACAGGTGTCCGGTTCTCTGAGTGGCTTTGCAAGGGCCTGGCGGCTCCCGCCACCTCGGCTCGTGTCTCAGAGGCCATTGCCACCATGGTGGATAATAACAGGAAGGAAGTTGTGTCCTATCTCCAACAATTGCAAGCCACGCAAGACTCTATGGATGTCCAGCTCCCATCAGACGAAATTTTTTATGAGGTTCAGGAGTGCAGGGCAACTTTTGAGCATTTTGGAGCTCCAGTGGTGCAGATTAGCCATGAGGATCATCGACGACATGTGGAGCAGTTGGTTGCGTATTCCATGGTCTGCCACTTCACTGGCCCTTTCCTGGATCTGAAGCGCATGGGATCTTGGCTGTCTGGGTACCTTCACAAGCTAGGGCTCCCTGCTTATCAATCTATCAAGCTTGTGGCAAAAGATCAATGTTGCTTTCTTTTGATGTTTGAATCTCCTGAACCGGCTGCTCAACTCATAGAACGAGGTGTTGATCCTCTCTGGAAACACTTCTTGCTCTATCAACAGTATGTTCCTGGATCCTTTCGAGCTAAGCCGGATGCCTTCACGTTGCCCCTTCGGTTTTGATATCGAAGATTTTCCTCCGAGATTCACAGATTCCAAGTTCATTTCTGCCATTGCTAATGAGATTGGACTCCATTTGCAACACTCCATAACCAATGGCATCACCAAGGTTTGCGTGGCAAGGCCCATTCATCGTGATTTGCCTCAAACAATTGTTGTCCAAAGCGGGCCCATGTTCTTTCCATTTAAGCTGCCCTTGTTGAATGGTCCTGAGCTAGCTCTCATGTTTCCCGAAGCCCCTCTCTTTGCTCAATATCGTAGGGTTCACCAACAGGATTCTCCATCTGCTCCTCCGGCACTCCATGCTCCTAGATCAGCTCCCGCCTCAGTGGATATCTCACAAGTCCCTGTGGTTGTGATTGCCCCCTCTGCTCTTCCAGTTGCAGCTCCTCCACCTCAGTCTCTGGATCACCAAATGTTGAGACTGACTGAAATCCAGAAATTGCAAGAGCAAATTGAAGAGGCTCGTGGGCAGTATATGGACATTGATCGGCGTGGCTTCCACCCACCACCTAAACATCCACCGGCTCTTCGTCAACCACGAAAGTTTGCTAAGGGATCTAATTCCTCTGCATCCCAGCCCTCGGTTCTGCTTCGGTAGCCCCCTCCCATTGCCCTCCCATTGCATCCCATGGTGGTCGCTTTGATCCACGATTAATCGTAAAATGGACTTTTTATTTGGTTGATGAGGTTGCATTTTTGCCATGCCGGTGCCCATGAAATTCATCCTCAAGTTCCCTTGAGACACCAATGGTCTCATCTTCAATTGGCCCCATCACAAGATCAATGGTGGGAATTAGTCTCATGGAATGTTGCCAAATTTTGGGACTATGATAGCCTCCTCCCCCAATAGCGAGTCGTTTGTTGATTTCTTTTTTTCCATTTATCTAGATTGGATGCTAATTAATTGTATGTCTTCAAATAACATAAAATGTCCCATAATTTTTACCAGGGAGGCGTATCCTCAAGCTTGCGGTCTCACATGATTGGTCTCATGGAATTTAATGTCCTTATCCCCTCAAAGCGGCTTTCTTTTTATTTATCTAGATTGGATGCCGGTTTGTATGTCTTCAAGGGTCGGATAGCATGGCTTCCTTCCTTGCCAGTCATCTTTACTCGAGGCTGATCGCTTTGGTCGTTGGGCCCCTAATTGTATGGCGGGGAGCAAGGGGTTAAATATGGTCTAATTAATGTTTTGAGAGAGCTTCCTTTGTGGGCCTCTTTGCGAGGAAGATACTCAGCTTGGGCTGCCACATTTCATGGCTTCTTGTTGGGGATCTCAATATGGTGGAAGTGGAGTCGATCGGTTGGGGCGACCTCTACAGGTGGTGTGCGGTTTTGAGCGCCCGGTGGCTTTGTCTACTCCATGGTGCAACCTCTCGGAGATTGATGGTGAAGGTGCCTTCACTTGGTGCAATGGTCAAGTTGGTGGGGGTCGCGCAAGCTCGGTTGGATAGAGCTTATTGGAATCACGCAGATCTGATTCGCGGCACTTCCGGTCTCTTTTCGATTTTGTCTCGAGAGATAACTTCGGTTTGCACCACCATCCTCAATTCATTTCAGACGAGTCCACTGCGGCGGGGCTGGAAAAAGGGCGTGTTTTTCGCTTGAACGTGAAGTTCTTAAAGGATCTTGACTTTCAAGAAGGTTGCAAGAATACTTGGACAAGCGCCTTGGTCGGCGTCGGTATGGCCGCATAGTGGATGCAATTCGCGGCAGTCAAGGGTTTTGCCAAAGAGTGGGGTCGAGAGTCTGCAGCAGCAGTCGTGCTTTTGGACACTTTATATCAGGGACCTGCTCCATTCTCGGCGGGGGCGTCTTCCGTGTGTTCATGATCGTGATATTTTGGCACGAATCCAAGCATTGGAGGAGGAGCAAATTCAGCTAAGCAAAGATGAAGGCAGTGTCTGCGGTGGTTTCGTGATGGAGACCGTTATGCGGGCTTCTTTTTCGATGCAACTAAAGAGGCGCATGACATCAACCATGTCCTCATTGCTTTTGCGAATGGTTCGATGCTAATAGAGCCGATCAACTTCGGGCGACATCGCATAACCACTTCCGGACTTTTTTTCTTTGAAACATCTTCCCTTTCAATCAGAAATGCGGGGATCTTTGTTTTATCTAGGATTTCCCCATCATCTCGGTGAGCGGCCTTGAGTCAATAGAGGCGGCTATGACAGCTGACGATTTAAAATCGGCAGTCTTTGAACTGAAAAGAGGCAAATGCCCAGGTTTGGATGGTTTGCCAATTGAGTTCTTCCAGGAGTATTGGGAATGGCTGGAGCGGATGTGTATGATGCTTTTACGTGACTTTCGGCGGTCCACTGCTTTGGATAGAATTCTAAACACAGGTGCCATCTCACTCATCCCCAAGGTCAAGGATCCTCAGACTATTTCAGATTGGCGGCCCATCACCTTATTGTCATCCGTATATAAGATCTTCGCCAAGGCTTTTCTGAGGCGGGTAAAGGACATCTTGGCGAGTCCATCAATAACCCAACGGGGTTTTCTTCCAAAAGCGATGCATTTTGAATAATGTTGCTTTGCTTGCTACGAGGGAATTTATTGGACACGTGGCAAAAAACCTTCCAGGTTGTATACCTTAAGCTTGATTTTGCAAAAGCTTATGACCCGATGTCGGTTGGGAATTCATGCGTCGTTGTATGCTAAGACGGGATTTGGGGAACAATTCACATCGGATATTATGAAGTCGCATATCTACGCTTCGGTATTTGTCTGTTCCATGGTGAGCCGTCACATGCCTTTTCACTTTCGCCGTGGTATTAAAATCGGGGATGCCCTTTAGCACCATTGCTTTTCACAATTGTTGCGGAGGCTTTGTCCGCGGTTATTCACCATTGCAATGGCGGGAGGGACTTCTCCATGGTCTTGCAATGGAGGGCGGCACACAAGAGATTTGCAATCAATATCACGACGACGCCTCTTCCTAGTCGCTAATGATGAGAATCTTGCTGCTGCCAAAATGCTTTTAGACACTTTTTCAGCGGCTTCCGGTGTTCTTGTGGGGTGGCGAAGTTATGCGACTTTGTGGACATTGGATAATCCGGCTCGGCATGTGTTCCACGATTATCCATGGAAATTACTTGCGCATGGACATGCCATCAAGTTGTTAGGGATTCGGTTGGCATCCATGTTACTATGGGAGCTGCATGGGAGGAGATCATTAGGGGTTTGGAGAAGCACTTGTTACGGTGGTCCACCGCTAAGTTGTCTCTTGTAGGTCGATTACAATGGCCAAGTCGGTCCTTAGTAGTACCCATGTTTATATGGCATCCTTCTTTGCTAGCACCCGCGGATCAAAGTCGTGAGCTCATTGCAATAGTTCAGAACTTTATTTGGGCGGTCTTGAGGAAGGTCTTTGTGGTTAAGGTGGCTTGGTCGGCGCATCCTTCCAAAATGGGCCTTGGTGCAGGTATGATGGACTTCTTACTTTGAGAGCAAAGTGCTTATTTCAAAGTTCATTTGGAGACTCTGCATGGTGAGGATGACTCTCACAGTTCCGCCTTCTTAGACAAGCTCTTGGTCCTTTGTATCCCTCTAGGCAAGAAGGTCATCAAACCAGTCCTACCTTGGGCTTTATTTGGACTCTGCAACCTTTTTCCAAGCGCTTCTCCATTTTTGTGGGCTTGTTGGCAGCATGGGAGGCGATCATACATCTTTTACGGCCATGCCCCTCTATCCACACCCTATTGGAGATTCCATGGTGGTGGGCACCATTGCCTCGGAACCCCTCGGCACCTCCATTGGCAGCCTCGGTTCATCCCCTTACCGCGAGAGGCGATGGGTTCTTGCGGTGTTGTCTCTATTCAAGCATGGTATGAGGAGGGTCGCCTACTCTCTTGGCATGAATTTCAGGCAAAGTTCCTGCTCTCGTTGGGATGTATCTCTATGGGAGAAGGTCATGAAAATTTGCCTCTCATAGTGCAAGTTGGTGTTCTTTGAAAGGGTGCCATGGAATTTGTCATGAAAATATTCACAAAGGCAAGCAATTTGTCCGATCGATATAAGCGCCTTCTTTTAGCACCACAACCCCTCCGGTTGCGGATGGGTGGCACTTACATGTTCCACACCCACTTTGTGTAGGTACATGGCGATGGCTTTGGGATAGGTTGCTCCACCCTAAAGTCTCATCTTGTGGTGGCGGGGTTATCCACAGTGCACAACGGGTTAATGCCTTTCGATATCGCTATGATCCTCGCATATCTGCGGTATGCCCGCTCGCCTCTCGGACGTTGAGACTCTTGAGCATTGTCTCTTTGATTGTCCCGAGGTTCAACCCGGTAGTCGGCTACAAAGGTGCGTTTAATAGTACATTGGACTACCGATGCATCCTTTTGGCGTCCTATCCTAGCGCATGGCCTCGGCTAAACAAAGGGCATTTCATCTTGGTTACGGTTGGCTCCTATGGTCGATATGGGGCGTCGCGGGGACACCACATCTTCGGGGCATTTATTCATCGCACACCGCGTGTTATTACGATGGCCCGAAAAAGATATTGACAGCCCTCACGAGTGTTTTTCCCTTGACTCGGAGAACTAGTGGAACGCATCTGGATTCAGTATCTTCGAATTGATTCTTATCATTAGTCTCCTATTCTGGAGTAAGTACATTGTGCTCCAGGCTCGTGCTCCTGTGGCATCTCTGTGTGCTTACACAGTTAGATGAGACATGTAAATTTTGTACTTTTTCTCTGATTAATAAACTTTTTGGCTTTCGTCCTTCAAAAAAAAAAAAGAAGGGCTTGAGAGACACGTGGCGAAAGACTTTGTCAGTGTTGCCAACTGGGCATCATTGAGGATGAATGTCACACTCTTCAAAACTATCTGACCTTCAACCACATCCGGGCATTCTATACTAAGTTGGTCTCGCCTAATCAGCCACTTCATGTACTGATGGCCACAGCTTCAGTGGGGTTACTAGGATCTTATCTCTATATCCTCAGACACTGCATTGAAATGCATCATAATGTACCACGGTACTGTTTATCAGTATTCTTATTATTGCCAATGTTTTTCCCTCAAAAATCTTTCGAAGTGGGGATTTTTTAGTCTTTGACAGTAATATGTTTGTTGTGCTCTTTTATTGGCCTATTGGTCTCCATGGATGATAAAATTTCATTCAATTCCATTCATAAAGAAATGCAGAAAAAGCTTGAATTTGCTTTGACAAATACTCTCCTCCTTAGTTTGACCTGACGTGTTTTAATTTCTTGTTCTTTTGCAAGATATGCTAAAGTAGGATGCCTTCGTCCTTTGCCCCCATTGGCTCCAAACCTTTCTCCTCTATTAGATTTTTCCTTTTCCCACCTTTCCCAAACTCTTGAATTGAAGAGACATGTTCTTTTCCTATACATATATAACAATTAATATCTGAGTTTAACTTTGCGCAATTGCTCTTGAAGTGTCCAATTTCATGGCCCAAAAATTACTAAAAAAATTGAAGTCACAAGCCCATGAATTTTAAACACGTCGTTTAGAAAGAGCTGAACAACTGCAGTGGTCTTCAGTGATTTATTACAAGTTACAAAGATTGCATACTTGCTCAATCGATTCACAATACTTCACATTTGATCATTACCTTGCACAGTGCGAGGCACAGAAACAAAATCCATTGTCAAGTGTTGGAAAGTTCTTTCTGGTAGACACAACATCATGAACATTCTTGGAGTCTTTGCATGCAAACTCTTTGTCTTTTGGCATGCCAAACACTTCCCAACAAGAGTGATCACATCACTCGTAATTGTTTCCAATATAAATGCCTTTGCATAAAATCTAGAGTATTGAATATTCCTCCATGATCCATAGTAGGTGCTTCTGACATTCTGTCAACTTGTCACATATAAGCAATCCTTATGTAACAAATATTCATGTGGGATGTAGTAATTGTCCACTACTTGCGCTTGGCTATCATTCAATAATGCTCAAACTTCCACGACTCAACATCATGCTCATATGCACTTTTCATTGGAGCTAGTGTATGTTCCTCCCATGTAGAAAAATCATTTATTTGAATAATGTTCTTATAGTGACGGTCTAGCATCTGAGTCGAAGCACCAACAACTTTGTTACAGTTACTGTGAAGATACTTAATACTGTCAACTCTAAGGCATTGAGGATATTTCGCCCATTTTATCTGTCGGGGGGTAGTAACAACTTGCGTAAGAAGAAATTGGATACTTTTTATGATCAGTTTTCATTTGACATTGAAAGTCCATAAGTTAGTGCTTCCAAATGTTATGGGCATGTACAATAGCCAAAAACTCCTTCTTATAGACCATGTAGTTTAACTCCGCTGGATTCTACTTGTGACTTACAAAAGCTATAAGATGCTTCTTTTGTTCCAAAGCCCCAATAGGGGATACACTGGCATCCACATAACACACAAAGAACTGCATGTCAAATTCTAGTCTGCATCATTGCAACACTGGAGCAGAAACTAACCGACTCTTCAAATTTAAAAAAAGCAACTTGTTGAGGTCGATCCCAATAGAAAATAGATTCTTTATTTAAAAGATGAGTGAGAGGTAAAGGAATTTGAGCAAAATTTCAAACAAAGTATCGGTAAAATTGCAGAACCTCAAAAAAAAAAAAAAAAGGGAGTTCCAGAGACCTTTGAAGATGCTATGAACAGCTTAAATGCAAAGAAATGGAAAGAGGCAATGGAAGATGAAATAAATTCATTTGACAGAACTTCAACCTATGAATTGGTTGACATGCCTGAGAACAAAAACATTTAGAAATAAATTGGTTTACAAGCTAAAATTAAATGCAAATGGAAGTACTAAATATAAGGCAAGACTTGTAGCTCAGGGGTACTTTCAGAAAGGGGGAGTGGACTATGATGAGACCTACTCCCCAATAGTAAAATTAACAAGCATTAGAATGCTAATTGCTATAGCAAATGCTTCTGATTTAGAGCTACATCATATGGATGTTAGCACAGCATTCTTAAATGCTGACTTGGAGGAAGAAATTTTCATGAAACAAGCACCTGGTTATGAGGAGGGTGAAAATAAGGTCTGGAGACTAAAGAAAGGAGTGTATGGGTTGAAACAATCACCCAGACAGTGGTACAAATGCATAGATAATTACTTGAAAGAACAGGGATTTGCAGAACTAAACTATGATGGAAATGTGTATATGCTCAGAGATGGGGAAGACTACTGTATAATAGGATTATATGTGGATGATTGTGTTATGGCTACCAACAACACAAGGATCTTAAACAGATGCAAAAACATATTGAAGGATAAGTTCAAAATGTCTGATTTAGGTGAATTGAGACAATTCTTAGGAATTGAAGTTGCACGTGACATAAAAAATAACACTTTCTCAGGAGAAATACATTAATACTGTGATTGACAAATTCAACATGACTGAATGCAATTCTGCTAAATCACCAGTTGTACCAGGCATGAAGATCTCAAAGAAACTATGTCCACAAACAAATAAGGAGAGGGATGAAATGGCAGAAATTCCTTACGGACCCTTGGTGGGAAGTTTGTTGTACATAGCAAACAATATTAGGCCTGATATTGCCTTTATTGTTAATATTCTTAGCGGGTACAATAATGACCCTGGAAAAGGACATTGGCTAGCAGCCAAGAAAGTTTTGAGATATTTAAAAGGAACAAAAGATACTGGAATAGTTTTTTATTCAGAAGATTTGATCTTAAAGTCCTACTGTGATGCAGATTGGTGTGGAGATCAAGATGAAAGAAAATCAACCTCATGATACTAATTAATGCTTGGAGGTGGACCAGTTAGCTGGAGAAGTAAAAAACAGTCATCAATTGCCTTATCAACAGCTGAGTCTGAATATGCAGCAACAACTCTTGCAGCCAAAGAAATAGTATGGTGTAGAAGATTTCTGGAAGATCTTGGAGTAATTCAACAAGAAGGTACAAAGTTGTTTTGTGATAATCTGAGTTGCATAGCTATGACAAAGAATCCAATACCGCATGAGAGGACAAAACATATAGAAATGGAGTTGCATTTCATCAGGGATATAGTAAATAAATCAATGATACAGGTTGAATATGTCAAGTCTGAAGAACAACTTGCAGACGTGTTGACAAAGGGACTGATCAATATTAGATTTCAAAAGCTGATTACAAAATTGAATTGCAAAGATGTTTCCAAGTTGTGATCTGAAAAGGGGAATGTTAGAAAATATTCAGTTCACAGCTTTGTTATTCCAGGATAAATACTCAGTAGTTAATGACAGAGAAAGCTACAAAGGATGGCAGTGAAAAATTAAATTGTTGTTGAGCAACATTATAACAGAGGTGTTTGGCATTCTGTGGAGACCAAAGAGAAAATGATTATTTCTTCTTGAGAAATAATCCTATATGGTGAAGATAGAAAAGATGTAAACTATCTAGGTTTGTGCAAGGGTTATGCATATGGTTGTTGGGAAAGAACCTTGGTGTTAAATGACAAAAACCAGTTATATTATTGAAGATATTATATTAGAAATAGTCGCTCGGTCGAATAGTTTGGAGCCAAAAGGTTATTTGGAAAAGGGAAACTTCATGGAATCTGGCAGTAGCAGAGAGCTGGGTGGCCCCACAGAGCTGGGCAGTTCCACAACCGTCGGAACTGCCCTATATAATTATACAAAGAAGAATTGATCGTTGCTTGGTGTTGGAGTTGTTTTAATCTTAGGCCAAACCAAGGAGATAATGACCATTGCTGAAGTATTACATGAACAGTGATCTGCATAGTATTACATGAACAGTGATCGACATTGTATTATATGAACAGTGATTTGCATTGGTTTAATTTCAATGGTTAGAATTTCAATGATTAAAGATTACCATTGATAACTATAAGATTAACTTAAGATTTTATGGTCTTTTGTTTCTTTGCTTAATTACTGATGTGTTTGTGCTTAATTCCTATAAGATTATAGTTGAAGGTTGTTACAATGGAGTTGTAGAAGTGTGAAACAATTTAATGCTCTAGACATTTTATGTACATTGTTGATAACTTCTCACAACCCTCACAAAAAAAATTATTCAAAAAGAAAAATTATAAGTTGCTTTATCACCTGCAACTATCAATTGCTTTTACTATCAAACTTGGTTACTAATTTATATTTTACTATACATCTTGTTTAACTACAAAATATCTCTCTATTTTGTTGACAAAAACTCCAAGCATTAATTATAAATTTCATGAGAAAGCTCATATAATACCATTTGTTATATTATAAATACGTGGTGTTATCTGTTTTCTTTCTTACTTTGCAAAATTTTAGTCCAAAGCAACTCTCGTAAAACTGTTAAATTATAACTTTGGAGAGTCATCATCACTGCAAGATCCTTGTCCTTCTTGTTGTGGCTGCAACATACCAAGGTCTAATTGCCCATTTATATTATATTGGACATAGCTTTGGCTATTCAAGGTAAGATTTTGTTCGACTTGTTCCTGAAATAAAAGAAATAAAAGATATTAGAATTGCATCTTTTTATTTAGAAATTGCAAGGAAGGAAGACTTACATTCCTTGTTGTTGGATAATAAGGTGGTTGGGATGTTGTGGCTCCTTCTAAAGATTCTAGGTAGTGCCAAGGTAGTGAATGCGCATGCTCAGAAGGAATAAAATCCTTCATAGAGTTTTCGTCTTTGAAACTTGGTACGATAGTTTCCATGTTTGCATATCTTACTTGTACACTAGCTTCATTGCAATCCTTTATAGAGTTCTCGTCTTTGAACCTTGGTACGATAGTTTCCATGTTTGCATATCTTATTTGTATGCTAGCTTCATTGCAATCCTTCGTAGAGTTCTCGTCTTTGAACCTTGGTACGATAGTTTCCATGTTTGCATATCTTACTTGTACACTAGCTTCATTGCAAGGAGAACCACATGCTCCTATTTGAGAAGATGCTAACACTGCATTAAAACTGTTCTGGAAAGGTGGTAGCCTCATTTTATCATCTTCTAAAAAATTCCTATAAGTACATGATACAAAGTAAGTTTGATGTGAAACCATTTTATTACAGAAAAAGGTAAAAAAAGGTTAAAAAAATAAAAAAAAAGAACTATTACTCTTACTTTACCTTCCATCTAATTTGAAACTCGACTCATAATTTTCTAGCAGATTGTCTATATGTAAAATTGGTGTTCCATGGGGCTAGAAAAAAAGAAGTAACAATATTGTGAAGTGTTATTTATAACAAAAAATAGAAAGTTAAAGTTATTGTTATTTATAATAGGAATAGAAAGTTAATATAAACACCCTCTACTCATAAGATAATTGGCTCTCGATATCCATGAGTTTCAAACTCTTAAGTTGTGCTATAAATTATTCAAACATTTGTGTTACCTGCATCATGTCTGCGTACGGTTCATGTCGAACTTCATGTTGAAATCTTTGCGTCTATAATGTTAAATATTTGAGCAAAGGATCTACTACATTAATGATAGTAATAGAAAATTGAGTCATTAGCAAATTGAATCACCATGTATTCGCAAGCCGACTTGTAACTCCTCAGTAATATTTCACAAACATTTTGCATATGGTCGAATTGAGTGATAAGCTCAAAATTTCCATGAAATATACTGCAAATATGAAAGCTCCATAAATGTTCTCTATTATAAATATTATTCGTAAATATACCTTAATTGTTGTTCTAGAAGTTTGTTAAGGCGCCGTAAGTGCAAAAGCTCATTATAAAAATCCTATATTACCAAATGTTAGTGCTTATATGTTTGATAAAAACTATCACAATATGCTCTTTATTTAAACTCACCATAGGTTCGGGTATGCTTGTAGAGGGATTGCTACAGCTAGCATGAACTCAACACGTTATAGTATGTTACAATAATAAAAGATCAAGTGAAAATGCTCTGAGAATATAGAACATACCGAACCTCGGGGCTTCCCAATAATATAGATCCGCCAGTAGAATAAGATTTTATTATTTTGCTAAGCATCTACAAAATACATAATATGGTTATGTATTAGTTAAGAAATCTAGAAAATAAATTGAAAAGAATGTGAATGCACCTACTTCCTGCGATTCTAGCCGCCTGTGAAATGCATACAAATAGTTCAGTACGAATAATAATCTCGCATCAAAACATTGGTAGTAGAACATACTTCTTTGATTTCTCATCTTCAGGAATTGTTAAGAAGCGGTCAAGGATTGACTCAATTCTGAAAGAGTTATAAGTTGTGAGTAGTGTACTCAACAAGTGAAACCATATTTGAAGTTTAAACAACTATATTTAAAGAAAAGTATAAGATTAGAGAAGGATTACCGATCAGGAGGAAAAAAGTAGCAATTTCTGGAAGGCGAAAACATGATAACAGCAACATCAGTGTCACAAAGTGTGGAGAGCTCGTAGGTTTTCTTCATAAGACCAGATTTACGCTTAGAAAAAGTGGTATGCCTGCCTGACGGGGTGTCGATCATTTTAATTTCAAGCTTCACACGCCCCATTATTACTGTCGTGAACCCACAGATGAGGAAAAACAGAAAGCACAAAACGTGAAACTAAAAATATAAGATTGTCAATTTGGATTAACAAACAAAACGACTCTACATACGTTTGTATAATCTAGCTTTTTCCCGCCTCAAGCCTCAAGGTTTTTCGAAGTATATGGCCAAGATTGAAAGCGTAATGCATTTCTTCTAAGTATAAATTTATTAGCGGACCTGCCCAAAGCAGCCTTTTCATTACCTAAAATTAACTCAAAAGATCTATTTGGTCTAAATTTACTGGCGGCCCTCCGTTAATACTGCAAGTAATATCTATCTCTTTGGATCGACCCAGCAACAGAAACGGGGTTTGCTCTAAACAGAAAGAGGCTTCATAATCGTGGTCTACACTAAATGGGTACGTTCATCTAAGGCTTTCCTGTTAACCAAATGGTAAACATAAGAGATACAGGTGGTGTTTGGCTGGTGCTAGATTTGCCTCTTAATCATATTTTCCAAAGTTGGTGCATTTTACTGTCACATTCCTTGTGGCTTCTAATTTGTTTGTTCCTTTATTAGAATCTCAGGTCCTGTGTATATCATTTTTAGATTTAAATTTTACTTTTAAGGCCAGACCTATAAGCTCAGTTATGATTAGTTATAGGGAAGTGCTTTCCACTTTGGGCATTTCCTCAATCAACATGACTATGGCACCAACGCCCATGCTTGTGTTTCTCAAATACTTTGATAATTAAGTAGCTTCGAATATTCAAGCATACATCCTTTTTAAGCCATTTTTATTCAGAACTGATAAGCTTCGCAAACTGATCTGCCTTCAAATAAGATTGTTATACGTGATATCATCTTGAGGGCATCTATTTACAATCATTTTGTGTAACAGATCAGGATAATTTCTCTTAATCAATTATTGCGGACATTAATAAAGAAGATGAGGAATTTCATAGATGTGGTAGATTGGTTAATGGGCATTTTTATGGCTTTGAACAAACTGATATCATTGGTCTTGCAAAGCCCATTTATAAGAAAATTAACTGTGTTTACGTATGAGCTTTTTTGGAGTTTTGGATTCATGGAGCTATTTACGTAGCCCATATGATTTGTGAAAGGATAGTCAAACAGGACTAGACTGATGATTCTGCCACAAGAAATCAATAGCAAAAGAAAATAATTTACATTTGTGGTTGGCCTGTATTGAAATGAACAGTGTTGTTTGTAGGTGAAAACAAGATCTTGTTCTAGAATGACATTGCTTAAGCTATGGATTGATGATTCTTGCTAACTCTCTTGTCATAATGGACAAATTCATCATTGATGCTAATCTCCAAATTCACCATTGATGCTAATCTCCTTGGACAATCATGTATGCTATGATCCATGTCTACTACAACCAATTCATAGACTCCTAAATCTGAGAACAAGGGGATTGACATTTTTCTTGAAGATGTTGAGACCAGTTTCACTGAAATGCCAAGTTCTCATCCTCACAATCTTCTGACACATTGTGTATGTTATGTTACATCCAATAGACTATGTTTACAGATCTGATCGATGCACTCAAGCTGCAACAAAAGAAGGGAACCATTAGAAACTTAAAGAGTTCATTTGAAGAAAAATAACAGGAAGTACATGTAGTATTTCAAGACTACAATGCCCGTTCTTCGTTTGCACTAGAAGCATTAAATGGATCATAACATAGAGTTCTATTTTGCCAATTGAGGATTCTTGCTGATAATCTGTGCCGTTAATATATTTAAGGCTGATAGATTAAGGAACTTCTTACAAAATTTTTAAAAGCATCTACTACGCATCTCAAACTATCAACACTTTTCATAGTAAGTAAATCACTCAATGGTCTACTCCTCCTCAGCTGTTAAATTCTGGGATTGAAGTCATGGCAGAGGCTGCTATTTTAAGAGCTTTAAGGTTTGGCACCCCTGAAGGAGAATTTGCACTTGCTGCCATGGTTGGAGACTCTTTGGAAACGGCTTGCGGGAAGTGCATATTCAATCACTTTGTGAGGGGATTGATGTCGGCTATTGTGTCAGGAACAGCTCAAGCTAGGTTGGATCTAAATCTTCCCATCGATTTAATAGTTTTGTGGTTTGTCATTTTTTTCTCCTTTTCTTATTGCAGGGGCCTTGTGATGGTTGCTTCTGTTTATAGCCCTGATGATTACAGTAATTTACTGGATAGCAAATTTTATGATCGGTGAGAGAAAAAAAAATTGTGATGATAGCTAATTTTTTTGACGTTGGTTTTCTTCTAACATTGTTGGTTTACCTGCCAGAATTCAGTTTGTGGACCTGTTCACAGATCCCTTAGGATGGAATAAGGCATGTTCATCTTGTCAAAATGTACATGACCTCCAATTACTAGTTACTGAGGCGGGCAAAGGTATGCCTTCCAAGATTTTGAATGTTGTAGACTAATTTGTTGTTATCTTTCAATCGATCCGTTGCACGGACCTACAGAATCCGTTCTAAGAACAGGTTAGATATTTTGCTAACAAATGACAACACTATACGCTTGATTCTTTGAAAATATAGTGCCTCCTCGAAGTCGTTAGTTATTCTAAGAACTGTTGGATCAGGTTGGATCAGTTTCTCCCAAGTTGCTTGCGTGTTGTACATTGTGGTAGACATTTAAATATTCTTTCTTCATCAATAATTTGATCTTTATAAATTGTGACCTATAGCTAGTAGAAAATGCGACTATAACAATAGGGACAAAATAGAAAGTGGTGACTCAAGCATATAGTTTTAGATAAGTATGGCAAAAGCAAATGTTTTTAAGCTGAGCCTTCTGTACTTTCCACACGTTAGTAAATAGGGGATGAAAGGGTTGTATCTAGATGCATATTTATTTTGTAATATAATGATGGAATTTTCTGAGCCACGGAATTTTCTTGCATTCTTAGTCAAGCTGGGTCTATATGCTGGGGATCTTGTGAATTTACAGTTCTTGTGGAGGGCCAATTCAAAGCACGATTTGCAGTTGCATTTGATTCGGTGAGCAAAGTATTATTAAGTCAGATTGGAATATTGTACAATGTAGAATTCATTAAGGCACCCCATCCTCTATGTCTCTCTGCGTAGTTCTAGTGACGTGAAAATGATGTAATATGTGGATCCCAGACTCTGCTAACTATTTGCTGCATTTTTCAAACAGATCAGTACTTTGTTGAGGCATCATTCAATAGGGGATATATGCAACCTCTTGACTAAGCTTCGAATGAATGGTACCTTTAAGTGGAACTGATTTTTCTGACATTTAACATTGTCTAAAGTAAGTTTTCTTTGTCTCTCACAGACATGGTATCTGCAGTAGTTTGGCTTGTGCACACTGACTTGGATGACTTCAAAACTATTGCAGCACTACAATATGTGGCAACTTGGTAAATGACCTCTTCCAAAACCATATTCTAGTCTCCATTACGCACTTCAATATGTGGCAAAGTTTTGTATAGTTGATATGGCTTGTGTTCAAAAGATTTTCTTATCAAACTTGAGAGTGTATTATCTTATCTTAGCAAAATAGACAACCTAAATTGCGTCGAAGCATCAACCAACAACATTCACAAGGTATGAGCAGTGTAATAGTCATTACTGGATTATAAACATTGATTTGCTTTTGGCTGTGCAGGTGCAATTCAGATTGGAGCTTACTAGTAAGGAGGAAGAAGATCGTGCAAAGGTGGTGCTTCCGTTCGAGCATCAAGGTAGGTGCATGGCAACAATGCTGAAACTTGTATTATGTTTTTATCTATTCCAACATAATACTGCATTTGCTTCTTGTAGGTGCTAAGGAAGTGCAGTTATATGATGGACGCAGTAGTGAGTCAATCGTTGAGGCAAGTTTTGAACATGGTTTTGTCAATACAAATCAAGGTAGTCAGGTTGGTGAGATTCATTACTTGCGTGACTCTGATGGTGAACGACCAGATTCTGATGAGGACCCTGATGATGATCTGGATATTTGATATTCTATGAATGGGACTTTGTAAGGGGTAGCCCATCTAAAGAACTTGGTAATTTTGAAGAATTAAATTGTGGGTTTGGGTCAAACGAAAAATTTGAGTAGAAGAAATGAAACGGTTGGGCGGAAGCGGCTAGGGCAGGCGGCCGCCTCCCCTTCTTGCCGCCCCAGGCCACCGGACTATGGTGCAAGCAGCAACTTTTTCTAGTGCTAGCAGGACTTGGTTTTGTTCAGCCTTCTCAAGAACGGTCCATCGTATCTGCTAGTTGCGTGTAACCTTCCTTCTTTCAGGCGGCCATAATCAGTTGTTTCTGATAATCCACTAACGTGGCATCTTCATTTGGTAGCATACAAACTTTTCTTTTGATTGTATGCTCACTATGTCTCTTCTAGACACGCTGAAAGGGTAAGCCCAACACATGGGGATTCTGGCCTATAAAGCGAAGGAGATAGAAACTTCAGATTATGTAAAGTAGGATTTGGATATGCAAATTCCAGCAGGGAATATCATACGCTGTTTTTTGGAAGAAAAGCATCTTCAAGTCCGTTTAGCTTCTTTCCTTGCTAGCAGGAAGCATCAGTTATTTGGCAGTCGGTTAAGAAACAGTTGATTTTTTCTTCCTATTGATGCTTAGCAATCACCTTTTTCCTGTAACTAGCAAGATTTTTTCTTCCTATTGATGCTTAGCAATCACCTTTTTCCTGTAACTAGCAAGTTTGCAGAAGATAATCCTGACAATGCAGCATTGCTAAAGGCGCATGATATACTTGGGAGGTATGGGACTCTTTGGTATCTCAGGTTCTCTAATTTTTGCTTGCTAGGGATTGAAAATGTTTCAAGTACTGCTATGCTTGAACATTTATGCGCAAGTACTGCTATGCTTGCAGCACCTTAGACCAGGTTCTTCTGATATGCCTGTGTTAACCTCGAGTACTATTAAGCTTGAGGGGTATTTGGAGGACCTGACACTTAATGGTTTTTTTCGTAATCCTTTTGCTTCTGTCTGTCTAAATGGTTGCACAAGTCTTGAGAAAGAAGTTTTTATGATCTGTTAATTGTACTCTCTCACCAAGTTACTGATGTAAGTAAGCTTCTTGAGCATACTATTTATCAGGCCAGAAGGGCTTTAATGTGCTTATTCTTCCTCTTCCTATCTGATCCTAGGAGATCAAGACTGTAACATTTTTATATTAATAGAAAAACACCTTGCCTCCAAAAAAAAAAAAAAAAAAAAAAAAAAAAAAAGAAAAACCAATAATTGGTCATTATTTTCTTGTATCAATTTACGGTTCGATTATCTGAGACTGCTAGTAGAGTGTTTCTGAGACTGCTGGTAGAGCGTTTCGGAGATTTCAGCAATAATTGTTGATATTGCCAAAGAAAGCAACATAGTATAATATTGCCATTATTAACTAGGAGCCGGATCAAGTAATAGCTAGACATTGGAAAGTTAAACATTTCCCCTTTGCTGAGAAATTGTGTATGCAATGAAGATGACATGAATGAAACATTTTAAAAGCTGTAGTGCATGAGGATTGACATGAATGACAATGAGCTCCTTCGGATTTCATGCCATAAACAACAAAAATGAACCAAATGACCTCTGCACTAAATGGGCATGTTCAAGTCATGACGTTGCGTATATCTAAATCTCCATTTCCGATCATTCTGCATAAAAGACAACAATGGAAGACAGTCTCTTGTTAATCATCTCGGTGGGAAGCATTAATGAAGAAGATGAGGAATTGCATGATAGATTGTTAATGGGCATTTTATGTCTTTGAACAAACTAATATTGTTGGTCTTGAAAAGCCCATCTACAAACTAACTTTGTTGGTCTTGAAAAGCCCATCTACGTAAAAATTGGTATGGGCAGTTTTTCATGGAGCAAACAGAGATAATATCGAGACAATGGAAGTCCTGGGTTGCAACAGAAGATCGTCAAACATGATTTAAGGTAAGGATTCCAGGAAAAAAGATAAGCATGGGATATTTATGGGTTGCAACATAAGATCGTTAAACATGATTGGGGGTAAGAGAAAAATATGCATGGGATATTTAAGTAAGAATGAAGCATCCAATGGCAAGAAACTCTCCTTATCCTCATCTTGATACCATTCAAACCAGAAAGGTATTCAATCCATTATTGTTAGGCTACCTAAAATAGAAAGAACAAGAAATAGCCCGTTCCATAATTGGCGCATATATCGCCATCGATTATGGAGGAAGCAACAACAACAATCAAGCTTGATTTCTTAGAGAAACAAGGAAGATACTCCACCATGTGATCTTCATTGAAATGCAAGCTTTTCTTATGGCCATGTTTCTCATTGTTTAATATGGTACTAGAGCAGGTTGGCTCTAGGGAATAAGAGCTTTTAGAGGTGATAAGATTCAGTGGCATTAACAGGATCTGGCTTGTGATGGGTTTATGAAGCTTAGGGGGTTGCTAGAAACTTATTTATGATGCTAAAGGAGAGGTCTTATGGCCAAAGATGAGATATATCATTTTTAGGTGCATGTTGTGGGGCATTTCGTGCTCACGAGGAGACATTGAGGATTTGGCATGGTGGTTCAAGATGCTTGTAGCAAGGCAGGCTATGGGAACCAACAAAGACGTAGTGACTAGCAGTAGGGCAGGCTTGTAGAAAAGAGCGAGGATGAAAGATATTAGGGAACATAAGTTGAGTTAGTGGACAAGAGGATGGTTAAGAATTAAATCATCCACTATTGAATGTATGAGAAAGTACTTAAATTTGTTTAGAAGAGTTAAAGATTTTCCTTGATTGCAAAACAATGAGTCTTTTGCACAGTGTGTAGATACTTACACAAGTCAATTGTATTGGTATTTATAATCTGTTTTGCATGTTGAATGGGACTTACCATTCAAGAATGGAGGAATATGTATTGTGGATAGGTTGGCTTCAAGGTTCTCTATTTGGTTATATAATGTGGAGAGGTCTACATATGTATGCTAGCAAATAGCTTGATGGATGTCATTACGTGGAATTAAATTTTTTTATGTAGCGGTAATGGAAATTCTATGGAACATCAATTTTGTCTATAAACGATCTATATTAAGCACCTTTATTTTACGAGTTCCATCATTTTGTTCTTGTGAGAAAATTCACAACATGTTCTTAGTCTTTTGTACCGTTGCAGTCATCTCATGCATGCAAGTAAATTTCAATGCCCAGTCATGCATGCCTGACATGCACAAATCCATGTAGAAGGTAATGCAGGTTTAGTCTAAAATATCATGCTTGCCATATGGCATCAATCCATTTACTTAAAGTTGCCTTTGACTATGGGTTTACGAATCTCGATGAAGTGGCATTTCAAAATTTAATTGTCATTGATAAAACAAGGAACATAAGTATAGATAGTCACAATGGTAATCTTAAATGCATCAATTTATTCCAAGGATATGATTGCGTGTTTCATTTAAGGTGGTCTCCCCTTGTATGATATGAATCCGAGGATGAACTTATATTCTATCAAAGTGGTGATGTGTTTTAAATCATTGACAAAAACAAAGTGATGTAATCTACAAATACACAATGAAGATTGGCCTTTTGTACATAATTTGCAGCCATCCAGCTGTGGTAATTTCCTTCTTCCATTATTGCTACTTACATGATATACACACTCTTTTAGGCCACGTTTCCAATAGAAGTCGAAGATAAAGACTGTGATTCTTGAAGAATAAATTTAAAAACTGCACACAAAAATATAGTATACAAAAAACTTTGTAACTCACATAGGACATGGTAGTTTGGTCTCTTTAAAGACACCAACCAGCCTAACAAAACTGCCAAAAGCAAGGTAAACATCCGTAAAATGCTTTGAACAAAGATCCAATAATACTATTACTGTATATAAAATAGTTTATGATATGGAAGTACTTTTGTGCAGAAACTATATTGAGGTTGATCTCATGCCAAAGAGCAGCTTGCTCATAAGATGTTTTCACAGAGTACACATCACCAAGTTGAGCTCTATTACTTTGTGCATGCAATGGAGAGTGGTGTCCCAATAATGTCAAGAATTGGAGGCTAATTTGTAGTATAATGCCAGAACCAAATCCTAGAGTGGCTCAAATTGCAACAGAATTCTATGTTCTAGAATCTTCTCGATCTAAGAAAATGCAAATGTCCCATGAATAGTAGCAGATGATCTTCAAATGATAAACAAGACAAACAATATTCTCACCTGTCCAAATGGTTTTGAATGCAATGAAAATGCAATTGAGCATTGTGAATATGCTTAAAACTTACTTTGCACACCCACTGAGCATGCCAATGTTCTGCTCATCGAGATTGGATAGAATAATCTGTTCATTTTCATCTAAACACTATAGGAAAGCATGCCCAGTAGACCTTTAGAGTGAGTTATAGAAATACAAGCCACTACATATGGACAATGTGTGAATGTTCCCAAAGTAAAATATAAAGATTAAAGAAATAGTAGAACAACAATGAGGATGCAGATGCAAAATTTCCTTATTCTAAATCAATCCAAGTATGTTAATGCACAAGGTATCACATTTACCACATATTGGGGCCACTCCAAAAACCCTGCAGTCATTCTTGCATTTAGCAAATGGAAATATAGTGCTTATACATACTACTCTTTTGCAACAAAAGAACTCTTATATGGCATGCTCCATAGCATCCATTTGATAGTTCTAGCAGGTATCTATGATAGAATCTAATCAATGCAAAGAATTGTATGTAAAAGCCTAAAATGCAATTCCAGCGACAGGTTCGTCCTCGACATTCTCAAAAAAGAGTACAGACATTTTTCCATTCAATAAATGGCAATATAGTGCTTACACATCCTACTATTTTGCAACAAAAGAACTCTTAGGCATGCTCCATAGCATCCTTTTGATAGTCCTAGCAGGTGTATATTATAGAATCTAAACAATGCGAAGAATTGTAGTAAAAATCTGAAACGCAATTCCAGCTACAGGCTCGTGCTCATCATTCGTAAAAATAGCTACAACCATGACTGCATTTGCCCATTTGAGTCCCCAATTGGAAAGGATATGATATTGACAAAACCACTTGCAAAAACAAGAAGAGCTCAAGAACATAAGTGCTTGTTAAAACCACCTACATAAACAAGTAATGCATAACCCAATCTCATCGCTACTCAAATTGTCATAAGGTCTTCTTAAGTATTCTGCAAGTTCCTTCTCAATCTGAGCCTCTGCATTATGCCCCTTTCAAGTTGTGAAAAATGTTTAACATACATATGCCCTGATGAGAAGACTGCTAATTGCATAAGGGGCCAAAGCCGGACACATTCTTACTTCCCATGCCCACCGAATATTTTTATGCTATATTTTGGGCAATTTTGACAAGTTCCAATGAAAAACAACCAGTTATCCATATCCATTCGCCAAGATAACAATATTGCAGTAGCAATATGACAAGGAAGAGTTCAGAGGCAATTTGGGAATATTTAAGAGAATTAAGAATATTCTGGTAAATATTTAGATTCCACATAAATAATTAAGTATCCAGATTCGTTCACCAAGCACAATTAATTATCCAGATGCATTTACCAAGCTAGCACTACTTAGTCAAGAGAAAGTTCATTTGGAAGTTGAAGGTAACTTAGATATTCCAATCAAGACAAGTCCGAGCTTATCGGATTTCATGAAAACGATTAATAACAAGTTTGTAATGGAAGTTCAACAAGCTATAATATGAAATGTAAGCTGCCATAGAGACAAATAACAAAGCCGCAATGCTTTTATTTTTTGCATCAGGCAGTTCCTTCATGATTGTGAAATGCTTGAAGAATGACGAGAAATGTAACTTTATGTGGAAGCACATCTTTGGATTGCAGTTGCCTGAGCAATACTGCAAACAGACCATGCCCATATTATGCATAAATTGAAATGATTGTAGTCCATAAAACTACATCCTCTTGCACATTTTATCATATAAGCTTCTTGCATCTTCAATTCCTCATGAATCCCCCTTTAGCATACATATCGACAAGCGCAGTATCCAAAACAGCTGATCTAAGATCACTACATATAGTGCCAACATGAAGAAACTAGCCTTGACCAACACTATGTTTGCTTAGTTTCACGATTAAACCCAAAAGAATGCAGTTAAAGAATTTATGCATCTTCTACAAGTATACATCTCCATAAGAACCACACTGCAACAAGTACGATACGAATAATAGAAGCAAGATCATTTGTTGGAATAGAAGTTTTTATTACAAGTTTTGGAATAGAATTTTGCCATTTGTCATCTCCTAAAGAACCAAGGCCACTGCTCTCATACTGTGGTGCATGCTGCATCTAAGACATATTTCAAGCTGAATACACTTTTCTTGAAGGATGAGGAATTTTTGGCAGGTTGTAGACAGGCGTGGTTCACTTCTTTCTCTCGGCACAGGGGCATGGCAGGTATTGTTGATGCTCTCACTGCTGTGAAGTCTTTTGCTAAAGGTTGGGATCGTGAGTGGGCTTCTGCTAACCAGAGCCTTCTGCTGGCTCTTTATCAACAACTTGAGGCATGCAGGTCTGTTGCCCCATCAGATGGTCATGTGGAGAAGCAAATTTTATGTAGCATTCGACAGATGGAATCTGAACAGGTGCAATTTGCTCGCATTAAAACTGGGTTACAATGGTTCAAGGAGGGGGACCGGTGCACATGTTTTTTCTTCAGAGCTGCCAAAACAAGAAAGCTAGCTGCATCTCTTCAGTCTCTGCAGATTCAGGATGGCCTTGTTGTTTCAGATCCAACTGAGCTTAGGGGCTTTTTGCACAATCACTCTTCTGCTTTCTTCACTGCTCGGCGTCTTCCCTTTCAGTCAGATTTTCAAACGGCTTTGCTTGCTAAGGTTCATCCTATAGTCACCAATGAGCAAAGGGCCACTTTAGAGGCTGAGATCAGCCAAAACGATTTAGCTGAGGCCACATTTTCTCTCAAGAGGGGCAGTTTCCGGGTCTTGATGGTATTCCGGTGGAGTTTTTCCAGGAGTATTGGGATTGGCTTGGTGCAGATGTGTATGATGCTTTTCGGGATTTTAAAAGACAGAGGCACCTGGACAAAATCCTCAACTCTGGTTGCATCTCCCTTATTCCAAAATGTATGGATCCCTCTTCCATTTCAGATTGGTGCCCCATTATCTTGTTGTCCTCAGTGTACAAGATCTTTGCTAAAGCTTTTGCTCAGAAGCTTTGTGGCATGCTTCTTGAGTCCACCTCTTCCACACGGTCAGGTTTCTTGCCTCGCCGGTGTATCTTGAATAATGTGGCTACAGCATATGAGGGTCTCTAGTGGGCTAGAATGCATGGTTACCACATTGTATACTTGAAGCTAGATTTTGCAAAAGCATATGACAGTTGGAGCTGTGCCTTTTACGTCTTGATTTTGGTGCCCAGTTTGCAACAGACGTTATAAAACTTCATGCCTCTGCTCGTTATTCAGTTCTTTTTCAAGGAGAACCATCGACATTTTTTCAGGTGGGACGTGGCATTCGCCAGGGCTGTCCTTTGGCACCGCTGCTTTTTACAATTGTGACAGAGATTCTTTCTCAGGTATTCTCTCTTGCAGTGCAGGAAGGCATCCTGCATGGTCTTCCCAATGGTTCACAAGAGATTTGTAATCAGTACACAGATGACACTTTCTTGTTCTTAATGGCTGATGAGCAGAATTTGCAGAATGCCATTTCCTTGTTGAACAGTTTCTCTTTGGCTTCTGGTATCTTTGTGGGATGGCAAAAGTGTACTGTCTTGTGGGCCCTAGACTCTCTAGTACCGTCTTCTGTGGTTGCATTTCCATGGAAGATTCTTCCTCGTGGGAAGGCAACTAGGCTTCTGTGCATTCCAGTTGGTATACACCTTTCATCTGGAGACGCGTGGGATGTCATTATTAAGGGGTTGGAAAGGCATTTATTATGGTGGTCCATGGATAAGTTATCCATGGCTGGTCATGTAACTGTGGCAAAGTCAATTCTGAGTAGTACACATGTCTATATGGCATCCATCTTGCTGGCACTGCAGACAAAGATGCAGCTCATTGTTCGTACTATCAGGAACTTTATCTGGGGTGGCACTGAAGAAGGAGCTGATGTTAAAATTAATTGGGCGAAGTGCATTATGCCTAAACTTTGTGGGAGGCTGGGGATGATTCATTTTCTTCTCCAGAGCAAGGTGTTGATTTCTAAGTTCATATGGCGGATTCTAAATAATGCTGATAATTCTCCGGTCTACGCCTCATTCACCCCTTTAATTTCTGGATGTGCATTTCCTTTGGCTCTCCATCCATTAAGCCACTCCTCCCATGGGCATTATTCTATCCACTTTCTCCATATCCTAATGCATCTCCTTTCCTCAAGGGGTTGCTAGCTACTTGGGAGACCGGGCGCGCACTTTGTTTTCCCTTCCATCCAATGGCCCACCGCGCATCCTGCATGACCATTTGTTTGGTGGATCCTTTGGGTGATGGCGGTGACTGACCCCTGGTCTCTTCTATCCATCCATTAACGCACTAACGTCGAGTGGCGGCGCAGAGGGTGTGCTCATGGTGTCTGCATGGTATAATGAGACAAGATTGTTGACGTGGAATGAGTTCAAACTGAAGTTCCTCCTCCTTCGTTGGGACTGTGGCATTTGGGAAAAAGTAGATGCTACACTTCCTCCACACCCACAAGGCATGGCTCCCCAGCTCTGGGTGGTTCATGGCAAGCAGGGAGAGCACCCGGTGCACTTTCGATATATGTGGTCCCCGCTTCATCCCTCGGTGTTGCCTCCATTGCCAAAATGGCCTTTAGCTATCCCTGAGCCTCATCGGAAAGCAGTCTGGCGATGGGTATGGGATAAATTGCTCCATCCTAAGCTATCTATTTTATGGTGGCAGATCATTCATAGATGCATGCGGGTAAACACTGTTGTTCATCGATTTCGTCTAGAAGTCTCTGTGATCTGCCCTCTTTGCATGCAGAGGAATGAGACAATTGAGCACTGCTTTTTCTTGTGCATCATGTTCGACTTGCTTGGCAGTGGCTTTTGAGCCTTTTCCATTGTGGCTTGAATAGTCAGCAGGTCCTATTATCAGTCTATCCTAATTCTTGGGTCAAGTTGGCAAAGAGGGCTTTCGACTTAGCATCTGCTTGGATCATCTGGTCCATCTGGAAGAGACGACAAGGGACAGGTCTTTTCAGATACGCAAGTGCTTAACGATGCTCGTAGTCGCATTGTAAAGGCGTACAAGTGTTCTTCCTTAAAGGATGACGTCAAGAGTGTCATTTGGAAGCGATATCTGCAGATTCAGACTTACTCATAGCAAACAGTTGTGCTCGTGGTGATATGTATTCTCTGCTTTTCTATGTTATATATGTGGTGGGTAGTGTTGTTCTAGTGGACATCTTCTCCACTGGGTCATTTGGGAGCAATATCTGCAGATTCAGACTTACTCAATAGCAAACAGTTGTGCTCATGGTGATAGCTATTCTCTGCTTTTCTATGTTATGTATGTGGTGGGTAGTGTTGCTCTAGTGGACATCTTCTCCACTGGGTTTTGAGTCCCCCATGTACTCTTTGTATTCTTTAAAGGTCCATGTTCATAAAAAAAAAGGCCACTGAAACAGAGCATTTCTCAAACTGTTTAGCTTCTGTTAATGCTAATCTATATGTAAGAATTTATTGACCAACACAACGATACTCCTACGGAAAAACCCGAGAAATGATGGCAGAAGTAATCCTGAACCATCATGACCTAAAGACCAATGCAACCCCAATGCTTGACTAACCGTGTAGGCTCATTTTTCTGTTACTTGAACTGGATGCTGACAAAGTATATATGGGTATAAATTATATAGTATGCAGCAAGAGGTTCCACACAAGCAACCCCATCCTTTTTTTCCTGTCCATCTTCTTCTTGTGTTATTCCGACGTGGGAGGCACATGCCATAGCTCAGGTTAGCAAAGTTTGGCTGACATGGGTGTAAAAGGCAATTAAGTTTGGGTGACATGGGTCCACTGTTGAAATGTTGGAGTATGTGTAATGGGCACACACGAAGAATGACTTAGTGAAAGAGTGCCAAACGCCTATCAAAGGACCGATAGATCAGTGGCAGACTACTTGGCTTGCAAGCAAGAGATCTTGGATTCGATCTCCAGCTTGTCCGCCCAATGAAAGGAGGTTCATTCCTTAACGTTATAGAGAATAGGTAGAGGAGAACAATAGACAAGATCCTTCATTAAACCAAGACATTTTCTTCTTTATTCACATCCATTATATACAATGAATAAATCTCAACATATTATACAAGGGTTGTGCATGCAATCACATGCATGCACGCGCATGTGCATGTACATGCATGAAATCTAATGCATGCTTATCATACTCTACAAATCAAATATTCAATATTCTAACACTTCCCCTCATGCCAATACTTGAACTCCCAAAATATGGCGTAATTCTACAAAAACGAGCACACCGCAATGGCTTGGTAAATATATCTGCAACCTACTTTTCTGTACATACATACTCCAATTTAATCTTCCGCTTCTTTTGGCATATAAAATGATGTCGAATTGCAGTATGCTTTGTTCTATGGTAAACTGGATTCTTCGCTATACTTTAACTGTCGCACAATAATGTGTCTTCGCATCCATACCACTTTTCTAGCAGCATCTAAGAGTGCCATATACTTTGCTTCAATTGATGATAATGCCATTGATTCTTGACGTTTATATCTCCATGAAATCAGACTTCCAGCAAGAAAAATGCCCATACCACTAGTGGGTCCTCTAGTATCAATGTCACTGGCCCAATCTGCATCTGAGCATTCTAGCAACTTTTATCCACCATGATCTATTAAACCATAATCAATAGTACCTTTCAATTACTGAAGAACTCGCTTAACAACTTGCCAGTGTTGAGAACCTTTGACTTCTTGCCATTTAGCAACATCCTCTGACTTCATTGCCTCCTTATATTGGCTTAGTTACTAGAAAACATGCGCTAATGACTTCTTCTTGGGGTTCATTGGGCTTTCAAGCATCTTCGATGGTTTCTTTGTCTGCTTGCCACGACTATACAACTCAGAATCATATAACTATTCAGGAACATCACGTCATTTTCTCTGAACATCTAGTGCAAGTACAACAGGTACATCACCACCAACTTTTTCTAGTACAACATCTTGCTCTTCATCTCCATCTTCAAATTCGATCTCCAACGGCTTGGTATTTGATTGTACATCCAACCAATCCACAGGAATCCACTCTTTATCAACTTTACTCATTGAAGTTGGATCGCTCCTATACAAACTGGTCTTACATATGTGGGAATTTGATTTTGCACGTAAGAAGCACCGCTTCAGGCCAAAGAGAGAGAGAGAGAGAGGTAAATCAGATAACTGCAACATATTTCGTGCTGCTTCAATCGATGTTCTATTCTTACGTTCTGCAACTCCATTTTGTTGAAGTATACCTGGACATGCATATTCATGTTTGATTCCATGAGAAGAACAAAAACCTTAGAACTCTTTTGACATGTACTCTCCGCTATGATCATATCTTAAACACTTGATCTTTTTTCCAATCAAGTTCTCTGCCCATTCAAAAATTTTATCCTTTATGCCCATGATATAACATTTGCATTTCCTGCTAAAATCATCAATGGAAGTTACAAAGTATAACTTTCTATTCAAAGAGCAAACCTGCATGGGTCCAATTACATCAGAATGAACAAGCTCCAATCCTTCATTAATTTTTCTTTCAGTGTTTTTTGAAAGGCAAAACATGCTTTTTTCCAAGCATGCATCCTGAATAAACACCCATCTTAGTCTCATACCTACAATTAAGATCTGCAACCAATTGATTCTTCATCATGTAATGGATCGTGGCCACATTCAAATGTGCCAACCTACGATGCCAAAGTTCAAGTTGAGAAGCAAGAGGTTTTACTACAAGAGTCAACTTCTCTTGGTCAAAGTCAACCAAGAATAGATACAAATTACCTCAAAGTTCAACTTGAAGAATCACCTTCCAATCTAGACTGAAGATTCTACAACATTCACTGTCAAACAACACTCGATGTCCCGTATTGTAAATCTTTGCCACTGATATAAGATTAATTATCAAATCAGGTACCAATAAAGCATCATAAAAATGTAAAACTTTCCCATTTGACAAAGGAATTCGTGCATCTCCTACTCCATCTAGAATATTTTCATCACCATTTCCTACTCTTATGGTAGTCGCAAGCGAACCATAGAGACTGCTGATGATTTTTGGCGGTGGATGGCGAGCCTACAAGTGTGAAATGCCAATGAAAGAACCCATAGAGATCTATATGATCTATGGGATTAGATCAAAAGCAGGGCTCAAATTTAATGGCCCACCCAAGTGGAACAAATGCCGCCATCCATTTTATGTTACCGGAAAGAAGTTAAGTTCACCTCGTTTTTAAGCCTATTTCCCGAATTCTTTGCAAAACATAGCCAGAAAATCGTCAAAAAGTTTTTTAACTCATCGAAATTTTTTAAGGATGGCCAGAGTTTTCAGTGCTAGACCCCTCTATTTCCAACCATGATTAGAAAGGAGATCAGTGATGGACTTAGAGTTTAAACTGGTAGTAACAAGAGAACTACAACAACTGTTGCTGGATTTTGGTAGTGGATGGTGAGATTGCAGGTGTGAAATACCAATAAACAGCATGAGATGAAGCTCATAATAGGAAGGGATCGAAAGGAGAAGATAGTGGTAAAGAGAGGGGCTCAAAGACTGCCCATAGACCTTGACATTGGAAGGCAAATTCGTTAAGGCATATTTGAGACTTTAAGCTCAAAGGAATGAAGAGTCCACAGTTTCTTGGTCAAAACTCTTAATAAAAAGCAACCTCCTAAGGAAAACATTTCTAGAACTAGATTATGGATTATGATTTTGCTTATTACTGCATGCTTGATGAGCATGCAATCCTCTTCCTTCTATGGAATATTGCAATGAGACATAATAACTAATAGATATGCAAATGCTATGTGTGACCAGAATTCATTGGGATACATTGAGCATATGCAACTACTGGCACAAGATACTATCACCTTGCTTTGCAACATGAAAGCTTATGGAAACATTGGAACTGCAAAAGGTTTTATAAAAGCTATAAGGGATGCTAAGATTTTAGGATCTCTACACATAACCATTCAGATTGTTGTACCGATTGATATGTTGATTCTTTCGGGTGCTGAAGTCCGTTGGTGTTCTGGCAATATATGCTTTATCCAAGATCATACCACTGCAGCTATTGCCTGTGACAATGCTACTATATTTGTTCGGAAGGCTACTATATTTGCTCGAAGGGGAGAAACTCTATTAGTGATGGATTGAGCGTGCTCTTGATTGGGGTTCAAAAGGTGGCCATGATTTAATTATTGATGGTGGTAGTGATGCTATCTTGTTTATCTATGAGGATGTCAAGTCTGAACATGCATATGCTAAAGATGGTATTCCGCGTGATCCATCTTCTATAGACAATGTGGAGTTCAAGTTTGTCTTGACGATTCTGGAAAATGGCATCCATGAAGATTCTAACAATAAGTATCGCTATATTGTAAAGAGATTTGTTGATGTATCAGAAGAACCACTGGTATCAAGAGACAGTATCAGATTCAAGCAAATGGCCGTCTTGAAGTACAGGAAGACCATGTGCTGCAAACGGAGATGTTGTGAGAAATTCACAAGGGATGAAGCTATAAACCTGCAAAAGAAATTCCTTGCCATCAAATCTAGTGACAGGGTTAGCTTTGTTTATGACATGCTCTGCAACAATATAAAAGGCAGATGGGTGGAACGTCTGGGATACCTTAAGTGGAAGGCGCAATTCCGTATGGGTGCTCACAAAGTCGAGCATGGCAACTCTGGCATCATGAAGCCTTGTGCTTCAAGCCTGGCTTCTGAGGGTATATTCTCCATGTTGTGAGAGAGAACTGCGAATTCCTACTTCACCATAATTGACAGAATGAAGATGGAATTCGAGAGAATGTGAGGAAGTTGCCGAAATATTTACGAAGGCCAGCATATTGGTAAGACGATCTTGCCGACAGGGTTTCACAAACGTGGAGGCGAAGCACCAGGGATGTCAGCATTGTCAAGAAGATTACACTCTCCAAATGTGATACATATAAGGTTATATGTACGAAGCTTCTAAAGACTAAGGATGAGGCAGAGAGGAGGATACTGCATGATCAAAGAAGAGCACATAGATTAGAGCAGGCCTGCTGTCGTGGAAATTATACTCCCACAGGTATCCAAAAGACTATCTCTGTATTATTCACGGCAAAATGGACTAGGCGAAGATTACGATTCCAAAATTATAGCAATATGTGAATTCTCTTTGGAGACTGTACAAGTTAAAACATCCTTGATAGGTGCTCTCACCCATGGTTATAGAAGGGGGAACTACATGAATTTTGCTTTGGATCTGTGACCAAGAATATGTATGTCTTTTCATATCTTTCGTATCTATATCTTGGTGGGTTTGAAGAGATCGAGTTGGGTTTCATGATGCCTGGCCATACATATGAGGATATCGATGCTTTGTTTGGCAACTTTTCATCAAATCTAAAAAAGGCCGAGGTATTGTGCATTCCTGAATTGCTATATGAATTCCACACATGCAACCTGAATGCAACTGTTCCTTATATTGTTGACAAAATGCCAGACTGGAAGGGGTTCATAGAAAGGTACATCCTTGATGGGGATGATAGACTGATTGGGCACATCAGTCCTTTAACTTTCAGGTTCGCTATGATGGTGGTTGGCCCGTCATGTACTACAAAGCCCCTCCTACTTTCTTGGAGTGGCTACCTGTTGCAAGAATAAGAATATGAAAAGAAGGGGATGACGGAAGACCCTTAATGCTAGTTGAAAATCCTAAGTTGTTGCCACCCAAGAGTTCGGTGAAAGATCTCGTGCAATTTACGGCCACGATTGAATATTGGATGAGATTCTTGCAGGTAGAGAAGATCACCAACATTGGAGGCATTTATGAGGACTTTTGGCTGCGCGGTGCGAGCTCGTCTAGCAGATATGATGGCCCCTAGTGGAGTCTACCGCAAGCATCTCTCCTTCTTATCCTTCTTATGTTGGTCCATGGAAGGACAAACCTATATCAAAATTCAATCCTTTCAAAGATTTGAAGGACATGTTTTTTATGGCATACCCCGATGATGTATTGAGCCCGACCTGGGTGGGGTATGCTACTGAAGGGCCTCGAATGGATGACAAGAAGGATAATTTCGAGACTATTCAAGTGACTTGGTGGGAACCTGTTACTGTGAGGAACCAAGTATACCCAGTCAATTATGTAAATTGTTGGAAGAAACGATGGAGGACAACAATTGGCCAACAACTGATAGTGACCACATTGAGATAGAGAGCATCGACTATGCCTTGGCTCCGTCAAATAGGAAAAAGCTTTCCAATACTATCAAAACTCATGTGCTTGCTGAAGCATACTCAGCACTCGTTGAAGATGTCAGCTGGTGTATGAAAACTGTCATTAAAGGAAGAATTTCAAAAATGTCCACAATTTTAGGTATTGTAAAAAATGAAATTTTGCTTTATATCGTTCTTAGCGATAAGATCGTATCTTTTGCTAATCTGATTGACATTTTCTAATACTGCCTTGAAGCTACATTGAATCCGCTTGATGTAAAAATGCTCAGACATTCGATTGGTCAAAGATAAGGTTGTGATGTTCCAAAACTCCCAATTTTGCTGAAGTGATGTTTTGGATGAGTTAAAGTTAGTTGTTAGGTTAACTGTTTGCCATTTTTCTTCCTGGTTTATGTATGCTTTTCTTCATGCGGTACATGCTCGTTTTTGTACAAAGATCTTGCATCGTGGTGGCAAAGGTAATTAATCTGGGTTGCATGATTCACACATTTAAACCAGAGAGTCTCTGGTAGAAGAAACTAGAGCTCTGGTTGTGCAACAGGTTCAAAGTTTCTTACTTTGGATGACCATGTTTGCCCCAAGTTTTGTGTATATATATGAATAGATATTTCCTTTGTATCAATGCGAGTGTAGTTTTTGATAAGGTTTTGGTTTAAGTCAAAATGATCTGTTGCTAATATTATCCTAGATTTATTATGACTATTTGAATGAAAAGAAAGATGTGAATCTCAGCTTATTGGAAGGCATGGCTATGGAGCCATTGAGAGGTAAAACTCAATTTTTGTTATGTGCCCTTTGAGGTTCATTTCGTTTCTAATTTGGATATCTTAATAAATCACAATGAATATCAAAATCACATGAGTATGAAGAATGTCTTTAAGGTACTACTTACAACATTGTCAAAAATATTAACATGAAGAGTAATTTCAATAGAGCCAATGTTATAAACTCAATTGCTGCTCCATTATATTACATAGAAACAAAGAGATAAAGCATCCATATGCTGAAGTAGTTGTCAACAAATTGAACCTTGCCATAACCATCGAGATAAGTAAGTCATGTCATTAGATTGATAAAATAAATGTTGAAGATGTTCAGGAAGAAGCATGTTAGATGGGCATGCAGGGTAACAAAAATCATGTGATAGAAAAGAAGACCCCATATACATTCTAATTATATCAAATACCATGGTGCTTTTTATGCTTTGCACTTGTTATTGAATTGTTTTCTAACGTTTTTGTTCCCATAAAACTAGTCTAAAGGTAAAGTATTTTGCTCGTGGCACATGTATTTTGCAAATTGAGCATTTGACGCGCAAGTGTTTACTTTTGGATGTGATTGTTGAGTGGTTTGGTAGCTTTTAGCCACATATGACCATCAGCACCATTAGGGTGTTCACTAAATTCAAAATCTAATTATACTATTGGGATAACAAGAATGATTGCAATACCGCATAGTCTAGTTGTACCTATGTAGTATGCCATGTCAACTATACCTCTGTTTCAATTTAAATGTCACAATCTCATTTCTAATATGCACGTAAAAATGTACCTATTTGGTATGCCATGTCAACCTTAGTGGTGGAAGAAGAACAATGTAGGTTGATTACAAAGGGCGCAAATCCATAACTAAGCAATAGTTGTATTTTCAATGGACTTGCGTGCCCAACCTCTTGAAACCAAAGAAAGCAATGTTCGCGGCAGCCACGAAAAATTTAATAAATTTAATAAATTTATTGTAACTTTAAGTAGAGTAGAGAGGCAAAATGTAAGTCCAAATTGAGAATGTAAGATAACCCAAAAAAAACTTGAGTCACGAAAATCTGAAAGCATGATCAGGGAAAAACAAGGTGGGTATCTAATAAAACAACACTATCAGGGATACGAAGGTAAGTATGGGACCAAGAAGCGTAACCAGAAGCGGATCGGAAGGAACCAGTACCACCAACAACAGCGAGTTCCTTGGACAACTTTCACTCTTAAACTCCAATTTTTCAGTTCAACTTTTTCACATTCCTGATAAATTACTAACTAATTACTAGTTTTAGCTAGCTTCAAGCTCTAATCTTGGGAAAAAAGTAACTCCCACTATTCGAGGTTCATGCTCGAGTTTTACTCCAAGACTGAATTTTCCTTCCTACTACTGGGTGGATGGTCAGTGCTTGATCTTGGTACACCAAGATCATTGCTCTGATACCATTATGACTCCCTCTGCTCGTATACGATGCCCCAATCGTATAAAAATAGGAGATTCCCTCTTGTCAGCATAACTCATCAACATGAAGTCATCTATCTAACATCAAGCTCTTGATGGTGGGAAAGGGGCTGACGTGGAATGAATAGACGTGTCATTCATCCCGTCTCCCTCAAGACTGTCCTAGCTGCGGAAGTGCATAAACATAAGCACATAACATCACATAAACATAAACAACCACCTCGAAGGGTGGGATCACCATAACAAGATATGTCAGAATGAATACACCAGACATCAACAGAAAGGAATTTCTACCCAGGCTCAGACTCACAAGGGTCGACTGATGGCTTGGACCTCCAGAAGTCAATGCAGACAGAATTCATCGCAATGGATTTGGCTGGTATAAGAACATGGCCGTTGGGTAGTCCACTCCATCCGTTGATAGGCTGATAAGTCTTGGGGCTTGACCATAACCTCATATAATAAAATAATAAAATAAAATTGCTATTAATTGGTGATGAGTTGTTTCCCCAAGGCAATTTTATTTTTCTAGTTCAAAGCAATTGACAACCTTGGGCATTACACATGTTGTAGTATTTGTTTACCACAATAATGCCCTTTAGCACAGTAAGTATTCACCGCTCTCTAGAAGTTGTACATTTGAATGCGAGAATAGGACCAGTACTTTAACCGGCAGGTCCTCAGCAATTTTAGATCCTAACCGTTGGATCGAGATCAGCGATTAGCCGTAACTAGTTGTCACAGCTAGATAAACAGGCAGCGGCCTGTTTCTCATGATAAACAGGCAGTAATCTTGATAAACAGGCAGACGGCATGAACAGGCAACACTGCAAGCTTTTGCGACTACAAGCTTCTGCAGCACTACAAGCTTCTGCCCTGCAGTTTACCTATGTTGTAAAGCTTCTGCATGTGCAAGCTTCTGCAAGTTCCTGTGTGCAGCAAGAAACCTGTGATCTAAATCTATGATCACTTTGCCTCAGAGCACTAAATAAGGTTTTTCGCCTCAGAAGCTTGATCCCTGCAGCAAAGAAGCAGAAGCAATATAAGAAGGGGTGAATCAGGGGCAAAATTGCCTCGGACCTCCCGGTTAAACCCCCAGGCTCGCCCATTACGCTGAATAAATGGGTTCGCCCTAACAGGCTCGCCCATTTATTCAGCGTAATGGGCTCTTCTGGGGGTTTAACCCATTCCTATCATTTCTTTTTTGTTTCTACGATTGTAGATATTTTTATTTGATACTCTAGAGCTCCCCCCTAGCATAGTGCATTCATGAACCACTCCAACTCAACCCAACCTAAGCCTTGCCTGAAGCGTGCACTACCACTAATTTTGTTTTTTTATTTTATTTTTTAGCGCAACAACCCAACCCTGGGTGTCACGTTATCTTGAAGCCTAGCCTATCCACGTGTAAGGAAAAATGACCTTTGTGTTTACTTTCGGATGTGATTGTTGAGTGGTTTGATAGTTTTTAAGATTTGTAACCACAATATGACCATAAGCACCATTAGGGTGCTCACTAAATTCAAAAATCTAATTATACTATTGGGATAACAAGAAAGATTGCAATACCGCATAGTCTAGTTGTACCTATGTAGTATGCCATGTCCACCATACCTCTTTTTCAATTTAAATGTCACAATCTCATTTTTAATATGCACGTAAAAATGTACCTATTTGGTATGCCATGTCAACCTTAGTAGTGGAAGAAGAACTATGTAGGTTGATTACAAAGGGCACAAATCCATAACTAAGGAATCATTGCATTTTCAAATCTTGGACTTGAGTGTCCAACCTCTTACCTCTTGAAACCAAAGAAATGTTCGCGGCAGCCAGAGCCACAGCCACAGCCACAATAAATTGATTATTGTAACTTTAAGTAGAGTAGCCACAATAAATTGATTATTGTAACTTTAAAGTAGAGTAGCCACAATAAATTGATTATTGTAACTTTAAGTAGAGTAGACAGGCAAAATGGAAGTACAAAATGAGAATGCAAAATAGAAGTAACTTACAAACTGAGAATGTAAACAAAAAGAAAACTTAAGAGGAAAATCTGGAAGCATGATCAGGGAAAAACAAGGTGGGTATCTAATAAAACAACACTATCAGGGATACGAAGGTAAGTATGGGACCAAGAAGCGTAACCAGAAGCGGATCTGAAGGAACCAGTACCACCAACAACAGCGATTTCCTTGGAAGAAAGGGGGCCAAAGGATTTGTCAGCGCCTTGGAAGGCGATGGAGCCGTTGTATTTGGGGGTGAGGAGGAGGGCGCTGAAGGCAAGGAAGGCATGGGAAGAATCGACGGCAGCGAGCATGTAGGTGCCCTTGGCTCGCCCGATTTCGGCAGCAGAGGTGAAGTTGGGGCCGTCTAGGATCTGGTTGTCGATCACAAACAGGGACCCGAACTGGACCTTGCTTGTGTCCCCCCCCGGGCCCGCTACCTGGACTCCGGTTGCGTTCGGAGACGTCATCTTATCGTAGAGCCACATCTTCAAATGCATCCGCTTCCTTGCCCTCACTGCTCTTCCCGACACCACCCCCGCCATCACCAGCATTACCAATATCATCATCGCTCCTCTGCCCTTCATCTTGCTGTTGCTTTTGCAGTTGGATTTGTTGAATGTTTCCCTTCCTTGCCGGATTTATTTGTACTGCTCCACAATCACCTGTGTTTATAGCAGCCATTGCAATGCCGGGCAGGAAATTGCTCCGGAACTGACCCCACTCGTCTCTGTGTCAGAGCTCTCAGAATATAACTTAAAAAACTAGAATTTTGACGCGCTTTTTGACCTTAGTAAACGGAACCGACACCGACGCACACGCAACGATGAAAGCCCACTACAAAAAAATACATTTTGACCTATGACCCAAAAAAAAAAAAAAAACTAGCAAAAAGGCAGGCTAGAGGCTATAGAAAATAAAGGCACAAGGTATTATAAATTGAATTAAATTAGATACCAAAAGATAATTGAAATGTCATTCACGTCTTTTGCAAACCATTTCAAAGCTTAATTAGGGCAAAGTGATGATATAAAATGAATTTCAAAGTGTAAATAGCATATGTTTTTTAATGCATTTCCAGGTCCTTTGAGTGCATAGGGGAGCATGGGGGGTCTTTTTCAGGTAGGTAGCTGCAATACAAGTCGATTTGTGATTAACCAATAAAAGATGAGATCCTTTGACATTAACTCCTCGAAGTTTGCCCACACAGCAGGCTTGTTCGAGATCATATCCCAAGGTAACACATCCGCTGGCATAGGCATTTGACCTGGATTACTAGTCATGCTCTGAACAATCTCCATTGCATGTGCTGGATCATATCTTCTGCTAACATAAATGGAGCTTGGTGAACGGATGAGGGACTTCACATGGATCGCAAAAGTTTCCTTAAGACCCAATGGATAATGGTTAGAGTATTTATTCAGCTTGTTCATGGCCTCTAGCTGCACCACCCTGTCCTGTTCATTCTAAAAAACAGAAGCCTCGGATTAGGGAGTAGCGATAGTAATCTTTAATTTTTAGCAACGGTATCATCTCTAAAGGAGTCGTACATCTCACTGTATTTCTGTGTTAAAAATGAATGGTTAAGTTCCAGTAGCAATAGGGGGCGGGAAATAGGAAGATTTTGTTAGAAGTACAGAGGCTGGGAGTTTATCCTTTGAGCGCAAGAGGAAGATGGTGGTCATCGAGGTAAGGGGGGAGCGAGTGGTCTATTGATGCAATGGGCAATGGTGCAAGAGATTGTTGACAAAGTAAATGCAACCCAAAAGGGCATGCTTTAAAAATTCAAGAAAACATATATGATCGAGTTCAGGGACCGCGAGCATAGGTTAGAGAAGGTCAGGGCACCAACATGAGGAGTAGCATAGGAGAAGAATGCTATGGGTAAGGAAGGCAGACACTAGATTAGCTAGTTTCTTTAGATAAGACGTTATCACATTGTATTCATCTCCGAATTTGGCTCTAGAAAGAGCATACATAAACTACCTATCAATGTTGGAGGTCCCGTTAGATGCAATTCTTTTGCATGATGTTAGCTTCACAAGAGTGGTCATTTAAGTACATCTTGGTTGATAATTTGATACCACATTTGCATCTTCCGATTTACCACCATAAATATATTAAATACCATGTATTTTGGCTTGCAATGAAAGGTTGTTCATGGAAATATTCCTGAAATGTTAACCATGCAACCTAACATGCATGTGTCAGGCCAAAGCAAAGTCAAACCCCTGCCTTGGCAAAGTCAAACCTCTGTCCTGGCCAAGGATAAATCAATTAGTTCCAACAGACCACAAATTGAGCAATGCATTAATGCAACGGATAGACACTTGACTAGTAAGATCCAAAGTAAGTTAGACTAGCTTTTGAAACCAAAACTAGTTCGTATCTTCTTATATATTTATTAAGATTTGCATTCTTATCCAGATAAACAACCTTAGGTTCCAACTTGTTTTTTAATACTTGGAATGTGCCAATAAGAGGTACTACTTTGGAGCCCTCAAACACAAGTCAAGATGGGGTCAACGATGGGGCCCACCACCTTGCTTGACTTACCCCTAACATTTGATTAAACCATTGAAAAAATATCATGCTTCACAATTAGCAGCCAAACAAGTGAAAATAGAGAATGATGAGCCTGGGGAGTCGAACCCCAGTAGAAGTTCCGACGCTCATCCAGGCATACTAGGAATCCTACAAGAGGGATGCGTAGTATGCTTAGGGGCCAAAGCCCTGCCAGGTTTGAAGAACACCTGCTGAACAACACCAGATTTGAAGAACACTTGCTCAAGAAGCCACCCAAATCACGCAAAAAACTTTGAATCGGTTAGGCGTTTCCCTAAAGAGCTCCATGGAGACCCGAAAGCAAGGCTTACAAAACAAAGCCGTGAACAGGAAAACCTCAAGACTTGTTTTGCGAAAAGAGCTCATATCCGGATCTGTCAAACCCGGTTAGGATTATGTGCTTGCCCCAAATGAAACCCCAAACCTAGTACCTCGCACAATAAAGAACAACCAACCAAAAAAAAAAAAACACACGCACAACCCGTGTTGTTAAGAAAAGAAGTGAGAGGGATGGCTATGACCGCCTTTGTGTTAAGAGTAGCGAGAGCGCGGGGGCGCCATAAACAAAGGTGATCGATGCCACACAAGTTTTTTCCACCAATTCATTTTCCCCACGAAGACAAGGTCGCGAAGCTCCACCGCCATCGCCCTTCCACCACCAAGCGAAATCGGCTTTCAAATGAGGATAAGAACATGCCCTCTTTCTTTCAAACCCACAATCGAAATGAAACAAAAAGGACTAAAAGCAAGCAACAATTCCTACAGAGCTGTGTTAGGCTGTGTTCGGTTCCATCAGGCTGGAAACCCCAACATGCAACCGTGGCAGACTCACACACCCACGTGGGCGGGGCGTGCCTTCAGCCAAGCCTAAGCCGCCAAAGAATAGGGCCGAAAACCGCAAATCGACACCTATCTAGCCGGGGAATAGCGGCATCGCCATCTCGCCAAGTGAAGCGCAAACCCTCCGACCACACAAGCACTTTCAAACGCGAATCCAAAACCCTAGATTCCCCTGTTTAGAATCTTGGATGCCAGCGTCAGCTTATACTGTATTTACATACGAATACAACACCAAACCATGCAAAATCTTATGTTACAAAACTACGTTTTCTGATTTCGGCAAGATTATCATATTGTGGTTAGAGAAGCCCTGCGTGATCTCTATAGAACATGTCTAATAGCATATGTACCAATGTCTAACCCTAAACACAATCTGCTGCTTGTTCGAATTCCATTTTCCCGTTTCTGGTTGCATGTCGAATCACACTGCCCATGCCTTATTAAGAAATAAAGGTCCAGCAAGGATACAAAACACATTCTCTATTTCGATCCCCTATACTACAAGGGGTGTTCTAATTCGTCTTTTCATGCTCCAAAATCGTGTGAATGATTTGAAATTATTCACTTACTTTTAAAATGTGGGAACACCTTAATTAGACCATATATGGATATGGTAGGTAGAACATGCATTATTAAAGTTCAGTGTATAAAATAAGTTGCATTATGTATTGCTGAACTATGTTAGACATTAAAGATCGCATGCACTTGACAATTGAAGCAAAGAAGCAATTATAATTGCTTGGCGAGTTGTGTTTTATTTCTTTCTTCACAATTAAAATGTAGATCAATGTGAAAATTAGGGTTACAGCATGTAATAGCTGGAGCAAAACATTGTTTCCGTGCTGTTCATGACTCTACAGATGGAGATGAAGAGACTAAGAGACTGCTAAGAATGCTCCAAAAAATGCGCACAAAATTTGAGGGAAGTTCCAGGGTTTCTGCTAAAGTGTATTTACAAGTGGACGTTTTCTAGTAAGTGAATAGGTGGATGCTTCCTAAAATCAGCTGGGTTGCAATTGTTGTGGCTCACGGCCAAATGCCTTAGAATGCAATAAGTAAATAAAGCGTAAGTATGTTAAGCTCGTGGTCATCACAATGGAAACTTGCTTAAAGAATTATTCTTTATTGCAAATACTAAATTGGTAGGTGTATTGAAGAGTCATTGAGCGAGAATATTTAACGGATTTCAATCTCATGAGAACTACCACTTTAGATATGCATGCAAAATGTGGGAGCTGGATAATTAAAAAGTGGATATAAATGCAATGATCATCATCATGAGGGTACTTCTTTGTTCTAGAGGTTTCTGATAGCATGAGAGGTAAAGATATATTACCAGGCAAGATGAATAGTGCTGTAGAATTGGGTAAGCATATTCATGCACAGATCATTCACACTGGTTACCTTATAGGCAATGCCCGAAGGAAGCACTTGCAGTGTTTTTTGTATGCTGCATGTATCCAACATGATGAACTTTTCTTTGCTAGCTCTAAAAACATGCTTGAAGCCTGACAAAGCTTGTGGCAGCATTGAGTGGTCAAGAGTGAGATCCATGATGATGCAAAGTGTTGGAATATGGAAAACGCATGCAAAGCCTGTAAAGCCTCCTTAAGAAGAATGATGTGTCCCGAAGTGCCATGATTTGTGGATATGCTCAGCTTGTAAAGCAACTAGTGCATCAGATGGACTCATTTGGTAATGCACTGTTATGGTGGTCCACAGTAAACTACCTTTGGTGGAACGGGGATCCTTGAGATGCATCATGAGGCTAAATCAGTATCTTTCCAGTCATTTCACCAGAGCAGCTCCTTTTAGTAGGATGATGGAACATTTTATGCCAAAGCTCTAAAACTAAGAGTTAAGAGTTTTACTTTGCCAAGTAAGATTGCAGAGCTGATAATAACATCTTCTGTTGACTGCATTTCTTATGAACTGTTTCTACGCCAAACTGTTTGGCAGATGCTTGAGTTCTAACAGGATATAATGACTGATGCAACGGATTTTAAATTGGTTTTCAAAAAAAGCCAGTGCTTCTTTCTCTCAAAATTCGTTTACTGAGATTACAGCATCAAACATGTTAGGTTTGCTGATGTCCTTCAGTTTTTATCTATCCCTTTACATATATTATCTACAAAACAATTTATATATTACCTCACAGTTGGGCAATTTGACCTTGATCTGAGTCGGAAATGGATTAGCACTCTGCTTTCGATTTGTAAAAACACTATGGTCCAGAGCCAGCTTTTTTGATACCCATATATGGGAGCTGCGAATTTGTGGAGTTCCGCTTTAATGTTGAAGCAGGACAAAAGTTGCAAATTTAAAAAAGAATTAGAAGCAGGCATCACATGAAAGATGTCACATGAAATGCACTTTCTAGCTTTGTGCAAGCAATCTCTTAGTCTAACTACTACATGAATTAAACATACCTTGCTTTTGACTGCGAAATTGATTGCATCTGAAGCTCCTCAATAATTTTTCAAATCACAACTGGATTCATAGATTCAGAACTCTGATGTTCAGAAACAGACATAGGAGCACTTTCCATCCGTTCAATGATCTATTTCAACAGAACGGCCTCAAGGTTCTATAAGGGTCTTCAGTCGGAAGAGATGTAATGGAAAAGATATAATGGAAACAATAAAGGTTGACACATCTGGCAAAGCAAGAAAACTAACCTGAAGTGGTGCCTCATCACCTGCTGTAAGAGGGACGTAGATCAAGTTTTCTTATAATCTGGAAAACTAAACTATCGTTCTACACCATGCTAATGCTAATTAGTCCATGAACAATCAAGAAGAACAGTTAAGCAAGCAAGAAAACATGATGTTACAGATTTGGAGATGTCACCTGCACGAACTACCAAATATTCACTGGAAATAAAATGCAAGAGCTCAATGTCAGCAGTGCACCAGAGAAAAGTAAACTGAAAGAATTGGCTACAAAAAACAGAGGTGCTTCATGTAAAGACATAGAGAATTGAAAGATTACGGCTTTCTAGTGACTCATACATGCTTTCTGCATTTAGAAAGCTTAACCGCAGGATTAGATGCAAACTTTTCAGTTTCTTTCCATGGGCCAGATACCAAGGTTTGAGAATATGTGCTTTGGGCATAATCAGGTTTAGGCTACAGAGATCATGCCACTGGCCATGGCCTCTGTGATGTTAAAAGAAAAAATCTTACCTTAGATATATAGACCTCCACGAGTAGGGCAAATGGCAAAGGCAGCAACTGACATAAAGAAAAGGATTTTCCAAAGAAAGGTGGGCATAAACTATGCATGCGAAGTGAGGAAATGTAAAAATGGTACCAAACTTGGCTTTCCCATGCCTCTCATATGATTGACATCACAAAGTTAAGAGATTGCAATAAATCATCAAGGAGCTAAAAGTCTTTCGCATTAAAGCTGCAGAACCACCCGCCATGTCATTCCTGTGAGCGAAGGCAAAGGCTGACGGGATGAGGGGGCAACATAGATTGTCTTCCATAGATTGCCTTCATAGGTATATGCCAGCCTTGTAGATGTTGATCTAAACCACAACTAATCTAAAAAGGCTTCCCAAGTAAGGTGAATGACTTACAGTCTAGCATTTGAGCACATGCACATAATCTATTAGGATGCTCGATGCGGTTTACAAAAAGAAATGGAAGCAGGACATGGCGTTGAAGGAAAAACCTGAGAGACATGGCCATTTGGCACTGCCTAGGTCTGTGAAAGATTAGACAAAATGCAATGGCTTTGGTTAGTGCACCGATGCTTTAGAGGCAAAAGCATACCATAAAGGGGCCAGTTAGAGGTGGTATGCCTAATCCCATGAAGATCCACTGATACATTGGATTTGTCCTCCTAGTAATTTGCGGGATATACTACAGCAACAGAAAAAAGTAATAAGCACAAAAATACTTGTTTTCAGACAACATATGTTGAAGGTGGAAATACCTGTTCAGGAGTAAGCTCAAGCGGTTGGTTAGCAATGCTAAATGCAACCTTCGGCATATAGGGAACATCATTGCAGTCAACAACAGATAGGCCATTTAGACTAGAAGTCGACGCATAACTTTAAAATAAAAAGATGTTAGAGCACAATGTACATAACAAGCACCCTAAATCATGAAAAAGCCTTACTCCACATCTGTAGAGATCTGACAGGATAGACCCTTTGGTCATGTTCTTTAGCAATCAGCTTTGTGCCCAAATTTGCAGCTGCCAGCGCATCACACAACAAATCATCTTGTGCATCTTCTTGACCCTTCTCCAGCACACTTGATATATAGGGCCACAGAAAGGCAAAGATGCTTTCAAAACATGATCCAAATTTACACACAGTAGAAAAATCTAAACTGAACCTTTCTTCTTAAAGGTCCACAGGGCGAATTCAATCCTAGAACAGACGTATTCTGGCACGACCTGTTAGCAGTATATGTAACTTACAAGCAAATAGTGCTTATTCTTAGGTTCATATCTGTGGATTCATACCTGCTCCAGAAGAATGAGTAGCTCTCCCATATTCACTAACCATATTATTGTTTGCATTCCTTGCTAACAATTCAAGATATTACCAATTGTTAATCTCTGCAATTGGCTTACCTGCTTGAAAATACAAGGTCAAATGCAGGAGGGCTTCGGATTTTATATACACTACATACCGAAGCCCTTCGTACCGAGGGTCCCTTTGTATTGATGTTCCAGAATCCTGATTGCACTGCATCAGCACAGCCCGCCCATATCTCCAACAGCTGCAGCAGGTAAACAGCATAGTCGGAATGGATAAAAAGAGGATGAGGTTTCGACCATAGCCATATAGCCAGCACAGGGAGGAGGCTTTCCAGCAGAGAGATCGATCTCTGTGGGGGTTTTCGATCCCAAAATAGGTTGTGGGGTTTTCCAATCCTAAAAATAAGTCGTGACCTTCTCCATCTCCGTGGCTGTTTTTCTTGGACTTTCTAATTTTTCGCAACCGTCGATATGCAAAAACCAAAGATCTAATGGTGCAACATAATGCCACATGGAGTTTTTGATGATGGAAAGAAGTGCGTGGATAGCCCACAGAATTGCAAGGAGGTGCTAAAAAAAAAAAAACAAGATGCTAAGCATCAATGGTTTGCCCTTTGGGCATCAATAGGTTGCCCTTTGAAGGAGCCATTGCCCTTTGGAGGAGCCATTGATGCATGCCTGATACTCTGGCGTTCTTGTCTTGAATAATATTGTGTATAAAAGTATGGCATAAACCTATGGGATTGGAGGTGAAGTAATAAGCTTGAGTTCAAAAGTTTTTTATTCTAACATCTTTATTCCACAGGCCTTGGAGTAAGTCCCGAGAAAGTGAAATCGCCCTAAAATAGCGAACTCCAACCCGAGCGGGCATGCGCGCCGCGTACATGCAAAACTATGCATGCTCGTCCCGATCTAGAATGGCGTCCAGATATCTTTCGGATCGATGGGATTCTAGAATGGAGACGGCGTAAAACAACTCGCTTGGCGAATACCAAGGACTTATTAACAAACTAGGATCGAGGGCCGAAGGTCACGGGATGAAGGCTAAAGGCTGAGAAAGGGCGGTATGGAAAGCGCCCGAATTGGCCAAACCCGGTGAGGAAGAAGCCCCTCCCGCACGGGAAACAATTCAAAGAGGAATAAGGTCTTTGGCGAAAGCGGCCCAGATGATGAAATTATTTGAAATCGCCTAAAATAAGCTGAACTCCCAACGAGCGGGCATCACGTAGCAGCATGCATGCAAAACATGCATACTCATCCCATTCTAGAATGGCGATCAGATGTCACCGGATGCGATGGGAATCAAACAAAAAGAAACTTAAGAGGAAAATCTGGGCCATGATCGGGGAAAAACAAAGGTGGGTATCTAATAAAACAACACTATCGAGGGGATCTGAGAAGGTAGAAATTATGGGACCACAAGAGCATAACCCGAGGATCGGAGGAACCAGTGCCACCAACGGCGATTTCATGCCCAGGAAGAAAGGGGCCAAAGTTCTGTCGGCCTTGGAAAGCGATGGAAGTTAATATTTGGGGGTGAGGAGGAGGTGAAGGCAAAGGAAGGCATGGGAAGAATCGGCCGGCCGAGCATGTAGGTGCCCTTGGCTCGCCCGTTGTGTGAGGTGAAGTTAGGCGTCTAGGATACGGTTGTCGATCTAAGCGGGGACCGAAGCGGACCTTGCTTGTGTCCCCAGGGCCCAGCTACGGACTCGGTTGCGTTGGGCGATCATCTTATGGTAGAGCCACATCTTCAAATGCATCCACGCTTCCTTGCCTTCTTTGCTCTTCAGAGCACCACCCAGCCATCACCACCATTGCCAATATCATCATGTTTGCTCGCCCCTCATGCTGGCTGTTGCTTTTGCGGGATGGATTTGTTGAATGATTCCCTTCCTTGCTTGGGATTTATTTATCTTTGCTCCACAATCACGTGTTTATAGCGACCATTGCAATGTAGGAGGCCGGAAATTGCCAGCCAGCCCGCCTCGTCTACGTGCGGAGCTCTCGAATATAACTTAAAACTAGAATTTTGGCTTTTTGACCATAGTAAGCGAGCGGAGCAAAATACATTTGACCTATGGCGTAAAAAAATATATACAAGATGCTATGGCGTCGATGGGTTTGCCCTTTGGAGGCATCAATGGGTTGCCCTTTGGAGGAGCCATTGATGCATCGCGAATGCCTTTGGAGGAGATGCATCGCGCCAATTCTTGTGCCAAATAATATTATTGTATAAAAAGTATGGCATAAACCTGGGATTGGAAGATTAGCAATAACTTTCTTGTATTATTAGCCTAGGTTCAAAGTTTCTTTATTCTAACATCTTTATTCACGTATAAATGCGATGCGAAAGTGTTTAGGTAATGTTGAGGGTGATTTGTTGTTTTGCAATGAGGGCTTTTAACAAACAAATATATAAACATATCATGTTTATTTATTATTCAAAAATATGGTTTACATGAATATCGATGCCATGAGAAGGGTAGTGACCCTGGCCAAATATTATGACTGGAAACTTCAACCTCGAACAATCCTGGTCGAGGGCACATCCCAAAAGCGAATCGTTAAGATCTATCACATCCTTTGGGTGTCACTAAAACCAAAAAAGCCAGCAGGTCACATCGGCTTACATAGAATATTAGGGGCATATTATCCTCAAAACAAATCAAGCCTTCAATAGTCCTCCACTTGCCCCGCACTCAACAAGAGGGTTGCCCCCTCGTGCAACCCAAAAACCATGACAGACCTTAGAAACCCGGGGCAATAGCGAAATCTGAGAGAGGAAAGCGGGGGCAAAACAGGCGGCTCCTCAAGCAGGTAATGCTTATATGGCGTTCCACAATAATTAATTTTCTAAGCCATTCTTTTGCATAGATCAAAATCTAGCCGGTCCAAAGAAGAGGAGAGGCCAAGTCATTTCCCTTACACGTAGATAGGCTAGAGCTTCAAGATAGCGTGACACCGGGGGTTGGGGTACATTCCAAGCTAAAAATAAAATAAAATAGAACAAAATTAAGCGGTTTGCATGCTTAGGGCAAAGGGTTAGGTTAGGTTGGGTTAGGTGGTTCCGCAGATGCACTTTCTTTGAAGACCTCTAGAGTAATAAATTAAAATATCTACAATCATTAGAAACAAAATAAATTTATAGGAATGCACAGCGATGAAGGGTAAACCCGGGGAGAGGCCATTCTGTTGAATAAATGGAGCAAGCGGATTAGAGGCCGAACCCATTTATTGACGTAATAAACTTGGCTTAACGTTGTATAGTCTTATATAAATACGCTTCTTTGCGGCCCGGGGATCAATACGGTGGGATGCTGTAATATTTAGTGCTATGGGCAAAGTGATCGGATTTCTTAGCGCACAGGAGCTGCAAAAGCACGCATGTCGAGAACTAACTGCAGACAGAAGTATGAGCTTGTAGTCGCAAAAGCTTGCGGTGATGCTGTTGTTTTATCATGCCTTCTGCACGTTTTATCAAGACTCTTGCTGTTTATCATGATATTAAGCGGGCCGGCTATATTTATCTAGTTGTGACAACTGAATTCACGGCTAATCAGCGATCGGATCAGCGTTTAGGATCTAAAATTCTTGGCGGAAGGACACGCGGTTAAAATCTTTGGTCCCTATTCTCACATTCAAATGTACAACTTGTAGAGAGTGGTGAACACTACCTGTGCTAAAGAACATTATTGTGATAAACAAATACTACAACATGTGTAATGCCCAAGGTTGTCAATTGCTTTGAACTAGAAAAATAAATTTGCCTTGGGGAAACAACTCATCACGAAATGAGGCCCCAGTTATATGAAAGCACCAAATGAGGCCCCAGTTATATGAAAGTTTAGTAGCAAAAACATATGTATCATCTATGCATATGGTCATTGAGAGGTTGCTTCATATAATATAGCTACATCACAGCAGCAAAGTTGTTATCAAAAGATCATCTATAACAACACGATGCAAAGTAGGCACTAACAATAAGGCAAAGATAGAAAAAATAAAAGTAGGCACCAACGATAAGGCAAAGATAGAAAAAATAATTAAGTAATGGGATCGCCAACATATTAAACAATTACATGTAATGTGTCCTTCCCCATACTTATCCATCCTAATCGGTCACTCCAGGAATTAAAAAAAAAAAATCCTAACCATTGGAACTAATCATCATTGGGAATTCCCAATGACATCCGGTCCGTCCACGTGGCATTAGCCACACACATGTGCCATCTTCCCCAAATTACTAGAGAAATAACATAATCAGTATCACAAGTTCAATGTGAGCATCAATTGCACCTGACAAGCAACTCCACAATACACATTATCAATAAAACAACAGTATTCACATTAGACAAAGGTGAGCAAGCGTGATCCGCGAAGCAAAGCACATGCGATGACTAGTATTGGCATCTCTAGTAAAACCTAGTGTCCAAACACAAAACAAACCTGACAATTAACGGTTCATATGCACAACAAACTATCCATATGTAGAGCCGGAACATCCTTTGCATAGTGTTTGGATGAGAGCTGCGGCAAAATTTTACTAAAATTTCTGCATCTTGGACTTCAGCTTGTCCTTCATTACATAGTTTACCTCGACCCTAAAGATTCTTCTATCACATCTTTACAACCATGGCGGATCATCCATGGCGATGCGCTCCTCCAAGCATCAACGCATTGCTCAAAATATAGATAGGTTAGCACCATCCTCCAAGTTTGCGTCTTCCTCCATTCAACATCGAAATGAGCGATTATCAAGGCTGCGGCGGCCGGCTCTTCAGCACCATCCGGCTCCTCAGACTCATCTAAAGGAATAAACCACAATGGGTGAGGAGAGGGAATGTAATATCACCTTCAGCGGGGCCTTCAACATGAGGTACAACACCAAATTGAAACAATTAATCATATGAAAGACACTAGCACAAAGGGGATCTTAAGAATTCATACTATCCAACGTCAATGTGATCACGAAGAAATCTAAAAGGGACGCAGTCTTCAAAGGGAAGTGGCTCCCATGCATAGGAGAGGCATAAGCCCGAGGTGTTTCCTCTCGATATTCCTCTTCTCACGGGTAATCAACAACATCATCCCTCATCTTCATCGATGTTTGCTTCCTTCTCGACCAATGCATCAAGCCTATCTAATAACTTCTGCACAAGCCGGGGCATCGTCCGATTACCTATGTAAGCCCCTCCCCACTTTCTCCCTTTGAAACCACTCCTTGGTACGGCGGCCATAAATCCTAAAGCATTACATCCTTGTCCGAGGCATTGTGTGGATCAAGCACACGTCAACCTCGAGTGCCTCCACCCTATGATAAGCTGATTAGAGCTGAATTCGAGGAGAACCCGAGGCAGGAGGGAGTGAACTTTCGGTCTTGCTTGACATCCAGAGGCGATCGTATAACATAGAACGTGGAGTCAGCTGCGGAGTCTACCGTAATTTATAGCACAAAATATTAGCCCGTGTGGTCACATTTATCTAGTACCATCGCGATTGCTTTATCGCCCGGCTCCTACAAGGCGTAGAAGTTTTTGCCTGTGAAGGCTGCTCGGGGAGACCTTCTTCATATAATTTGCAGCGTGAAGTTTTACGCATCCTTGAGACTGATGTCAGAGCATCCCCTCAAAACAATGCCCGGACGGTATCAGCCGGGAATTTGTACGAGTCGGGCGATGGTTAGTCGGTCGGAAGCATAATCGCACATTCCACAGTGCGGTCGTTGGAAGGACTTCGAAGACACATTGCAAGTCGCGGATGATCAAGCTCGGACCCACGGCTCCATTGCTACCATCGACCAAACAATGCGAGATCTAAAGATTTACAAGCTCTCGGATAGTGTTCTTCAAGTCACGATGGACCCGCTACATCCGCGATCCAGCTCCATCGACCTGCGTTGCTTTTTGCTATCTTTCTGAATTCTTCTTCAACTCCTTCTCTCCCTCTGTATGCATTTTACGTCTCCTCTTTCTTCCTCTTTGCCTTCTCTCGTTCTTCCATTTCTCACTCTGTTTCCTCTTTCTCTATCTCTTTCAACTTCTTGCTCTTCTCCTTTGCCAAGCTGCCTCCTCTTCTTAGCCTCATCCCTTTTCATTCTCTTCTTGAATTATAATTCCGAGTTTCTTAAATTGGCTGCCTCTCTTCCTTCTTAGCGCAATTTATCGAGGCATCGGCCGGGGATCCTAAGGTTATCACAGGCACTCTCTGGTGGCGGCTCAAGCATTCGAAGGCACCTCCACAAACCCACTACAATGAAAACGATGAGAGTCAAGGCTTAGAAAATTCTTGCTGACCAAGGGATCCATCAGCCTTGGGCTTTGGCGGCTCGGTACATTTGCTCTCGGGGAGTGCGCCCTCCTCATCCACACAAACATAATGAATTGGCAGGCGGACCAACACCTCTAGCTAAGCTTTTTCATCATCAAGACGGTGAAACATACCTCTTTCCCGCACCATCGCGGACCATGGCTGCTCGGCATCTTGCTCGAGAAGTCACGGTGTAAAGCGGGACCAGACAGCGTCATCTCCAAAAACACACCCAATTAGTTCTGGCGTAGGCCATCGGCTACTCACCGCCCGGTGAGGGCCAATCTAATAATGCATCGGACCTTCTATTTCCTCTTGCCCAATTAGACGGGGCTGGCCCATCGCCCAATTCAGGCCCGGTAGGAACCCAGCCGGCCAATAGTTAATTCTCTGCCAACATCCGAGTGAAGCAAAAAGCACGAATTCCCGGACTGACCCACGTATGAGCGGTTTTGGCCCGGGCAAAGGCCTCACGCCCGGTAATCGGCCCCTATCGGACTTCTATTTTGGAGTTGCCTTTACATAGAGCGAAATCCGGATAGAGATTATTACAAAAACATCAATCCTCGGCCCATGGTTTTCCACCTAAAAACCAACAAACCCGACTCCCTTTTTGTCATTGGGAAACTTACTTAACAACAAATAAGATAATCTTCTAATTATTTAGTTTGGTATTTGGGGAAAAGTATTTGGCATGGTTTTGCTAAAATTTGGGGTGTGTATTGTATGCAAAGCAGTGAATCCAACTATATTTTTTATTTTTTGGTTGGTTCAATTTTGGTTGAAGCCGTTGAGGATTTAGTCCTCTATGTCAAAGATTCCAACTTAAACATGTGAAGGCCGGTAGCGTGGATAGGGCGATACAAGGTGGGCTGTGAACATCAGTTCTGCGAGGTTAGGCGGACTGCGTTTCTATCATATCGATTTCGGCATGGGTACATCAAAGTTGAGCATGTCCTATAAATTAGCAAAGAAATGGGAGGCGTTAAGCGCACTCTATTTGGTGATGCCGCGCGAGGCGTAGAAGAAGCGAGAACTATCGAGGTTCGGTCGAGGCCTTGCATTCTCCCTCGTTCCAGATGACTTGAAATTCTTTGTGCCATGTCAATCCTTCTGTTTGGTATGCTTACGAATTTCGTATGGATCGAACCAGTGAAATGGAAGCGACCGCGGATGCAACTCTATTCTACCCAGCAGCCGCAGTTTTGGATTCTAATGGGCTCTGCATCCAAATCGGCTTAATTCTTGCCAAAGGGGCTCTTTAGCTGCTTTATTTCTCGAGGAAGATATAATTTGTGTAGATTACGGTTTATTACAGATTGGATACATCTTAGGCGATCTAGGACCAAGAATTTATCAGGGGGATTGATAACTTCTGGCGATTGCAAAAAGCATGAACCATGAAATTCGATTGGGCATGAAAGTTCTAGGCATTTATGGTTCACAAATTCCACATGAGTTTTCGTTTTCTTCCGCGGATGGGAAGACCAGCGGATTTCTTGATGATCCTGCGCGGCTTGTGGTGAGGCCATTGTGGCCGATTGGGCTAGTGTGTTGAAGCTATAAGCATTTGAGCAGGCGGCTATGGCGAAGAAGAGTATCTTTGGTTTATCTTATGGCGAGGATTCAGGTCGCGACAAAATTCATAGGCACCATTGGTTTTCTATTTTGCTTCTTTTTATTTTGCTTCAACCATGTGTTCGTTTTACACCATTGACATTGGCATGCATTTTTTCTCTCAAAATTTTAATGGCCATTGATGCGGCGCAATACGAGAATATCGCGGATCAATGGTTGAAAATAAAACGAACTTAGCGCCATAAAGAGTGGAAAATAATGAATAAACAAATAAGATTAAGTTTACCCAATCCTTTCGTATTGCGAAAGGGGCCTCTCGCATAGTTTGGACTATGATTCGATCGTATAGTATGTAAACCTTATATTTTTCTGCGGGGGGTTAGGCCATTATTTTCATTTAGTGGTCATATTTCTTTTTTAGGTTTTGTAGAGATGTTTTTTTTTTTTCTTTTTGCAATGGTAAAGAGTAGTTTTCATAGAATTAGGATAAGAGTGCCGCGCCCCTTTCTTTTTAGAGCTCGATTTTGGAGGCGGTGATAATGTGATCTTTGCTTCTTAGTACTTTCGGGGGTCCGCGAGAGGCAATGGAATATAGATTTTGACCGGGATCCGTTCTTGGAATTCGCGGTCGATTTCTGTGCGATTCTTGGTGATTTAGGCGATTCGCGGCGTTTGAGTAGAGTGATGGGTAGGGGTGGTGGAATCATCCGATTTAGGGCGAAGCCATGCATTAGGCAACAAGGGGAATGTTTTTCTTTGTTCTATATTTCAAAATTGCTCTTGAATCTCTCGGTTTCGGCTTGGTGATGGTGGGTTCAAATCCATAAGGATTGTATAAAGATTGCGGCGGGGCTTCAAATGCTCGAGGCTGAGCATCCGTCTCCTACGTGCTTTGATTCACGGCGGGTGACACAGGGATTCCTCGGAACTCTGGCGTGGCGAGATCCGTTCATGAGGATTCATGTCCGGCTCTTGATTGTCGAGGATTCGATCCGGCGGTAAGCGCTCTGACTTTCGGTTTTTGGATTTTTTTGGCTTCCAACCATCGCGTCGATCCGCACCATTGACGAAATGGAGTTTTTCTTCTCAAAATTCTAATAGGCTTTGATTTAGAATCCGGCCTTAGAATATTAAGCCAAATCAGGGTCCAGAGATTGAAAGATCGCGATATTTTTTACACACCAAAATAATATGGGTTTTCATGGTACAATATCCATGTGCTACAGACCACGTGTTGGGACATCAAAAAGCTTATGGAAAAGCCATTGTTTAAGGTCAAATTCGTGTCTCTTTTTTGAGAAGTATGCATTTCCTATTACTTCTTTAGCAACAACAATGATCCTAGACTAATGTTGACTATGGTGTGAAAATGATCAATAATCATGCTCTCAAACAATGGATTTCCCAATGGGTACTGAAGATTGAAATGAAGATCGAGACGATTGCTTTGCTTTTTTTTACAACCAATAAGGTCCTCGTGGAAAATACTTGGGGATTGAAGCGCTTGCACTGGTTCCCCAACAACAATTGGATTCTTTGAGGAAGACTATGAATAGGGCCCTCGGATTGAGGAGGTTGCTGGTTCCTCGACAACAATAGGACTCCCTTGAGGAAGACTATGAATAGGGTCCCCGGATTGAGGCGGTTGTTGGTTCCCCAATAACAATAGGACTCCCTTGAGGAAGACTATGAATATGGTCCACACCCTAGGGCTTCACCTCTAAAAACCCGTATTGAACAACACAGTGCCTTGGTAGGGGTTTATTTTAAAGGAATTTCAAAATTATAGGTGTTATCTGATGTGGCCGTTCGGCCACGATATATGGTCGGGATGTATCTTTATGCTTGCCTGGAAATCCATTACCGCATCATCGATTGGCGATGTCTGTAGGCGTGTAATAGCCAGTAGCACTCACAGGGGCAACTTGCAAGTGTGTGCACATTTATTTATGTGCACATTTATTCATGTGTACACATTTATCCATATGTACACTTTAGGCCCTTAATTAATAAAGGCAAGTGGGCCATACCCATTTATCTCCTGTGCTCCAAGGGGTAATAGGAAACCCTAGCCTAACCCTTAGTCTATATAAGATTATGTGGAAACCACTAACTTTCTATTTTCGTCCACAGCCTTCTAGAACTCTGTTTTGCTTGCTCCAGAGCCAATCTTGACTCGAAGTGCAATGCGGCGAGTCTAGCTCATCGGCTTCCCTTTCTAGCTTCATCTTGAGAGTAGATGCGTAGCATGGATGCGGGGGATCCCGGGTATTTTGTCAATTGATAGTCTAATAGCCTCCCGGACATAGAGTAAGTAGGTTTAGCCTATTGATTTGCCTAAACATAGACCTCTAGATATCAAGCCATAACTAAAGAACCTAACTGCGTGATTTAGATTAAATCTTATTCTTTAGTTCTTCTATGATATGTATGAGTGATGATGATCTTTGTGGACTCATTGTATTGGGAAGGGGGGTAGAGGCCTTTAAAAGCCTAGTAGTATGATGCTCTGCTTGACCCTCTTTAATGCCTTATTAAATTCGGCTGTGTACAAGAACCAAACACAGTTGTGGGTGGAGGGACCAGGCTGGGCGAGGAGGGTTCATGTCGACTCATGATCATGTCCCTCTGTAGTAGTAAAGCCCTACTCGGGGACTATTTGTGAACTAGACCTAATGCTCACATCCTTTGCGTCACGGGCTTTGCATGGGTTAAACCTCTTGGGGTGGTGGACACCTTCCATGGAGTTGATCCAGTATGGGCGTGGCCCTCTAGTCGCAACAATTGACATGCCAACCTCTGGGAGTGATCCCTACCTGCCCCATGGGCTGGGGAGATGCAACCCGGAATAGCCCTTTGGCTATGCATCGGTGGAGCTGGAGTCAGAATCCCAATGCGCACAGCCTATGCATAGAAGTGTGCACGGGGAGAGGATGGAGTGGACTACCACAAACCATGTTCTATTACCCGGTAAAATCCATTTGCCATGAGATTACATGCGCAATGACCACGGAGAGCCAGCCGTCAGTCATCCCCTTGAGTCACAGGCAGAGGCGAGGATCTCCATATGTGATAATGTGATCTTTGTCTATCTGTGGGATATGTGGTGAGCCATCGCCATTGATGGACATGTGCTATTCTTTGTATGTCCCCTTCATTCTTGCGGAACTTCGTCAAAGGTTGCGGTGGTATTGAAGAGCCTTGTATCGACTACAGGTATGGGGGATGAACTCACATTTGTATCACGGTGGTCTGCAGTATATGAGCCGAGGACATCAAGTGGTATCGAGCAATGTTCTTAGTGACCAAGAGCAAAGCTAGCGACCATGCTCGATGAGTACCTTAGTATACTAAGTGAGGATGGGGGATGTTAGTATACTAAGGGAGGAGAATCCATGAGCATGGTGAAGGATCGTTGCTCTAGAGCTGCTTTGAAAATATCACGTGAGATAGGCATTAAGTGGCTACAAAATGACATATTCGGGCATCATAGGCATGTACAGCATAGATACCATAGCAAAGGGAGATCGTTACATGAGCTCATAATTGAGGAGAGAATACAAGTGAAATACAAGTCCCAACATCGATGGCTCAAGTAGCCTCCTAGAAGATATTTGATTTTGAAATTAAGAATAACACTAGATATTAATTTCCTGTCTATTGTTCTATTTTTAACGTAGGGATATGAACTTGATCTATTTAGATGACTTGCGGCTTGGTAAGTATAGGGTGTCGATGCTTTGGTTCCCTAATATCTATTTTTCTTTGTAGGGATATGAACTTGATCTATTTAGATGATTTAAACGATAAGTATAGAGATTGTCGATGCTTTTGGTTCCCCTAATATTTTTTTAGCTCATCCTATCCATGGCCCTAAATGAAGCCATGCTATCCATTGCTAGATGGTTCCAACATCGCGACACCATAGATCATGTAGTTTTTCTAGCTATTCTGAGAGCCAACTCAACTTGCCTCAAAATTTGATCCTAGAGGATTGATGGAAAGCGACCTTTCATTTCTTGCAAAACATCGGATGAAAAGAAATCCCGAGAACTTCGTGTCCGAGATGATCTTAGTGATTGCATCCTATCATTCCACTTTCAAATCCGGAGGATATTACGTTTATCGAGGTTGGTTTTACTTCCATGTCTCCTTGATTACATTTAACATTTGCTTACTACTACTAATATTCAAGTTCGAGAAATCTTCCATTAAAGAAATGTCTAAATGGCTTTCTAGGTTAAAGAAGCATGCATTTGTCGACCATAGCAGGGAGATATCTCGAGAGAAATCTTGCTTGAGGGAACTCCTGATATTGAGGCCTCCTTTTTTAGATAACTCTTTTTTTTTTTTTGCTGCTCTTACAATTATTATATTATTCACGGTACCTTAAGGATTGATGCTAACAAAACTCCAATCTTGTAGGGAACTCCCTGTCCGGACAAATATGCTCCTGATGGTATGCCTCTTTTTAGATACTCTTTTTTTTTTTTTCTTTTTTTCTTTTTTCTTTTCTTTTCTTGGCTCTTACATGTGCTTTACAAATATGATTAAGGATAAGAAGCAGAAGAAAGACAATCACGAGTCATGAAAGCCCGATACAAATGGCGAGGATCATGGAGATGAACCAACAAATAGAGAGGATTAAATTGCTTATATGGATTATTTTGTTGGCATAAAAATTTATTACTCTTGCCTTGAACCATTTTTTATGACAATTTGGTATGTAGGAAATTCATTAATGATCAATTACAGTTTTGTGCTTTGACTCTTTATTGTCAAATTTCAAATATATGTTACCAAACAAAATACCTAGATATTTATCATTTTGACTCAAGGCAAATGCATACATTGTCCTAAAATTAGCTATTACCTAGAAGCAAAAGAAAACTTGTCAAGCGGTTGTTTAAGGTAGATGGAATCTGGTATCATATTTGTCACTAGATTGCCAAGATGATTATGCTATGTTGTTGTTAGTATAGGCTCGTTTAATACATCGTAATGTAGTGCATGCTTATTTTAGTTATTTTGTAGACACAAAGCTGGTCACAAAACTTCTTGTTATGGATAGGATTATAGGTGCTCATTTGTCACTACCTTGCCATGATGATGATGCTATATTGTCACTATAGGCATTATTTGTGTCTATCCACAATGTGATCAAAATGCTAGGTATTTTTAATCTGAAATGGAGTCACAACATTTCTTATTAGTTTGTCTTATTGTAGATGTATTCTAGCTACTATTTAGGCACTAGCTTGCTATAATGTTGATGTAATGTTGTTCATATGGGCTTTATTTATTTATTACAATATTGTTAAAATATTGCCACAAGTTTGACATTTCCTAGATTACCATGTAGTTTCAAATTAATTTTTGTGTCAATATTATATCATAAATCAAAAGCCACAGTTTGATATACGCGACGACTCATTGTGGCATGTCACAGACAATGATCACGACAAGTAGTGTCAAGACCAGACAATAATTGTCAGACAGCCCTCCTCGTGTCAAAAATTGATGTTACACTAGACACTATAGCTACCCTTCTGTAGATTCAAACCTAAAAGTGGAAATTTTTTCTCATTTCTATAGTATATGCTAAGTTAGTATCAAAGAAGAATTGAAAACTAAAAAAGTTGAACTAAATTTTGATCTACAGAATTACAGATGCATGAGCACAAACCCAAATTTTAGATTGAAGCCCGGGCGCACACCGCGAGGGAATCGCACAGAATCAATTTCGTTCCTAACAAGATATGTTAGATCGAGTTTTAAGGTAAGAATTAGTTAGATTTGTATGTTACACCCTAAGAATTTTATGCCTAGAAATCATATATAATTTAGTCTAAAATGCAATGTCGCCAAGATGTTGCGCCAAAGCATTGGATCTAAATATTGATCGTGCCCCCTGAAGACACACCATGAGTCAAATTGCTTAGAAAACTCTAAAGAAAGCATGTTTTAGGTTACCGTAGTGGATGACACATGAAAAAGAGTAAACTAGAATTGCACCCAAATTTGCCTGTAAATTGAGTGACCCAAAACCTCCCTCATCAGTCCTCCTCACCTAGAAGCTAGTTCGCATTTCGAGGCGATTTTGCCACTGACCTCGATTGATTTGAAGTAAGACATGGTGCAAGACTAAACAGATCGCCGTCCCTCGCTGACGAGGTGGAACGCTTAGCCCAAGATCACAAATATACACAGAGACGTTTCTGGAGCGACTTCATGGTGACTGAGCCAACCTTCATCAGCAGAGCACACTCTGCAGGAGCAACAGAGCTCATGTGGGGTGAACCCCATGGAGGAGGCGCCCCCGAGTCGATCAAGAAGAGCAATTTCGAGGCCCGGATTCAAGGCAATTTCAGCGAAGGAATGGGCTGAGAGAAGAAAAGGCCGAGAAGAAGAGGAAAAGGGAAGAAAAGGAGGCAAAGAGGTCAAGCAAAGAAGAAGCTCAAGGGCAAAACGTAGAGGCGCCCAAGAGGAAGATGAAGAAGACCCTCGAAGGATAAGATCACATCGAGAACTACCAGCCCGACAAACCCCAGCAGCATCCTCGCACGACTTTTGACTATGAGGATTACAATCCTAATCAAGAAGGTGGGAATTCCTCCAAACAGAGGAGGATCATGTCCAGAGCATGCAGCAGTGACTTAACAGCAAAAAATTCTACCCTCACCCGGCGACATGGGAGAAAGATAAAGACGCCGGTAGCCACCCCTACCGCCCCGAGAATCTTACGTAGACCATCTCGTGGTCTACCAAGAAGTTGAAGGCACACCAGAGTATATGAAGAAGTGGGAGGCCTATTAACTCCTATCATCAAAGTAACAAGGTCACCTATGTCAGAGGGTGGATCAACACAAAGAAGTGACTCTCAAGCGCCTCGAGGAAGCCATTCCTCTGGTAGCTTAAAGCGGGTAAAGGAATCAGAGACCAAGAGGGTGACTCGATGAAGAAAGACATGACCCTGCTAGTCACATTAAGGAGAAAGATAAAACTCAGAACAATAAATTTTGTCAATAAAAGTTGTCTTCTTTAAAATTATAAGGTACTAGTAATGGTACTGCTGTCAGTACAATTTTGGAGCCTATAAAAGTTCTAGTCAAGAATGAGAAATGCCAGCAAGACAATTTAACATTTGTTCTTTTCTCATAATTTCCGGTGCAAAGGATAAAAATGAAGGGTGCCAAGAATATGCTAATTAAAGTATTAATTTAACATTTGTTCTCTTTCTCTAATTTGTTCTCTTTCTACTGGTGACAGATAAAAAATGAACTACAAATATGTCAAGGATCTTGCTCATTTAGGTGTTGGCAAAGTATAAATAAATGCCTTCATAATTGTAGGAGGGTGATGTCTCATTCATTCAAATTCACATCGAATAACGCCAATAGAATTATATAACTACCTGGCTGATTAAGCTCCAAATTTAGCAATGTGTTCGAGCACACTTGTCAGATCATTTTTGTGGTGGTGCGCAAAGCAAAAGTACGATGTTAATTGATACATTTTTCCTCGGATGCCTATAAAATAAAAGCATGACGTTAATTGATATATTTTTGAATGCAAATCTAAAAATATGTCTTATCCAGTTATAACAACAAGATCTTTCGATACCTGTTGTGTCTATTATTATCTTCCATCTTCGTCAGAGAAGTAGAATCTTTTAAGAGGAAGTTCTTCAAAAAGGGCTCTTTTATCCACGCCAAACGCCATTTTACCGTCCCCTTTCTTTTCGGGGATAACCTTTGGGAAGGAAGGAAAAAGTGACATGATAATGCAATTATTTAAGCAAATTTGCAGTTGTTGAAAAATGACATGGCGCATAGTTGCATCTAATGTTGTCCCAAACGTTGATGTATGTAAAAATACGTATGCATACGCTTACCTTTTTTTTTTTTTTACACTTTTATGGCTTCCTTTTATATTAAAAGATGCTATTATCGTTACATCATTGTAGAGAAATTACCATGTGGAGTAATCCTATAATTCTTCATTCTCTCACATCAGCAGGAACTATTAATTTGTTTCCAGTTTCGATACACTTGAGAAGCCTCATATAACCCATCCGGCATCGTAACCAGAATATCTAGCATAATGACAAAATATTTTTGTGTTTTTGTACGATATTTACAAAGGTTTTTCTATGATTTCATTGTCAGATTCATCTTGTACCGAACAAGATTTCTAGAGTGCCGCCATCGGCCCATTCATTTTTATGAGAAGCAAAGATCGCATCGGTCAATGACAAATTTTGTATGTTTTTAGCACTTAAGTTTTCTTGAAAAGGTTTGAATTGGGCATGCCCATCGAGGCCCCGGTGTAGTTAGGGTTTTTTTTTTTGCTTGAAATGGAAGCAAAAGCACGGCAAGGCTTATGTTTCCGCCAAAACCCGAGATGTTCCCCGCCTGGGATGCCCAAGGCCGCTGGAGTTAAGTGATCCGAGGAGGTCTCGCTTAAGACCGGCCGCATTCCTGACCAGGGTCTCGCCATAAAACCTGGTGTGAGGTGGGCACAATTTTGTGCCCCTTGAGCTAATCTGCCCAATTTTCCTACCAGGAGAGATTGGCATTTGGGTTTATTCCACCGTTCTTGAGGGATTCTAGCTTTTGATTTCTTTGGTATGTAAGCTACCTAAGATACCCAGGCTTTTCCATTCTATTCATTATCCATCGCAAATATTGTGTGTTCGAAGATATTTTGCTTTTGTCAAGGATTTGTATAGTAGGTGATGCTCTTTGATTGCTACAGATGTGAAGAATAAATTTCTTTATGAATCTCAGAGCTATGCTGGCCATTCCATCTTATTTGGTCATGAGTTGTGGATGTAGCCTTTTATCTTTGAGGTGCAAACTATATGCCGGTAGCTGTATTCCTCGAATCGCTGTATCCATATAGACAAGAAATATCCGAAACATCTCCTGAAGGCATAAGAAAATGCGCCCAGGTCATCCATCTCATGCATCCTTTTTCTTGATATTTCGCTGGTAGGTGTCTAAAGGGAGTAGTTGAGAAGGCAAAGCCGGAACCATATGGAACGATGGCCATCCGGGACCGCTGCCATGCTACTTCAAGCATTTGCCATATCACTGCATTGCTGATAAGGGCTTCTGCTATCAATGGTTTCTTTGGCAGACACCTGGCAGATTTTATATTTTGGAATGCCATGCTTGTTCCCCAAGCATTGCCTCCACTATACTACAAATTGGCCCCAACTCCGAGGAGCATCTCATAATGTTGTTAATCTTACAATACTAAGCCATTGAGAAGCTAGTAGGTTGTATACACATTATGTACCATCTCAATTTCATGTGTCTTAACTTTCTCTCAAGAATATAAACCGCAAGAGAAAGTCATGTATATTGTTATTCTATGGATCACACACACAACTCGCCTGTTCTCAAGCATTTTATAACAAAGATATTTGCATATATTTGAGTGGCTTTGCTATGTAATGCAAGAAGATTCATCCGTACCATTACATGCACATTATACTGAACATATTTTGCACTGGAGATATATATATATTTAACTTGAGCTGTTCTCAAAAATTTAATCCACGTTTTTCTAACTGGCAAGGGGCCCAAAATTTTTTTTAATTAACAAACCATTATATCCTACATAAATTAAAATCCCTTGGACCCCTTTTGTTTGCATATTCACATCGAGGGCAGCTGAGTCTCTTAAATTATATTACACACGATGAAATTGACACCATATAATATATTAACTCAAATCTTATAGTATCGCGACACCGACATACCGTGAGATATAAAATTTGTACAAAGAATATGATCAGCGCATTCACGTCCACATCATAAACAGGCATATATGCTCATCCGAGGGCTCGCTGCCCTGAGTGCCCTGAGTATTGAGGATCTCAGGAAGCCGCCAAGAGGCACTTGGAAATAATTCACCCATCATGGCACGTACAAATAATCTGAACGTACCCAAAATAAAAAGGAAGATATATGCACCTGTTTCCACAAGGCCTAGGTATCGTGAGCAGCCAAAGAATGGAATTCAGCATCGGGCACACCTATATCTAGGTATCACGTACCAACCCTTGCGTATTTGAGCAAACCATATCCTAGTGGATTGATATCAAAGAAAAATTTTGGCATCAGCACTAAATTATTCTTCAAGCCGTGCTTGAATAGCTTCATCAATCATAGCAAGAATTGAAAGCAACAGTGCTGCAAATTCCAAAGTACTGGTCAATAACCCGTCAATCACTCAAAGATAACCGTCGCACCTTGTAATTCCTTTGACAGAATCTTTCCGATACATCGAATGCAAAACCCGGTTTTCCTATAGGCAAAAAGGAAGCATGGCGTAGGACTATAGACTTTCTCTTTTCCAAAGAATTAAATTTTGTTGGTCCTCCGATGAAAGACTCCCAAACATCTTTTTCATCTTGTAGATTCTGCTCTTCACCTTTAGGCCCGCGACCAAATGGACTTACCCTTTCGGTAAGTGCACCTCCTCAGGTAGCTTTGAAGGACAACTGGCTTAGACCGGCTTCACAAGACCACCGCATCTGCGGACCGGTAATTCGCCAGCAAATTACGGCGCGCACGGTTCTGCCCATTTCTCTTTGTTCTGCCTCCGCCACCGGGATTCTGCCCTTTCTTGCTTTTGAGAGAAACGAGCGCTACAGGGCATATGGTCGGAAAGGGTGGCATAAACAATTGTGGGACGAGGGACGGATTAGGGAAGAAAGTGGTCGAAGAAAAAGGGTACCGGAAACAATCGTGGGACGGATTAGGAAGAAGATAGCAAACCGGTGCCGGTGAAGCGGCGAAGTGATTTTAAAGGAAACAACAAAAAGCGCCGCGATGGTCTTGAAAAGCTTCAAACTTCAAAACTTTACGTATTCAAGCGAATACCCCTCGGCAAGTACGTAAATTTTGTTCCCCGCCACGCCGACGGACAAAGTAAACTTAACCAATACGCGCATGTATCACGCAAACCACAAACTTTTTCCTTTTGTGCAGTGCAAGGCTCCAAATTACCGGACATTCAGCTGGCAAAATGTTTAGAAGGTCAAATTCATTCTAACAAAAGTCCTAAAATAAAACCTTCTAGAATTGAAGTTATAAAGTTTTGAACATAAATTCATGTTCTCATTTAGCATTGCAATCATCATCCTCATCCCACTTAACTCAAGATCACTTGAATCAACCAATGAAATTTTGATTGGAGTGGATGCTATCCAAGACTGCAGGTGGTTACCATGAAGCAAGTTAAGACAACCTAACATGATCAGGGTCTCACCTTGCCATTCTAGGGCGCTTAGGCAACAAGAGAAACGTGCATAGAATGAAAGAAAAAAGAAGACTTACCCAAGATATTAACAAATACTAATTTGTGCCTGGCTAAGTTGGCATAAGCAGAGCCTGTAATGCTTTAGATGCATATAAAGCCCCAACCTTTCCTCTTCCCTTTGCCTATCCCCAAGATTTCATTTTTTGCGTCGATCTCGACTTTGATCCGGACAAAAGACGATGGATTGCCTGACCTGGTGTTTGAGTCGCCAAAGACCCGGATGTCGAGCGCAGTTTCTGATGCCGATGGTAAGCCTGAAATGATGCTGCCGGACTTCTGACCTGCGATTCTGGCGTCGATGCCCAAACATTTTGCCTGACGTACTGATCAAAGATAAAGAAAGCTGATCTGACGTTTTGATCCTGGCGTCGCCGAAAACCGTGCCTGATTGATCCGAGGATCGGGCGCCGCTCGATCGATCGATACGCGTTCGACTGGAAGCGATCGGAGGTGCTTGCGGACGGATCGAGGCCTGCCAGCGGAAGTGTTTGATTTTTCGATCCGGATCTCGAAACCGGATCCGCGATTGCCGATACGATCCTGCCGATAAGCCGCCTGATTTGCCGCGAGTTCTGGGCGATGGTTCTGATGACTTCCATCTTCTTCCTCCTCGTGCCCTTCTGTTCTTTTCCATGCCTTTCTCTTATCCCCATCCTCTTTTCCCATCTCTTTTCCCCATGCCTTTTGCCTCAAAGATTCTTCTTTTCCCCACCTTCCTTTTCCCCTTTATTTCTGCACTTTTCCCATTGATCGGCGACACCAACTGGCGTCGCAGCCCGCACAACGCAGGCCTCGATGATCTCGCCATTCAAATGCCTGGCTGCAATTCACACACTTATTTGCATAACATTATAATACTTAATCTGTTTGCTGTTGTTCACAATGTTTTAGCCACTAATGATCTTTAGTTATTTTAAACAAAACATATCCTCTTCTTATGTTAGAAGTTAACATACTGGGGACACACAACTAGATAGCATTCAATATAATATACCATTGTAGTTAGCTAAATATGTATATGATGTAAATGCCGGTTGAAAGTAGTAAAGAAGGTAATAAACAATCCCTTTGAAGTTGGCATGTGCAAAGCTCTTATTAATCCTTTCTTGCTTCCCAGAGCATCCGTTGCGACTAAACCATCACCTGGAATAGAGGCACTCCATGTTTTGCCAAAGAAAATGTATGCCCCGGCGACCTGGAATTGAAATGAATATTGTGAGTGTAATTGGCAAATACGTTCTGGCGGCATTTCGAAACCCAACATCTCAGCATCGGATCTCTTTACTGCATGCATGACAACATGCTCTTTGGTAGGATCAATTGACTCTATATTGAGTATCATTTGTTTCTAGCGTCCCACTCTACAATAATATGTAGTTTCTACAAGGCTATTGTACTTTTCCTTTGACATTGTTATACTTCCAAGCTCATTCTCTTGTGTGTATTGTAGGTGTAGAATATTGGTGTAAGCTTCCAAAAGAAAACCTAAAACTAAGAGTAAAAAAGACCATCGTTTTATTCTCAAAGCATGTGAGCACTAGCATATTTCTTCGGCTTCTACTCTTTATTTCATATATTCCTGCCTTACTCTATGCTGTGTATGTTTATATATCTTCGAATCAGGATATACATTTTATTTTTTGTACTTGCTGTATGTTATAGAGAGATTAAGGACAATAACTTCTTTTATAATAATTTTGGTGAACTTTCTTTGTACGCCTTGGAGCTTCTTTGTGGTAATTTTTTCATTGTTTTATTGCAAATACCATCAAGATAATTGCAAGATAATTTACCAAAAATCGCTGTAAGTACAACTTTTAGCTAGCGCTTTAAGACTTTGCAGGCCGAAACCATGGACGTCAGAGTTCACACTTCTCCTCCTTTTCCTCGGCTGGAAAACTCGATCGTTGTTTCACCGTTGACTGATGGAGGCGGCTGGAGCGGATGATTTTCAAGCACCATCGAGGCCCTGCACCGGTGTTCCCACGAAGAAGCTTAGTCAAAAATAATGACCAGATTGTAATTGCTTGGACAAAAGGTTTTCGAACAAGTGCCAGTATCGCGGCAAAAGGAGCATCTTCAAGAGAAGTTGGAAACATCACGTAAAAAATCTACAAGAATTGTCACAACAAAGAAGTAAGAAAGCAACCTGCCCTGATTTTGCGCTTTGGAAAAATTGCACTAGATCACTTGCACCGAGGAACACAAAGTAACCGGGCTGCATTTGTCGCGGTAATGTCAAAGATACCACAACAATAGACAAGTAAAACGAGGCGATGTTGTAGCACGTTAGAAAACTGGAATGAAGACAAAGCCAAAGGTGGTAGCCGGATCAATGAGGTCAGTGCGGCTGAGCTGTTCGATAAAACCTTGTGCTATTTTAGATTGGAAAAACTGGGTTTTACTTATCACAAAGAACTGGAAGCGTGAGAAGTGAGCCGAAGCAATGAGAAGGCCTCAATTACGTAAAATGATGTTGAAGAGGCTGAAATACTTAAGACAGCCAAATGATTTGGCTACAAAACGTGAGGAGTTCAGTTTAATCCAACACGCGCTGGAGGCAGAAATTAAAGACTTGGAGCATCATTCCGTGGATGGAAACGGCACGGTGAACAAGGCGTACAAAAAGCAATGAACCCTAAGACCGTTAATGAGCGGCCGCAAACGCAAACTCAAACTCTGAGGAGTTAAAAGTTCTCGAAGAAGAACAGCAGTATCTCTCGTGATTTCACATAAACAATTTTAGAAGCTGAATGATACCCGCAACATTTAGCATCTCTTTACTATTATGACGAAGATAAGTTGCTAGTGGAAGATTCATTTACATAAACGGCATGGATCAACTACCAAAGCTATTGTGTTAAGTTTAGCAATCAATTGCCGCCGAGTATCATATAGCTTGTTGTTCATTGGGTTGAGAGAGTGGTAATAAATGTATTCCTCATGGTTGCCTCCGAAAGGTGCCAGGGTGTATTTGACGAGCTAGGTTTTAGCCATGTTGCGTGTGCTTCAAATAGCACAATCAAAAAGGATGTGTTAATCCGCCCCCAATTGAGGTCTCAACCGCTGAGGCTCAGCATACCAGATGCACAAACACCCGCAAAGAGCACAATACGTAACCAACGAAGCGTCGAA